>CM062289.1:68777813-69439226 GCA_031216915.1 Pictodentalium vernedei | reverse complement strand
CGGGGCCAATAAGTAAACGGGTCAGCAGCGTCAGCTGATTTTTGTCATCATTTTCTCCACCTCCGGTTTTTGATTGCAATGAAAACACCACATCACCTCTTTTAATCGCAACAAAAACAACGCAACGCATATAATAAAAAGAATACCTGCTGTTTCTGACTTTCAGCCGCTCGTGAAAACTAATATTCTTTTGCAGTCACTCATGAGATAATTCCGATACTCACTCAAAAACAGTAGGTATCTTCTATAAAATGCTAGCTAATCATTTACTCAACGCAAATCATGTCACAATTTTGTATTTTTATTATGCTTTGTAAAAAAACATATTTTCCACATATTTCAATAAAGCCATATCATGTTACCCCCTCGTTGAGGGGAGGGGGGATCATATGATGTGGTTTTGTTGATTTTTTCTAACAAAAATAATGTTTTTTTTCAACAGCTAATTTTGAAAATTACGTGGGAGAATAGGGCGGATTCGTAAAGTGATAATCAAGTTATTACATTTGAATATTTAAGAATTGAATGCAATTTTTATAATCTTTATTGGAGTATGAACGTGTGGGAATGGGTACAAATTATGTGATTTGACTGTATCTGAGTACGACATACCTGGTTGCACCACACTAGAAGCCGGAGAAGGAGAAGAATAAACAAAGGCAGGAGAAGAAACAGAAGGATAAGCAGACGAAGCAGGGTGAGTTCTAGTGAGAGCACTAGAAGAACCAGAGAAAGCTGGTTGAGGAGGAATAGGAGGTAGAGGAGCAAGACGAGGCGAGACAGCGTTACTCAATTTGCGAGCATCTTCAGTCACAATATGGACCGGAGATGTTTGCAAATTGAGGCGCTTACTCTGAGAGAAGGCAGGAGAAGTAGAAGGAAAAGAAGAGGGAGAAGTGCTCTGCCTTGATCTTTTCGCGAGGGAGTAAAGGGACAACACGAGTGAGAGTTTGCTTGCTCCCTCCTGTATTGTTCCTTGATCCAGACGCTGGGCGAAATTCCGAAATATAAGATTCATAGGCTGAAATCGTCGTATCTGTCAACTTATTTTTAATGTTTTCGTACCCAGATCAAGAAGGCACTCGCCGAAGCGCTGTTGAAGTCTATTTTTTCGAGTCCAGAAAATGGTTGTCGCAGAGCCAAAGTGATCTTAGACTTCAACTCGTTTAACTTTTTCTTGTAATGCTCAGTTGAAGTATTTAACGTTTGGTTGGCCCACCCCACCCTAATCTGTCGAACAATAGAAAGAATGTGTGGGGTGGGAAGAGCTGGCTCTAGAAAGCCACCTAACCCATCTACTTTCCTCTCCAACTGCTGCGGTAAATCCCGATTTGCCAAATGCTGCTCTAAGAGCCCAATGTGGTGCAAACACTGCAGCACTTAAAACAGAGACTTGACCGATGTGGAATAGGCCTGGAACGATTGTTCCTGGCCCATTTCAGGTCAGACAACTCTCTGTCCCTGGTGCTTCTGCCTTTTTCTTGTCGTTGTAGAATTAAGTAGATGAATTAAGAAATAGCATTAACTAAAATGAAATTGGAAAATTAGATATTACCGATTAAAGAAGATACCTGACTTGGTTACTTTCTTCTGAAATGGTAAAAAAATCCGTCCGTCTCGACGCTTTTCGCTTAGTTTAGCTTCTTCAGAGAGACTTGAGGAAAATAATTCCAACCTGAGGAGGGCATGGCTGGGGTGTTTTTCACAGCGCAGTACATAATTAAACTTAGTGAAAAGCTGACAAATGTCATTTATCTTGATAATACTTTTCAATCTGAGATGTCCTAAGTTTATTTTTTACAACTCAGTTTGTGCCGTCCAAACAATTAGATGAAGCCATATTGATTGGCCTCTATTAAATTTTAATCAGTCAGAGAGTGGTTTGTTTTACTGACCTCGTGAAGCCCCATTGGTTGGCTTTCATTCAAGTTTGACCAATCAGAGAGCGGTTTGTTTTACTGTCTTCAGATAAGTGTGTGAAAATAATATGAAAATGGTTTTATAAAAGACATTAAGATTGGAAATATAAAAAATAAACAGCGCCAAAGATTATGATGCCTCACGAATGTTATCAGCTGGAATGAGTATCCCCTGACGGAGGTTTATGGCGGAAAATACTTTACATAACGTAGACATTGTGTGTCTTACTTTCGGAAAATCTACATTGAGTGAAAATTATAAAAAAATATTTAAAAAAAAAAAAAATAAATAATTACACATGGATTAAAACGGAACCTATTTTGTTTTGGGGGCATATTTGAACTCTGGCACTCGCCTGTGTGTGTTTAAGGTTAAAACCTCGCACTGGCACAGACATTTCCCACTAAAACGTCTTTTTTCGACAGCGTTTTCAAGTGATAAGGTAAATAATATTTGGTGAATCACAATAGAGGGAGTTACGGATCTGGTAATGATTTTTCGTTTGTTCAGAGAAAAATTTCTCTTTCTAATCAGGCATAAAAGTATACAATCCACAATGAGGCTTTTTACAATTAAATTCCCTGCCACTACAATTCTGAAACGGTCTGTTGTGTTCAATTATCCGTGGTTGGAAATCAGTAAATTTTGCTGGATTTTCGAGCTTTTTCGGAATTTGAGGTTTCAGGCTATGCAGAAAATGCAGTGAATACCCCCTCGATTTGAGGGCGCCAAATAGAGTAAAACAAGCCTCGTTGAAATGTACTTTATCACTTGAATTGCGTTGCAAACGAATGAGCTGTGATGATACCTTTAAATGTATGTTTAGGATGAAATGATTTTGTATGCATCAATTGATGTGAATCAGTTGGTTTAAAACATAATTTATAATCTAAATGACCGGATGCCTGGAATTGTTTGCCCATATGCACGGTGACATCGAGAAAATCAACAAAATTGTCACTGATAGTAGCTTTCAATTTAATGTTTGGATCATGATTGTTCAAAATGTCTAAAAATTCTCTCAAAGTCTTCTTTTGAATGTTCCCAAATAATAAAAATGTCATCTAAAAATCTAAGATATACCAGAGGATGCTTTGCAAATTTGCCTAAGGCATTTCCCTCCCATTCCTCTACATACATGTTTGCTATAGGACTGAATCTTTTGCGTATAGGACAACCCATTATTTGTAAAACATATTCTCCATTGTGTGTGTGTGTGAGGGGGGGGGGGGTACCGAGGTACTTTCCCCCATTACCTCGGTATGTTTACCTCGCTAAATACGTAAATAGACGGCACCTACTGACGCTGTTTCGCAGATACCTCAGTAAAACGGTAGAGCACATGCGTGAGTGACAGTGTGTGACCCCACATAGTTGAGTTTCACATTTTCTTGGCTGCACCACTTTTCCGATATGTATTACGGAAGCATCCGATCGTCCACGAACTAGTCAGACGTAACCGGAAATTTGTGACCTTTACGCCAGTGAGCAAAACGAGGGCGTGGTGAATTGGTTTAAAATCCTTCGGCATCCACCGAACTTCCCAAGCACGTAGTATGTTTATCCCAATATTCAGTGTTCTGAGGTGATCGACATTTTATTATTGCGCTGCGTTTAATAATGGGAAATGGGCTCGATTAAAAAGAATTTCAATATATTTTGGCAGAACGGTTCTGCCTGGCAAAATGGGTCAGGCCCTCTTCAGCCTCGGGATAATTCGGCCCAGTTTCATTGCATGGGCATGCATTTGCGTTGTTTTAGAAATAAAACAAAGCCGATTGTAATGTTTTATGTTGAATAATAAACAGATTTTTTTATATGTGCAATGATACTGCTATTATTGCTGGTTGGTATTATTCATCTAAAAATGTTGCTGGAGTATCTAAGTCACATCAAGGAGAAGGATGTTCCCCAGAAGCAGCGAATGGGTGGTGTGGAAAATCGGGGGCAAGCCCCTCTCCCACATACACCTGGATGCCCCAAAGGCAATCAAACTTGACAGTGTCAACACTGAAAAAACATTCAGAATTCCTAGGAAGCCTATGTGTTAAAAACATTTTTGAAACTTTATGTGCTACAAGACAGGAGTTGTGCACAGTGGCGGGTCCAGACTCCAGAGGAGGGGAACAGGGTGGCTATCCACCCCTCCCTCTGTCTCCCTCCACCTTGAATGTACTCATTACTATTTAATATGATTAATTGATTGGCCGTTATACTTACTTACTTGCCTGAAAATATTCTATGTATTTAATCTACAATCAAGTTTCCACATATACTTAAGGCGGAATAACTTCATAAATTTTAAACTGCCCCCTTCCCCCCGCCCACCCACCCCCCCCCCCCCAAAAAAAAAAAAAAAAACCCTGTTAATATCACCAATAGTAACATTTTGGGTGTGTGTTTGGTTTTTGGAATTCAAGACTTCCGAGGCCACTGATTTGAAGTCAGTTTTCATATTTTCTAAGTCTAAGACGGGGGTGGGGGTGGATACTCGTTAGTTTATCGGAACGTAGGGGCCGGACTCAATTTGAATGCTTCTTTTTGAAACTTGATACAAAAAAATTCGCAAAGCTGGCCGAACTATGGTCGACTCGCTGTCTCCTGGACACGACTAACAAGACCCACTATCCACCCCATTTTTAATATTCTGAATCCACCAGTGGAGCCCATGTCTTCTAACTCGTGGAGATACTACAGTTAAAACTAGAAGTCCTGTCATGAACTGTGCGCTTATCTTGGCTTAATTGCGCGTAGGAATTGTGTGCAATTGCCTTATCGAATGGCATCCAAAGCACGGCAGATTCTCCTGATTACTCATAGTAAACACAGGCTATGTTTCTGCCAATGGACCCCCGGTGCTCCTGTGCCCCCTGGCTCCGCCGTATCTATATACGCGTGACATTATAGGAGCTTTGATCGTCATCAGAGACTAGCCAGAGTGATGTCCGGCCAACCTCTGTGCCAAACCTTACAAGAAATGACTCCAGTAAGGGAGATAACTTGAAAAACTGTGTTCATTGCAGACAGACAGGTGAGTCTTTCGCGGTCGAGTGAAATCTGATAATTGCATTTGGTGATATAAGATGTTAGGTGAGATACTCAGGATGTTTTTTGCATTTGAATTGACAAAGTAAGAGGAATACAGTGTCGTCATTAATTATTTATTGCAAACTTTATTTCAAGAAATGGACTAATCTGAAAACAATCAAGTACATGGTACTAAAAAATAATTGTACAAAAATATACAAATGCAAAATATACAGAAACGGGGAAAGTATTTGGCCTTCGCTTTTCAACGTGTACATTATTAGCGTTATGTACAGTTAAAACTAGAAGTCCTGTCACGAACTGTGCGCTTATCTCGGCTTAATTGAGCGCAGGAATTGCAGGCAATTGCTATATCGAATAGCATCCAAACCACGGCAGGTGTTCCTGGTTACTCATCGCAAACACAGGAAATGGTTATGCCAATGGACCTCCGGGTTACCCGGAGGTCCATTGGCAGAAACATTGCTTGTGCACAGGACATATGTACAGAATTTGATAGCCTTATTATGGTCATAACTCATAGATTAACGCGCAGATCGACGTACTATTTGCGCGCATTTCATGACAGGACTTCTAGTTTTAACTGTATGTTTGAGTGAAAATTTTCTGAATAGTGTATTTTGGTGTTGTTCATCAGTGTCACTGCAGAGTAGGAGAAGGATGTTCCCGACATACGGCGGAACAGGGGCGGGGGGGGGGGCATCTGGGACCCACACACACACACACGGATGCCTAAAAAAAACGCGCTCCTCAAATATTGATGTTCAATGTGATGTTAACGAGCAATTCCCAAAACTAATAGCGGATTCTTCTCCCCCTTTCAATTTAGAAACACAACTCTACACTGGCCTATAGGTAACATTGGGTGGAGTAGATAGAGGGGTAATGGGCGCCCCTCTCCCCGCACACAAACAAGAAATGATGTCTGGAACATAGGGTGGCTGTCGGGAAGTTTTGCCGAGATTAAGATAATTGAAGAGGTCAAAAAATGACTCGCTTTGAGGTTCAAATTTCAAAATTTTCGCTACCCGGTGATGTTAACCGACTATTCCCAAAACTAATAGCAGATTCTCTACACCCCGCCCTCTTCAGTTTTGAAACGCAACAAGGCACTTGACCAAATTGTAACAATCCACGGCGAAGACAGAGGGGGCGAAGGACGCTGCTCCCCTTCCCATCCACCAACAAACAAAATTACCAGAAAAATCGATTGGCTGTCGATAATTTCGGTCGAGATTAGGATAATTTAAAAGGCCCGAAAAGCAACAGGACTCCTTTCGGGGGTTCAAATTTAAAAATATTCGCTGATCGGTAATGTTAACCAACGATTCCCCAAACTAATCCCCCCCCCCCCCCCCCAAATCAACCCCATTCCATTTTGAAAAGTAATACTGCGCTTGGTCCAATAATAACGGTCAGTGCCGTGGATGGGTGCAGGAATGTCGCCCCCTTCCACCAACAGAAAAATCGGGTGTGGCTGTCGGGAATTTCGATCCAGACTGAGATAATTGAACAGATCCAAACCAGCTAGACCCAAAACTAATAGCGGATTTCCAACGCCCCCCGCCCTTTGTGAAGTTCACAAATATCCCAAGATTTAAAAAAAAATATTTACGCAACTAGAACAGACAAGAATGGGATATTTCAGTCATGAAACTTTATATTGGTGGTTCCTCACGTTTACGACCGGCACCTAAAAATGCTAAATTGAAAGGGTGTGTACTGCAGAGGACTTTTTCAGTACGTCAACCGTCCTTTTTTTCACTTGTGAAATGTGACATAATTTCTTGTTTTTTTAACCCTTTACCCAACGAATCGCCCGCAACCGCCCTCGTAATATGCAAATTCTGTAGCTGAAAAAATATTATTTTTCGAAAAATTTCAACAAAACCATATCATGTGACACCTCATTGGAACGAGCTCGTTCCAATGAGTGGTTACATGATATGGTTTTGTTGAATTTTTTTTAAAAAATTTAAAAAATAATATTTAAAATAATAAATTTGGATATCGTCTGCGTTGGGTAAAGGGTTAAGTCTGTTTTGTGAACCCTCTTTTTGTATATTAGTTTTAATATCGTCGCCTGAGTGCTAGAATGTTCTATGTCCCATAGGGGACATAGAACATTCTAGCACTCAGACGACGGGACATAGAACATTCTAGCACTTAGGCGACGGGACATAGAACATTCTACATGTAGCACTCAGACGACGGGACATAGAACATTCTAGCACTCGGGCGACGGGACATAGAACATTCTAGCACTCAGGCGACGGGACATAGAACATTCTAGCACTCAGACGACGGGACATAGAATGTTCTAGCACTCAGGCGATGGGATATAGAACATTCTATCACTCAGGCGACGGGACATAGAACATTCTAGCACTCGGGCGACGGGACATAGAACATTCTAGCACTTGGGCGACGGGACATAGAACATTCTAGCACTCAGGCGACGGGACATAGAACATTCTAGCACTCAGACGACGGGACATAGAACATTCTAGCACTCAGACGACGGGACATAGAACATTCTAGCACTCAGACGACGGGACATAGAACATTCTAGCACTCAGACGACGGGATATAGAACATTCTAGCAATCAGGCGACGGGACATAGAACATTCTAGCACTCAGGCGACGGGACATAGAACATTCTAGCACTCAGGCGACGGGACATAGAACATTCTAGCACTCAGGCGACGGGACATAGAACATTCTAGCACTCGGGCGACGGGACATAGAACATTCTAGCACTTAGGCGACGGGACATAGAACATTCTAGCACTCAGGCGACGGGGCATAGAACATTCTAGCACTCAGACGACGGGACATAGAACATTCTAGCACTCAGACGACGGGACATAGAACATTCTAGCACTCAGACGACGGGACATAGAACATTCTAGCACTCAGGCGACGGGACATAGAACATTCTAGCACTTAGACGACGGGACATAGAACATTCTAGCACTCAGGCGACGGGACATAGAACATTCTAGCACTCAGACGACGGGACATAGAACATTCTAGCACTCAGACGACGGGACATAGAACATTCTAGCACTCAGACGACGGGACATAGAACATTCTAGCACTCAGGCGACGGGACATAGAACATTCTAGCACTTAGGCGACGGGACATAAAACATTCTAGCACTCAGGCGACGGGACATAGAACATTCTAGCACTCAGGCGACGGACATAGAACATTCTAGCACTCAGGCGACGGGACATAGAAAATTCTAGCACTTAGGCGACGGGACATAGAACATTCTACATGTAGCACTCAGACGACGGGACATAGAACATTCTAGCACTCAGACGACGGGACATAGAACATTCTAGCACTTAGGCGACGGGACATAGAACATTCTAGCACTCAGGCGACGGGACATAGAACATTCTAGCACTTAGGCGACGGGACATAGAACATTCTAGCACTCAGGCGACGGGACATAGAACATTCTAGCACTCAGACGACGGGACATAGAACATTCTAGCACTCAGGCGACGGGACATAGAACATTCTAGCACTCGGGCGACGGGACATAGAACATTCTAGCACTTAGGCGACGGGACATAGAACATTCTAGCACTCAGGCGACGGGGCATAGAACATTCTAGCACTCAGACGACGGGACATAGAACATTCTAGCACTCAGACGACGGGACATAGAACATTCTAGCACTCAGACGACGGGACATAGAACATTCTAGCACTCAGGCGACGGGACATAGAACATTCTAGCACTTAGACGACGGGACATAGAACATTCTAGCACTCAGGCGACGGGACATAGAACATTCTAGCACTCAGACGACGGGACATAGAACATTCTAGCACTCAGACGACGGGACATAGAACATTCTAGCACTCAGACGACGGGACATAGAACATTCTAGCACTCAGGCGACGGGACATAGAACATTCTAGCACTTAGGCGACGGGACATAAAACATTCTAGCACTCAGGCGACGGGACATAGAACATTCTAGCACTCAGGCGACGGACATAGAACATTCTAGCACTCAGGCGACGGGACATAGAAAATTCTAGCACTTAGGCGACGGGACATAGAACATTCTACATGTAGCACTCAGACGACGGGACATAGAACATTCTAGCACTCAGGCGACGGGACATAGAACATTCTAGCACTTAGGCGACGGGACATAGAACATTCTAGCACTCAGGCGACGGGACATAGAACATTCTAGCACTCAGACGACGGGACATAGAACATTCTAGCACTCAGGCGACGGGACATAGAACATTCTACATGTAGCACTCAGACGACGGGACATAGAACATTCTAGCACTTAGGCGACGGGACATAGAACATTCTAGCACTCAGGCGACGGGACATAGAACATTCTAGCACTCAGACGACGGGACATAGAACATTCTAGCACTCAGGCGACGTTACATAGAACATTCTAGCACTCAGGCGACGGGACATAGAACATTCTACATGTAGCACTCAGACGACGGGACATAGAACATTCTAGCACTTAGGCGACGGGACATAGAACACCCTAGCACTCAGGCGACGGGACATAGAACATTCTAGCACCCAGGCGACGGGACATAGAACATTCTAGCACTTAGGCGACGATATGTTAGAGGAATATTATATTGAAGCATTTGGTTGAGTTTGTGCTTTGGTTACTTTCATTTGATTTCATTTGTTTTCTTTTGGTTTCATTTGGGTAAAACGACGTGCCGGTTAAGGGGGATATATACTGCTAGAAAGGCGAAAGTGATCAGATTTTAGACCATGCAAATGGGATAAATCTCAGTCTGCAAATGCATCAACTGATATTCCACGACGTATTATCAATGAATAGAGTTCAAATAAGGCCTTAAAAATAAGATTTGACAAAAAAGTGATATTTGATGGCACATTTCAAAATATTGTTGAATTGTCACGAGAACTGAATTTAAATTCGAGAATTACCCAAATTTAAGCCAACGGTATTCCGCTTCAGTGACACAAATTTACTTACAGCAAACAGCGATGGGCAGTTTGAGAATTGCATATCCCGGTAAAACCTAGTTTTTGGTGTACCGATTGAGAATTGATTTGCCAACATCGGTTCGGTATTGAAAATTTTACCGACTAAAAGCGGTACATGCACCACCCAACTCTAAGTCAAATCCATGACTGTCGTTCAAAAGAGAAGCACTCAAACAAATTTAACCAAGTTTTTGGATGTTGGCTAAAAATGACGACGTAACAGTAACACGAATTGCAGGAAATAAGAAATGGCCTATTCTTGGCAATAACAGCATTCTCAGCCAAAATGGTCAAAGCATGCAGATGACTCCAAGTGGATGTTGTGACATGCCATCGGGTGCGTATCCAGGAATTTATCACCAAAATCGGATTGGGGTGGGGGTGGAGGTGGAATAGCCGTGTCTTGGGTTAAAACCTATTCTAACCCAAGCTTGTACTTATGACACAAGTGACAAGTAAAAGACGGGGGGGGGGGGGGGGGGGGCAGTGTTCAATTCTAGAAGGGGAGGGCAGGGTTCAATTCTAGAAGGGGGAGGGGGGTCACATTCCTGCCCCCATACACACCGTGACTATGCCAGTGCATGCCATGAACGCAAATCATTGTCAGTCGGGCATACACTTTGTAGTGAGAAGGAAGTTCAGAAACACTGTTTACTGCGCCCCAATCTGTAAAAGCGTCCAGTTGTCTTAAAGCTAAGTGTTGGTCTAAGTTGTCGGCATCGAATCAGGCCTTCAATGACTTATCTTGGAAATACAATTAATACAGCAAACCAGTGCTATAAAATTACGTTCAGACATGGGCTCTTCAAGTATTCAAAGACACGTGAAAAGACTGCAGATGCTTCACAACAAACAAAATTTAAGCTGGGAATGTGGGGGAGGGGGCAAACTAGATTACTTGGACATGGGCTCTTACCGAGTTTATTGTGTGGACTGGGAGGGGGGGGGGGGTAGTTGTCAGGGTAGAATCCAGGTGTTTTTATTTGGGGGGGGGGGGGCATGTCGGTTAAAGGGGGTACGGCGGCATAGATAGGCGATGGGTAATTGGTTATGTAGTTCGTTTTAAATCCCACCCGACTACAAATAATATTACAGTACAGTCAGCGTGGGTGGGCACTGTTCCAGGCGTGGGCAGCTTGTCCACACAGGCAGTTTTGATCAAATGCAGAATAGGATTAGCAGCCAGCAGAACTTTTTTGGACCGGTGCTTCATTAACAAAAAGTCTGTTGGGTGCCACATTGTGTTTTCTACCAATCGTGAACGTGGGCATTTTATCCACGCGTGGAAAAGTGCCCGTCCACGCTGACTGTATTACTGTACCTTCCTATTCCAGACTGACACGAAATTGAAACTGATTGGTGATCATCTTACTGGGGCGGGTGGTGGCACTAACCCTTGGGGGGGGGGGGCACTGGGAAGAGCCCACACTCCAGTTCATTGTCAAATATCTTAGGGTGGGTGTCTGGGTGACTTACTCTCACCTGCTTAATAATAGCGAAAGCCGAATAATGATGAAGTCCAAGATTTTCAGTTGAAATTAATAATAGTGATGGTCATTTTGCTCTTTGTCTCAATTCCAATTAATTGTGAAGACCGGGATTTTTTCTAAAAAATTAACAGTGATATCACTATTATTCGGGAGGTGAGAGTACTTGGCAATACTTGGTATTACTTGCAATACTTGGTAGGGTCACTGGGATCATTGGGTTGCCCAGGGTGGGATCAGGAGTGAACACTGAATAGAGCCCTGGGAAATTGGAAACTAGCCCTTTTTACACTCATGTGTTATTAACTATTCTTCATAGACGGTGCCCTCTGACACCTGAACTTAAAGGCCGGGGAGGGTACCCAGTACTGGAGAGTGGTGACTGCCATTTATGCACTTTTTAGTACCAATGGCCAATGCTAGTCACTGCGAATTAAATCAGCATTGAAAACAATGACAGTTTGAGCATTATATAGACACTGCATAGTTTTTGTTCCAACCTGCAGGTGTCTTACTATGAAAAACCAAAAACCGATTTGTAAACAGAGTTTTCAAAAAAAAAAAAAAAAAACGAACCGAACCGAAACCAAACCACAAGAAATATAAAACCGCCCAACACTGATAACAATGCGTAACATTGGACCGTTGAAAGCTCTTCTGAGTTTCATTTTCTCCTATTTTAAAGAAGTTTTTCATAAGTTCACATACCGAAGAGTTGACCCATTGCGGATAAAATATGAGGTGGATATTTTTGTCGAGTTGCACCCCACCCACACGGGCCATATTAGCAATTAACTATTTATTTCCCACATGTCCCACCCAAGTAGGGCTTTTCTACCAATAGCGGAAAATGAACCTGCAAAGTATTCCGCTTTTCTCTCTCTGTGGAGAAGGGATTGAGTGACCTTTCCCTGGTGCTCGCAAATGTCTTGTGGGACACTGGTTGACCTGAAAGAGAGTAGGCTATTGCCCATTAGTCAACCCCATTTGCTGGACTGGGGTGTGTAGATGAATTGTCCAGGCGCTGGATTGAACTTGGCAAGTTAGATTGACTAATCGTATGAGAAATGGATAGGGGGGGGGGATACCTCTATTCCAACAAATTACGGTGACATAAAGTAATCAAGAATAGTTAAAATGGGCAGAGCGGAGTAGGCCTTTCTCCACAATATATTGTAGCGCCCCACACTCCTCGATGTGTGCATTTTGGTTGATTTAAGGCACAGCGCAGTGTCAAAAATTTGTGCTGCACCGAAGATGAATCAACCAGGCCCCAGGGAACTACATGGAATTTTTCTATCCCTGATAAGAGATACGATTGAAGGAGTGTATATAATTAACCTTTGTAAATTTGAAAAATCAGTCAAATTCTGCCATGGCATCCTGCACTTTTATTTTCCACTACCTCTATTTGTCACGAAACACATATTATTTATGGAGTCACGTTACATATGCATTCAGAAATATTGGTAACATAGTCTTTATTTGAACTTGACTTTCTTGAAATGAATTTATGTTTATTCAAAAGAGCTATATCGTGCCAATGTTGTTTATAATGTATTGATGGTCCAATCTAAATCAATGAACTGAAACTGCGGGATGAAAAAACTGTGACCCAAAATAAAGCACAAGGCAAGGCAAAATAAAGGTATATAAGTGTCCGTGTGGACAGTTTTGAACAAAATTTGATGTCAATCCATGGTAAAATTATCACTTCTCAAAAGCTGAGATTTAGGTGCCTGTTTGCCAAAATATACTTCTGTTATTTTCTTTCGATACACGTACAATCGATACGATATATCAATCGAACGTCAAATATCAATAGTTTGATATCGCTGACAGGCCTGAAAATAAGCAGTCTGACATTTGCAAAATGAGAACCCCTGAGGGCGAATTTGATGATGCTATCCCATACAGTGGACCATTTTATCCTCCGTGAACCTCTTTCTGTTTAGTTTTGAGACCCTGATTCAGATTGAGGTTCACAGAGGGTAAATTTAGTGATGCTACCCTGCTATGCAGGAACCTCATTTTGCAGATGACAGTCTGCTCATTTTCTGGCTTGATCGCTGAACGATACACAGGCCTACTGCTTTTGTTACAAAATGCCTGCACTTTTCTCAGTTACTTGTTTTATTTGATATTTTAGATAAAAAATGTCTTATTTTTCCTAATCAATGGGACTTGTGTTTCAGATAATTTGGAACTAAGATAATGTTTTTGAAATTTGATAAGATTGTTCACCATTCTTCTAACATAAAATATATAACAATCTTTGTTCTTAGACTTACTGTGATGAAAACAGATGTGTAGAAAAGGTCTTGAGTAAATCTTTTTGAACTTAATTGTTGGGCTGTTTGGTTAAAAAGTTCTTTGGTCACCTGAGTCACCTAGACTACCTATTGCATTGTCCTTTGGTTGTTACTTATAGATATTATTGCATTATAAACATTTTTACCGTACCATTTTCATGAACGCCGGTTTGTAGGATCCATAAAATACATATAAGAGGACCAAATGTTATGTCCTGGCTCACTGGAGGGTGAGAGGTGATGTTAAGAATTGTGTCCTCTCAGAAATTATTCTAAGACCAGAACCAACACGGGAGCACGTGTAAATTTTCACAGGACAGATCTATTCTTGGTTGTTAAAAATATGAGGTCTTTCCTCAGTTTGTCTGTTGGCCAATTTAGATGAATTGTGATTGAGCGGTATGGCAGAAATGCGGGTGGTTGTTGACTTAGGTGACCAGTAATGCCCTTTGGGCACTTGTTAATTGAAATTATCTGTATTTGTAAGGCTGAAACAAAAAAATATGTTGGGCACCAGTTTTAATGTTGCAAACTATACATTTTTAATTTGGTCAAAAGAACAGTATTCTAAGCAATGTAACTCAATAGAAACCTGTGTTGAAACAACTAGATGACTAATCGAAGTCGACACTGTAAGCTCTATCAGTCGACTCTGAATTTTATAGTCAACTAATCAACATTCTTCTCTTTGATAAAGGTATTTAAGGCAAAACTCGGAGCACAAAACACATTTTTGGGCATTGTGTTATATAAGATTGCAATATAACCCAAAGCATCACGAAAAGAGGCACCTGTAGTAAATGGCATCATCGAGATGAGAGGTCATCAGGAGTCTTACTCTTTTATAGAAACTGGTATACATGACCTGATTATAATTATTTTATGTTTTAAGAAACACGAAAGTAGTATGTGATGTGGTTTTCACCCCAATTCTGCCGGACCCCGGAAGAGACGTCATGTCACGTGACCTAGTGGCACCATGTTGTGTTGTCATGGTAACCCGCGTGAGCGGCCATCTTGTGACGTCATCTCCATAGTGATACGTGGTGCGACTGCGCATGCGCAGCGCGTGTTGTTACGGTGATACGTGTTTCCGTCGTCCATTGTGTATACTGGATGCCGCCATCTTGGTTTCTATGGTAGCACGTGATTGCTATGTTACCCAATTTTTCTGCAATAGAACGGGGTATGTCTTGAGGGTGTGTTCCTTTGTAGAAGAGTAAATCTAATTACCACAAACAACCCGACAATCCTTCCAAATCACCAAAATCCACCCAACTTTTACTATTTCGAATTCTTTCAGAATTTTCTGCTTCTATCTATATATGCAATAGTTTTTTTCTACCTGGCCATGTTCCTTTGTTCTGGAGTATACTCCAGTAGCGTAGAAGAGCCTATTAGTTGGAACAGCTCTACTTATTATTACTATAATTAGCTATTCTGGTCTATGCTTGTTAGTTCTGACCCTATTCCAAGTACTCTCGTTGTTTCATATATCTAGATCATTTATAACCAATCAGATTGCTTGATTTCCCATAATCTGTATGCAGAGTTGTCTCCCCTTATTACAACGAAGTCGTATCAGATTCTCACCACCTCTATATTCAATTGCCATATCCCATGGAATCCCATTTTTGGGAAACACCCGTGGCTATGGAATCTCTTTTTTGTCGTATGAGGCCATGAGGGCTGTGTAAAAGCCCTCAATGAGTCCTCATTTATTATCCCTCATAGCTTCACTGAATTTTGAGGTTATGAGGACCATTAAAAATCCCTCAATGAGGTATGATTTACTACGACTCTTAGCCTCATTTCAGTATTTGAGGATACCTATGGCCTGGTATTGTATTATTCGAGGATACCTATCGAGGATACCTTTAGGAGAATCCCTTTTTTTGTCGTATGAGGCCATGAGGGCTATGTAAAATCCATCAATGAGTCCTCATTTATTATCCATCATAGCCTCATTGAATTTTGAGGTTATGACGACCATTAAAAATCCCTCAGTGTGGTATAATTTACTACGACTCTTAGTCTCATTTCAGTATTTGAGGATACATATGGCCTGGCATTGTATTATTTGAGGATACCTATCGAGGATAGCTTTAGGAGAATCCCTTTTTTGTCGCATTAGGCTATGTAAAAGCCCTCAATGGGTCTAATGTAGTTTTACCAACCGCTTCCCTCTTGCCGCCAAAGCTCCAAGGCCATTACAGGTCTATGGCCTATCTGTCCTATCATTAGCTTCTACAGCAGTCTTGTTTCATTGCTGCCTTGTACCAGTACTATTGGCTTCTGTTATTCTGCCCCATATCTCATCCATTACTTCCTAGCTATACCTATCTCAGTCTCGAATATAACATTGATCAAGGTTGAATCAGATTTCCCCTGTATACATATAAGGCATTCCGTTATTGAGATTCCTAGCCGAGTCCGTAAAATTTGAATTCCGTGTTTTGACATCAACACACGAGGGTGTGAAAAAGGATTGATAACACCCAATTCAACAATGACTACAAGAACCTGAACAGAGACAACCAACCACTACAAAACAACAAAGGTACAGAACGAACAGAACCAAGTTTGAAGTGAACATAACAAATTGAAAGAAGGTCAAACTAGTCGGATTGATCGAACTAGTTGGGCACACTGAACAGATCTGATCAAAAACAATCAAGATGGAAGTGAACAAAACAAAGTGAACAAAGTTCTGAACTGTAACTTTAATGAATGTATATATAATTAAAACCTCTTTGAACTGTTTGAATGAATTTTTTAACTCTAACCCCCATGAAGGTATGTAATATTAACACCTTTTGAACTGAATGAATTTTTTAACCATAACCTAAACGAAGGTATTAACACTCCCTTTTGAATTGAATAATTTTTTAAACTTAATGAAAATATATCGAAGGTGATCTGAATTTTAACTACAACCCATTAAACTAAATTCTTCCAATAGAGAAGGGGAATACCCTCGTGTGTTGATGTCAAAACACTGAATCCAAATTTTACGGTCTCGGCTAGGAATCTCAATAACGGAATGCCTTATATGGAAACAGGGGAAATCTGATTCAACCTTGATCAATGTTATAGTCGAGACTGAGATAGGTATAGCTAGGAAGTAATGGATGCGATATGGAGCAGAATAACAGAAGCCAATAGTACTGGTACAAGGCAGCAATGGAACAAGACTGCTGTAGAAGCTAATGATAGGACAGATAGGCCATAGAGCTGTAATGGCCTTGGAGCTTTGGCGACAAGATGGAAGCGGTTGGTAAGACTACATTAGACCCATTGATGGCCTTTACAAAGCCTAATGCGACAAAAAAGGGATTCTCCAAAAGGTATCCTCGATAGGTATCCTCAATAGGTATCCTCACATAATACAATGCCAGGCCATAGGTATCCTCAAATACTGAAATGAGGCTAAGAGTCGTAGTAAATTATGCCTCATTGAGGGATTTTTAATGGTCGTCATAACCTCACAATTCAATGAGGCTATGAGGGATAATAAATGAGGACTCATTGAGGGATTTTATATAACCCTCATGGCCTCATACGACAAAAAAGGGATTCTCCTAAAGGTATCCTCGATAGGTATCCTCGAATAATACAATACCAGGCCACAGGTATCCTCAAATACTGAAATGAGGCTAAGAGTTGTAGTAAATTATACCTCATTGAGGGATTTTTAATGGTCCCCATAACCTCAAAATTCAATCAGGCTATGAGGGATAATAAATGAGGACTCATTGAGGGCTTTTACATAGCCCTCACGACCTCATACGACAAAAAAGGGATTCTCCTAAAGGTATCCTCGAAAGGTATCCTCGAATAATACAATACCAGGCCACAGGTATCCTCAAATACTGAAATGAGGCTAAGAGTTGTAGTAAATTATACCTCATTGAGGGATTTTTAATGGTCCCCATAACCTCAAAATTCAATCAGGCTATGAGGGATAATAAATGAGGACTCATTGAGGGCTTTTACATAGCCCTCACGACCTCATACGACAAAAAAGGGATTCTCCTAAAGGTATCCTCGAAAGGTATCCTCGAATAATACAATACCAGGCCATAGGTATCCTCAAATACTGAAATGAGGCTAAGAGTCGTAGTAAATTATACCTCATTGAGGGATTTTTAATGGTCCTCATAACGTCAAAATTCAATGAGGCTATGAGGGATAATAAATGAGGACTCATCGAGGGCTTTTACATAGCCCTCATGGCCTCATACGACAACAAAGGGATTCCATAGCCACGGGTGTTTCCCAAAAATGGGATTCCATGGGATATGGCCATTGGATATAGAGGTGGTGAGAATCGGATACGACTTTGTTGTAATACGGGGAGATAACTCTGCATACAGATTATGGGAAATCAAGCAATCTGATTGGTCATAAAATTAATGATCAAGATATATGAAACAACGAGAGTACTTGGAATAGGGTCAGAACTAACAAGAATAGACCAGAATAGTTAATTATAGTAATAATAAGTAAAGCTGTTCCAACTAATAGGCTCTTCTACGCTACTGGAGTATACTCCATAACAAACGAACATGGCCAGGTAGAGGAAAACTATTGCATATATAGATAGAAGCAGAGAATTCTGAAAGAATTCGAAATAGTAAAAGTTGGGTGGATTTTGGTGATTTGGAAAATGAAAATTTTTAATTTTACGAGGATGTTTTTTCCAAGTGCCGTCTGCAACTCAAGTTAGGTGATGTTTAAAAAGTCATACTAAGTGGCTAATTTGTGCGTGTGTGTGTCATATGATAAATAGAATATGAAATGAGTGGGTTTTTTCATATAATATTTATAAAATTCGTCCGAATTTTCCGTTTGGGCTCGCCAACGGAAAATTCTTAGACTCGTTTCATAAATATTATATGAGAAAAACACTCATTCCATATCCTCTATGTCTCATTTAAACACCTCGCCCGCGGCTCTGTGTTTAAAAACGAACACCCAGGTATTAAATCTCCAAAACACATACATTTTGGTGGAGTATAACTTAGAATGTTTTCTCCAGTTCAAACATGCTAAACGTGTTTAGAAACAGAGTTTCTATTGAATTTTGACTACCTTTGTATGCGTTTTGGTTTGACAAATGATTGGGAAGCGCATTAATTCCGAAAATATGGTATTGTGTCTACTGTCGGGTGAACATATTTATCAGACATCAGTCTTGGCTTCTGTTCCTGTGATGTCCAAGAGTCTAGTGGTTTAGGCGTTGGACTCCTGATTGCCAGGCGGTGGTGCCGAGGGTTCGAATTCTGGCGGAGGATCAGAAACCAACACTCCAAATTCCTCTAAAACATGATTGCGTCATTTGAAAACTCACAAGCCCGTGCCAGTCTTCGTCTCAGGCCAGCCACAGTACTTTCGTCGTACTGTAGCCAGCGCGTTACACACTTTCATGCTGCTGCCGAAAGGAAGAGGAACCAAGTAATCATGAGGACTTCATCTAAAAAGCTAGATTCCAGCCATCGTTTCTTGACGGTGTGCAATGGTCTAGTAGTTTATGTGTTTGACTCCTCATTGCCAGTCGGTTTTGCCGAGGGTGCGAATGCCGGCGGGGATCAGAAAGCAACATCCCAAATTCCTCTAAAACATGATTGTGTCATTTGAAAAAGCACACACAAGCCCGTGCCACTCTTCATCTGAGGCCATCCACAGCACTTTCGCCGTACTGTAGACAGCGCGTTCCACACATTCGTGCTGCTGCCGAAAGGAAGATGAACCAAGTAATCATGAGGACTTCATCTAAAAAGCTAGATTCCAGCCATCGTTGTTTGACGGTGTGCAATGGTCTAGTGGTTTTGGTGTTGGACTCCAGATTGCCAGGCGGTGTAGCCGAGGGTTCGAATCCCGGGGGGAAGGGGGGGGGGGTCAGAAACCAACATTCCAAATTCCTCTAAAACATGACTATGTCATTTGAAACACACACACACGCAACACACACACACACACACACACACACACACGCGCGCGCGTGTTTGGAAAACATTCATACACCACCTTGCACTTACTTACTTATCAACTTATCGTCCCTTAGTTCCAAAGTGTTCTCTGTTCCTGCTGGCACACAGAACTCATTGGAAGTCAGGGAACGATATAATTCATCCACATGCACCCCACCTCTTCGTTTTATAACAAAAGGGGTAAATAAAATGTCTGAAATAAATCTAAATGACCTGCAAATCGATGACAGTATTGTCATTCTCTCAGAATCTGTCGTCCTTTCTAGTGCAGTTGCATTTGTCTCTACAAAAGGTGCAGCATGTACAATAAAAACAGAAACACTTTTCTGGGCAGAACCCTTGACACTCCTTTTTGTCTTTAATAATTGGTAGTTTGGCTGCCATTTTATCAATACACATTTACTGTAGAGCAGTACGCGTAAAAAATTAGCCATGCTTTCTCTGAACACATCCTTCATTTCGTCATTACATTTGTTTAGGCAAATTTCAGGTAAGGAAGTAGCCTTTCGCTAACCCATACTAATATACGCTATGTTGTCATTATTGCGTGTAGTACGGGTTGTATGGTGCATATATTTTTAATAAACATAAAATAAGTATTTTTTTAAATAAACAAATCTATCCTACTTATATACAGTATGTGGTGGTTGGATTACCCCTAAGACGTGGTTGGGTAGATTTACCACCGATGGTTACTAACGTGTTCATGAGGACCAAACACAGGAAGCACCAACAAATTTTAATCTCATGGACCACCGGGTTGCACTAGATGGTCCATAGCTGATAGTTTGCAAGTCTCCGTTGTGATTTTTGAAAAAAAATGCAAATATTTGTCTGGTGGAAAACCTAGCTCACTACGACTTTGTGGCAATCCAATCTCCGCGAATTGCATGTATCTGTAGATTCTGTATTTTGAAAGCTTTTCAGATGTACTGGGGAGGATGTATTGTTATCACACTTTATTGTCGGGTGCTTATTTTTTTCATTTGTCGGCAGAAATAAATTTCCGATTTTATATATCAACTGCCCACAAATCTGAAAAGTTGATTTGGTGTTGGGGCTGGGTGAGGTGGGGGGCTGCTTCTGTGGCTTTTTGTGGAAAGGGTACTGTTTGAAATCAGAAATTTCGCAGTGTGGCGCAGGGTCGTCAATCATATTACCTTTATTTTCTGATCTTTAACCCCCTGCACTCTGATGACGAAACGTCTGATTTGTCATCCATGGTTATCCCCCCTGTGTTGTCAGAAATTCAGCAATTTAGATTTTGGTTGACAGAGCTCCAATTGAGCTCTGTCAACCAAAATATAAATTGCAGAATTTCTGACAACACAGGGGGGATAACCATGGATGACAGGGAGGTGTGGTGGGGCTTAGAGTGGGGGAGGTGTCGAGTATTCTCGACATCAGAGTGCAGGGGGTTAAGGTATACAATTTGGGATCCCACAAGCTATTCCTCTTTCACTTGAAATGCTGCCCATGGAGCTCATCAGAGAGCGGATTCCTAGGAGATATTTCGAGAAAGCGGTAAAAAATAAAAGAGAAATATGTTGTTTCGTGGTGATGGGTCAATTTGACTCTCTCGTCATCCCTCTTGGCTTAACGTTCATATTAGCTTAGTTTCGACTTTGCTCGGGGACAATTTGAGGGTGGGTGTGGATTACTAACCACGGGGTTTGGAACTTTTGGGACCGGACCTGGGCCCGGAGTCTAGGATGTGCAAAAGAAACGTCACATCTGTCATGTCTTCCCCAAATTGTATATTTTGTTTTGTGAGAAAAGGCGGGGTTTCGCTGAGTATAATAGACTTTATACGAAGAATGCACCGTGATCAACAGTCATTTTGATTAGAATTGTAGAAGGGGGTTTAATCCCGATTGTCCCACTTTCAGATTTTAGTTGATGTCCCGACTCTCCCACTCTTCGGGTTGAAAGGAGTTATAGTCGTTATCAAAATTTAAACACAGCTCACCGTTGCTTATCGATCATGATTAAAACGACTATCAGTATTTTTCTGAGTGTTTACTTTTCGTGATTAGCAATTGTGATAGTGTATCTGGAAGGCTGGCACAACAAAATAAAAAAAAAATACGAACCGCGCATCCAAACATTTTCCATTTAATTGACCACCTCAAATAAATCCAGACCAACAATGAAGTCACGCAAATGCAGCTTAGTGCAGGTAGGCCCCCTCCAGCAAAGAGGGGGAGATAAAAAAAAGCATTCATGGTGGACTACAGGTCCTGAAACAGAGCTTTCCCTGGAACTCGGGCGACGAGAGGTTGTTGAATGGCGAAACAAACATTTCAGAATATGCGTCTGTTTTCAACATGTATGTAAATTTAATAAGTCAATGTTTTTATGTACAAAAATATTTTGCAAATTGATCAGTGTTTTGATGAACAAAAATATCTAGCATAGTTTATCGATGCTGTATAACAAATACCAACTTCCTGTTCTGTTCACCATTGAAACAGCAAAATACATGAAACAAACTATAAGAGAAAATGTTTGATCTTGCCGCTAGAAAATTAATTAATAAAATCCTGACTGTCCCACTCTCTTGACCTCCTAAAATTAGAAAGTGGGTCAACCGGGATTGCACCGTAGAAGAGATGACCAGGATCAAAGTGGAATCACAATTCCATTGTCAAGGTAATTAGTGTTTTTAACACTAGTACTGAAATGGTTAACCGGATAATCGGTTTGAAACCAGTTAGCTGTCTAACCGATTAGAAAAACCGTCAACTGGTTATCCGACATATCGGCAGTGATCGTCATTCCACGTTTAAAACGTAGTAAATCTGCCGCGTCTCCTTTGTGATTGATTACACCTCGTAAACGCATTGTATATATTGAGAAATAATCGATTTTGGCTTTCAAGACTTCGTTAATGATCGGCAGTTTCCGTGAGTATCGAGTAATCGAAGTAACTATTCCGTAGTATGTATACAAACGAACGTTGTCGAGTACTCGACAACGTTCGTTTGTATACACACAACGGAATACTTTGAAAATACTGCTTTCCAATTCTTATAGTTTTGATCCCATATTTGGTGAAATAATGGAATCGGATAAACGGATATTATCCGGTTATAGCTCCCGGTTAGTCGGTTACGAAAATAATCCAACCGTTTCAGCCCTATTTAACACTTCCAAACCGATCATATTGAAAATCTGTTACGAATGGCTTCATTGAAAAGTTCGTTTAAACTTCCAACGGGGAATAGCACATAAATATCGAACTCATAAAATTAGCTTTTCTCCACTGGAATTTCAACTACGATTTCACCGAATGAGGCCATTTCTCCTTCCCCAATATGGAGGCAACTTAAAATTTGTAAAGCGAACATCATTGGTGCCATTTACTTGCGCCTGATGTATTTCCTGAACACTCAAAAACCATCATCAGTGCTGATGAAAATTTTTGTCATGCAAGTGAACAAAAATGAGCATTTTGTTGAGTTTATCGAATAACCCAAAACTATCGCTGGTTTAACCCAAGGTACCGAAGCTACCTCAACTGGCCCAAGCCACAAACTGAGTTTATCACAAGCCGTTCCAAAATCGACATGAAATATTTTTATTTGTTGTTTTAAACGCGCCAGGTAAAAACTTCATGTCTATGGCATGGATGACCATACGTATTAGTTTTTTTTAAATTGTTGATTTCAAATATTGCATTATGTGGTAAATTTTCCCTGAAAGTACAATTTTAGAAATCTAAAGCATATAGTCTTCCATGTCAGAGGGCAAGTTATTTCTTTAACCACACCCCTCGTTGCAACAGCGTTATTTAACTCTTATTCGTTTGAGATTGCCCGCCCCCTATCCCCAGACACAAAATTTATTTACCCTAAAATAATTAATTTAATGCGCAATTCCCCCAATCTACCCGTACAAGGGCTGATCCATTGCGAGGGATGGGGGGGGGGGGGGGGGTTACCGAGGTGCACCCATCCCTTTTTCGTCTGAGTAATGAACATATCTGACCGCCAGTGAGATTTTTGAAGAAATATATTTATATTTTCATCGGAAAGATTGTTGAGGCATTCCACTGTGACATCTGGTGAATGATTTCAGCGATAGTTGGGTGTCTGACAAGCCCACATTCCACGCACAGAGCTATAGAAGACATGGACGGTCAGTCAGAGAATTTATCACATTCAATCCAAGACCTCAATAGCTTGTAAATCCTCCCTTTCTCGTCTAAGTAATGAACGTGTCCGGCCGCCATTCCACCTTAACCGCCGAGAATTTCTAGCTTTTGGCGCACGAAGTTTCAACATTGAATATTGATAACGTAGTATATTATTCCCAAACGTAGGGGATATTTGATAAAAGTGAGATATATGAAGAAATATGTTTATATTTTCATCAGAAAGACTGTTGAGGCATTGTACTGTGACATCTGGAGAATGATTTCAGCGATAGTTGGGTGTCTGACACACATTCCACGCACAGAGCTGTCGAAGACGTGGACAGTCAGTATACTCCTCACCAAACGTCCAATATCAGCTTGACTGATGTTATTCCATTCTTCCTGTAGTGCAGCGACGAGCACCTGGGCGTTGGTAGGGGGCTGTTTGCGTTGTCGTAGGCGCCCGCCAAGCATATCCCAGACGTGCTCGATTGGTGAAAGGTCTGGACTTTGTACTGGCCAAGCAGTGTAGTGATGTTCTGCTTCTGGAGGAACTCTGTAGCGACACGGGCCCTGTGTGCTCTTGTATTGTTATCTTTGAAAATGAATCGACGGCCGTGACGTCGCGCTAATGGCACCACAATAGCTGCTAACATGTTGTCACGATAGTTCTGCCTCGCGGCATGACCTTGAATGACATGTTCTGCTTGTCATGGTTATGCCTCCTAACACCATAACCGATCCACAACCAAAATGATCGTGCTGCCTAACGGTTACGTCATGGTATCGTTCATTCCTTGGCCGCCGCCACACTGTGTTTCGCCAGTCGTGGAAGTCGAGAGTGAACCTCGATTCATCGGAAAACATGACGTTGCTCCACCGACGATTGTCCCAGCGCTGTCGTGCTCCACACCAATTACGCCTTGCTGCGATGTGATGTTCAGTCAAACGTGGAATTATTCGAGGTTGTCGAGCGTACAAATTCAAGCTGTGTAGGCGATTTCGGATAGTTTGACCACTGATTCGCACATCTGTCTCTCGGTGCAGCTGATCTCCAATTTCTGGGGCATTTTGATGACGGTTACGTAATGCTGTGGTTCGGATGAAACGATCCTGGTTAGCAGTTGTCGCCCTGGGACGACCTGACCGACGTCTGCCATCAACATTGCCTGTCTGACGGTAGCATGACCACAACCTGCTAATCACCGATTGAGTAACGTTGAGAAATTGAGCCACTGCAGTCTTCTGTTGCTAGCTTCCAACATACCAATCGCACGTAAACGTTCGCTACGTGTCAGTCTTCGCATACCTCAAAAGTTACGTTTCGACCAGAAAAGAACGATGAGACCTCCGAAAAAGCCCGTCCAGTACAAATGAAAATTTCAAAACTTACCCCACAGATATTAACGCGGCGCTCGTGCGAAAAACCTGCTCGAAATTTTCGTGGGACGGTGGCATTCATGATCCACACTAAACAGGATCGGGGGATGGATGGTCGTCGGTATGAAAAAATTAAATTCCAGGGCCCCCAAACCCCCATTTCCATGCATCTGAGTGGATATTTTGAGATTTTTCAGGAGATGTATTTGAAAGATTTCAAACTTTGAGAGCCGTTAAAAAACGTCGAAAATGTATACAGGTGAGGTCTATTTATCAGCTTTCGTCGTAACGACCACAGCTGATAAATAGGACCTAACCTGTATGCTTTACCAGACGTTTACAGCAATTATACTGTCTGTGGATTATCTTGACTGGGGTGGATTTGGTACTTGTATGTCTGTAAGATTACGATCTATTTCAGTTAACCGATTTTTTAACAGACTGTATACATTTTAGCGTTTGCTGCCACTTACTGCAAAAAAAATGATCCGAAATCCATCGAAACTGAACCAGTACGAAAGAAACATAGCTGGCGAAAAAATGGGGGAGGCTCTGGATCCGCTCCTTGTTTCACCAGTCATTGGTTGTGTTAAAATATATGCATACAAAAAACAAGGACCGGCAAAAAAGTGGAGGGACTGAAAGCCCCCCCCCCCCCTCCTTTGCCCCCCCCCCCCCCAGTTCCGTCGCCGCTGGTTAATGGACAAATCTGAAAACAATTTTGTTCATGGTAACAGAAAATAACTGTTAAAAATATATATAAATTCAAAACAGTACACAGAAATGGGGAAATTATTTGTCCTTCGTGCACAGCAACGGCGTTGTGTTCAGGGATACAACAGTGGAATTAATTCAGTTTTAGCATTTAATTTGTAACTCATTTGTCCTTACTCTTTTTCTCACTATGTTTCAGCCAATGCGTGCTTTAATGGAAATTAGTAAAGTACATGTAGGGTAATGAATATAATAATAAATAAAAACAACTACAGTGTGCGAATATGAAATAAATAATGCGCATCCAACGACAATTTTGCTAGGGGACAGCGGTCTGTAACAATATTCGCGAATAAAGATTTGTATATCTCTTTTTTCAAAACATGTAGATAAAATCATGCAAACATGAAGTCCTGTCACGAACTGTGCGGTTATCTAGGCTTAATTGAACGTAGGAATTGCACGCAATTGCCATATCGAAATGCATCCAAAGCACGGCAGGATTTCCTGGTTGTTCATCGTAAACACAGGCAATGTTTATGCCAATGGACCTCCGGGTTACCCGGAGGTCCATTGGCAGAAACATTGCTTGTGCACAGGCCATATGTACAGAATTTGATAGCCTTACTATGGTCATAACGCGTAGATTAACGCGCAGATCGACGTACTATTTGTGCGCATTTCATGACAGAACTTCTAGTTTTAACTGCACATAGATACAACAGGGGAATGAATTTTGTTTTAGCATTCAATTTGTTTTTCATTTGTATTTACTCTATTCCTCACCATGTTTCTGCCAACTCGTGTTTTAATGTAAATTAGCAAAATGCGTACAGGGTGAAAACTATAATAATAAATAAATAAATATGAAATAAATAATGCGCTGCCAAAAAAAAATATCGCTAGGGGACAGCGGGCTGTAACAATATTCGTGAATAAAGATTTTTGAATTTTGAATCTCGTTTAATAAAACATGTCGATACAATCATGCACATATAAATATGACTGGAACATGCTCCGAGAGTTCCAATGGCATCCTTCGTTGGCTGGTTTACTAACAAATTTGAATTCCTTTATATTTTGAAATCTATTTTTAGAATTTGTCAATTAAATCATGCAAATGCAGATGTCACTGGAACCAGCTCGAAGAGTTTATTCAAATGTCATGCATCCATATTTTTAAAGGCTTATCGTCAATGTTAATTTCTCTGTATTTTTAAATCTATTTCCAAAATTTGTCGATAAAATCATGCCAATAGGAAATCACTGGAACCGGACCCGAAGAGCTTATCCAAATATGTAGGGTTTTATTGACAGATGTAAATTATATTTCTAAACCCACGCATAAGTTGCTAGTAGTTGGAGATGTGGTTAACGTCCCCTATTGGAGTGACCCGGCGGGGTCCCCGGAAGTGACGTCCTAGTTACGTGACCCAGTAATGTTGTTTTGTCCTGGTAACCCACGTGATCGGCCATCTTCTGACGTCTCCCCGTAGTGATACGTTGTGTTAGTGCGCATTCGCTGCGCGTGTTGTTAGGGTGATACGTGCTTCCGTCGGCCATTTTGTATACTGGAGGCCGCCATCTTGGTTTCTATGGTAGCACGTGGTTGCTATGTTACAACAAGACAAGGGTATGTTCGGATGGTATGTTACTGTTTCCTACAATCTCCGTATAGTTTAGAGATATCTGCTAGGCGTATGTTCTATTTAATAGGAGTACTGTTTCCTACAATCCCATTTTTTATGCCTATTACATATGCTACTTTAACACTAACAGTCTGTCTAGTCCAACCTATCTCTGTTTCCCTCGTCCATGTCTTATAATCACCAGTGATTGGTATCCCACAAACTGTATGCAAAGTTATCCCCCTTGTGTACAACGAAAGCCTATATGATTCCTAAAGCTAAAAATATATCGAGTAGTTACTGGTAAGTGATTGCTCGAACGACTCGAAGTCCATCGAGCAAATTAGCTATTGAGTAATTGCTCGTTCGAGTGACTCGCACATACGACTCTTAGCCTCATTTCGGTATTTGCGGATACCTATGACCGGGTTCCTATTCAAATCGTATATGGCTCCTAGCTCCTATATGGCTCCTAGCTCCTATACAGATAGTCTTACCAAGAGCTTCCATCTTATCTCCAACTATCTGTCCTATGAGTTGGCTCTATTGTAGTCATCCAATAATAGTCTTCTAACATCCTTGCAGATTTGTGCTATTACTACCTTGTTGTATTGCGACGACCTGTTTATGTTCTATTGTACACATTACATGTAGCACATAGTGCACTAGAACATAGGCATATGCGATAAAATGGTTCCGAACGCCAGGCGTTTTTGTAAGAAAAGGGATTCCGTTGAACTTGGGTGTTTGGTGGAATGTGCTGTGTGTTATTTCACAATGTGTCACAATGTGTACACATTATCTGTAGCACATTGGCACATGCTGTATGTACCGATATGTGCTTATGTGAAAATGCACAATGTGACACACTGTGCACTAGCACATATGCACATGCGACGAAAAAGAGATCCTGTAACCACAGACATATGCTAAAAAAGGGTTCTATAGGGATTCGGTAAGTGGGATACCTAGAAACAGGGTTGATGATTTTCCCTAATGAGCTAAAGAGCCAAGAGAGTAATTGCTCCATGAGCAATTGCACGAACGACTCGAATCCCTTCGGGCAAATGAGCTATCCATTCACCGGTTGGCCAAAGATATAAAAATTAGCCTTATTGGGTCAAGGCATAGATAAGCTACAACTAGTCTTTGTTGACTGATCCGACGCTATACAAAATCAATGTAATTCTACTAAGCACCCCCATCAATATTTATCATGAAGATAGAGTGTCCAATATATTTCTACTCTTTCTTTTTGTTATATTTGTCAATTACAAACAAGTCCCCACAAAATCGGGAAGACATTCCCAGCCCAATGGTTTATTTGTGAGTACATGGCGAGAACAAAGAAACACCTTGTGTCCTCTGATGACACAAACACTATTGTCTAGCTACTTACAACATCGCCCCCACCCCACCACCACCACCACCCCACACACATACCCACACAATTTTTTTATTATTTCCAAAAGTAGAAAAGGTACTACGGGTTTTAAACATTTTCTGTAATCGAGTTTGTTAAACTGTCAATAAGTGAATCAGCACCTACAATCAGGGGCGGCGGAAACTCGTTAAATGTTAGGGGGGGGGCAAATTTGCAATGCTACCATGGTTCGACCCAGTGAGGCAGAGGTGACAATCGTATATCAGTAAATGTACCATGGTTCGTTATAGTCTCTCGTTCACATGAATATGCCGTTGTGTGGTCACTGCCTTTTCCGTTCCTTCAACATCAACCGAATATCTTCAACTCGAAGGCCAGCCTTCGGGATGGAAGAAAGTGGGATCGTTTGCCTAAATATTGTTTGGATTTGCAAATAATGTGCCGGGAATGCCTATATAGTGATATGTTTGCACACACCCATTTTAAGTCATTGCGCAACTGCGAAACATATCTGTGGAAATAGTGTAGGGGCACGTGCGCCCTGTGTCCCCTGGCTCCACCGCCCATGCCTGCAACTCTTAAAAGTGTATTTAATGGTCATTCGTGTTTGTGGAAACGACCACACATAACATTTCAACTTACTGTAGGACGGACAACATTTTGTCATCGTTTAACTAGTCCGTTCATTATTTTTTATTTTTTTTGGAAATAAATATTGTTAAAACTAATAAAAATAAAATAGAATATGATACTAACAAACGAATAACTAGAAATGCTGAATTTGTTGAATAGAGACGATGGAGCTTATAATATAATATTAGAACGTTTCTTTTCATGTTCTATCGGTCGATAGTAACTGAGTTTGTGTGATTTCTGAAATAAAACCTGAAGCAGCGAAGCTGCTGAAGGTTTTATTTCAGAAATTACACAAACTCAGGTACTATCGACCGATAGAACATGAAAAGAAACATTCTAATTATTTTATAATGCCGAACAAAAAATAGCTTTCATTGTTAAACGTTAACTGCAACATGCCATCAATCTTCTAATAACAATGTAGTCGAGTCCAAAAACATGACGTCATTTCGAACGAATGACGTCTCTTTAGGAGTTTCCAGATCAACAAATTCGAAAATGACTTGTCACAAGTGCCGTCGCTTTTGGAGTTTCTATATCACCAAATGCCAGTGTTTACAACTGCATCATGCTGTTCATGTTATAATTCATTATTAATGCTTGTGTGATAAGTGGTATAAATTAATGGAATATAAATTCATGTTTCTTGAGCGACGACAGTTGTTAGAATTAAGCGGAGTGAAACAATTTATTTTGAACTTGAGGCGGAGGCTCAGTGAGGTCGAGGAGTACTAAACTTGTGGAAATATAATTGATTGAAGTCATAACTCATATTCAGGATTCACTGAAGTGGTGAACAACACGTGAGTTTTTAATATTTCTGATTCTTTTGAATTCATTGTTTGCCGTTAAAATTGAAAACACACCCACTGAAGATGACATATTTGTTGGTAAGTTTGTGTCTATCGGTGACGAAAAACGTTAAACGGACACGGCGCCAGCATTTGGTGTTGAGAAATTCCAGTCAGAGCGTGCGTAATCGACGCCTGATCAATGGAAGTGGAGCTTACATTTTCTTTGTTCTCTTGTCTCCAAGGAAGAACGTTCCGATAGTACCCGTGTTTTGCCCCAAAACTCCAGCACTATGACTTTTAGAAGGTGTCATATTAACCCATCACGGCTTATGTTACAAACGTGAGGCATAATAATACTTCATTGGAGTGGGCCCAACGATCTTATCCCATATATACTATTCACAAAACGTAGGGGCTATCCAAACCGATGTTGATATTTTCGGAAAATGGTGTTGGATACGCGTGATTGAACACATCAATATGTTACGAAGTTTAGTTACTCAATCGGTGAATAGAAGCTTGTGGTCATGCTACCGTCAGTCCGGCAATGTTGATGACAGAAATCGGTCAGGTCGTCGCTATGCGAAAACTGCTAACCAGGATCGTTTCATCTGAACCACAGCATTCCGTAACAGCCATCAAAGTTCCTCAGCAGCTGCACCGAGCGACAGATGTGCGAGTCAGTAGTTAGACTCTCCTACACGGCTGGAATGCGTACGCTCGACGACCTCGAATAATCCAACGTTTGACTGAACGTCACATCACAGCAAGGCGTAATTGGTGTGGAGCACGACAGCGCTGGGACAATCGTCGGTGGAGCAACGTCATGTTTTCCGATGAATCGAGGTTCACTCTCAACTTTCACGACAGGCGAAACAGAGTGTGGCGGCGGCGGCGGTGGCGGCGGTGGAACGAACGATACCATGACGTAACCGTTAGGCAGCACGATCATTTTGGTGGTGGATCGGTTATGGTGTGGGGAGGCATAACCGTGACAAGCATGAACAGCATCACATGTCGTCCAAGGGCGTGTCACAGGGCAGTGCCACCGTGACAACATGTTAGCAGCTCATGTGGTGCCATCTGCGCGACATCACGGCCGTCGATTCTTTTTCCAAGATGACAATGCAAGAGCACACAGGGCCCGTGTCGCTAGAGAGCTCCTCCAGGAGCAGAATATCACTACACCGCCTTAGCCAGCACTAAGTCCAGGCTTTTCACCAATCGAGCACGTCTGGGATATGCTTGGAAGGCGCCTACGACAACGCCAAAAGCCCCAACCAATGTCCAGGAACTCGTCACTGCACTGCAGGAAGAATAGCATACCATCAGTCAAGCTGATTTTGGACGTTTGGTGAGGAGTATGCCATGTGGGATCCGCGCTTGGCTCGTGAACCGAGAAGGATTTACAAGGTATTGAGGCCTTGGACTGAATGTGGTAAATTCTCTGGCTGACCGTCCATATCTTCTACAGCTCAGTGCGTGAAATGTGTGCTTGTCAGACACTCAACTGTCTTTTTGATAAAAATATAAATATATTTCTTCAGATATCTCACTTTTATCTAATATCCTCAACTCTTTTTGAATAGTATATATGCCCGGTAATTAAAAAAATCAATATTTCTTGAAAACATTTTTTAGAATCCCGATCTGCTGCTGTTTAACGTGTTAACGAGTTCCCGGATCGGTAAGATGCCAGAACTCTCGAAGTTTCAAAGTTTCATATTCGATAGAATATCTTCCGATTTCGATGATAATTTCAATCATTTAGTCGGCGGTATTATCAACTTTTGAATTAAATCGGCAATCCTCTTGTCGGCTTCGGAAGAGATTCAATGACTCGCTTCTTCACAGTTTTCTTACCCATTTCAATCGCAGAGTTCTTTCCAACCTTTATGGTGGTCGAAGCAATCTGTTTCACCACATCGCTAGTGACGGCACACGATAGAACTTCCATCATCACATCCAGCAACCCCAACCTGTCATAGATGTAATATCTTGTAAATCATCTGTTCTTTGTCACTAACATATTTGTTTTAAAATAATTGGGTTTTTTTATTTACTGTCAATTCTTTTTTACATGTTCATGAACGATTGAAACGTATCTCTATCTAAAATCTTCTGTCTCAATTCATTGCATACGCTCGCCAATTCGTTTCTCACCCCCGTATTACCGTATTCGCGACTCGCCAGCAAGAGATCCAGTCGCTCCAGCACAGTGTTAGGATCTCAAGGATAGATCGTCGTGGTGGTTGTCATTCTCTGTCCTGTGAACCTCTGCTCGCTTTTGGTCTTGTCTCTCTGGAATCATTATTTTTCTTATGGCATTCGTCCGAACCAGGAGATGACCATAAGTTTTTATTACTTTCCAAAGTGCGATTTACGGGGATTTCCGGGTTTCATTATAAACGATAACTTCACAAGTGAATTATGCAATCAACAATTGTGTCATGTATCCGTGCGCGTAAACGAAGACGCTTTGTCGTGGATGTAATGGGGACTTCATTGTTTTGTTTTTTGGGTTTTTTTTAACCCTTTACCTAACATGAAAAGAAGACGACACTTGCAAAAAAAATTCATGAATAACTATTATTTTCATTTTTGGTCTCAAAAACATAGGTTATGACCCCTCATTGGAATGAGCTCGAAGAGCTCGTTCCAATGAGAGGTCATAACCTATGTTTTAGAGACAAAAAATGAAAAACTAATGGAAATTAATTGGCGATTTTTGAGAATAACGCTGGCCGTTACGTTTGGTAAAGGGTTAAATAATATAGTTATCGTTAATAATGAAAAGTAATAAACTGAGTAATCGCTTGACTGGACTGGTTACGTGAAATAATTCATTCGAGGCGAGGGACGCACTCGTGTTTGTACAACGTCCCTCACCTCTCATAAATTATTTTTTAATTTTTTTTTCACGAAACCAGTCCAGTCAAGCGATTACTCTCTATGTAACTCTCCACAAGCAGATCATCATAATCGTCAGCTATAGACAGCACGAGCAGATTCCACAGTCCCTAAGTGCCTTCATATTCTCGATCTTCGATCAGATTGTAGGCGTCGGTTATTTACACTCGCTTGTCACGTAGGGGGTTGCCATCGGTTCCCTCACGCAAGCTGAAGATAGAGACCGCGCTCGACGGATTCGTCTTATATAAATTCACGTCATCTTTGGGTTCCATATTGCCGGCATCTACCATCGTGTCGTCGATCGTGCTCCTAGTAACCATCGGTATTTCACTTTTCTGTGACAGTCAATATTCTGCCTATCTCGGAAGGACTTGGCGGAAAGTATTGATACTACAGAGAAGGAGGACGTTTGGTCGGAGTGTATGCGGCAGACGATGGTGTATAACGAGGATGACCAGATGATGGGTAACTATAAGTCCGACAAGATGGACTATATAAGCAGGGCTCAAAATAAGCGGTGTTGTGTCGCTTTTTGCTATGCAAAACTTGCAAAAAGCTGCACAATGTTCAATTATGTATAGCATTTTGCGATACAAGATAATCAACTGCAGCCTATTAGGCTGCAATTGATTATCTTGTATCACAAAATGTAAATGAAAATTTGCAAACAAATTTGAAAACAAGTTCACTGATGCTTTACTTCTGATTGTGGAACATTCCAGGCATAACTCAGATTAACTCTCCATCAAGCATCATTAGCAACTTCATATGTAAGATGAATTCTATTGGTTTAAATTCTTCCTGTTTTTACAACATTTGCATAAAATGTCCATTAAAAATAACTTCAAGCCCATCAAATTAAAACTCCCAACTTCCATTTTGAGAACTCTATTAACAACCAAGAGGCCATTTGAAAATATCCAAGTCCATGCAACCCTTAAAGGCAGTTCAGTTAAAAAAAACATAGTAAATGTTTCATATGTTGCAGATCATATGGAAATGCCCAGAAATGGATGGAAACTATTCTATCTAGTTAGAAGAAAAAGTGGAAGAAACAGCATAATATAACTCTGGTATACAAAAATAGCTATGTAATTTTTACAAAATGCTATTCATTTTTTTGGAAATGTGTAGCATTTTGCTATGCAAAGAAAAAAAGTTATTTTGAGCACTGGCTATAAGTCCGATCAGAAGGTCAGTAGCCATAAACCGGATGTAAGGTCTGTAAATAGAAGTTCTGCTTCCTCTCGAGGGTTTCAATTCTTTGACGATCTATTTTTCATCTCCTCTTGAGTTTCTGTCACGGGTATGAATAACTCGATCATCTCTAGTTTCACCTCGATGTCGCCCAATCATTTCGCCAAACTGTTCTCTTGAATATTTCTCTTCAATTTTAGAAATCGACGAACCGTCTCATCTCTCATTTTGGGATCTTTGATCTTTAAAAACGGCATACTTTATATTTTAGGTTTTTTCTTTCAAATTTTATTTTATTTATTTTTTTTCTATTTTAATAATAAAATTTTATTTAAAACAAGCAAAGTAAAATTTATGTATTCCTCTGTTACAGACAGACTCATTGAAAAAAAAATGCCACGCAGTTTAAATCTTTCATCCGAAAGTTCACTGTCAAATTGATCACTTCCATGGAAGAGACACTACAAAAAAAACCCGACGAAAAATTACATGTTTTTGCATTTTTTGAAGATTGGAATTTTTCACATTCGGGAGGTCTCCACCGAATCCGTGAAATCCGCCGACGAGACACTTATGAAAAACTAACAAAAATACATGCTTTCGCATCTTGTCGAGTGTCACCCACTTTAGATTTCTCGCCGAAGTTGGACTTGTATATCACGACACGCAACGTTTCGACCCAAAAGTCGATCTGGGTTGAAATATCTCATCGACTTAGAATAGGATTTTCGTCTCGGCTTCCGACGCCTTCGCGTATCTCTACTACCATCCCATGAAAAAATTCGACGAATTTTTGACTGGGCCCGAATTAGACGATCCCGGAAATTTTCTAGGATTTTCTAAAAAATTTATATCACGCAATCTCCGAGATTCGATCGAGAAGACGGTTCAACTCCGTAGTCTCTCTCCCTCGGCGATTCGATTTCCCGTCCCATTTCTGTCTCGAAAAGTTGCGTGTCGTTTCGTGGCATACTAGCCCATTTTGCGAGAATTTGAAGTCGGCCAGTATGGGATTTCGTCGATTTCTCGCCAAGATAAGCTCGAAAATCAAGGGAAATTACCTACGTTAAAAGCTCGGGTTTTCAGAGCTTGCATCGACCTTTTTACTCTACTTAGGGCCTAGCATGACTTCAACTATCAATATTATTTCAGGAATTTTTGTGCTGCGGTTCCGTTGTTCGCGGAATAATATTGAACAAAACTAGATACCTGCCACTGATCTAAGTTTTAATGTTTTACCTAGCATTCCCATACCCGAACATATGTGTGACAAAATGTGTAGTAATGCGATCGGAAATGCTTTCCCTTTCTTTCAAGAGTTGATACATTGTTTAATTGGTTTAATACCGGTTCTCTATTTCCGGTTCTGAGAGTCAGTCACGAGATCCGGAAATTCACAGAACCGGAAACCAAAGGTTGCGTTCTGAACCTACAGTCAGTTTCGTTATTTGGGAAATTCATAAACCAGAACCGAGGATCACATCTCGTTACTAGCATATGCAAAGCAGCATTTAGGCTGATTTTCTGATGCTATTGGTTGTGTCATTATTGGCATCGATTATCATCTGTCTGATGACGTCAATGGTGAAATAGTCAACCACATTGCAGGGGCTTGACACCTTGGCCATGGCGTCGATGAACCACCTACATGCAGTCCATTTGTACATAGTATTGTTACGCCTCAGGTTACGTCACCGTGACAACACGCGTGATAGCATCATCAACTGCGCAATGACTCCACTTCCGAAGCAGTAGTACGCCTATGCAATATTACGATATCATATCATAGTTATAATAACATCGTAACATAGCCCAAACTTCAAAAATCCAACCTATAGTATTATTACACGCCTGTTCTATGAAATCCCCATCTACAACAACACTAAACCATGTGGAAAAAAAATCTGTTCCGCACATATGTGCGAAACGGAAATTGTTGATGGACTATTTTTAAATAGAAGCGAAATTTCACTGGAATTTTCAATGAAATTTCTACAATTCGTGCAACGCAATTACAATTTGAATCGCTAGCGATAGCTGAAAATCGTCCCCTGAGTTCCAATGTGTTCTATGTGCCTATAGGCACATAGAACACATTGCAGCTCAGGGGACGAAATATTAACACGGGTTCCCCTCGCAAATTCGGTTGGCGATAAAATGTGTTGTGTGTGTTAATAGTTGCCAAATGAATTGCCGAGTGTCCTCCTAATAATTGTTTTATAGACGTGAAGGTGTGTAATAAACACAGAACGACACACGCCTGTGAATGCGGCCTCGAGTTTTATCCTTCCGCGATGGCACGAGTGCCATATCGATTAACCCTTTACCCAACGTAACGGTCAAAACCGGCCAGCGCTATTCTCAAAAATCGCCAATTAATTTTTAAAATTTTTAAAATATTTTCATTTTTTGTCTCAAAAACATAGGTTATGACCCCTCGTTGGAACGAGCTCGTCGAGCTCGTTCCAACGAGGGGTCATAACCTATGTATTTGAGACAAAAAATGAAAAAAATTAGTTATTCAAGAATATTTTTGTAAGTGTCGTCTGCTTTTCATGTTGTGTCGTTCTGTATATATCTTCATTGGATCTGACTATGTTTAGAAAAAACAACTTTAGATCGCATACGTCCTGAGCGTTTTGCGTGCACATTGTGAACTAGCATACACGCACGATATCAAGACACCATTCAAATGCTGATTGGTAAAAGATTTTCCAACTCTTCGACCACTGCTTAGAGAGTGGTTTTCTTATAGATACATATTTTTCCAAAGAAACAAAACTTTTTTCGCATCCCTAACACAATTTATGTTATAATGTCGCGTTCTCCTGAAATTTTGCGTCTTCAGTTCTATTTGTTATTTTTGCCTTTTTATGTGCCATTTTACGTATACGCATTTGTCTTCTTACAAAAGATGTCATCCAGGGTTTGTTGTTTGGACGAATTAAGATCGATTTAAAAGGAGTAAACAATCTCACAGGTTCCATGACATGGACCGTTATTTTTTCTGTTATATCATCAACTGGGCCGGATTCTAAGTATGAATTCCAGTGAAAATTCGAAAATGATTGTGACAGACCATTTACATCCATATTTTTGTAATCGCAAACAATTTTTTTATATGAAGGGAGATTAGGATTTGTAGATTTCAGTTTAATACCAGTGGCAAGGTGATCACTGTAAAAAGCAGGAATGACATCGATTCTGGAGATCATGTCTGAGGAAGAGGTGAGCACTACAGTTAAAACTAGAAGTCCTGTCACGAACTGTGCGCTAATCTAGACTTAATTTCGCGTAGGAATTGCGCGCAATTGCCATATCGAATAGCATCCAAAGCACGGCAGGTTCTGCTGGTTACACAGGCAGCGTTTCTGCCAATGGACCTCCGGATTACCCGGAGGTCCATTGGCTGAAACACTGCTTGTGCCCAGGCCATATGTACAGAATTTGATAGCCTTACAATGGTCATAGCGCGTAGACTAACGCGCAGAGTGACGTGCTATTTGTGCGCATGTCATGACAGGACTTCTAGTTTTAACTGTAGATCTTTTAGAGTACTTGAGTTCTCACTGATTTTAGTTGGCTTCTTAACAATCTGTACAAGTTGATGTGAAGTTTCATGTTGTCGGATTGTCGGTAGATAATTTGCGATGAAGTCACATCTTACAGAGAAGCCATTTCTAGCCCAGTATAACGATTCATCGATGAGGTCCCAGTATGACACACGTGCTAGGGGTGGGCGGTAGAAAATACTAAGTAAAAGCTTACGATTTTTACTTCTTATTTCAATCCAGGCCGTTTTCAGTCCGGGGAGTTCCAATTTATTTAAATAATTTTAAATAAACCGATATTCCGTCGCCGGGGCCATCTTCACGGTCCACCCTAATAGGAAGATAATCGTATCCTTCGTTTTGGAGACCTTCAGAGCCACCATTCGGACTTAGAAGAGATTAAGAAACAGCAATGACAATGTTGTTGATCGAGCTCCGCCTGATGTGTACTTTTGATATATTGTTGTCAGTGCCCTCTGGGTTCAGCTCAATATGTCCACTAACTATTAATAAAAAAATAAATGAATACAACAAAACAGAAGTGTCCCAATAAACGAAAAATCACTTCAGTATCAAACCTTGTAGAACCCCTGCGTGTTCGACATGGAAAGTGATCAGGAACGCTAATTTTCAAATCCTGGCAGGTTAGGTGTTGTGACCAACATCCGTGACATTAGTTAGATAAATCTATAGATCTTGCCTGGAATGGAAACACACCGCTCCAAAGCAGTATAAGTAAGGCCTCATCAGGTTTAATGGGTGGCAAGTGGACCATGTCTCAAAACAAACTTGAGTGTATGTGCAAGTACTTTTTACAAAATTAACAAGAATATTCGAAGGATCTGTCATGAGATGAAGGCAATTATTGGAGTGAGAATTGGAGGTATCGTTACAGTAAAATATGTACGTCTTTCTTTGAATTTGGTAGTAGCTTCTATTGGTATAAAAAAACAATTTATATGTATCTGTTCGGACAGATTGGTATAGAAAGGCGCTATCTCGTTTCAGTAGTTTACAATACAGTTAAAACTAGAAGTCCTGTCATGAACTGTGCGCTTATCTAGGCTTAATTGCGTGTAGGAATTGCGCGCAAGTGCCATATCGAATGGCATCCAAAGCACGACAGGTTTTCCTTGTTACTCATAGCAAACACATGCAATGTTTCTGCCAATGGACCCCCGGAAGTCCATTGGCAGAAACCTTGCTTGTGCACAGGCCATATGTGCAGAATTTGATAGCCTTACTATGGTCCTAAGGCGTAGATTAACACGCAGATCGACCGAGAATGTGGTCCAAAGATTGGCCACCTCCCCCCCCCCCCCCCCCCCCCAAATATACCTTTAGCTGACGAAATGTGTTGCATATATACCTATATATAAATATATAGCATCAAAGAGCATAGTTAAACATACATAAACATTTAGATATAACGGAATAAAATACCCCCCTCCCCTCCCCCCCCCCCCCCCCCAAAAAAAAAACGACAAAATCTGCACTGAGAGTCTTCAATAACCTGTCTGCTTGAAAGACAAAATGCACACACATGATTTATTAAAGACAATTTTGCTGCTTACAGCGTCACATGTGACTAAGTGGACAAATTCACACATTCTCCCCAAGTAATTGTTTTTCCAACGTTTCTCGAGTCAGCAGTGGCGACACGTGAACACTATCCTTTTCGTGAGGGACTTTATTTTTTCTCAGGTAAGTTCAGTTGTATTATCAGACGAAATCTTGGTTGGTGTATGAAAGAATTGAAGCACACTTCGTGGACATTCATTTTAGACTCACTAAACTGTCATATGATAAGAAATTGATAAAGACGCGCAGAACATCTCAACATTGTGTTACAAAAGGTAAAAGATAGTTTAATTTGTTCAGTTGCAAAAGTCAGGCGTGATGTAGGACATGCTATTTCCAATTATCTCGGGATAAATGGTAGGGAAGATGAGCAAAATATGTAATATGTAATGCATTTATTGGACTGTTTAATCTGACACAATAAATTTTACCCCTTTGCCGATTACGTACAGAAGACGGCATTTGCAAAAGTCTTGACTCAAGACTGTGTTCATTTTTCACTTCAAAACACAGCCTGCAAAGCCCAAGTAGAACGAGTTGATCTCGTTCCACATAGGCTTTGTAAGAACGGGGTTTATTTAACCATAGGCAATATGCATTGCCGAGGTATTTGCCGAACTAAAATCCATTTTCCAAGGCAATAAGTTTGCCGAAGCATTTTCAGGAATGTTGCAATGTTTAAGCACATGTTCAGTTTTGTTTCTGTAGGGAACACCAAACTGGGAAGGATTATTACCTTAACCCTTCACCTAACATGAAAAGCAGACGACACTTGTAAAAATAATTCTTGAATAACTAATTTTTTTCATTTTTTGTCTCAAAAACATAGGTTATGACCCCTCATTGGAACGAGCTCGGCGAGCTCGTTCCAATGAGGGGTCATAACCTATGTTTTTGAGACAAAAAGTGAAAAAATAATAAAAATTAATTGGCGATTTTTGAGAATAGCGCTGGCCGGTTTTGACCGTTACATTGGGTAAAGGGTTAACCCTTTACCCAACGCGGACGATATCAAAATTTATGATTTTAAATATTTTTTTTCAAAATATCAAAACATTTCGACAAAACCATATCATGTGACCCCTCATTGGAACGAGCTCGACGAGCTATAGAAAATCAAGAGGTCCCAAAGGAATGGAGAGAAAGTAAAGTGACATTTATTCACAAAAAGGGGGAAAAAGACGTTTTGGATAACTATCGAGGGATCTCTGTCAGTAGCAACATTGGAAAGGTTTTCTGTAAAGTCCTGTATGGGAGACTAGAGGAGGTGATTGAGGAGAAGGGTTTTTTAGGAGAAATCCAGAATGGCTTCAGAAAAGAAAGGAGAGTTACTGACCATCTTTTCACACTATCCCAAATGATAGAATCCGCGAAAGCAAAAAAGAAAAGATGTTTATGGCCTTTTTGGATATCAAAAAGGCATACGACAGAGTATGGAGGGAAGGTATGTGGCGCAAGCTGGAGGCTATGGGCTTAGGAGGCGAGTTTGTTGGAATTATGAAAGCATTATATAAAGATGTACAGAGTGAACTTAGCCTGGGAAACATTACAACGAAACGTGTGCCTATGGAGATAGGCCTAAAACAGGGGTGTATCCTTTCGCCGATCCTGTTTGCATTGTACATCAAAGGTTTAGGAGATGAACTCCTGCGTAGCGAGGAGGGGATAGCAGTCGGGGACTTGAAGATCCCAGGGCTATTTTTTGCAGACGATATGGTTCTAGTGTCAGAAAGCGAAGAGGGGCTATCGAAAATGCTGGGAATTGTTGGGAAATATGGGAGCAAATGGAGACTCGAACTTTATGAAAGCAAGAGCAAAGTTATACCCGTGGGCCGCAAAGTGGACCCCACTCGAAGGTGGAGAGTGGGTGAGTTCTGCATTCCGGAAGGGAACAGCAAACTTCTCAGTGTGGGAGAGACAGGTGATTACGAGTATTTTGGGGTAAACATAAACATTACAGGAAGAGGCATCTACCGGAACCACACAAATAAATTGATTCTGAAGGGGAATCCTTAACCAAATGAAACTTATAGGGAGAAACAGTTTCAATAAGGTTTTCGTGAGGTAAACCATTTGGGAAATGGTGGGGCTGCCAAGTATAACACATGGAACGGAAGTGGTACCCCTAAACCAGACGGCCGTAAAGAGCTTGGAAATCCTGCAGAACGATGCAGGCCGATGGATAACGGGGTCGAGTAATGCCGCAGCGCTAGAAGCAATCAGGGGTGAGCTTGGGTGGATGAGGATCAAGAGCAGGATAGACCTGTTGAAGCTCGGTTATCTTAATTATTTGGTAAATCTCCCCAACAGTCGATGGTGTAAAGTAATATTCCTGAGAATTTTCAACTCAAATATCAAAACAGGGTGGATGGTCCAAGTGAGGGAGCTAGTAGAGAACTACTCATTGGAGATCTCGGACCTGGACGTTGGAGCACACCAGGGTAAAAAAATCGTCAGAGAAAGGGTCATGGAGGATTGTAACCGTAATTGGCGAGAGGGGGTCAAATCAAAGAGGTCTTTGGGTGGCCTGTGTGATAAAGAGAAGCCAGGTTTTGAAGAGTACCTTGATGGCACCTTTGGGGGGTCACTGTTGTTCAAGCTGAGGTCGCGATCCCTGGAGCTGAGGGGAAAAATTGGGAAAGACGGTGAAAGGGAGTGCCAGATGTGTAACTTGGACATGGTGGAGACCCTGGAACACTTTCTTCTAGAATGCCCAAAGTATCAGTCTAAAAGAATGAGATTCACTGGGAGTATAATGGGGAGGTGGGAAAGGAGAATGAAGGACATGTGGTTAGGGGGAGACTCAAAGGACAGGGTTAATATGCTAATCGGAGAGATCGGGAAGAATGGGACAAGGGATATCATCAAGCAGTTCGTCTCCGAGTGTTGGGAGGAGAGGAGATGCATGGGAATAGGGAGGCAGTTGGGAGTACAGGGGTAACCATGGCCTTCTCGTCCGAGAACCGCGACAAATCAGCGGCTGGCCAAAGTGTTATTGTTATTACATGCTATAGTTTTGTTGTAATTTTCTGAAAATTAATATTTTTTCAGCTGCTGAATTTGCGGCAGATTCCTCAAGTAAAGAGTTAAAAATTGGCATTGAAGTTGATTTCGATGTTTATATATCAATGTTTATTCGAAACGTAATTTGCACTTTTGCGGAGATTTGAGGTGAACTAATATGTGAACCACAATTTATTTTATTCAAAATTGCCCAGGCAAATGTTCTTTTTTTGCCGAGGAAACATTATTTTCCTAGGCAATTGTTTTGCCGAGGCAAATTTTCTGAATTAAATGGCTTTGTAAGCTATGATTTCGAGACACAAAATAAAAAAACAATCAAATTTGAAAGGATATTGTGTCAATAGCGCTGGGTGGTTATAGCCATTTTATTACCTGCATGGTTAAGATGAAAAGTTAATAGCCAGAACTGTAAAACACAAACGCGTTCTTTGACTCATGGAATACCCAGTTGCCGAGTCTTGAATCTTACATACTGTGTTTAGTATTATTCGGTTATTCCAGAAAATGTGCATGAACGGACAACATGAATAAAGAAGCATGACTTTACGTAACCCTTGCAATACACTACCGTTAAAACTAGAAGTCCTGTCACAAAATGCGTACAAATAGCACATCGATCTGCGCGTTAATCTACGCATTATGACCGTAGTAAGGCTATCAAATCTTGTACATATGGCCTTTTCACAAGCAATGTTTCAGCCAATGGACCTCCGGGAAACCCGGAGGTCCACTGGCAGAAACATTGCCTGTGTTTTCTTTGAGTAACCAGGAAAACCTGCCGTGCTTTGGGTGCCATTCGATATGGCAATTGAGCGCAATTACTACGCGCAATTAAGCCTATGTTAGCGCACAGCTCGTGACAGGACTTCTAGTTTTAACTGTAAGAGGCATTCTGCAAGTTTCACAATTCACCTATTAGATTTCTCGTCAAACCAACACAGGACAAACAAACTGTATACCTCAGTCCTACACTGATCAAGAGACTACCGAAAATCGTGCGCTGCATTTGTGAACGACTGAAGAAGTATGGGTATTCTCGTTTTCTCTCAAAAGATGTTTCAATTGAGTCTTCCCGGCATGAAAATCACAAACGTGTATTTGAAACTTCGATCGAAATAGCCGATATGTCTGTCACACCAGATTGTCGTTCTATGTTTTCACTGCTCTCTGTTCCGTGGTGTATCGCGTGTAAGGTGCGTGCTTTCCAGCAGGCGAATGTAGATTTAAACTTATTGCGGAATTTCTTATTCACGAAAATATACAAGTAAAAGTTAACAGCGTTGTTGGACACCGTGAGGGTTAGAATCACCTCCTGCAGGAGACGAAGCGTAGCACTTTTCACGCTGAGTGGATCCACTGCCTGGTACCAGATTGCGTTGGGCAGAACCAGAGCAACAAACACACAAGAAACTGTTAGTAACATCCGTGTAAGTTGCCGTTGCTGCTGGCTTCGGTTTTCTCCAGATCTGCTCCTGTTCCCTATTTCTGTCGTTTGTTTCCCTGCTATTCTTGTTTTAATCACAATCAAACTATTTAGCACTACCAGTAAAGAACAAGGTATAATTGCATACAACACAGCATCAACTGCAACCACAGCCTTCACCGTTGATATTCTTATCTTCTTTGGTCGGCAAATTGACGCATTCTGTCTATGATTATGTGTTAGTTCAAACGTCCATGTCAGCGGTAAATAAACAATGCCAATGGCTAGAAATATGAAAGACACAATCAGTATATCACGGAATCTCCTGAATATTATTTTGACTTTGAATGGAAACCACACTGCTATAAATCTCTCTGTTGTCATTATCACTACAGCCCAGTTTGCAAACGCGCCGCTAAAAGTAATAAAAAATTTGAACATACCACAACTCCAGCCCGCATGCAGACGCAAGGTATCAAAAACCTTCCCCACTACTCTGAATACCAAAGACATAAAATCTGCCAGTGATAATACAATAAGGTGTATGATTGGGGAGATCTTGGGTGAAAATTGAAAACTCGTAATCAATGCCAGTAAATTTCCAGGAATTCCAACAAAGGCTATGAAGTAGTAGCTATAGTTCGATAAGAACACAGTAATCATTCGAATTATGTAATTAGTTGTATCTCTGGGTGTTTCCACTTCACTAATGTTTGTTGATGTGTTGAACGTTTCTATTCGAGCTGTGAGAAAAACTGTTTGTGTTGAGAACATTTTGATTTCGTTGTTTATCCCTTTACTTTCAGGTTTCCTTACTTCCCAGAAGCCCCCATAAGAATGACACTAACAGCCTCTAGTCAATAAAATAAATACACTTCTTACCAGTCGATTAAATTCTAAAGAATAGAGGTTTCAAAGAATGAAAACAAGTGTTATTGTTTCTGTTATGATTCACTGTGGAGGAACTACTCCTATTTTGTGTGCTCTCCCGAGTTCTGGCTGTAATTTTGTAAATAATTTACGGCTTTCTCAAAGAAAATTTTCTATTTTCCCGGGAAGAAAGTGACGAAAACTAAAGATTGCGTAATAATAATAATAATAATAATAATTTATTTTCTAGAGCGTAAAACCACAAATAGTGCTCTAAAACGCTTGACAGAAATAAAGACAATTTTCTAAAATAAAGAGTCATATCTGTTTTGGTTGCCTCTAGCAGAGGTTCAGGAGAAAACTTCAGTGAAGAGGAAAGTTTTAAGATTTCTTTTGAAGACATCGAGAGTTTCTAAAATTCTGACACCAGTTAGCAGGGAATTCCACAATCTGGGACCCACGATGGAGAACACACGATCATGAGCCTGGTTAGATCTGCTAAAAGGTACAACTAGTTGAATTTGTTTTTAGATCTGAGACTGCATGATGGTTTATATACAGTGAGAGTAGTATAGCATGTACCCGATAGACCCCCATTACCCGGAGCTTTGCCGAAGCAGCTAGTGTTAAATTCTCATAGGAACCGGAGCCATTGCCGGAGCAGACATGAGATGTGTTTTTCGCGTCATCCAGCTAGATCCGGCAAGGGGTGTACGTACTACATATATAGTATGCTATGGTATGTATAGTGATATACGTACGCATGGGGCAAAAGGTATATATTATGGGTAAGTGGTGGGAAGATGATGGGAAAGTTGGATTTTCTTGAAAGTTTTTTCAGCGAAACGGTTGACGTTGCTATTGGCGTCGTGACGTCATGATACGCGCGCGACGTCATAGAGATGCTGACCACTGTTATTGCCCACTATACAATCAGACATAACGTTATTCGGGTCAGTGGATGTCGGACTTCTTATAGGGGGGGGGGTGATCTGGTAGTAGAGGTATATATCCATGTTAGTTATACTATTAGCCCTTGGGTCTTCATATTATCCTATGTCCGCTATAGCTAGGTCAAGCAGTAGGTGGGGAAGGGGGAATGGTAGTGTGGTATTGCGAGATAGTCATTGGTGATTTAGATTGGCAGTACAGGATGAATGATCTGTTGGTCTATTACCCCCCTTAGTACTATTAACCTTCCGAATCCTTTGTATTATCTTATGGCTGGTATTGGTAGTTTAGTGTTAGTCAGGCAGCATTATAATCGTTTGTTTAGAACGGGTGGCATAGGATGCATGGTATATAGCCCTGTAGGTCCAGTCCTCGATATTATTAACCAGCCGATTGCTTTGTACTATTCTATGACTGGTATAAGGAGTACGTTATGGCAGATCAAGTGGTATTGTGGAGTGGGGGTGTGGGTAATGCCTGGCAGTATAGAACAGCACTGTAGTATGGACGATATATCCACCTGATGCTTCATGTTATCCTATGACTGGTATAGGTAGTATGCAATGCTAGGCATAGGGGTATTGTGGGTAGGGGTACTGCTTGGTCGTTTAGAATGGTACTATAATATGGGCGGTATATACACCTGTAGGCAGCAGAGTATGGTTGGTATATTCCCCTGTAGGTCCCATCCTAACCGTTGATAGTATTAACCTACCAAATGCTTTGTATCATCCTGTTACTGGTAAGATGGTACGTAATACCAGTAGTTCCTACCCTATTCCGAGTACTCTTGTTGTTTCATTTATCTAGATCGCCCAATAACTTCACTTTCCTGACACTATCTAACCAATCAGATTGCTTGATTTCTCATAATCTGTATGCAGAGTTATCTCCCCTTATTACAGCTGAGTCGTATCCGATTCTCATCACCTCTACATCCAATGGCCATATCCCATGGAATCCCATTTTTGGGAAACACCCCGTGGCTACGGAATCCCTTTTTGTCGTATGATGCCATGAGGGCAATGTAAAAGTTAGTGTCAGGAAAGTGAAGTGATTGGGAGATCTAGATAAATGAATCAAGAGTACTCGGAATAGGTGTGGTAGTATTTGGGTTAATTTTATCCCAGGTTGGGAAATGGTTACTAAGTTTATTTCAGGTTACAGGTAGATTTATTTCAGGTTTTCAGGTATTTCCTTGTGAAACTCTTAACTAATATATATCCCACTTTATTTCAGGCATTATTGTTTAGGAGAAAGGGTTAAACTTTATTCCCATATATTTATTGGACATAACTACTTTTATTTCAGCTCAGTTACAGATGATTAAAATAATTCTTTCAGCCAAAGTATTAACATGATTATACAGCAGGTTGATATGCGTCCTCAATCAGCAGGTTGTGAGTTGTAATTAACTCATGCTTCATTGGTCAGTTGATTGTATTGTCAGCTATAAAGTCTCTGTTCTGATAAATTGAATTATTGATTTTCCAGTTGTTACCTGTGCCTTTCTGATTGTTCCAAATATTTAGTGGTGTATCATATTGTGTGTAATATTTGAAGTTAAAAGTTATTTTGTATAAATATATTTCTTGGATATTTGGACATTTCTGGGAGGATATTGGATAGCATGGAACACCAGGTACAGTGGAGGTTTATTTATTATAAACACCGTTCGCATGGCAAATATTTTGAGATTGTGCTTTGTTATTGTGTTAGTTGGACTTGAGTGGCCTGCACAGTGTTCCATGACTATGGCACACTGGTCATGCCACTGCAACTATCCAGGATTCTGTCTAACAGGATTGTATTTATTTATTTACTTCTGTAATCACGTATGTTGTTGATTATTTTGCGTGGATTGCTCCAGTTATGTTTTATTCGATTAAATGGTTAATTCATTAACCCCTTGAGTGCAGCAACTTGTAGCGTGTTTCATACTGGAGTATTTAGGAGCTAATTTGTATCCGATATTTTTATGTTTGTTCAACGTGAGCGCACGCCCCAGCCCATTCTGCACGCCTGCAGAATGAGCTTGGTCGAGTGCCGCAGAGGACAGCGACATGGATACAATATTTTCGCTATTTTCTGCATATTTCTTACTTGGTGTTTTATTCCATGCAGGTCCAAGATCCACCTACTCCCTGAAATTTACCACAGGAACTCGTCACACTGAGGGTATGAATGTATTATAGTTATTGCAGATTTTAACTACTTTTTGCTATGCCACATTATCTGTAGTCAATGATCTGACAGTTTTCCTGTGTACTTACTCAGTCAAGGTTCAGATAAATCTATATAATAATAATTAGTAACTGGTCTTTTTAATTTGCTGGAAGCTAAGTAACTGATGCATGTATTATATGAGCTGCTTCCTAAATTTACTCAATCCATATCCAGTGTAAATAATTTTATCCATGTAAAACTCTAGGCTATGCTACCATAGCAACATGTAATAACAGTAGTAGCTGAATCATATGAATTGTTGGAAAGTGCTACGTATAGATCCTAATAACGGCAAGACGTGTGTTAGTAATGGTAGTGACCACTTTACCGAAATAGCTATTATTAGCATGTCTAGTTTTCCCCATGCTACAACAGGTTCTTATTATTTTATTGTATTTTATTTTCAGGGTTCCTTATTGTTTTGTTATTCTTGATGTTGAAATGTGCAGAGTAATATTCTGCAATGATGTAATAAGACAGTTCGACCATATAGAATAAACGAACCCAATTATTGAACTTTAAACCGCCTCCGAGTTGTTTATAGGATGTCGCGGCCACAAATGGCGCCCAACGTGCTTCTGTCATGAACTGTCAACTTTAATTTTCATTATGAATTGAACTACTTTCGACAAAATCTTGATTCTTCATTGGAAATTGAATTACTTGCATGTTTTGTAAATTATTTATGGAAGACCAGCTTTGAAACAAAATCTTCATTCTTCAGTGGATAATTTCTACAGTTTCGTCGTGACAGTGATAAATTAACTTGACTTATAAACTTCATTCAACTATAGCAACGACTCCATCAATTGACTTGACTTGTAAACGTCGTTCAACTTTATCAACTACCACTGACTCAACCAACTTTCATCGACTAAATTTCTTTTGAAAAATCTTTTGAAAATGACTTCTTGACCTTCAAAACATTCGTTTAATGTTAAACATATTAATTAATACAGTGGTGTAAAACATATCAATTAATATAGCATTTTTTCAGTTTTCAGATTCATTTCAGCTTTAGCAATTCATGGCTTTACTCCAGAACATATTCCATTCGTTTGCAACTACAAATTTCATTTAATATTGCTTTTTTTATTTTAGATATTTACAGCAGTGCATCCACATGGCATGTAAATTTACATCAATTTTGTTCCTATTTTTAGCCAAGAATGGAATAAACTGATTTACTAATATATTTTCATGCTAACTGTAATTATTTTGTTTTCCTCCTACTCCTAGGGTAGGAACTACTGGTATTACGTACCACCTTACCAGTAACAGGATGATACAAAGCATTTGGTAGGTTAATACTATCAACGGTTAGGATGGGATCTACAGGGGAGTATACCAACCATACTCTGCTGCCGTTCTGTATTACCAGGCATTGACCCCACCCCAGAATATCGCTCAATAATATGAAGCACCTGGTGGATCAGTAGTACCAAGGACCAGCAAGAGACCTACAGGGATATGTACAGCCTATGCTATACTACCGTTCTAAACTACCAAGCATTACCCCACCCCCACAAAATCACTAGATCTACCATAACGTACTACATATACCAGCCATATAATACAACAAAGCAATCGGTTGGTTAATAGTACCAAACACTAACAGGGGGCCTACAGGTGTATATACCGCCCATACTATAGTACCGTTCTAAACTACCAGGCAGTACCCCTACCCACAATACCCCTATGCCTAGCATTGCATACTACCTATACCAGTCATAGGATAACATGAAGCATCAGGTGGATTAATAGTACTAAGGGCTAACATGGGACCTGCAGGGGCCCACAGAGGTATATATCGTCCATACTATACTGCTGTTCTATACTGCCAGGCATTACCCCCACCCCCACTCCACAATACCACTTGACCGGCCATAACGTACCCCCTATACCAGTCATAGAATAGTACAAAGTAATCGGCTGGTTAATAATATCGAGGACAGGACCTACAGGGGTATATACCATGCATCCTATTCCACCCGTTCTAAACAAACGATTATAATACTGCCTGACCTAACACTAAACTACCAATACCAGCCATAAGATAATACAAAGGATTCGGTAGGTTAATAGTACTAAGGGGGGTAATAGACCAACAGATCATTCATCCTGTACTGCCAATCTAAACCACCAATGACTATCTCGCAATACCACACTACCATTCCCCCTTCCCCCACCTACTGCTTGACCTAGCTATAGAGGGCATAGGATAATATGAAGACCCAAGGGCTAATAGTATACTAACATGGATATATACCACTACTACCAGATCACCCCCCCTACAAGAAGTCAGACATCCACTGACCAGAATAACGTTATGTCAGATTGTATAGTGGACAATAACAGTGGTCAGCATCTCTATGACGTCGCGTGCGCATCATGACGTCACGACGTCAATAGCAACGTCAACCGTTTTGCGGAAAAAAAACTTTCAAGAAAATCCAACTTTCCCATCATCTTCCCACCACTTACCCATAATATATACCTATAGCACCATGCGTACGTATATCACTATACATACCATAGCATACTATATATGTAGTACGTACACCACTTGGCGGATCCAGCTGGATGACGCGAAAAACACGTCTCATGTCTGCTCCGGCAATGGCTCCGGTTCCTATGGGAATTTAACACTAGCTGCTCTGGCAAAGCTCCGGGTAATGGGGTCGATCGGGTACATGCTATACTACTAGTGAGGAACTCTTGCAGGTAAACTGGAGCCAGTTTGTGGATACATTTGAATACTAAGATCAATATTTTGAAATCTATTCTCTGTTTAACTGGAAGCCCATGTAGTTGTTTTAAAACAGGTGTTATGTGTTCAGAGCGTTTGGTACCTGTAATTATTCTAGCAGCAGTATTCTAAACTTGTTGAAGCTTCTGAATCAGGCACTGGGACAGCCCCACTAACACTGAATTACAATAGTCTAGTTGTGAGGTGATGAAGGAGTGCACAAGTTTTTCAAGTGCTGACTGGTTAAGATAAGGTCGCAGTCTTCCAACGTCAGATTCCTAAAACGTAATGTTGGAAGACTGCGACCTTATCTTAACCAGTCAGCTCTTGAAAAACTTGTGCACTCCTTCATCACCTCAAAACTAGACTATTGTAATTCATATCGAATACTTAGTATTCAATTATTCTGTGTTTTTAGCTGCGACTAGCAGCTCAATAAGTGGCAATGTCGGTCTGTCAGTCTGTCTGTCTGTCTGTCTGTCTGTCTGTCTGTCGGTCTGTCTGTGACCAAAGAGTTTCAAAACTCAATAACTTTTGAAATACTTGATGGAATGACTTTATATTTGGCATGTAAGTGTATCTTATTGATGCCTAGCCACTGTTCAATGCATGTGTTGTTCCAAATATTTTTCTTGCAGTTATGGCCCTTGATGAACTTAGAATTTTGTTAGATTGCACCACCCGTCGCAGCTACGGCGTCGATGTCGCGATTTTTCTGATTTCGACCTCGTTGCTCCTATCAAAGATGTGTCGAAAACACGAAAAACAACAAACAGAAATGTACAAAATGGGGCATTTTGTGACTCTATTTCGGTGCTCTCTCGAGTGGACCCGATTCCTTCTCGAGAGCTCAGTGCTCTCTGAAAAACCCGGTGCTCTCACTCGAGATACACCATTGTATTATATCACCCGCAAAAGCTTCGAAAGATTTTAAACCTCTCCACCTGTTGTCGCTGCCGCACCGACGGGGGATTTTCTTGTAAAACGCCTGGCGCATACTGTATACCCAAAACAACGAAATATTTAGCATGGAACCATTGAGAACCCTTCGTGCAAGCCACAGAGAATCTTGCGAACCACTTTTTGTTGTGCACCATACCCACTGAAGTCTAAACTGAGCATATTTTAAAACGATTCACGGTGCCCAACTTAAATTGTTTTCATTCCAAATATATTTTGCTTCCAATCTATCACCTCAGATTCCTAAAATGAGGCTTGCAAATTGGGTAAAAATCCACCTGATTTTCCATAAGGTAGAAATTCTAACAGGCCCCTCTAGGTTTGTGCAACCTTTTTACTAAAGACATAACTTACATCTTTCCCGGATGAACTTAGCCTCAGTCGATAACCCTGCTACTTGATAAATGCAAAGGGGTTGATACATACCTCCACCATTTTACTCGGGTGGCTAGAAATCTGCTGGGTGAAAAGACGCAATTTCAACATAGAAACTTACGAACAGCAACAGAGAATCCTGTGATTGCTCATAGAATCCGAGAACCGGTTGGGAAGTGTGAGGAATTCAGCTCATATTTTCAGTGAAATCCATTGAAAATACAAAAGCTGTTACATTTCTACTTATTTGTCTATATGTATTCAGTGAAATCCGCTCAAACCAATTACAATATCTTACATTTCTACTAATTTGCCTATATGTGCTATTTACTTGGAATTACTGATATTGTGATAAAATCACATCACACTTTTAGGAAAGTAATAATTACCTTCAAAGTGACTTGAATTATAGCTGTCGAAGCTCGATGTTGTTGGTTTCAGACGTCAGTTTCAAGTGAAGACTGTCTTGAAGAAGCAAGGGAGATCAATTGTTGTGGGTTCACTCGATGTCATTCTGGAGCGTGCCCCATAGTGTATGGACACCAGACACCTCTACCACACTCCTCCCATGCCTATAAAAGTCATGCATGTGGTGATTAAATTTAAAATTTGAGAAGATCTTTTGTAAAAAGTGAAATTGAGTATCTATTTACAAGAAAGCGGATTACCTTCCTGTAGTAAGATCGACAAGAAAGCGGATTACCTTCCTGTAGATATATATATGATTGAGAAAGCTGAATACCTTTCCATTATTTTAAAAGCCCATCAAAATATATTTGATGATAATTTATGCAAACATGTGAAAATATATACAGAAATATATATATGTAAGTGGGAATATTTTATAGTTTGTTTTATAAGTTATACAACTTGCTGGCATTTTGGCAGGTTACTTCCAGGAAATGAACTAATGATAACTTTCTTATATTTGCTATATGTTTTGCGGTTTCAATTACACTCCATGGTGTAATAAATTTTCTATCTGTTTCATTTAGAAGATAGGGTGCATCTGACTCTAAGAGAAGACGATCTAATTTTACTTTTAACAATGCCTCTTGAGTTAAAGGATTCTGAAAGGCTTTGCATGTGAAACCAAAGTACACATTAGGGAGGATGGTTTGCCAGCTAACTAATTCTTCAACCGCTGCCATAAAACAATGCCGATGAACAGGCAAAGAAGTAAGATGCAATTCAACTAGAATTTGCAATAAATCACTTGTGGCATCCCCAGTGTTATGGTCACAACAGTGAAGAATTAGGGTTTTTTGGTACTTCTCTGCAAATGGCAGAACATGTTTCAGAAACAATTTTTGAGATTCAATTTTCCTATGCCTACAATGCACCCTATCCTCACATGCTGGCCTGCGGTGACAAACTGTGGTGTAGTCAAGACCTATTTCAACCAACGCAATAATGTTTCTATCAATTAACATTGTCTCCAACTTTGTAGCATAAGATTTGACCAGTTTAGGTTCCAATAGATGAGGGTGAATTCCTAGTGTTATATGTATTCTTGGATCACCTGAAATGAGAGAGTTAATAGCCGACCATGATTGGGGGAAGACAAAGTTAGAAATTGCATGTTTCAGTGTAAAGTTTGTACAAGAGAATGTTTTTGTAAATCATTCAAGTTTCTACAATTTGTTTTTTTCAGCAATTGATCAAGATGAAAATGTGAATAAGTAAAATTTGTATTTTGAATCTCCATGCTAGGAGCTTGTATAATGTATTTGCCAGTGTACGATAACTGATTAGATGAATTTTTGAATCTTACCAGTAAATGTTCATCTAAATTTAGGTTCACCAACAGGTTGCATAAAATTCTCCAGTGCATTAGGCAGATAACAAAGTTTGGAGGAGATAATGAAAATTGATACTCCTGCACTGACTGTCCAGCGGAAAACTCAATATATTTTGCCATCAAATATCTCTCCTCCCTGCTAAATTCAACATTCGAACTATCATATGGAGGAAAGAGTTTGTTATCCAAAACATACCGGAGAAGGCATGACAAACTATTCAGGCCTAAGTTTTCACAAAGGAAGAAAAACATTCCATTCATCAAGTGACACCATTTTCTGACTGAACAATCCATATCAGGGCATTCAGTTGGGGCTTGATGCCAGCAAGTGGTGTGAAAAGCTAAAAACCATGGCAAATGATCTTTTAACACATGGCGTTTTATGTGGGCTGTTTTAGCTGGGCACAATGGACAAAACTTTTGTTTAGTTTTTCGTTGGTTAGATGATTTGTGCATTTCAACAGCTGCATGTGTGCTTTCAACTGATGCTGGCATACTTTCCTTATTATTCACCCCACAATGTTCACTAGCTCTGTTTTGTGTGGAGCAGCTCGCATCAGGAGAATGCTCTTCTCCAATTTCAAATTCATCCATGTTTTCATTATAATCCGGAATGAAGTTGGCTTCATCTAGATCCATCTTTCTATTTACAGTAAAAATAGCTTAAAACCAGTGCCGTGTGCTCATGCCAGTGACTGAACATAACTGATTAGTCATCTAAAAATCGTGCAGGTTTTCGGATCGGCCGCCAAGAAGAAATGACTGGAATTTCTTTGAAAAGTGTAGGGAGAGTATCGCCATTAAGAAAAGCAAATGAATCTGGCTTGCTGCTAATACATGGGTAACTTGGATCCCAAGACACGCTTTTCTGAGGACCATCATGATCATTTGCAACATTTGTCAGTGATTTTTCATTGCAGGCAGGCAATTGTTTGGAAGAAAGATTTTGACCCATTGACATACTGACCACTGTTTTACAGTAGCATGTAAAGCCATAGCTAGGAAAGGCAGATCCCTATCCCAGTTTCTATTTTTGTTCTCAATGTAACAGCGGATCATTTGTAAAAGGGTCCTGTTGTAGCGTTCAACTTGTCCATTTGCTGATGGGTGATAAGGGGTAGTCCTTTTTTTTGCAATTTCTAAAATATTACAAAGTGAGTCGAATAAATGACTTTGAAAATTACTACCTTGATCAGTTTGTATTCCAAGGGGGCAACCAAACGTGACTATTATATGGACAAGAATTTTTTGTGCTACACTGAGGGCAGTCTGATCTGGAAGTGCTGCAACCGCAATCCATTTTGTGAACTGATCCACCATAAGCAGGACATATCTATTTCCACTGATGCTCTCATTGAAAGGACCAAGAATATCCAAATGCACCCTTTCCATAGGAAAACCTGCATGGAAAGATTTGAGGGGAGCTCTGGGATTGACACATGCTTTCTTGTTAATATCACACACTGGGCAGATTTTGATGTAATCTTTACACTGCTCAGTCATACTGAACCAATAAAAAGATTGTTTGAGTCGAGCTAGTGTTTCGTCCTGACCAAGATGACCACTACTTTTCAAATCATGGCACATATACAAAACCTTATCTCTTAAAGATTCAGGAACAACAAGAACCAAACAATCTTTTTCATTCTGAAGCCAGGTATAAAATAAAACACCTTCTACCAATTTTAACTGATTTTTGCAAAGCCATAAAGATGATACAGTTGGACTACACAATCGAAGTTCTGCTTCAGATGGCTGGATATTCTCTTCTAACCAGAAAATAACCAGATTCAAGTCAGAATCCTGTAACTGAAAATCACGAAGCTGAGAAGACGTATACGACTCAAACCATGTGTCACTGTTTGAGTTTAAATCCAACACAGACTCAGGATTTATAACATCCTGAACAGGAGCAACCTGGGAGGTAATCAGACGAACAGCAAGTGGAATTACATCATCAACATCATCTTCAAACCGAGACCACTGAGAGTGAGCACGATGACAGTAATGACAACCTTTGCAATTTAGGTCCAGCATTGAAACAATCACAGTCGACATGCTTCGATGGAATTCGAGACACCGCATCAGCATTAATATGTTTTTTACCGTCCCGGTGTACTATCTGCATGTCAAACTGAGACAACTCTTCCATCCACATAGCTAATTGGCCTTCAATATGTTTAAATCGCATGAGCCAAACAAGACTATTGTGATCAGTCCTCAGAATGAAGGATCGGCCCAATAGATAATGCCTAAAATGGCAACAGAATTTTACCACAGCCAACAATTCTTTCCTGGCGGTACAATACTTTCTTTGGGGCGTCAGCAATACATGACTAGCATAGGCAATCACTTTAACTTTGCCATCTTGAATCTGTGACAACTCAGCCCCAATTGTACAGTCAGAAGCATCAGTGTCTAAAATGAATAAACCATTAGGAGAAGGATATGACAGAATTGGTGGATTTGTCAAAATTTCTTTAAATTTTTCAAAAGCTATCTGATGTTTCTCCTCCCAAATAAATCATTTCTCATAAGCCAACTCTTACAAAACAGCTGATAATTCTGCAAAATTTTGAATGTGATCTCGATGGTAGTTAACAAAACCTAAAAAAAATTGCAATTCATTTGCATTCTTAGGAATTGGCCACTTTAATACAGCTTCAATTTTACTTTGTGACACTGAGACTCCTTGACTATTTACGGTTTTTCCGAGAAACTCAACCTCCCTCTGAAATAATTCACACTTTCGGGGCTTCAATTTTAGACCATATTCCTGAAACCTTGTAACTACTTTTTGCAAGTTCAAAAATGCATCATCAATTTTTTTTCCCAAGATTAACTATGTCATCAAGATAGACTAGGAGATCCTGCCATGTAAGTCCCCGAAGCACGAGCTCCATAGCTCTTTGAAACGTGGAGGGAACATTACACAAGCCAAACCCCATTCTGGTGTGTTCAAAGAGTCCATGACGTGTTATAAAAGCAGTTTTTTTTTATTGCGTCGTCTAACAAGGGAATTTGGTAATAACCTGAAGCCATATCCAACGTTGAAAAATACTCTGTACCATGTAATGTGTCGATACAATCTTCAATGTTGGGTAACGGAAAACAATCCTTGACAGCGCACTCATTCAAAGCCCTGTAATCCACGCACCAGCATACCGGACCATCTTTTTTCCGTACAAGGACTGGAGCCGAAACCCAACAGGAAACAGATGGCCTTATAACCCCAACATCTAACATTTTTTGAAGATGTTCTTTTTCTTGATATTGGAAGCCTAATGGGGTTCGTCTCATTTTATGTTTTACAGGAGGAGCTAAACCTGTGTCAATGTCATGAACAACGCCAGTCATACACCCAATATCAAGATCATGTTTCGCAAAAACTTGTGAATAATCAATTAAAAGTCTATCCAATCTAATTGCTTGTTTGGTTTCAAGATTAACCATACTTTTTAGAAACAACTCCTGCCAATGACTTGCAACCTCAAGTTTAACTAACTCTAACTCATCGTTCAATGATAAATTTTCATCCTGGACATCAACAATATTAACAAAAAGTTTATCTGAACTATTAGAACCAAGTGGGTCAATTTCTTCAGCATTCCCTAAATGTAACCCTTTTTTAAAATGAACAAAGTGACTACTATCATTGAGCACAATGACCAACAATTTTGTACTATTCCCCACAGTGGAAGATATGAGAGTGCCTTTATGCTGAATTTTTGGCTCAATTATAAAATCTCCATGCAATGGACTATTAATTTTAACTTCAACAGTCCCTATTGAATTTGGTGGAACAGTAACACCCTTGTAAACAGTGACCCGGGACACTTTGATCTCAAAATCCTCACTTCTCTTATAGGAAGCATTTAAAACCTCCCCTAAAATGGTAACAGTGTTATTTCTCAAATTAACCACACACTGATTTTGCGTGAGAAAACCGAGACCAAGAATGACTGGGTCTGAAATTGGTGCCACACAAACATCCCATTCAAAAACCTTAGAACCAACTAAAATTTTAACAGCCTTGTAAACTTTACCAAGAACAGGGTGCCTTGATATACCATGTAGTTTGACAGTTTTTGCAGGAAGTAAATTTGGACAATATTTCAGAAAGAAACTTTCACTCACTAAAGTCAGCATAGCTGCAGTATCAACTGCAGCCAAAGTGGACTGGTTAAAAATACAAACATCTACCACAAAATCATCAGTTTCTTCCATTTTTTCTGATTGAGCTTGACCCCGATTTACCTGGACCAAGTTTGGGGCCTGCTGCTTAGTCCATTTCCATTTAAATTTTGTTTTTGAGAATTTTGAATTCCATTTTCTGATAATTTAGAATCATTTACATTTTTGGGTGGAGGACCAGGATTGTAGTTTGGTGATTTGTACCTATGAGGAGATCTGAAGGATGCACCTTGTTGAGGAGAAATGGAGCGAGGTCTACCAAAGTTACTGTAAGATGGCAATAACCTAGCATCTTGACTTTTCTGCCTAAAATTTCTAAATGGGCTACCCTGATTTGTTTGTGAATCTCTATTAGAGATAAATCTGTCCTGTGGTTGCTCTTGGTTTTTATCAAACACGGCAGAAGTGAGGACCTGTAACATATTTTTGACTTCTTTCATTTCTTCTCTTAAATCAGTGTTACAAGTATTTTGGACATTTTTATCATCACAGTCTTCTGCATTTGATTCACTGCAGGCAAAGGACTCTTGTCTGTGAGCAAAATTTGTGCTTTTGTAGCCAAATATCGTACGTTGGTTCGCAAGAGATGCCTGAACATACTTCAATGCCTTGTGAATACTTTTAGGATTTTTTTCCATTGCGATTTTTTCAGCATCTTTGTCCCTGCACCCTCTCAAAAAGGATTCGGTTGAAATCTGATCAATGGTTCTCCTACTGGCATGCTTGTAACTATCAATCGTCATAAAATGCACTCTTTGCTAAAAATCGTCTAAATTTTCATCCTCCGTTTGTCGCATAAACTGAACCTGTCACCTAGCAGCGACAGGCTCATCTTTGTGACTAAACCTCTCTTTTAACTCTTTCATTGTTTTTGTGTAACTTTTACCTAGATGCAATGTCTTAGCATATTCTAGGGCTGTTCCAGAAAGACAATCAATTAGTCATTCAATTTCTTTCCTTTTACCCCAATTTCTTCTTTTGGCAGTACACTCAAACTGGAATATAAAAGGTTCCCATTTGAGAGTACTGTCCCCTGTGAAAACAGCCATTTTAAACGAGTGGGACTTCTGCTATGACCATAGTGTTTACAGGTTCTCCTACGACTGGTGTCAAAACCTGCATCAGAAGAACTGCTAGAATCATATGACTCACTTGATGAAGAGACATATTCTGTACAACTGTTGGATGAACTGTATGAGCGAGAACGTCTGATCTGGGTGAGTGTTTTGTAGGTGTACGGTCATGATGTGAATCATCACTGTCCCTAAATTACTTTGGAGATGTATTATTGTTTTTTGCTGATTTAGGGGTACTAGTATCGGTATCACGTTTTCTGTAACGGCAGTCACGAGGAATAACATCAATGATTTTTGATAGTTGTGGGTCAGAATGTGAATCGGTAAAACTGAATTTGGATGCCAATTTATTTTGTTGTTGAGACAGGTTCAGATTTTCTAACTTTTCTTTTTTAAGCTCAGTAGATATCCTATCATATTCCTAATTGAACTCTTTGAGTTTACTTCGGACCTCTAAAGTGGAATCGTGCTTTATCTTTTCAATTTCTGTGTCTTTTATTTTTAATCTAGTTTGTGGTATTTCATTTTCTGAAACAGCTGTATGGAATTTATGTGACCAGGTCGATTCATTTTCGACAAACGTCCTCCCTATTTGTTCCAAATGAACCATAAGTTCATCAACAACTGTACCTTTAGGGTCTTCTTTAAAACAAATTATACCTTTAGCCAACCACTCAACCCAAGTTTCCAAAGGAATATCTGTCTCCTTAGTTAGATCTTTTATTTCTAAGTGCTGTTTTTGTTCCCTACATTTAATATTTTTTCAGCTCTGGCCTGCCCTATACCATGTAATTTTTTAAGATCCTCTGCAGTGGCTGTTTGTAAGTTAATTGAAGCCATTTTGTAATGATAATTTGGTAAGTGTGAAACAATTGTGAAATAAATTCAATGTTTCATCTCAAAAATGAATAAGTTTGTGTTAAAAAAATTAATTAAAAATCTGGAAAAACTTGTGATGACAAACTAGACATAATGTGAAGGTAATGTTAGGCAATTGTGACAGTGAAACTGAAGAATAAAAAAAAAAAAGTACAAAAGTAACAAAGAAAAAACAATCAAAAAGTTTATTTCCGTTCTGAGCTGCCATACTTTTCCGTGCATAACATGACGTCCGCTTGTATTGTTTGTACTAGCAACGCGGGAAAAGCAGTTCAAATTCCAACAAATAAATGAAAAAAAAACAACAGAAATAAAGGAAAAAAAAAACAAACATGTATAAATGATTATAAACGAAGAAGCAATTGTAGATCCTCCCCGTTTATTGAACTTTGGAAAAAAAATATTCAATGACAATCTCTAGTACTGAAAAGTACAAGACTCAAGAAAGTTGTGAAATGTTACTCACAAATGAGGGTTCCTACGCACGGGAAACGAAACATCTCGTCGCCATATGTGATAAAATCACATCATACTTTTAGGAAAGTAATAATTACCTTCAAGGTGACTTGAATTATAGCTGTCGAAGCTCGATGTTGTTGGTTTCAGACGTCAGTTTCAAGTGAAGACTGTCTTGAAGAAGCAAGGGAGATCACTCGTTGTGGGTTCACTCGATGTCATTCTGGAGCGTGCCCCATAGTGTATGGACACCAGACACTTCTACCACAATATGTTGCATACCAATATGGACATGTGTTCTTTGCATTAATTATTAGATACTTTATGCCAAAAAGTGTAAAAACGTGTACAGAATAGATAAGTAATTTCAAATTAGCCTTGTCTCTTTAACCATACACCCACTGGACTTTGCCTTGCCGTTACTTAATTTCCCACCACCTCTATGGTCATGCCTATACCTAGATTAAAGTTCACGTACTATATTCGAAATAAATTAGTGACAATTCAAAATAATTCGTGGCATTACAAGAAATGTTGCAAAAATGTTTTGACAATTGCTGGGACAGTTCATGAAATAATTTAGACACCCTCACCTCCACCCCCACCCCTCCCCTCCCTTACGCCCCTCTTGCGAGCATGCTCTTGCCGGGTGTGCGTTTGGGGAAGTTTGTGCGAGCTGTTGCCCTTCCACGTAGAAGCGTATGGGCGACGTAGGTGCAGTGGTAGTGCGGCTATTGCTTCGGGTTGTTTGTGTCCATGTGCTGATGAAGTTTATGGCTTTTACTGATATGTATGGGAAAGGAACAGAAATGTACAGTTGAGATGCCAGAAACCTGCGGTTATGGTCGCTCCCGTGACGTTTTGGAACAATTCTCGGGATTCTTCGGGTAATCGAGGCCGCGCGCAAGGCCTTATGGGGTAGCCAGTTAGGGAGAAGGGGTACTAGTTTGTTTCATGGCCAAATACAGGGAAGAACCGATGGCTTTACGGTCCTAAAGGGGCGATGTTTGACAATTTTTGTTTTGTATTGGGTAATTCGATGGAAAATGGGTGAAATTTGCGTAAAACATGCCTTCCTAGCAGGAGAGTGTACTGTTACAGCTATAACTACCCCTGCCTTCTTAAACGTGTGAAAAGGCGTTTCTCTAAAACAAAATGTCGGCCCGCATGGTTCGGAAAAGAAACCTCCAGAGATTTCGGGAGAATTAAACACCTCAGAATCACGTGTGCGTGTGCGCACTAGAGACCACATATCGCTAAGAATGAGATCTCGTTACAGTTATTGAGGTGAAAACGTTGGTTGTTCAAGAAATGCACAACTTCTCATTAACATGGCCGACGATATTTCGCGCTGTGTTCTAAGGCGTACTGCACGTCGATGGTGATTTGTCTTCAACCAATGGTAATCCAGATTATTATCACTTTACCGGGCGTTCCCTAGTGGATTAACAATGTTTTCACGGGCGATCAAAAGCCATAATGCTCAGTAGATCAGGTGACGTACTGGGCCAGCGGGCGCTAATGGATTTCGATTTCATTAGCGCCCGGTGGTCCAGTAGGACGTCGACGGATGGGACGAGGAATTATATCCAATATATTTCACATCAGAAACAACCCCTGTTTGCCAGATTGGCGAGTACATAATTTATTTACTCCTCCATACAATCACTAAAACAATCAACACTTCACTTCAGTGATATTCACTTTTTTGACAATGTCATGTCGAAAATACGTCTCGGGCTGCTAATAGGACCTCTGTCTGTTAATCATTTCTGTTGGGCCGCTAATGAACCATAACGCGCTTAAAAATCATGTTATTGTTATATTGTTATATTGTGTGGAGCTAGCACGATGGAGGAGTCTGGCAGTTGCTCGCTGTTGCTCTGTGGTTCTCTCCGGATAGGCCTACTCCGGAGTCCCCCAACCGTAAAATTGTCCGGCGCGAGGTAACCCTGGCTGTTGAAAGTGTCATTAAACTCCAGTAAATAAATAAATACTTCAGTTTGTGATTGGAAGACGCATTTGATTTCAGGTCCTATTGCGATACATTCTTTTCGTAATTAATTCGAACACACCCACTTGTCGATTTAACCCTTTACCCAACCAATCGCCCGCATCCGCCCGCGTAATATGCATATTCAGCAGTTGAAAAAATATTATTTTTCACAAAAATTTCAACAAAACCATATCATGTGACCCCTCGTTGGAACGAGCTCGACGAGCTCGTTCCAACGAGGGGTCACATGATATGGTTTTGTTGAAATGTTTTGAAAAATTTTAAAAAAAATGATATTTAAAATAATAAATTTTGATATCGTTTGCGTTAGGTAATATCATTTGTAATAAATGCAATAGTAAATAAAATGCACGTTTTATTTCAAGCACTATTCCAGCCAACTTATTGCTTCAGTGGCTGGAGATACGCGAAGATTCGCGTTTTCAGGCCATCGCGATTTGGGACCTGTAAATTTCAAATTTCGGATTGAAGAGAATGCCGAATCGCACCATGCGGACACAGAAATTCTAATTGAATGTCGCGGGTCTTCAAGTTTTAAGTATAGCACTTCCTGCCATCGTAAATATTGCCAGTCTCCATTGCAGGATCGTAGCTAGGATTTCCTCTTGAGGGGGAGGGCCATAATTATATTAGGGGTATCCGAAGGCCGTTGGCCTGTTGTGGGGTATTTCCCATTAGTACTTGTGTTCTTAGGCCAGGCTCCTAAAAATTACAGTGCCCCCCCCCCCTCAAAATGGGAAAATTAAAGCACCAGAGGGTCCCAGATTCACTCTAAGGATATTGAATTTTCAAAATTTCCTCGGGGAGCACCCCGAACACCCGCCAATGGGAAGGCTATACCCCCAAACACACACGCACCCCTCAGGCCTACGGTATCCCCTTCGCATTTGTATGTGTCTCCCGGAAGATATTTTGAAAATTCAGTATCCTCAGAGTTAATCTAGAACCCTCTGGTGCTTTAATTTTCCCATTTTGAGGGGGGAGGGCACTGTAGTTTTTAGTAGGGCCATGCCTCCCCCACCCCCCACCCCCACCCCCACCTCAGATTCCCTTGTCTATGCAACAGCTCCATCAATGAGATGAGGACTCGCCGGTTTGGGAAAATCAATAAAAAAATCGGAATTCCAGAACGGAACTAAAATTGTTTGTGAAGCAAAACCTCCATGAACTCTTCTTCTACACAGGAAAACTGATGACAGAAGATAAATTCAAGAAGTTACAGTTCGTTCCCTGAGTTCCAATGTGTTCTATGTTCCAGTAGGCCAGTAGCCACATAGAACACATTGGAACTCAGTGGGCGAGTTGGTGAAATTTTGTGAACATCTCGACGAATAAAAAATTTCTAAATGGAATCATCAGGATTTCGAATCGAATCAAATCGAATTTCGCAATTTCGTAGAGACCAAAGCGAGATGGTGGGCGATGGGGCAGTTGAAAACCTTATTTGAGTCACCACCACATGAATGTTTGCAGTACAAGGTTCTCGTTTAAGAAAGCAAAGTTTTAGTTTAAACTTGTGTTACCCCTAACAGGGTTTAGCCTTTACCTAATGAATTGGTCGGAGGAGGGGGGGGGGGTCGGTGGCTCGGTATGTAGATGTGCAGGCCGCAGGCCGAATGGTTCTCGGTTCGAATTCCACCTGCGACAACCGCGTTGTGTCCTTGGGCAAGACACTTCACCCTCATTTCCCACGTGGTGGCACTGTGACATTGTGTACTGAGAAGTACTGCACGTCGATAATGCACCTGTCTTCAACCAATGCTAACCCTGCATGTGTACATTTAGTGTGTTGGGTCCCTGACAGTTGCTCGTCGTCGCTCGGTGGTTCTCTCCGGGCACTCCGGCTTCTCCCACCCGTAAAACTGTCCGATAGGTGACCCTGGCTATGGAAAGGGTCGTTAAACCCAGTAAATAAATAAATAAATAAATAAATAAATAAATAAATAAATAAATAAATAAATAAATAAATTGGTCGCATGCTCCCGCGTGATATACAAATTGATCACCAGAAGAAAAAAATTAACAGAATTATATAATGTGACTGCAAGGGTGTAGCCAGGGAGGATCATGGGTGTCGTACCCCCCCCGAACCCCAAAGGTCCGCGGACGATATTCTCCACAACAATCTAATACAGGCCTACAATGAATTTGATTCACTCTCCCTCAACATAAATCTTTGACCACTGCTGATATCAAATATTGAATACCCCCCCCCCCCCCTCCCCATCAGCGGACCACCACCGATGGCCAAAAGGTCAAGTTGGAGGAGATTATGGGAGGGGGTTAACCCCTCCCATAATCTCCTCCAACTTGACCTCTGGCCAAGGCTTGGCCACTGGACAAGTTTTCAGTCTTTTTAGTTGCCAGACATTCTTATCATTGAGTTGCATTGTGGGCGACCCCCCTCCCCCCACCACCACCACCACCATAAAATAATGCTGTCTACACCCATGGACTGTGATCCTTCACCGTCGAGCTTATTCCAATGAGGGCTCATGTTATATTGTTCTATCTATCAAGGTTTTGAAAAATTTGGAAAAATTTGTGATGAGATGAGGGTTAAACATTGTTAAAAGTGTCAATTCTGTATCCAGATTAGCAGATTTATTATTTCTCTTTCTGTCGATATACTGAACGCACTCTATGAGTAGTAAATAAAATTAATGTGTCCCGTGTTGTGTTGTTACTAAAACGTTATCAGTTGAAACAAACTTCCGTAAGGATATTGGCGGACTCAACCAGTTGTGTGGGAATTGGACACTGACTGGGGCAAAGCCATGTCGCTTTCAATCTTGGGAATCTTTAGTCTTACAGTTGAACCTCTCGCTTTCTAGGAGCTAAATTCAGCTAATACAACGTTTACAATTCTGTTTTTAGGTTTTCCCAAACCCAGTTTGGGAAAGACTCTTGCTATTCTTCTTTTTCAAACATTTTTTCTTCTCCATTTTTTTAAAAAATTGTTTCCGCCTTCAACTTTTTCTGTTGCACTGCTCAAGAACGAGCTGTACGCGTTTAACCAAATTCAGGGATGTGGCGACAGGGCGAGGGGGGGGTCTCACCCCCGCCCCCTCCCCCCCCCGAGGTCAAAAATTAAATAGTTGGAAATTCAATAAATTCAATAAATTAACATTGTTCATGAAAAATATTAAAATTCCAACTAATGATGAGAAATTTTGATTTTTATTTCCAACTGGAAACTTGAGTTTCAAATTTCCTACTCTAAAATTGACATGGCCTCAAAATTTCGACTCTGACATCAATCCGGTAAATATTCTGACCCAACACCTTATAAATGATGCTTTTTTCGTTTCAGGACTAGTGAAAATTCTCAGAAGGGTTCATAAGCCTTTACCCAACGCAGACGATTTCAAAATTCATTATTTTAAAAATATCATTTTTTCAAATTTTTAAAAACAAATTCAACAAAACCATATCATGTGACCCATCTTTGGAACGAGCTCGACGAGCTCGTTACAAAGAGGGGTCACATGATATTGTTTTGTTGAAATTTTTCGAAAAATATTTTTTTCCAGCAGCTGTATTTGCGTGGGCGGATACGGACGATTCGTTGGGTAGAGGGTTAAAAAAAGATATTACCCAGCGCCGCAGTGCACCACCTATCGAAACCACTCACAGATGGAATTTACACCGGTGGCACCCCAGCAGCTGAAACCCTCTAGCCACATCCCTGATCAAATTTACCATACTTATGGAATGCAATTAAAATCTGCTGAAATGAGGTATCATCATGTCTTTGAAAAAGTTTATTTTCATAATTTTCTGCCCAAACCATGAAAATTTCACCAGTTTTCAAAAGTCTCAAAATTGTTTACAGTTATCTAGCTCAAATTTTCCAAACCTTTAGAGCATAATATGATACACCAAAATCACCACACAAAAATTTCAGAATTAACCCGTATTGGTCAAAAATGATATGGATGTAGAATTTTTGTCTTCAAAATTGACCAACATCAAGTGCAAATTTCTCTAATTGCAAGGTTGTTGTAACAATTTTTTTTGGTATGGATAGATGCAACAATAGTACTCAAACGATTAGTCGACTAGTCGATGTCGACTCTGGGCAAACCAGTAGTCGACTCTCAATTGTGCAGTCGACTAGTCGGAGGAGTTCAAGCTTTTAGGTAAATAGTATCCCTTCTGTGCCACGGTCAGACAGTTTGAACAGCAATATTGGGCAATCAATGTATACATCTATTGCCATCTAATAGTAGTGACAGTAGTTTGTTTTAACTGGTAATAGTAGAGTGCTGAATTATTTTGGGATATCAGGATATGTTATTAATTTGCCTTGTTGCAATTTATGGGAGAGTGCCTATAGGCAAATTAAATAAGACTATATAATTTCACTCTCAGCATAATTAGAAGCACATTAACAGAATAATGTTCCAGTAAGTTGCTGTATATGAATGCCCAAGTGAAGCCAAATTTGGACCTTCAGCACTCTACCGGAACACCAACACTGTTATAAGGGGACAGGTTATCACCAATGACTAGTCGAAGTCGACTTTGGAATTCACTAGTCGTTTGAGCACTATGCAAAAATGATGGTAGAAAAAAAGTTACTGTTTATTTGTTAATCTTGGATTTAACCCTGAAGCACAATGTGGGTGAGAATAAGAGTATCGTTTGAAAATGTCAAAATTAAACAACTTTGGTTGTTTTTTTCCTATCATTTTGGAATGGGTTAAATTCAAACACTTTGCGTGTCCATATTCACAATTGACTACCGAGCATATTTGCTGTTGTAAGTTTCGTTATAAAGTTCAATCCTATGCCGATTCCGGTTGGATAAATGTAGGTACCTTCCAAAAACACTCCCATTTTTCAGAATTTGGAACGTTTAAGTGACAATTCGCTCCATTCCTAATTGAATGAGCGCTGAATGTTTTCTGTTGCAGCATCCAGCAGTCAGAGTACGACAAATTTTGTTTTACATGTTATTATTAAAAGTTTAACCCTTGAAGATTTGAGACGTCCCATAAGGGTACTGTCGGAATAATTTTTATTTTCGCCAACATTTACATGCGATTTCTCAGCACTGGAGCCATATTTCATCCAAAACGTTTCAGATAAGATAGGGCATTCATCCAAGAGAGCAGTTTTGCTTTTATATGTTTTATTCAAAATTTTAACCCTCACCCAGTTGTCAGGCCTTGAATTGAAGTATCCTCATCTTGTACATGTTTATTCAAATATCAAGATTCAAGATTCCTCCATGTCTCTTATCATCACCCAGTCTGTGATTGATGTCCACACATTTAGTGCATAATATGATACACCAAAATCACCACGCAAATATTTCAAAATTAACCCTTATTCTCTTCCCCCGTGGGAACCCCGGGAAGTGAAGCAGTGCTTCTTTACTGTGGTAAACAAGCTCTGTTTCACTGGTAAAATAGGACCCAGTCACTAATGCTTGGGGTGCAAGTCCTCTAAAATAGGCAACATGGGGTATAAACGATTGACTGACCTTGACTTTATCTCCATGTTGTGGTCATGATTAGCCATTGTGCAGAAGTATGTGACCTTAAACAACAATAAATAAATAAATAAATAAATAAATAAATAAATAAATAACCCTTATTCTCCAAAACTGATAGAAATTTAAAAAATGACTAACTTCGTTGGCAAATTTGTCTAATTACAAGGCTATTGTAACAATTATTTTGGTGAGGATAGATGCAACAATGATTACAGAAGAAAGTTACTGTTTACTTTTAACCTCAGATTGAAGCCTCAAGCACAATGATGGGGAGCGTGAGAGAACTATTTGAAAATGTCAAAAGTAGTCAACTTTGGTTGCTTATTTCTAATATTTTGGAAAGTGTTAATTTCAAATACTTTGATTTGCTATATGTAGTGATGCTTGATGAACAAATCCGCTGTGGTAAGTTATGCTGTGGAGATAACCAAATATATGCTTTGGCCACTTAAAGAATAGTAGTGTCAGAAAAAAATGGATTTTTAGTGAATTTTGCAAATTTCTGCACTCATTTGTCCAGAAACAAGAACGAAATAGCTCATTGTGCTTTCCATGACTGCATCAAAAATCAATGGCGAACCAATTTTGTGTTATAGTTTTAGTGCCCCGCTTTATCCAGTGCCAGGTTTGACTGTACAAACATGAGGACCGTCAGACAAAATTAATTTTCCGATTAATTTCGTACTTTTCTGTACCCAGTTTTCCTGGGCAGAACTGGAATAGTCTGTTTTCCTTTGCGAATGTGTATTGTGTGTTATAGGGAAACAAATTTTCTGTGATAAGTTTTGGTGTCACACATAATCCAACACATGTTTGGACAGCATTATCCAGACAAAACCTTTCATTTTCATGAATTTTACTGCATTGTACATGTACCATACTCATTTCTCATGTCATTAAATCCAAACCCACACAACTTTATTACCTCTGAAATGAATATTAAAGGAACTAACTATTTGACGAAAAATGTTTTGCACATGTAAAGGAACATAGCTGTGTATCTCACATTTAACACTTCAGGACACCGATGGCTATAAAACGAGTATCATTTGAAAATGACAAAATTGGCTAACTTTGAGTCTTTTCTTTTCTATCATTTTGGAAAGGGTTAATTCCAAACACATTGCTTTGCTATATGCAGTCTGTCTTTTCACATTAAAAAGTAGGGAAAGCCCGTAATGTGTCCAACAAATTACAATTCTCCAGTTCAGAACTGTATTTTCGATCTATCAATATAACTGACTAAAATGAATCATTAGCATTTTAAAGGATATCTTTGAAAATGCTAGTTGTTCCTTTCAACCCATTCAATATCATAACTAGAAAATACAATACTAGAAAATATAATTGTAAAAGTGTTATATTATTGGATCATTGGCCCCTGGTTTTCTTGTAAAGGATAATAATCAAACTTTAATTACTTATAATGTTCAGATTCGACATATTATAAGATTTCATCAATTTTAATAAAATATATATAGAGGATATGGAATGAGTGTTTTTCTCATAAAATATTTATGAAACGAGTCTAAAAATTTTCCGTTTTGGCGAGCCTCTGGTAGAGCTGTAGATTTTTAAATTTCTTGTTCGGTTTCGGTTTTGGTTATTCAGGTGGAGTAAAACCTCGGTTCGGTTCGGTTTTCGGTTTGTTCATGAGGCCAAATAAAATTCAATAAAACTCATTCTTATGTCCGGAGTCATAACTGAATGGCAGTGAAATTGAGAGAAACTCAATGAATGCCCGAAATAAGCTATAATACATGAAGAATCAGGAAGGCCAATATAATAATTACCTAAATATACAGAACTTTTATTGCGCTTGGCCATTTTTCGAGGTCTGACACTTACATGCAACTTGAGGAAAGCTGCAGACACAACTAAACTGAAAAGTCGGAAATTCACAGAATGTAGCCTTTCCAGAGTAGTGAGTGTACCCAGACACTGCCATTGGCAGTGTCTGGGTATTCTCACTACTCTGGGATGGCTACATTCTGTGAATTTCTGCAGCAAGAGAGTATTTAATAAAAAACGAAAAACCTTAGATTACGGGATGTCGACGGTTTCGGTTTTAAAAAAAACCTAAAAATCTCGGTTCGGTTTCGGTTAACCTACAGCTCTAGCCTGTGGCTCGCCCAAACGGAAAATTCGGACGAGTTTCATAGATATTATATGAGAAAAACACTCATTTCATATTCTTTTTATCATATGAAACACACACGCACAAATTAGCCACTGAGTATGACTTTTTAACCCATCATCTAACTTGATTTGCAGACTGCACTTGGAAAAAACATCCTTGAAAATACTAAAAATTGTCATTGTTCGCTTCCAAAATATAGGTTATGACACATCATTGGAACGAGCGCGACACGCTAATTCCAATGAGGGGGTCATAACCTATGTTTTGGAAGCAAAAAGTGAAAATATAAAAAAAAATGAATGGCGTTTTTCTTGTAGGTAAAAGATTAATACAATTTAACCCACCCTAAATAGGACAGATAAGGTAAATTCTCCCTACTGAAATTATGCAAATGTTACCCAGTTGCATTTTGTTTAGCCAATCAAATTGTCCAGTTTTGAAATTGACCAATGAAAGCTCCCAACTCTAATTATGCAAATTATGAAAATGTGGCCCAGTTGTATTTTGTTCAGCCAATCAAATTGTCTAGTTTTGAAATTGACCATTGAAATTGACTGAAGGTTTTATTTATCACTGACTGATATGAAAACAAAATATCAAATGCTTTAGAGTGAACAAAAAAGTAAAGGCATGATACTTCCCAGATTGAAATTTTCAACAATCTCTAAAACAGCGAATACCTCACCCATCTCGCTCAAATAAACGACAAAATGTCGAATAATTCGCGGAGCCACTGAGATTTAGAGACCAAGATTGAGGAAAGGTGACTTTTATTCGCATTTTTTTTTTCACTTTTTATCGACTGAATCGAGATGGCTGGCTATCCACGTCAGCTGTAATAGGGCAACCGAACAATGATTGCCACGCCTCGCGTTCGTTGGTCGTCTACTTATAGCCAAAACTGCGGGAAATTCAAAAGTCTGTTTATGTTTTACTCAATACAACACAATACGATACAACAAGTTAACTTCAATAAAAAACATTTTAATCAATCGAAAAACGATGTAAAAAGCAACAATGATGGAGTCATGGTAACATGTAATATACAGACACTTAAAATTTACATTCCTAGTCATCCTATTGATATTTTAACTGGAGGGTGGCGGGAGGGGAGGGGTGGGCGTGTGTCATCCACATGCAAAGTACAAAAAATCTTGAAGCTAATCTGATACCGTAAATCAAAACGTAACTTAGTTTCTATTGCCTATAGTTACTATCATTACACCATAAATGCATGTGGTTTACGTGAGAAGCGAAAACTTAGAGGGGGGGGGGGGGGGGCAGCGATAAATTTTCTCCCTTAACAGCACCCACACATCCAATTCTGACAGTGATACTTCTAAAACTCTTGGAGAGAGATTATCATAAACCTGAACAATGTGGTGAGATCATAATACAGTTCCAGTTGAAATAAGTTGCAGGATAATCACAACAGAATTTAAGTAACATTTTTCCTCTGTTGATTATTGCATCCTTTGACATCATTCTCTAGCAAAGGGCTGGAATTATCAACACATGAAAATCGAATCAAAAGTTTATTGTAGTTATCCTACATCTTATTTCAGCTGATACTGTAAGTGCATATTACAGTGGTGGATCTTGCTGGTTTTTGGGTGGGGGAAGGGGACATCTTTTTCCAAAGGTATGTCATCTCGGGACATATGACCTGTGGTTATCTTTGCCAAATAACTATTGATGGTGGACACTTTACCCTTGCCCAAGAATTAAGCAAACTGCATTGTTCTATGGCAAATTGTAAAAGAAATTTCCCAGGGGAGACCCTCAGATCTTCTCCAAAGTGGGGCCGGGAGAGGAAATTAGGGCACCAGGGGTAATTCTGTGACACATCACCTTTCCAAAGTGTCCGGATATTGATACTAATTCCATAGTCATGAGCGATGATAAGGGGGGGGGGGGAGCTCCCTCTCCCCAATAAAATTTTGAAATCAGCTATTAAATGGATACTTCTGAAACCTACAAAAAATCACGTTATTTTTTGGCCGTCAAAATGATGTTTTTTAGCATAGCTGCATGTTTCAAATTTACAAGTACATCAGAAAGTATCCTCTGACCAAGAATTACAGCTTTTTGAATGCTCAGTTCTTGAAATGTTATATGTAACTTTATTACGTCAAGTTGATTTAATACAACTTCAAGAATCATGCAGTCCAAAAATACAATCGTTGGTTACGTTCAGAGAAGGGTTCAAAATAAGCGGAGTCGCGTCGCTTTTTGCTATGCAAAACTTGCAAAAAGCTACACAATGTTCAATTATGTATAGCATTTTGCGATACAAGATAATCAACTGCAGCCTATTAGGCTGTAGTTGGTTATCTTGTATCGCAAAATGTAAATGAAAATTTGCAAACAAATTTGAAAACTAGTTCACTGATGCTTTACTTCTGATTGTGGAACATTCCAGGCATAACTCAGATTAACTCTCCATCAAGCATCATTTGCAACTTCATATGTAAGATGAATTCTGTTGGTTTAAATTCTTCCTGTTTTTACAACATTTTGCATAAAATGTCCATTAAAAATAACTCCAAGCCCATCAAATTAAAAATCCCAACTTCCATTTTGAGAACACTATTGAACAACCAAGACGCCATTTGAAAATATCCAAGTCCTTGCAACCCTCAAAGGCAATTCAGTTAAAAAAAAACGTAGTAAATGTTTCATGTGTTGCAGATCATTTGGAAATGCCCAGAAATGGATGGAAAGTATTCTATCTACTTAGAAGAATTCAATACAAAACAGCATAACACAACTCTTGTACACGTGTATACAAAAATAGCTATTCATTTTTACCAAATGCTATTCATTTTTTGGAAATGTATAGCATTTTGCTCCGCAAAGAAAAAATGTTATTTTGAGCACTCGTTCAGAGCTCTATTCACAATACAGCCCTCTTCTTCAGGATCTTAGAGGGGGAGCCTTATTCCAAACATGGCCTGAAAGCCCAGATTTTAATCTTTTTAACAAAAAATTTCAAACCAAAAAATTGAAATAGTCTTAGACTTGGAAGGAGGCTAAACCCAAGAATCTGGACTCCTGGACCAAACATAGACCCCCAAAGTTATGGGCCGTGGGGTAACTATCTCAGGCTCCCACCCCACCCTGGCCATCCACCAAAAGACAGGGGGATACCCCACCTCGTGTGCTCCCTGCCAACACATAATGTGTTGTGTTGTGTTGTGACCCCAACCCCCTTTCCGAATTTTTAGATCACCAATATGTTGGGTTATTAATACATAGTGTGATAGATTTCCTGACCAAGAAATATTGAAAATGTTTTTAAAACATCACACGAAACAACCAGGGTTTGCGTTTGAGAACCGTGGCCAGGTTGATGAATAGGCCAGGTAAAAAGGGCCACCAGGCCTGATTTGTACTGTTCAGGGCTGATTTCGCAGATCACATAAACTGTGGCAGATGCATTTGCCGGCTTGATAGATTGGCGATCAGGCTGACTGATCAGCCTGGTGAGAAATGTTTTGAGGCTGATTACCAGGCCTATCAGCCCAGGCCTGGTGAAAATGCAAGCCCTGAACAACAGAACATTTTCAGGTTGTAGATCACTTGATGAAAGTTAATACTCAATGATCGGAGCGCGGTGGCTCAGTAGGTAGAGGTGCAGGCTGCAAGCCGAGAGGTCCTCGGTTCGAATCCCACCTGCAGCAACCGCGTTGTGTCCTTGGGCAAGACACTTCATCTCCATTGCCCGCGTGGAGGCACGATGACTCCGTGTACTAAGGCGTACTGCACGTCGATGGTACGCATGTCTTCAACCAATCTAACCCTGCCTGCGCTGCAGTGCGGAGTTACGATGTTGGGGAGCTGGCAGCTGCTCGTCGTTGCTCGGTGGTTCTCTCCGGGTACTCTGGCTTCCTCCACCCGTAAAATTGTCACGGTCATGATTAGCCAGTGTGCATAAATATATGACCTTAAACGTCAATAAATAAATAAATAAATAATAATTAACACTCAATGATCATAAATTTTGCTTCGTCTGGTAATTTCCAGAATTTCAAACACTGTTCATCTTCTGGAACTATGGGTTTCATCTAAAGATGCAGTGGCTGAAATCATTCTTGTGAATTTTTAAAGTTTTTTTCTACTGAGGATAATTTATTACTTGGTGAGTGTTCAAGTGATCACATAATTATTGTACAGCACGAGCTGAAATAAGTTGTAAAATAAACACAAGAAAATATTCAATGCATTTTTTCTCTGTTGATAATTCCAACCCTTGACATTATTTCTTTGAGAGCTTCCAATGAAATGTCGCCAAGAGTTGGAATTATCATCATAGGAAAATGTAACAGATGTGTTATTGTGATTATCCTACAACCTATTCAGTTGGTATTGTATATTACAGTTAAAACTAGAAGACCTGTCATGAAATGCGCACAATTAGCACGTCGATCTACGCGTTAATCTACGCGTTATGGCCATATTAAGGCTATCCGATTCTGTATATATGGTCTGTGCACAAGCAATGTTTCTGCCAATGGACCTCCGGGTAACCCGGAGGTCCATTGGCAGAAAACATCGCATGTGCTTGCTATGAGTAACCAGGAGAACCTGCCGTGCTTTGGATGTCATTCGATATGGTAATTGCGTGCAATTCCCACGCGTAATTAAGCCGAGATAAGCGCACAGTTCATGGTGGGACTTCTAGTTTTAACTGTTCGTTGTGAAGGTAAGAAAATATACCAGTGAGCGTAGTTTTCATTGAATCATGATATTAAAAAAAAATCAAACATTTGGCAAGGACTCCCATTCGCAAATCTCATCACACAGCTTGACTACATGTTGTTATTTGAGTAAACTCTGTAGGATAATTGCCCTCCCAAACAGTTTATTCAAACCTTCATCCATACCTGATATTACTTAATTATTGAAAAAGTGAGCAAATATATTTTGATCCTCCACTTTACTTACAAAAAAAAATGTACACATGAATTAGAGAGTTAACATCTCTGCCCATAACAAATTGAAAACTTTGTCAAAGTTTCCATTTTTTAAATTTGCAAGTTTTGTTTATGTATATAATTTTTATGTACATCTGAAAAGCAGTGTTAGCACCACAATGAAAGCCCAACATTCTGTGAATTTTGCCCCAAGCAGTGCTTTGTTCACACAGAACGACAGTAGTATTCTCGCATGTTTGAGGCATAGGTTGCAGGACCCCGAAAGTGACATCATGTCACGTGACCCAGTGGCGACATGTTGTGTTGTCATGGTAACCCGCGTGAGCGGCCTTCTTGTGACGTCATCCCCATAGTGATACGTGGTGTTAGTGCGCATGCGCAGCGCGTGTTGTTAGGGTGATATTTGTTTCCGTCGTCCATTTTGTATACTGGAGGCCGCCATCTTGGTTTCTATGGTAGCACGTCGTTGCTATGTGACCCAAAGGCTTCTTATAGGACATGGAGATGTTCGGAGGGTGTGTTCGATTGAAGAGGAGACAATGCCAACACCCCCCTACCAATGTCCAGGAACTCGCCGTTGCACTGCAAGAAGAATGGAATAACATCAGTAAAGCTGATATTGAACGTTTGCCGAGGAGTATGCCACGTCGGATACGTGCTTGTCCGCGAACCGAGGAGGATTTACAAGGTATTAAGGTCTTGGACTGAATGTGGTAAATTCTCTAAATGACCGGCCATGTCTTCTACGGCACAGTGCGTGGAATGTGTGTTGGTCAGACACCCAACTATCGCTGAAATCATTCACCAGATGTCACAGTGCAATGCCTCAACTGTCTTTTTGATGAAAAAATAAATATATTTCTTCACATATCTCACTTTTCTCAAATAACCCCTACTTTTTTTAATAGTATGTAATAAAAACACGTGTTTTTATTATATTAGAAGGGTGTGTCTGCTTATTATGCTATTTATTACTGACTATCGCTCAACACTGATTAATTTCTAAGTTCCTCTGATAATTCCAACACTTGACATGCAAGTGGTTCTTGGAAAGCTCTCCCCGGGAATCAAAGTTCTTCTGGAGATATGATGAAGTCTCCTCATTATAATTTACATTAGGTACCGGTCGCAGCTGAAAGAAATCTCCACATAAAACCATCTGGATGCCTCCAAAACATTTCGGTGATTCCTGTGCCGAGTAAATAAAACGATTTTGAACATATGTGTTAGTCCAATGTTGATTTTATTGAGGTAAAATGTTTTTCCCACACCCGCCTGTAAAGGTATTACAATGTTATGGCCTATTTCAGCAGCAATTTTGATTTCGGAAAGTGACATCTTAGAAGGAACTTCAGTTTACTCATACATGTACTACGTTTTTAATGTTTACTCTGAATTATATTTAGATTGAAAAATAATGTGTTGAATTTTATATTGACCAATGAACGTGGGGCGTGGCATTCATTACTCGGTTACAGGATAACAGCTGGCGTGGATAGTCAACCGTCTCGATTCAATCTATAAAAGTGATACAAATGCGAATAAAAGTCACCTTTCGTCAATCTTGGGCCCTAAATCTCAATGGCTCTGCGAATTACACGATATTTTTTTCGTTTATTTGGGTGAGATCGATGGGGTATTCGCTAATTAAGAGATTGTTGAAAATTTTGATCTGGGATGTGTCATTCCTTTACTTTTTTTAGTATTGATAATATAATATATATTTTATTAAAATTGATAAAACCTGATAATACGTCGAGTGTCTGTGTTATAATGTGCACGATTATATATCCTAGAATACACATTGCTCGAACGAGATAATTTGCAATCCAACACACAGTGTTAGAGAGGTTGTGCTGATATATAAGGTGCAGTTTGTGTCTTGAATGGTCCTTAACTCTTAGAAGCCGGGAGTCGAGTTTTCTTGCCTGTGATGTAATACGGCAAGTACACTGACTGTGACGATTCGGCTATCTTTGGGCTGCGGGAGAATTAAACACTGAGCAGGTGCTTTTAGTCAAGTGTCGTCTGCCTGAATAGGCAGACGACACTTGACTAGAAGCACCTGCTTTACTGTAAGTTTTTAGCGGTATGTCATGTTCAATAAATTCATTCTGATTTCCCGTTTTCTAAGAGTTAAATTGTCTTAAATATATTTTGGCGCACAACATTGAGGACAGAATCACCGACATCAAATTTATACCGCTATTACTTTGTGTATTTGACGTTATCTGATACAATACAGTCCCTGAGAAATGTGTGAAATAAACCACGTATGGAGTCCAGCCTATGTGCAAGAACGTCATATAAGAACGCATTTGATTGGTCGTTACAAATCTGGGTGAAGTTATGACGTGAATGAAATGCTTTGACATAAAACAGCGTCATCCAAGAATGAAAGCAGACGTCCGTAGGTGATGTTTTCTCTTTTCTCTTCGATGCACGTGAATACGGGGAAACCTCCAACTTGGGTTGCTGATTCCAGCTCTTTTGTCTTATTCTCTCCTCTCAGAACTAAATTTTTTTCAGTCTTTCTCCTATCCGCACCTCCCGGTAGGGAGTAACCATCATACCATAATCAGTGAAATCCCATCATGCTACTACTTCTCTCACGCATAGTAGTAGAAAATGACTTCAGAAAAATACTTGTCTTAACTTCAGGATGCGCCCTATCGACCTATCGTCGCCTGAGTGCTAGAATGTTCTATGTCCCATATGAGACGGTATATTATTTCCCCTATGGGACATAGAACATTCTAGCACTGAGGCGATGCGATGTCTGTCATATTGTTTTTATTAACCCTTTGAACGCCAGAGGCCGTTTGTCCGGCCGGGTGATAAGCTACGTCAAAATGTCATTAAGGGAGATGGCTACAAGGTACATGCGTGGTGTAGACCAATCAATATTTCCGATCAAATATTAAATGGTCTAACCCCAAATAATAAATATGGACTTTTCCAATTGCTGCCATTGAACTGATATGGAAGATACCACCAGGGTTAAGGGTTTAACAAAGCGTGGTTAATATTTGGAAAGCATGTTTTATAACAAATGATTAAACTTAGTGTTGTTTATGGTCTTTTTGCATTTATTAACAGAGACCTATTGATTTTCTGACACATGTTTCCTCGTTAATGCATGCCATCTTAAATATCAACTTCCGTCGCTGTCAAGTGTTTTCGTCTGACTCTTCCAAAATCCACTGCGTGTAATAAATGCAGCTATCAAGCCATTTAACGGGATAATATTTTTCATTATTTTTTATTTGCCGAACACAATTATTCTCTCAATACCGCAGTAGTTTGTTGATTAATTCTCGTGTCTGGGCCGAATACCATTCCCCTCGGGGGAGTTCTGGGGCGTAGCTAGGATTTGCTATTGAGAAGGGCATGATTTTTTAGGGGTGCCAAGTCAATATATACCGCAGGAATATCCAAAGGCTGTAGGTGAGGGTAGGTATGGCTTCCCATTGGTGGGGGTTCGTGGGGCCTCTCCCGAACCACCACTAATGGGAGAGCCGTACCCACCCCAATCTAACGCCTATGGTATCCCCCTCGGTTTCGGAGGGAGCTCACCGAGAAATGTTTGAAAATTTAATACACTCAGAGCAAATCTAGGACCCTCTGGTGGTTAAATTTTCCATTTTGATGGGGAGCCACTGTGATTTTTAGAAGGGGCTATGCCCCCTTGGGCCCATCATTGACTACGCCACTGAGTGAGATTTCCCCACTCCACACCACTTGAGGAGGATTTTCCTCACCATACTCAACACGACAACATCAAAATCAAAACTACTGCTAATACAATACAAATGTATACTGTTCTTTGAATTGATCGTAGATGAAAATGAATTGAATATTCGAAAAAGGGACCGAAAAGTTCCGTATACACTGTGAAAACGATGACTGGATGTTGGTGACGTCATGTGGCACGTGGCGGGTGTAATGGGGGTGGGTAAGTTTAATAGCTGTACAGGTAGAAGCAAAGCGGGACACCATGTTTGTTTACAAAATGCAGGCAATGATGAAATAGTCCGGCGATTATTAAATATTCAAATGAGATTGGTCACGTGGAGTGGGAAAGATAGGTCTATCCCTCATGGGGTGGGTGTGAGATTGGGAAATCTCAGCCTCGGGATAAGATATTTGGTCCAGACACTCGGCAAGCCTCGTGTCTAGCCCAAATATCCTGGCCTCGGGTGAGATTTCCCACATCCCACAACCTCACACATCAGGGACAATAATAGTCTTACACACCTATATCACCAGGACTATTATAATCCCTGATGGGTACGGGTGTGGGATGGGAAAATCTCACCCGAGGGCAAGATATTTGGGCCAGACACGAGGCTTGCCGAGTGTCAGGACCAAATATATTGACCCGAGGGTGAGATTTTCCCATCCCACATCCGTACCCATCAGAGATTATTTTTCTCCCCCCCCCCTCCACCCCCCATACACCGGTTACGTTAGCAGAGGTAATCGGCGGTCACGTGCTGATTAATCAACTCATTTGGTATTCATTGTTTTGAAAAACTAATGACACTATCGGAAAGAGCATGCAAAAGTTATGTATGTACCAAATGTATATAACATGAAATCAATTAGGAACGGTGGCATCTCCCCCGTGGGAACCCTGGGAAGTGAAGCAGTGCTTGTTTACTGTGGTAAACACGCTCTGTTTCACTGGTAAAATAGGACCCAGTCACTAATGCTTGGGATGCAAGTCCTCTAAAATAGGCAGCATGGGGTATAAATGATTGACTGACCTTGACTTTATCTCCATGTTGTGGTCATGATTAGACATTGTGCAGAAGTATGTGACCTTAAACAACAATAAATAAATAAATATAACGGTGGCATCTTGGGTGTCTAAAGAGTTTTAGAGCATCAAACTTTGATCACACGGCATTCTGATGACGTCAATATGAATTAGTTGGTAGCAAAAAACTGATACGATATGCATAATAACGTTATAAAAGTATAACGTCACGTGGGTGGGGTGGGATACATCTGTCTCCCCCTGCTATCTCACCCGGGACACACGTATGTTACACATGCAGTGGGGGAGAAAAGTTTATCTCCATACGACTAAACGAGACTCTCAACGGTGGTGGGAGAAAACGAGACTCTCAACGGTGGTGGGAGAAAACGAGACTCTCAACGGTGGTGGGAGAAAACGAGACTTTCAGCGTTTCCTTATTCGTTTCCCTATCATGCCTTATCAATCGCGCTTCTCGTGACGTTCGAAACGCGAGTACCTGGGCGGTGAACACCCGGACAAACACACAGAGTTTCCTTTTTGTTTACATTTCAGGTGGTGCAAAGACACGTTGTCAAATGAAAACAAATTAATACAACAGTCAGTAAACCCTTTGCTATTTTTGTACGTCTTGTGACGTATGAAATCAAACAGCGCGTTGATACTTTTGTACGTCTTGTGACGTATGAAATCAAACAGCACGTTGATACTTCGTTGTCCTCAGTTTTGTTATGATTTTTCGATTTTTTTAGAGTTTTCACCTTAGCTCCTATTTTCTCCCGAACAGTGTTCAATGATAACCGTTGAGCCAAATGTTATCGCAGCTTGAAATATTTATATAATCCTGCTGTCAAGACTTCTTAAAAGGTTGAGTGCTGGAAGTCACTATCAGGGCTTTCAAAAATGAGGATACCAGAGCAAAAGCCAACACTTTCCTTGCTTACATTTCATATTCAGTCAAACACAAATAATATTTTGTTTATATAAATTTGTTTTATTGCAAATTATTGGAGAGTGCCTGTGTGCACTCTCCAATAATTTGTAATAAAACAAGTTTTGAATAACAAATTCTGCCCACCAAAAATAATCTAGCCCTCGACCAGTTAATCACTAATGTGAAAAATATCTTGTTATTTGTACTTTGTGACGTTTGACGCCGCATTTTGGAAAACGTTGAAGAAATTGAATTCCCAGTGGCGTTTGAACGTCAGAATAATTAAAAGTCACAAAGGTTTAATCTGGTGTGTCATATTGTCAAGAAACGAGAGAAGCCACATCAAAGATTCCGCGAAATCCGACGACGACGAACCGGACGAACCGGATCAAATGATTGTTGTAATGACCTGAAATTATAAGAAAGGCAAATGAATTTACACTGGCCACACAAAAACAATTTCTTCTTACCCCCAATAATGACTATTTTAACCCTTTATCCAACGTAACGAACAAAATCGGACAGCGCTATTCTCAAAAATCGCCAATTAATATTTATTTTTTCATTTTTGTCTCAAAAACATAGGTTATGACCCCTCATTGGAACGAGCTCGTCGAGCTCGTTCCAATGAGGGGTCATACATAACCTATGTTTTTCAGACTAAAAATGAAAAAAATTAGTTATTCAAGAATTCATTTTGCTAGTGTCGTCCGCTTTTCATGTTAGGTAAAGGGTTAATGTTTTACATGTGCAGGGTCCCCGTGGGAACCCCACGAAGTAAATCAGTTCTTGTTTACTGTGGTAAACATACTCTGTTTTACTGGTACACTAGGGCCCAGTAATCAATGCTCGGGGTGGAAGTCCTCTAAAATGGGCAAGATGGGTATAAACAATTGATTAAACTTGGATTTTTATCCATGTTGTGGTCATGATTAGCCATTGTGCAGAAATATGTGACCTTAAACACCAATAAATAAATAAATAAGTTGCATGTGCGGGGCTGTTTTTGCGATATTGATTGAAAACAATGGTATCAATGGTAAAAATAATAAATACTAAGTTTATACAAAGTTACTTGGGTTGTCTTATTTTCGAGAAAGAAGGTCAACCTCATCACACATGACGACTGTGGCGTCTTGTTTGATCTGACGGATCTGGTCTCGTCAGCTCGGCGGAATCCGACGACGACGACGACGACGAACCAGATCAAATGATTAAATGATTGTTGTAATAATCTGAAATTATTAGAAAGGAAAAGGAATTTACACTGACCGAACAAACACATTTTTCTTTTACACCATTGATCACTATTTTAATGTTTTACACGTTCAAGGATAATTTGGCGATATTGATTGAAAACAACGGTATCAGCGGTAAACGCAGTAAACATTAAGTTTATACAGAATTTGAGTAAATATACAGTAGACAGGGAGCGCGGTGGCTCAGTAGGTAGAGGTGCAGGCTGCAAGCCGAGAGGTCCTCGGTTCGAATCCCACCTGCGGCAACCGCGTTGTGTCCTTGGGCAAGACACTTCATCTCCATTGCCCGCGTGGGGGCACGGTGGCGTTGTGTACTAAGGCGTACTGCACGTCGATGGTGCACTTGTCTTCAACGAATGCTAACCCTGCCTGTTTGTGTGGAGTTAGTATGTTGGGGAGCTGACAGTTGCTCGCCGTTGCTCGGTGATTCGCTCCGGGTACTCCGGCTTCCTCCACCCGTAAAACTGTCACTGTCATGGTTAGCCATTGTGCATAAATATGTGACCTTAAACACCAGTAAATAAATAAGTAGACAGGAAATTTATATATGTATTCATTGGGGTTTAACGACACTATCCACAGCCAGGGTAATCTCCTGTCGGAAGAAGAACGGAAATAAGGCACCACTAAATTTGTAGGTATAGTACGATCGCCGTGGACTGGTCACTTTTTGCGGGTATGCAATACTTCCACGGACCCAATAATATTGGATTCCCAACAATTATAGGAAAAATCATCAAAAATTTAATTAATGAAGCACCGGGTGGAACCCGGTGCTTCATTAATTAAACTTTTACTGATAATGATTTTTATTACCTGGTAAATGCAAGCGTGGTCATCACTTCCCACGCGTGGATTACAACCCCTCCATGACGATTGTGCTGTATATTAAGAGTCTTAACTCCTCAGCCTGTCCTGTAATTATAAATGTATATCCTTGGGCATGGAGAATCTTTGGGATTCGATTTAGTTTCGCATCTTTTCACTGATTCGATTCGAAACCTCGGTTTTTCGAAGAAATCAAACTCCGGTGAGTTTTGAAACTTCTGGTGCTATCATCTCTTTGCATTGACTGGCGAGAGTTTCATATCATTCCACGGCTAAGCCGACCAATTCACAAGGCTGAGAAATTACGAAAATGGCACGATTCATTCCCAGACCTCTAGGAAACGTATTATATGTAACCATCCAGTTTAGAGATGTTTGGAAATTATGTTTGGAAAACTACTGGCAGCACATCGCGTTGCATGGATCAGCTATCATAATGAGTTTTATGTTAGGATTGCATAGATTTCTTTAAAATTTAGAAACCCATCTTACGCTGTCCTAATATTTATGGAAGCACGCTGAACATCTGGACAATACAAAAATTCTACACGGAATTCCATTGACTGCCATATAAATATATTTCTCGATCATTGAAAGGCAAGTTGAATTGATAGGTGTATTTATTATATACTAGCCTGTGAATTATAGCAAATTATCTAAAAGATATTTTTCTCGATATCCATCGATTCGATGGATATCGCGGAAAATCCCTCAGTAGCTTCCTAAATGACGCATCACTTCGCCTTGTTGGAACGATCAACTGAGCTTTGTTATTGCTTTGAAACGTACGCATTTGGGGTTGAGTTGGGCTGAATATTCTGCAAAAACATGTCTCGTTGCATATAATAAAAAAAGAAAATCTACTCTATTTTAGTCAGTATCTGGAATTATCTCACGAGTGTGGACCTGAAAGTTTTATTTTTCACGCGCGCTTGCGCGAGTGAAAAATAATATTTTCAGGTCCACGCGATGATTTTTTTCAGTAGCTTTCTAAACCTAAATGACGTTACGTTTCGGTGCATGACGTCACAATGAACGTCGCCTTGAACGAACGTTCAGCATCTTTTTATTATTGTTTTGAAACTGTTTGCAGTCGAATTCGGCTGACTATTGCGCAGTAAAATGTCACGTGGCATAATAAAAAGAAAATCTACACTATTTTAGTGAATATCGGGAATTATCTCATTCGTGTGGGCCTGGAAGTATTATTTTTCACTCGCACAAGCGCTGGTGAAAAATAAAACTTTCAGGTCCACACTCATCAGATAATTCCCGATATTCACTAAAACAACGTAAATATCCTCTATGCAGCTGTACGTGCGGTTCAGTGATAATAGGTGTCTTTAACGCACAGAGAAGAAGATAGCACTAGCGCTACAGACATAGTGTAGTAACAATTTGAAAGTGGATTCGTTTCGAGGTTCGATTCGATTTCGAACCTTTAGCTTGATTCGATTCGAGGTTCGATTCGACCAAAAATATGTGATTCGTCTGGCCCTAGTTTAACCGCGGGTCATAAGCTTCCAAACACGCGGATATTTTACTTTTTGAATTACTCAAACGCAACCCAGATCTGTTGAACACATCACATGGATTATCTTGCAAGCGGTATCTGATCATGTGCACACTGGAAGGGCGTGTAAAAATTTCTATCCCAGACGTTGTCGTTGATCAAAAAATGTTCAAATCTCTCTGACAAAAGTTGGTGTGCTATTGTAACGTCATTTACGTAACGCCCAAGACATGTTAGAGGCAAGTATGACAGTCCGCAGTCCGAGCAGTAGCCAGAAAATGAACTGTCGCCATTTAACCAAAATAATGGGAATGCAGAGATAACGGTAAACCAGAAGCTCAGCCCCAACTGTACGAATCCACATGACTCCTGATTTTGATACCCCAGTTTAACAAGCCAGTTCTTTAAGCTTTGTCTCTCTCAAAACTGCTAGAGTTGCACATCTAGTATCTGTTGTGAGTTATATTGTACTTATTAAATTTGTAGATTGTGGAAATGGGGTTCCAAAAACAGGTATCATGGCGATTCGTCACAATTTTTTTTTTTCCTTTTCGTGCGTTTTGTTTTGACTCTTCAAAGCCTCTAGAGTTACGGATATTACAACTTTTGGGACGGCCCTCAATGAACACTGAGACTATAGACCTAAGGTGTCTATGCGAATTCCCGAAGTAAATTTTGGGTCTAGGGTGCCTTTTTCGGATATCGTCGCGTGAGAACGATTAGGTTCTACCTTCCAGTAGAAGATAGAACCTTATGGTTCTCACACGACGATATACAGTACGTGGAGAGTGGATTGTAACTAAATCACCCGTGGAGTGGAGATATCACCCAAGCTATAACTTTCAAATTTTGTACATATCGACAAAAACACAAGCAATGTTTCAGCCAGTGGACCTCCGGGTTTAACCCGGAGGTCCATTGGCTGAAACTTTGCTGGTGCTGGTTATGCTTTGCAACAAATTTGCAATTATTGCTCTGGTGGAATCTCCACTCTGCGGGTGATTTAGTGATAATACACTCTCCAGGAACTGTAGGGACTCCTGTGTTAAATTAAATTATGTGACCAAGAGCCTCGGGGTCCACTGCTAATACCAATAAAAATTACCATACCGGTATCGCCGTAAAGATGACTGATTCGTCGCGGGTGTAAATCTGATTTGTCCTGACTGACAAATATCACAGCCTTTAGCTGGAATATTATGTGTGACACAAATCTCGGTATCAAATCTAGTCATTTAACCCTTTACTCAACGTAACGGTCAAAACCGGTCAGCCCTATTCTCAAAAATCGCCAATTAATTTTTATTATTGTTTCATTTTTTTGTCTTAAAAACATAGGTTATGACCCCTCGTTGGAACGAGCTCGTCGAGATCGTTCCAACGAGGGTCATAACCTATGTTTTTGAAACAAAAAATGACAAAAATTAGTTATTCAAGAATTTTTTTGCGAGTGTCGTCTGCTTTTCATGTTAGGTAAAGGGTTAAACAAATTCATGTTTACTAGCAAGAGACAACTGATATCACTAATCCTTTCGAAAATTTCCCGTCTGGAAACAATAATGGCGGTGGATGTGTCTCCTCCCCAAACCTTTTTTAACAACCTCCAGGCCATATTTTGATGTAGGACGAAGTTTTTCGGCTTGGCGCCACGATTTGATTGAAGTCCATTTGTATGTCTGCAAAAGCACGAATACGCGTAAACTTGTCTGACGTTATGCATTACGATGGCCGTGAAAAAGTCAAAATCCATGCGTGGGCAATATTTCCACGCTTGCGTCAAAGATAAATCTCGGACATTAAACAATGGAATCGCCCTCAGATTTTTACTGAAAGAAGCACCGGTTAAGACCCTGTGCTTCTTTCATTGAATATTTGCTGAAAAATACTGATTATTGATTGAGGAAAGCGCCCGTTGGCACCACTGCCCACGCGTGGATTTTGACCCTTCAATTGCAGCTGTACTGTGTGAGTCCAAGCTTCAGCCTGGACGTGTTCGGTCTATCGTTTTGATTTCAACCAGTCTCCAACCAGAAGGCTATCATTCGACTAACAGGAAAGGTAAAGTACAAGACATGGACCGTGCCGATCGAAGTTTGCGTTCACTGGCCATTATTTAATGTAACTAAGCTTCTTTACATTTCTAGGTTCTACGACATAAGGTCATGTATTTACATATTTCCATACTCCGAAATTGTAAACCTCTATGTGTAATCGTAGGCATGTCGGTGGAAAACGTCTGAAGGGGAATGTTCCCCCACACCAAGCCACTATCGCTGCCTAGCGGTTCCACCACCACTGGTTTGCTTATTTGCAGGATCTGATTCCAAGTACCTTCAAATAAACTTCAAGGATAAAATTTGTTCTCCGAGCGGTAAGTTTCTCCAGAGGCGTTCCCAGTTTTCGCGCCGCCCATGGAGAAATGACCAAAAAGGAAATATCTCGGGCACATGATATTTGGAAGCACATTGTAGAAGGTTCGGTGGACTTCCCAGTCGTAGCTAGGATCCCCCGATCGTCACGCCTCCTCCCACTTCCCTGGTGGTAACGAAAGCAGAGTCCGAGTTAGGACTAGGCCTCTCTCGAGAACATTTTGCAAAATTCGGTGCGAGTATGAGGCATTAAGAGCGAATCTGAGGCAAATTTAACGTATGCTGCCCTGTATTGGAGACCATAAATTCTGGCGATGAAAGGCGATCGCTTTTCCTATAGGGTTCGAAATAATTATCCTGTGGCAAACCATTATGCAAAGAGAGCGAGTTTTTAACTGGAATTGGGGATGCAATTGCAAATGCCTGATGGTATTTATGGTCCGTTAACCCTTTGAGCCCTAGTGGTATCTTCCATATCAGTTCAATGGCAGCAACGAGAAGAGTCCATATTCTTTATTTGGGGCTAGACCAATTAATATTTTCAACGTGCAGCCTTGGGGCTGCACGTTGAAAATATTGATTGATCTACATCACACCTTCACTCAAAAGTCAACCTACTTAATGAAATTATGAAGTATCATGTTACTGGTCCGGAAAAGCGACCTCTGGTGTTCAAAGGGTTAATATTCCGGTAGTGTTTTGCAACGCAGAGCAGAGCGAAAGGTTTTGTTTCTGATGGGATTTGGGGGAGGGAGGAGATCATTAAAGTTCTGACCGCATTATTGAGGCGAGAGTGATGGCCTTTTTCGCTGTGTGTATGATGCATACAACAGTACATGGTTTGGGTCAACCTCTTCCACACCAACGTTATGTAACAGACAAACCCGGTCAGTGCTATTCACAAAAATCAGAATTCAAACTATTATTTTTTTCAATTTTTGTCTTCACAACATAGCTCATGACCTCCTCATTGGGACAGGCTTTGGTACATTTTAGTTGACATTTTTTTATGATCCACTGAGCTCTGTCAAACAAGAATGGAAAGGTTAACTTATTGAACCCTAGCGGCCGCTTTTTCCGGCCAGGAACATGATACATCATGGCTTGGCAATTTCAGGAGAGCGATTTTTTAGCTCTCCCTACTGCCCTCCTGAAAGAATTAAGGAGAGCGAAAAAATGCCCTCCTAAATATTTTGGTCGCTCTCCTCAATCTGGTCTGGGATGATTGAGATTACATGTATTATGGTCACATTAAATTTTTGTTGTAAAGCAAAAATGTAATTTAACTTCGAGGTCACATAACATCACGTAATTTCATTTTGAAAGTGGTTTAGTGCTAAAAGGTAATGGCTGCAACCATACCCAAACACAGTTGCAAGCATTTGAAGCAAAATGGATCACAGCAATATTTTTTTCTGTCAGTTTCAAGTTCAACAACTGACGTCACAGTTTGAGGGGTAATTGTTCAAGGAATATTGACACTATAATATACTACCACTACTACTATCCTGTCACTTGAAGCACTTGCACCAGGATGTGGCTGTAGATTCAAGCAGACCTGTTGTCCAAGAATGTCATACGCCTACCACTACCACCTTCAACCCCCCAGTGGTAGGCGTATGACTTTCTAGGACAACAGGTCTGGGTACACACACAGGTCTTGTCAAGTGTGTGTTCGGTTGTTGAGTGAGACATCTAGATGTCTAAGAGATTTCGCTTTTCCTTAGTAAAGTTAATAAAATCACTGATGTAGTCTGTTGGTTTCAGTTTCAATGCGTTTGTTCAACTGGATACTTAAAATGCTGTGTAAAGCTAATTGCTCTCCTAAGCTGATTGAGGAGAGCGATTTTTTGCCCTCCTGCATTTTTCAGAATGCCAGGCCTGAATTATGTTTGGGGAAGACCAAGCAATATTTTCAACGTGCAGCCGCGAAGATACCCTAGAGTTGAAAGGGTTAAATTCCTAGTTGCATTAAAACTTTTGTTTCTTAACCCTTTGAACTCTAGTGGGATCTTCCATGCCCGTTCACTGGCAGCAATTAGAAGAGTCCATATTCATATTTGGGGTAGACCAATCAACATTTTCTACTTGCAGTCTCGAGGTCCTCCCCACACATTTCGTGAACTGCCATCCTATTTAATGACGTTATGACGTATCATGTTTATGGCTGGAAAACCGACTGCTCGGGTTCAAATTTCAGTGTTTGGATATTAGTGTGCAGAGAGTAACTCCCCCCCTACCCCCCCCCCACCCCCACCCCCCCCCCCACCCCCCCCCCCCCCCGCCCCGACCATTGCATTGTTGGGCTTTGTATGTAGCTTTGTCACCATTGCGACCACAAACCGCACACACTTTTAAACGAAAATGTGCATGACATAATCGGTCAGCAGGTCGCGCTCTTCTAAAGGGCACCGGAAGTATTTCAGGGTAGGAGGTCAGACCAGGGAAAAGGGCATTTACTCGCACTAGCTGCACGGCATGACATGCCGAAGCATGCATGTCTCGAAGTCCGAAAAAATTAGACCTCATTGAGGGATTTTTACTGCGACTCTTATCCTCATTTCAGAAAAAAAGGATTCTCCAGAAGGCACCCCAATTTCGGCACCCCTTTTTTAGAAAACCCATTTGTGGAATCCCTTTTTTGTCAAATGAGGATAAGAGTCGTATTAAAAATTCCTCAATGAGGGATTTTTTATAGGACTCTTATCCTCATTTCAGAAAAAAAGAATTCTCCAAATGGGATTCCTAAAAAGGGGTGCCGAAATTGGGGTGCCTGGGAATATGGCCATTGGATATAGGCTTTTATTATACACAAGGGAGATAACTCTGCATACAGATTATGGGAAATCAATGGTTAGTTATAATTTATATAAATGATCTAGATAAATGAAACAACAAGAGTTCTTGGAATAGGGTCAGAACTACTGCTATTACGTACCATCTTACCAGTAACGGGATGATACAAAGCATTTGTTAGGTTAATATTATCAACGGTTAGGATGGGACCTACAGGGGAATATACCAACCATACTCTGCTGCCGTTCTGTATTACCCGTCATTGACACCCACCCCAGAATACCGCTCAATAATATGAAGCACCTGGTGGATCAGTAGTACCAAGGGCCAGCAAGAGACCTACAGGGATATGTACAGCCTATGCTATACTACCGTTCTAAACTACCAAGCATTACCCCCACCCCCACAAAATCACTAGGTCTACCATAACGTACTACATATACCAGCCATATAATAAAACAAAGCAATCGGTTGGTTAATAGTACCAAGCACTAACAGGTGCCTATAGTTGTATATACCGCCCATACTACAGTACCGTTCTAAACTACCAGACAGTACCCCTACCCACAATACCCCTATGCCTAGCATTGCATACTACCTATACCAGTCATAGGATAACATGAAGCATCGGGTGGGTTAATAGTACAAAGGGTCAGCAAGAGACCTACAGGGATATGTACAGCCTATATAGTATCCTCAGATAAGTATCCTATAAAGGTATCCTCGATAGGTATCCTCGATAGGTATCCTCGAATAATACAATACCAGGTCATAGGTATCCTCAAATACTGAAATGAGGCTAAGAGTCGTAGTAAATTACACCTCATTGAGGGATTTTTAATGGTCCTCATAACCTCAAAATTCAATGAGGCTGTGAGGCATAATAAATGAGGACTCATTGAAGGCTTTTACATAGCCCTCATGGCCTCATACGACAAAAAAGGGATTCCATAGCTACGGGTGTTTCCCAAAATGGGATTCTATAGGATATATCTGTTAAATACTGAAATGAGGCTAAGAGTCGTAGTAAATTATACCTCATTGAGGGATTTTTAATGGTCCTCATAACCTCAAAATTCAATGAGGGTATGAAGCATAATATATGAGGACTCACTGAGGGCTTTTATATAGCCCTCATGGCCTCATACGACAAAAAAGGGATTCCATAACCACGGGTGTTTAAAAAAAATGGGATTCCATGGGATATTGCCATTGGATATAGATGTGATGAGAGTCGGATACAACTTCTTTGTAATAAGGGGAGATAACTCTGCATACAGATTATGGGAAATCAAGCAATCTGATTGGTTATAAATGATCTAGATAAATGAAACAACAAGAGTACACGGAATACGGTCAGAACTAACAAGAATAGACCAGAAATAGCTAAATATAGTAACAATAAGCAAAGCTGTTCCAACTGATAGGCTCTCCTACGCTACTGGAGTATACTCTAGAATAAAGGACCATGGCCAGCTAAACGATAACTATTACATATATAGATAGAAGCAGAGAATTCTGAAAGAATTCGAAATAGTAAAACTTGTCGGGTTGTTTGTGGTAATTCTACGAATCGGGAAAATACTCCTGTACAAAGGAACATACCCTCCGAACATACCCCGTCTTATTGCAGAAAAATTGGGTATCATAGCAATCACGTGCTACCATAGAAACCAAGATGGCGGCCTCCAGTATTCAAAATGGACGACGGAAACGCGTATCACCTTAACAACACGCGCTGCACATGCGCACTCACACCACGTATCACTATGGAGATGACGTCACAACATGGCCGCTCACGCGGGGTACCATGACAACACAACATGGCGCCACTGGGTCACGTGACTATGACGTCACATGAGATCCTGCAATGAGATCCTGCAACCTTGAGGTGTCCGGGTACATGACATACTACTATTATGAAATAAGACAAGAATTGTGATAATTGGGAATATGTTCATTTTTGGTTTCTGTATGCTATGTTTTTGATAAAAATAATATGAGGTGTACACTGCACTAAAGAGCTGAGGGGTGGGTTAATATGACCTCACAGTTAATGTATGTGGCTCTCACAGTTAACGTATATTAACGAAAGTTACCAAGTTACAGTGAAATTATTCCAAAACGAGTCATCCCATCAAGTTACATTGAAATCCCTTCATACATATGGCCTGTAGACTGTGCTAAAGGTTTTCGGGCTTCAGGCCCCTGTAGCCGTCAGTTTCCCATTTGCGTCCAATGGGGACGTTCTCATCTAGACATTATATGAAGTCATCCTACCAAGTTACAATGAAATCCCTTCATAAATATGACCTGTAGACTGTGCTAAAGGTTTTTTGGGCTTTGGGCTTTGGGCTCGGGCAGCCATCATGGTTGAATGATCGCAACTAAAAGGGGACATTCGCACCTGGGCATCATCTGGAGTGATCCTACGAAGTTACAATGAAAGTCCTTCATAAATATGACATGTAGACTGTGCTCAAGGTTTTTGGGCTTCGGGCCCCTGAAGCCGTCACTGTTGACCAATCACGACCAAAAGGGGATGTCATCATCTAGGCATTATATGGAGTGAAACTAAAAGGTTCCAATGAAATTCTTCCACAAATATGACCTATAGACTATGTGAAAGGTTTTGGGGTCTTGGGCTCGTGCAGCCATCAAGGCTGAATGATCGCGACCAAAAGGGGATGTTCTCATCTAGACATTATTTGTAGTCAACCTACCAAGCTACAATGAAATCCCTTCACAATTATGACCAATAGACTGTTCTAAAGGTTTTCGGGCTTCGGGTCCCTGTAGCCGTCACAGTTGCCCAATCGTGTCCAAAAGGGGACGTTCTCATCTAGACATTATATGAAGTCAACCTACCAAGTTACAATGAAATCCTTTCATAAATATGACATGTAGACTGTGCTAAAGGTATTCGGGCTTCGGGCTCGGGCAGCCATAATGGTTGAATGATCGCAACCAATAGGGGGCATTCTCATCTAGGCATCATCTGGAGTGATCCTACAAAGTTACAATGAAATCCCTTCATAAATATGACCTGTAGACGGTGCTTAAGATTTTCGGGCTTCGGGCACCTGTAGCCATCACAGTTGGCCAATCACGACCAAAAGGGGATGTCATCATCTAGGCATTCTATGGAGTCAACCTAACAGGTTACAATGAAATCCTTCCATAAATGTGACCTATAGACTATGCTAGAGGTCTTTGGGCTCGGGCAGCCACAAAGGCTGAATGATCACGACCAAAAGGGGACGTTCTCATCTAGACATTATTTGGAGTCATCCTACCAAGCTACAATGAAATCCCTTCATAATTATGACCTGCAGAATGTTCTAAAGATTTTCGGGCTTCGGGCCCCTGTAGCCGTCACAGTTGCCCATTCGTGTCCAACAGAGGACGTTCTCATCTAGACGTTATATGAAGTCAACCTACCAAGTTACAATGAAATCCCTTCATAAAAATGATCTGTAGACTGTGCTAAAGGTTTTCGGGCTTCGGGCGCGGGCAGCCCTCCTGGCTGAATGATCGCACCCGAGGGAGACAATCTCATCTGGGCATCATCTGGAGTGATCCTACGAAGTTACAATGAAATCCCTTCATAAATATGACCTGTAGACTGTGCTCAAGGTTTTCGGGCTTCGGGCACCTGTAGCCATCACAGATGACCAATCGCGGCCAAAAGGGGATGTCATCACCTAGGCATTATATGGAGTCAACCTAACAGGTTACAATGAAATACTTCCATAAATATGACCTTTTGCCTATGCTAAAGGTTTTTGGGCTCGGGCACCCATCAAGGCTGAATGATCGCGATCAAAATGGGACGTTCTCATCTAGACATTATTTGGAGTCATCCTACCAAGCTACAATGAAATCCCTTCATAAATATGACCTGTAGACTGTGCTAACGGTTTTCGGGCTTCGGGCCCCTGTAGCCGTCACAGTTGCCCAATCGCGTCCAAAAGGGGACCTTCTCATACAGACAATATATGACGTCAACCCACCAAGTTACAATGAAATTCCTCAATAAATATGACCTGTGGACTGTGCTAAAGGTTTTCGGGTTTGGGGCTCGGGCAGTCGTCACGGTTGGCAGATCATGCCCAAATGGGGAAATTCTCATCTAGACATTATAAGGAGTCATCCTACCAAGTTACAATGAAATCCCACCATATTAAACATGACCTGCAGACTGTGCTAAAAGTTTTTGGGTTTCAGGCTTGGGCAGCCATCACGGTTGACGGGTGATGCACAAAAGGGGACGTTCTCATCTTGGCGTTATACAGAGGCATCCTACCAAGTTACAATGAAATCCCTTCATAAATACGACCTGTAGACTGTGCTAATGGTTTTCGGGTTTTGGGCTCGGGCAGCCATACTGGTTGCCCGATCGCGACCAAAAGGGGACGTTCTCATTTAGACATGACCCCAAACCTGCATATGAAATTTCGTGACGATCAGACAAGAACTGCGGGGTGTAGCCCGTGCTAAAGGAAAATGTGAACAGACTCACAGACTAACAGACTCACAGACTAACAGACTTCCGCACGCGTGATGGCAATAGCTTATCTTGACTATGTCAAGTTAAGCTAAAAATCATCATCAACAACATTTTAATTAATGAAGCACCGGGTTGTATCCGGTGCTTCATTCATTAAATTTTTAATGATTATTCCTATTATTAGTGTTTGAAATCTACTATTATTGCGTCCGTTGAAACATTGCCCACCCGCTGAAAGGGTTCACCCTTCACCCAACGAATCGGTCGCATCCTCCCGCGTAATATGCAAATTCAGCAGTTGAAAAAATATTATTTTTCAAAAATTTTCAACAAAACTATATCATGTGGCCCCTTTTTGAAAAATTTAAAAAAATGATATTTAAAATAATAAATTTTGATATCGTCTGCGTTGGGTAAAGGGTTAAGCACTGCACGGCGGTCGTACTGTAGGTGTTATTGTGACGTATCCCTTGTATGTTCACGTGAGCAACAATGTAACAGCTTTACCAATAACACAGAAAGGTGAGGGTACAAAAACAGTTGCGGCTATACGGACGTGGGATGGGATACATTTCCCCCAAACGTAGACTGGCCCCGTTTCGCCCCGTGCACTACACACATACACTCCCAGTGTGTGTGTGTGTGTGTAGTGCATGGGTCCACGTGGATACGTTCAGCTGCTGTGTGTATGGAGATAAAGAAAAAGGACACAGCTCTCCCCCCTCCCCCCCCCCCCCGCCCGATCCCGAGCTGTGTCATTTTTCTTTATTTCCATATACACAGCAAATGAACATATCCAGTAACGATTATCTCGCAGAATAATTATGAGCTATGTACCTTATCTCCAAAATACGACGCATGTTTGTCGCATTATGAAGAGCAGCAGGGATCTAAGTTGGCCCTGTGGCCTCAGGCCACAGCTCACTGAGCTAACTTGAATGCCTGCTGTGCGTCATACCTACAAACATATCTTCATGTGAGCATTGTGCGATTGTACCTCGGCTTCTTTAGAAGTTCAAAAACGTCGACGTTTACCTCAATAGCCACCAGAAGGCTTCAAGGGAAAGCACAATTCATTTTTTTTCTGGGGGAACCCTCCACCCACCCACCCCCCCCCCCCCTCTCAAAATAAATAAATAAATAAAAACTCACCTCACACAAACCCCCTATGGCTGCCCGTAAAATGGGAATTTGCTCAGAAGTGTGGTATCTGAATGCAATGTGATGCTGCTACGATCCAGAAAGGCCACTAGAGGATTTGCCCTCTTCGTGGGAAACTTTTTGCCTACTTATCCCTCCTCCGTGAAACATTTTCTGGCCCACAACAACCCGAAACTCGGCCCAGATGCAAAAGCGGCGGTGGCTTAGTGTCTCTATTCAGCCCCAGCTTCGCTCCACTCACATTGTGTATGAATCCTTTCGGCAATCTGGTTTTATATGAAATGAATAGCTCGAGTTTCTTCTCTGGAAAAAGTTATATTTCGGGTTATCCGTTTCCCTCTGATTCTAACAAATTTACTTTTCACACCAGCCTCACTGGACGCCCCCCCCCCCCCCACCCTCCTCCCCTCCCCCCCAAAAAATTGGAACGCCGTTGTTTATTATTAAATTTCTTCGTACACGACTAACAACATTTCTTTGATACACTATAAGCGTTTTTTACATTTACATTGTGCGTATGTTGGGCGTCAATATTAGCAATTCACATTTCCGTCCCGCACTTCCGGATTTCATAAACATTTATTCGTCTCCAATTTTAAGATTTTGTGTGAAATGTTACAACGTGGAAGTAAACATGACGCCTCACTTCGTTCTAATTTGGATTATTCTGTCTATACCCATGCCATGTTATTCCTCAGACAACCCAGGGAGCAGAGGTTCGTATATTTCATCCTCACTATTCAATTTTGTTGGAATCAACCTGTCTTTGGAGGTATGATGGAGGTTACAACATCGGGTGAACAAGCGAATTTGAAAAACAGGAGACCTGGTTATCGTCTTTTTTGCAGGGATATGCACAAGTTGCATAATTAGCAGCATGGCCGGGAGAGGGTGGGGCCCTGGGTAGTAACCCCAGGACGCCGAACTTTAACCCTTAAGTCCTCAGATTAATTTTAAAGTATTTATGGCCTTTTTCTGCTTACATAGTTATTGATGACTTGTCAGTGGTTCTACATCACTGCTGGCTGCCTTTACAGGCAGCCAGCAGTGATGTAGAACCACAGCCAGGGAAAATTCACTCTTCATACAAGAGTAATAAAAAAGATAACACAAGGGGGCACCACCTGCTTCAGTGCAATATAAAAGTGGCGGTTTGGGGCTATATGGGGGCTTAAGGGTTAATGGTGCTCTGTCTTGGCCCAGGATTCTTGGATGAGCCCTGGGTCTCTTACAGTTCTGACTCCTATGCCAAGCCTTTGCCCCCCCCCCCCCCTCCCGATCCCCCGAACGAGAACCAGCAAGATAAGTTGGCCGTCGTATTGGAATACTAGTTGCAACTCGTGTAAAGAAGGAATGGGAGCGCCCGTTGGGGATTTCCAATCTGTTAACCCTTTATTATAAACATGAAAGGCAGACGACACTTGCAAATATAATTATTGAATATCCATTATTTTCCTTTTTTGCGTCAAAAACATAGCTTATCACCCCTCGTTGGAACGAGCTGAACGCGCTCGTTCCAACGAGGGGTCATATGCTATGTTTTTGAGGGAAAAAAAATGAAAACCGAATGGGAAGATTTGTGAATAGCGCTGGCCGGTTTTGGACGTTAGGTGGGGTAATGGATTAATATATCTAAATGCATATGCACCAGACCTGGTGTTATCACTTCAAGAATTCTTCACTTCAAGAACTTCAGCATCTGCATCAGTATCCCGACACTTTCGAAAGGGGGCCCGTCACAGAATTAGCCCCGAGGCCCGAATTTCCTCTCTCCGGCCCTCAATAACAGAAGGCACGATACGTAAAAGTTGTTTGCTAAACAAATGCCCGTTTTCCTTCTGATACATAAGTAATGAACCTCTCGTGGCTAGGAACTCGTTCAACTGAGGTGCCTAAAGTTATGCTTTAGAAGCAGAGGAGCAGGGAGTGTTTTTAACTGGGGGTGGCAGAGTCGTATAAGGGCCTGCACACACATATGCATATCAGTAGTAGCCCAAGTGAGTGATGGGTGATACGTGGAACGACCAAATTCAACTAGACACCGCCTCGGCCCCCGGATGTGATGTCATATTCACATGACCCAGTTGCGTCATGTGTGGTTGTCATAGTACCTCGCGTAAGTGGCCATGTTGGGACGACATTCCCATAATGACACGTTGTTTCGATTCGCATGCGCAATGCGTGATGTTAGGGTGATACGTGTTCCGACTCTTCGACTCATCAAGGTAAATACACAGAACGGCACGTGTGTGTGAATGGGTTAATCGATATGGCACGAGTGCCAACGCGCAAAGATAAAACGAGAGAACGCAGGCCTAGAGTTTATCATTCCCCGATGGCACAAGTGTCATATCGATTAACCCATTCACGCGCGTGTGTCGTTCTGTGTTTATTACACGCCTTCCCGTCTATAAAAAACAATTACTTGAAGGACACTCAGCACTTGACAACTATCAACATAAAGAACACATTTTATTGACAACCAAATTTGCGAGGGGAACCCATTTTACTATTTCGTCCCCTGAGTTCCAATGTGCTCTATGTGCCTACTGGCACATAGAACACATTGGAACTCAGGGGACGATTTTTAGCTATCGCTAGTGATTCAAATTGTAATTGCGGTGCACGATTTGTAGAAAATTCCAGTGAAATTTCGCTTGTTTATAAACATAGTCCGCCAACGATTTCGGAACGGATTTTCATTTTTCGCGTGGTTTGGTGTTGCTGAAGATGGGGATTTCATAGAACAGGTGTGCAATAAAAATGGATTATATATCCCAGAAACGGATTCCGGAAGTGGAGTGCCGAGAAACGTGGATGGTACTGAAATGAGCTAACGAACCCAGGGACCGATCAGGACTATTTAAAATACGCTCTAGCCTCGGAGCCTATTTTTTCAATTCATGCGCCAGATTTCAATTTACAGAGTCACACTGCTGTTTGTAACACACACTGCAAGTATGTAATAGCTCTCATCATTTTCATTTAGTACACTATAGCAAACATTAATCTTCACTGTGGTTTCTGATCAAGTCTTGGCTGCCTATTTAGGCAGCCAAGACTTGATCAGAAACCACAATGAAGATTAATGCTTCTTATTAAGACTTGAAGTATTAACTTAAGCACTCTACAACAATGATAAATGATAATCATATATATAATACATGTAAGAGTGTCTCTCTCCATTATCCATCGAAAGAATATCAAAATATGATCTGAGAAGTTACGCGCCAACTGAGAAGCCTATTTCTGAGATTTAAGAGCCAGGTCCTGATGTTTCAGAACCAAATACGCACTGGCGCATGCCCAGGTCGGTCCCTGGAACCGTGAGCGCCATGAGAGTAATTGCTCTAGGAGTAATTGCTCTTGCCACCAAGCCAGAAAATAAGCAGACTGTCATCTACAAAATGAGGTCTCCAACGGGTGAATTTGGTGATGCTACCCCGTATAGCATCAATAAATTTAACCTCTGTGAATCTCAGTCTGAATCAAGGTCTCAAACCTAAACATATAGAGGTACCCAGAGGATAAATTGACCCACTGTATGGGATATCATCAGCAAATCCCTCCCCCCCCCCCCCCCTGGGAACCTGGTAATCTCATTTTGAAGATGACAGATTGTTTATTTTCAGGCTTGCCTGCGACTCTTCATGATTTCTTCAAATGAGGCAAAGGGTTTTGAGAATAATTTCTTCTGAACGTAATTACACTTACGACTCTTTGAGGGATATCTCTGATGGGTGATGTTCTATTGGTGAATACCTACTGGAGGATACCTTTTAGGGGATACCTTTTAGAGGGTACCTTTCAGAGGATAGTCATCGCTCCTAACATCTGTTCGTCTACTGGTTTCTGGACAACCCAATGCCCTTCATATGTTTTAGACTACCATTACTGACTTCCCATAATCACTAGCATCAGCCCAACGATCAAATTCTACTGTAGTCACCCAATACAATAGTCTTGTACGACCCTTGCAATCTTGTACCATTGACTTATAGCACTGTTTCATACTTCTTAGCTATACATGAACCTGACAGGACCCTGTCCTCGATCAGGTCTTTAACTGGCTCAGTCGGATCCTTCCATTCATCTAAGTCCGTATTGGCCATTACATTTGCTTGACCTAGTGTACACTTGAGTACCTTAGATGTAGGAAACACGAACAGTCTACAGAACTATAAGCTTCAGGAGACTGCACCACACCCAGGGATGTGGCGATGGGGGGGGGGGGGGGGCAGTAGCGTAGCGACAAATCTTGTGCCCCCCCCCCCACCCCCGCGAGATAGAGACGGAGGCCCTTTCATAATGGTGGTTGCCTTTAAAACGGGAGCAAATTTAGTGTTGTTACCATGCATAGCATACAGGATTTCACGTAGTACATACGCCATAAATGAAATGAAGGTATAGCCTATAGGATCGATTCTAAAAGTACGACTCTGTAGATTTTTTCACTACATGTTTTAAGTTTCACCCCCACAATCCAACGATACACACATGCACGCCCAACATGTGTGACTTGAGATGCACCATGTATGTATATTGTTCATTTCTCACCCCTATCAGTTACAATGATGTAGCGTTCACTTAACCCTTTACCTAACCTGAAAAGCAGACGACACTTGCAAAATTAATTCTTGAATAACTAATTTTTTTTCATTTTTTGTCTCAAAAACATAGGTTATGACCCCTCGTTGGAACGAGCTCGACGAGCTCGTTCCAACGAGGGGTCATAACCTATGTTTTGAGACAAAAGATGAAAAAAATAATGAAAATTAATTGGCGATTTTTGAGAATAGCGCTGGTCGGTTTTGGCCGTTACGTTAGGTAAAGGATTAAAAGAATAATACATAGACTACAAAGAGTACGTCGTGTGGAAGTGAGAGTTTGAAATTATGTGCATTTGGTGCGCAGTCTCTCTCTCTCTCTCTCTCTCTCTCTCTCTCTCTCTCTCTCTCTCTCTCTCTTTCCCACTTTCTTCCAGCGTTGGGACGTCCTTCAAGACGGGGCCCCCCTTCTAGCCCCCGCCCCTCCACAATGCGAGCCCTTCGGGCCCATCCCCTACACCACTGTGTGTGTCTGTGGGGGGGGGGGGGTGTCTCACCCCCCCCCCCCCCCAGCTAGGAGTATTTTTTTTCAATAGTTGGAAATTCCGAGGTCAAAAATCAAATAGTTGGAAATTCAATGAATTAACATTGTTCATGAAAAAATATTAAAATTCCAACTAATGATGAGAAATTTTGATCTTTTATTTCCAACTGGAAACTTGAGTTTCAAATTTCCTACTCTAAAATTGACATGGCCTCAAAATTTCAACTCTAACATCAATCCGGTAAATTTTCTGACCCAGACACATAAATGATGCTTTTTCCGTTTCAGGACTAGTGAAAATTTTCAGAAGGGTTCATAACCCTTTACCCAACGCAGACGATTTCAAAATTCATTATTTTAAATATTATTTTTTTGAATTGTTTTTAACAAATTTCAACAAAACCATATCATGTGACCCCTCTTTGGAACGAGCTCGACGAGCTCGTTCCAAAGAGGGGTCACATGATATGGTTTTGCTGAAATTTTTCGAAAAATAATATTTTTTCAGCAGATGTATTTGCATATTACGTTGGCGGATGCGGGCGATTCGTTGGGTAAAGGGTTAAAAGATATCACCCAGCACTGCAGTGCAACCACCTATCGAAACCACTCATAGTTGGAATTTACACCGGTGGCACCCCCCCCCCCCCCCCTCCCCAGCTGAAACCCTCTAGCCACATCCCTGACAACACCTCCACACCCACCCACCCCGTCACCCCCCACCCCTCTGCCTCCGTCGAGACGAGAGATCCTGATTCTCTGGTCTGGTGATGGCATGATGCTGTGAAGATCAACAGGTAAAGATAATGTTGACCTAAACCCCCCCCCCCCTCTCTCTCTCTCTCTCTCTCTCTCTCTCTCTCTCTCTCTCTCTCTCGCTCTGTCTGTCAGTCTGTCTGTCTCTCTCTCTCTCTCTCTCTCTCTCTCTCTCTCTCTCTCTCTCTCTCTCTCTCTCTCTCTCTCTCTCTGTCTCTCTCTCTGTCTGTCTCTCACACTCTCTCTCTCTCTCTCTCTCTCTCTCTCTCTCTCTCTCTCTCTCTCTCTCTCTCTCTCTCTGTCTCTCTGTCTCTCTCTGTCTGTCTGTCTGTCTGTCTGTCTGTCTGTCTGTCTGTCTGTCTGTCTGTCTGTCTGTCTGTCTCTCTCTCTCTCTCTCTCTCTCTCTCTCTCTCTCTCTCTCTCTCTCTCTCTCTCTCTCTCTCTCTCTCTGTTGTAGAGCATTCCAACACTCAATTGCGTAGATACAGCAATCCAACGACCTCCACCAACAGTAAAGCCTATTGGTAAAAGTTGCAATATAGAAGGAAAAGTATTGACATTTTGGCTAAAACATATGTTTTTAGATTCAATGTTCGAAAACACTCACCCAGAATGCTAGAAATCTGGTTTCCCAGTTTAACCCTTTACCCAACGAATCGCCCGCATCCGCCCGCGTAATATGCAAATTCTGCAGCTGAAAAAATATTAATTTTCGAAATATTTCAACAAAACCATATCATGTGACCCCTCTTTGGAACGAGCTCGTCGAGCTCGTTCCAAAGAGGGGTCACATGATATGGTTTTTTAAATGATATTTAAAATAATAAATTTTAAAATCGTTTGCGTTGGGTAAAGGGTTAAACGCTGTCGAAAATGTTATTGGTCAGTTGGAAAATATTGGTCTTGTCCCCTCATCTTCGAAAAGTCATCATCATTGCTAACAGTTCTGTCATCACAGCTTGGACTATGTTGAGAGCGGGGGCTCACTGGTTAGAGCATTGGAGCTAGGATCGAAAGGTCGTATGTTCGATACAGACATCATCTGCGTTGTGTAATTTGGGTCCAAGTGTTAATATGGTCGCACAGCGTGCTGACGCGTACTGCACGTCGAGAGCAGACATGACTTCAGCATGTAACAATCCATCATATACTGGGTTAGAATGTTAAAGAGAGCGGCAGTTACTAGCCGCTGCTCTGTGGTTCGCTGTGGAACTCCCGCATCACACACCCATCAAAATGTATGACACGGTACGACACTGTCTGTTGAATGCATTATTTTCCCAATGGGAGGGAGGGACGGTGGTTCTGTAGGTAGAGGTGCAAGCTGCAAACCGAGGGGTCCTCTGTTCGAATCCCACCTGGGGCAACAGCGTTGTGTCCTTGGACAAGACACTTCACCTATATTGCCCACGTGGGGGCACGGTTGCGATGTGTACTAAGGCGTACTGCACGTCGATGGTGCACTTGTCTTCAACCAATGCTAACCCTGCTTGTGTGGAGTATGTGGGGAGCCTGACAGTTGCTCCCCGTTGCTCCTTGGTTCTCTCCGGGTATTCGGCTTCCTAAAACTGTAAGCACGGGGTGACTCTGGCTGTCGAAAGTGTCGTTAAATCCCAATAAATAAATCCCCATGGGAACCTCAGGAAGTGAAGCAGTGCTTGCTTGCTCTGTTAAACAAGCTTTGTTTTACTGGTAAAATAGGACCCGGTCACCAATGTCTGGGGTGGAAGTCCTCTATGGGCAACATGGGTATGAATGATTAGCCATTCGTGCAGAAATTTGTGTCGTTAACCCTTTACCCAACGTAACGAAAAAAAAAAACCGGCCAGCTCTATTCACAAAATTCACCATTTAATTCTAATTACTTTTTCATTTTTGTCACAAAAACATAGCTTATGACCGCTCATTGTTCCAATGAGGGGTCATAAGCTATGTTTTTGTGACATTTTTTTTAAAAATTAGTGATTCATGAATTTTATTTGCAAGTATCGTCTGCTTTTCGTGTTAGGTAAAGGGTTAAACGCCAAAAAATAAATAAATTAATAAATAAATAAATAAATAAAGCAATAAATAAATAAATAAATAAATAATAAATAAAATAAATCAATCAAAAATAAAATAATAAATAAGTAATAAATAAAATAATAAATAATTAAGTAAATATATCGTTAAACCTCAAATAAGATAAATATAAAAAAGCGACAGACTTTGTTATTCTGGAGTGAGTGGATTACATTTCGTCAAAATGACAGAAAAAATCGTCAATCAAAGTTTACTATTTTTTTGTAATTTTCGCCCCAAAAACATAGTTTATGAGCGCTCACTGGAACGATCTCATCGAGCTCTTTGCAATGAGGTTTATAAGCTATGTTTTCAGACTAAAACTGAACATATTGAGTTGTTCGGGAAATGTTTTCTGCAAATGTCGTCTGCTCTTTGTATTAGGAAGACAGTTAATGAGAAACAAGAGAAGAGTAGCTCTATTCAACTCTCGAAAATAATTCCCTCCCAGGGTTATCACGTCAATATCACCATCTGACGTCATTCCCGTAGTAGACGTGTTGTGAACGATATTTTCCGTAATGAGCTATTTAATGGTGATTGTGTGATAAATATTTTTATTTTATTTTCATTTGTTTTCTTCCCCCAAAACAAATCGTATTGCCACTCCCACTCGCCGAAAAGGGTATTCCACTCCCAGCGTCGCATTCCCCTCTCTGTGATGATGGACTATTTTTTTTATTATTTCCAAATCGGTTGAGCTGAATCAATTGTAAAGCGTTGTTTTTATAAATCAAAAAAGGAGAAAAAGAATACAAAAGTTCACTGCTTGATTCGAGTACGATTTTATCCTGTCGAGGGCCGCGTGGATTATTTCCCTTGGATAACGCCTCGTGATCTAATCCTCCGCGCGCCCCACTTGAGGATAAAAATCGTACACGAATCCGAGCGATGAACTACTATCTATGTTCAGGCTTGAACACATCAAGATATTAACACAACTTGTGGAACTAGGCTGCCTAATCATTAACCCTTTGTGAGTGTTTAGTAACTGGTAGAGTGTTAAATTATGTTTGGCCATCAAATCGTGTACACGTGTCTTTGCTTTGTTACAATTTATGGGCGAGTGCCTATGGGCACTCTCCCATAAATTGTAACAGGGCAATCCCTTACAGACTAAATGATATCACTTCAATGATAATACAAGGCACATGCACTGAATATGAGCCTTCAAGCTGTGGTACCTCCACTTCAGAATAAAGCCCAAACATGGGCTTCCAACACTCTACCAGTTAATAATTATGCAGTAAAACATCTCTACTATTATTTATAATATCAAATCAGGTCTCGTTTGAGACACGTTTTTGCGTTGATTCAAAAAAACGAATGTTTGTGGTATGTTTTATATTTTCTGCGAACTGATATATTCCCGCCGTTTGAACCTAAATATAGGCTTTGGACTATTTAAGGGCTAGAGTCGTTCCAGGCGGTCAATACTATAAAACTTTTAAAATTGTATTTTCCAGAATTGTATTTTCTAGTTATGACTTTAAATGGGTTGAAATGAATTATTAGCATTTTCAAAGATCTGGCAATTTGCCAGTTGGCAAATTGCCGTATCTTTTAAAATACTACAGATAAATAGATAGATATTTTATTTGGACAATATTCTTACATACAAGCTAAATACAATAAAAAGCAACCAAAGTTGGCTAATTTTGGCTTTTTCAAACGGTACTCTTATTCTCACCCTCATTGTGCTTGAGGGTTAAATCTGAGATTAAAAAGTAAACAGTAACTTTCTTCCGCAATTATTGTTGCATCTATCCAAACCAAAATAATTGTTACAACAACCTTGTTATTAGAGAAATTTGCCCTTGAAGTTGGTCAATTTTGAAGAAAAATTCTACATTCATGTCATTTTTGGTCAGTGGGGGTTAAAGTTGAAAGATCTGAGTGGTGATTGTGGTGTATCATATTATGCTCTAAATGTGTGGAAAATTTGAGCTAAATAACTGTAAACAGTTTTGAGATATTCGAAAAATGGTGAAATTTTGAAGGTTTTGGTAGAATATTTTGAAAACACGCGTTTTCACAGATATGACGATATCCCATTTCACTAGATTTTATGACATTACATAAGTGTGCCAAATTTGGTCAAGATCGTACAGCTTGTTTTCAAGCAGTTCAACAGACAAAATTCAGGGAGGAAAAAAAAAAATAAAAATGCAAAAAAAAAAAAAAATAAAAAAAATAAAAAAAATAAAAAAATAAAAAATAGAGAAGAAAAATTTTGAAAAAGAAGAATAACAATAGTCTTTCCCAAAGTGGGTTTGGGAAAGCCTAAAAATGTATTAGATACATTGTACAGGGGCGACATCGACAAGATTCTCCGTGATTCATTTTAGTCAATAATATTAATAGGTAGAAAATACTATTCTTGAAAATACTATTGCAAAAGTTTTATAGTATTGGCCACAGGTTATAACAGCGTCGACGTCCTTGCAGAATTTGAGAGCTTAAGGGCCTGGTGGGTTTTTTTTTGTTCTGTGACAGATGATAAAGGTTGAACAGGTAAGCTTTCCATGCTTTGAAATATTTTGCGAATTGTCATGACACTACCGTTTTATAAAACTATCTGTATAGCACGTCAGTTTTTGAGAGATGGTCCACAATACGATCACTCTCGAATTCTGCCGTGGCGGTTGCAAGGTCTTAAACCACCAGTCTAAATCGATATGGCATTCGACGTTGTTAAGTCCTGAAACCAATCTGGCCCTTAAATAGTCCATCGTTCATGTTTAGATTAAATGATCTGGAATATTAGTTTCATTTGGCTGGAAAATAGAACCTTCGGTTCGCTGTTCTGATCAACTGGAATATCCCAGACGACCGAATCGAAAAAGTACCATAAACAGTCATCGCCTTTGAATCATCGTAAGAAATGGTTCCTTTTAACCCTTTACCTAACATGAAAAGCAGACGACACTTGCAAAAAAAAAAAATTCTTGAATAACTATTTGTTTCATTTTTTGTCTCAAAAACATAGGTTATGACCCCTCTTTGGAACGAGCTCGACGAGCTCGTTCCAAAGAGGGGTCATAACCTATGTTTTTGAGACAAAAAATGAAAATTAATTGGCGATTTTTGAGAATAGCGTTGGCCGCTTTTGACCGTTACGTTGGGTAAAGGGTTAAAGAATCATTGATGACACTATCGTTATGAATAAAAACTCATCACAGCTGAGATTTTATGATTACGCGCGTAGTTCGACAACTTGTGTTAATATGGTGATGATTTAAAGGCTAATTAAATACTTATTGGTTTAAATATCTATAACTGGACCACGAAAGAATATCTGTGTATATTTATTGGTCACAAACAGAAAAGTGTCTTAGCTATGACTGACAATTTTCGTCATTGGAAAAGATTACGGGAAAGTTAGCTCCCCTTAATTTCCTGAAGCTGTCAGTAATTGTAACACTGAGAATACGAGAAGTTCATTTAAAGATTTAAATTTCGAAATGCTATTTAATTGATTCTCGAGCATTTTTTTTTAAATCTGTGAGGGGGGGGGGGGGGGTATTTTTATTTTATTTTTTTGTGCAAAAAGTGAGCAAACATGGAGAGGATTTCGACTCTCTTTTACACAGAGAAATATTGGAAGTGCATATTTATACAAATAAATTCATTTTTAATTTGGAAAATGAAACATTCCTCTAAAAATAAACTGTAACACGGCAATTCAAAGGCTTCATATTCTTTCGATACTCTTCATATAATCTTTAAAGTAAAAGTATTTAATCTCCGGGGATTTGTCCTGCTACAATTTATGGGAGAGTGCTTCTCATAAATTGTAACAAGGCAAACATATTGGAGACGCGTCGAAATACATATGCGACAATCAAAAAATGTAAAACCTTTAGAGTCCACCCGAGTTTGTACTATTATTGGAAGACACAGAAAGGCAAAAACAATGCCCAATGGGGGGGGGGGGGGGGGGGGGGGGCAATTAAATGAGAAATTGCCCGAGAATCAAACCACATTTTTAGCCTAAAAGAAAGTATATTCCAGTTTTCGAAGAATCAAGCTACATTGTGTATGAATTCATTTACCGGTCCACAAATTAGTACAAAATGTCGAGTCGGGTCGTGATCTTATTCATCACTGACAATTTTCGTTATTGCAAGAGATCTACGGGAAAGTTATCTCCCCTTAACACTCTAAAGTTTTCTGTAAATTCAGCACTAAGGGTATGTTCCCGTTAACACTCTAAAGGTGTCAGTAAATTCAGCACTAAGGGTATGTTCCCCTTAACACTCCAAAGGTTTCAGTAAATTCAGCACTAAGGGTATGTTCCCTTAACACTCTAAAGGTTTCAGTAAATTCAGCGCTAAAGATATGTTCCCCTTAACACTCCAAATGTGTCAGTAAATTAAGCACTAAGGGTATGTTCCCGTTAACACTCTAAAGGTGTCAGTAAATTCAGCACTAAGGGTATGTTCCCTTAACACTCTAAAGGTTTCAGTAAATTCAGCACTAAAGATATGTTCCCCTTAACACTCCAAATGTGTCAGTAAATTAAGCACTAAGGGTATGTTCCCGTTAACACTCTAAAGGTGTCAGTAAATTCAGCACTACGGGTATGTTCCCCTTAACACTCCAACGGTTTCAGTAAATTCAGCACTAAGGGTATGTTCCATTAACACTCTAAAGGTGTCAGTAAATTCAGCACTAAGGGTATGTTCCCTTTAACACTCTAAAGGTGTCAGTAAATTCAGCACTAAGGGTATGTTCCCTTTAACACTCTGAAGGTGTCAGTCAATTCAGCACTAAGGGTATGTTCCCCTTAACACTCTAAAGGTTTCAGTAAATTCAGCACTAAGGGTATGTTCCCCTTAACACTCTAAAGGTGTCAGTAAATTCAGCACTAAGGGTATGTTCCCCTTAACACTCTAGAGGTTTCAGTAAATTCAGCACTAAGGGTATGGAAATTTCATATAAAGATTGAATTTTTAAAATCTTAGTGAATTTATATCATCGATATGCGCATCAGTTCTCAAACTTCAGGCATTATCTTTTGGAGTTGTATAAAAATACAGAAGCTGTCTATGTACAATTATTTCCCCAACCAGTATGCATGTTGGACTATTATTTCCTGTTGAAACCCTTTTAAAAATAAGAAACGACGTTTCCACCATGTTTGCAGGGATTATATTTCGACGAGAATCCGAGAATCGTTTCGCACAAAGATTCGCGCAATAAAACCGGCGAGAATCCATGTAGATTCTCGCTGCACCTCTGCTAGGATTCGCGTGAAAAAAATTTAGTCAATTTAACCCTTTAACTAACACAGCGGAAACAAATTAACCAATAGAAGGCTAACATGACCTGAAATATCCTGACACTTTGTCAATAAAATCTTACAAATATGGCTGTCGTTGGAACCGGCTCATTGAGCCGGTTCCAACGACAGCCATATTTGTAAGATTTTATAGGTAAATATTGTTCATTTAATTATTTTATCATTTATTTATTATTTATTGTTTAAAAATTATCAAATTTAGTTTTAAAATTAAAAAGGTATGTTGGATAAAAGGTTAACTTGTGTTATCAGTATACAACAGTGGTTCAACCATGATGGCGTCATGGGATCCTGGGACACTCATAGTAGGTATGGATTCTCACAACCATTTTCACGAGAATCCAAATGGATTCTCACAAATTTAGACGAAATATAAGCCCTGGTTTGATGTTCTGTAACTTTTTTTCTGCTTATTATATCAACATTTCGCGCATCGTGTCGTATAATACAAACACTGCCTGTCCCATTACTATACAATACTAAGATGTGAGATTTGCTAACTGTTTTCCTTGGAAGAATAAAAACTTGTAACTTACTGTAAAAACACTTTCGCTAAACAAAGAGTGAAAGAGGAATGATAGTATTGGAAGGTGTGATACTGATAGATATTCTAAACAATGAATTATCTGTGGAACTAGTGGCTTCTAATTAAATTGCCATAAAAAAAACAAAATTTCCTTTTGTTAATTTTAATAAACAAAACAATAGACATCTCAGAGAGATTCTGTTACTTACATTTGTTACCCCTTTGAACGCTGGTAGTATTTTCCATGGCAATTCAATGGCAGCAATTAGAAGACTCCATATTCATTATTCAGGGTAGAATAATCAATATTTTCAACGTGCAGCCTCGGGGCTGCACGTTGAAAATATTGATTGGTCTTCCCCACACATTTGTTGACCAGCCGTCCTATTTAATGACGTTATGACGTGTCATGTGAGTGGCCGGAATAGCGGTCACACTGGTTCGCGGGATTAAAGGTAACACAAGGGATTTGGGATTTATTTTCTACTGATATTATGGGTGTTTTCTCAACAATTACGTGCTTAGTTGAACCTTCCTCACACCTTTAATAAATTTAAAGGGGATAACTGTATCGAAAATTAATATTAAGCAGGGATGGCCAGAATAAGTTTGAAAACAATTTTCGAGGTTTGATGAAATGCATTGTCGAAGAATTGAAAGAAATGATCACACCGTGCAAGTCAGCATGAATGTCTGATTGCAGCCACGTTGGTAAGGTAAATTCTCTGCCGAAATATCCTCACGATGTACAGAAGCTAAGAAGGCAATGTACTCCATAATAAACAAAGTTCGACAAAACCAACTGACAATTGATATTATTTTAGAAATTTACGAAAAATCTGTAGTCCCAATTCTAATTTACGGTTGTGAAATATGGGGGTATGAAAACATCTCGACAATAGAGAAACTTGAACTATGGTTCTTTAAATTCATTTTAAAACTTGAAAAATCAACTGGAAACAATTTTGTATTTGGTGAATTAGGGCTTACACCCATTGGTATTAAAATTAAGATCCGTTCCCTAAATTACTGGGCTCAATTAGTATCTGGAAAGGAAAATAAAATCTCGACTATACTCTACTCAGTTTTATATCTGAACCATCTGAGTGGGTTGCATACAAGTCCCTGGATTAATTACATATCTTCATTTCTTGACAAATTAGGACTGACAAACATATGGATCAATCAAAGTATTTTAAATAGGAAATATTTTAATTTCGTAATTAAAGAGAGATTTCAGGATAACTTCTTACAAGAATGGAGATCAAACATAGAAAATTCTGGAAAGTACCAGTTTTATAAGGTAATTAAACTTAGCTTTGGTTTAGAAGAATACCTCCGAAAATTGCCCCCATCTTTGGCCGTCCCGCTTCTCCGTTTTCGAGTCAGAAATCATAGGCTCCCGATCGAAACCGGTAGCTGGACGGGATTAGAACTGTCCCAAAGACAATGCAACCTATGTCAAGCTGATATAGGCGACGAATACCATTATATCCTTGTCTGTGACGAATTAAAAGAATTAAGGACTAAATACATCAATCCCTTCTACAGGCGACACCCTAGCATCTACAAAGTTCAGAATTTATTCACTAGCTCAAAAACTAAACAAACTCGCAATCTAGCAAAATTTATTAGGGATTTGAAATCAATTTTACAACCTTCTCTCGGCTGACCTCATTACTTCTACCACCCCCACCACTCCCTCCCCAAGCTAAATTTACAGAATTGATAAAATTACAAGATTAAATATGTGGAAGAACAATACCGTCGTCGTGCATATCATATTTATGTAACAATGGCCTTCAACAACATTTTGCTCAATATCGCCTGTGCAAAAAAGCTTGCTAAAAACATTAAACACCTTGCATTTCTGAGATCGCCCTTACAGACGCAACTTTCGCCGTAAGGAGAATCCTCCTTGCCATTTTTCGCCCATAGCGTGCATTGCGGGAGAAAGAATTCTGGGGTAAATGTAATGTGTCGAATCATTTTAATATGGTACATATTGCATCGCGATATATTAATAAGCATGCAGATGAAAGAAAATAATTTTAAAATTGACCCGAAAACCCTGCATGCAATATGATGCCTGTTCAACTTATCATATGAATAGCTACAATACTTACAGTTATTGGAGGCTGTGATGTAATTAATTATATGGACTGGAGCCCGATGGACTGTATCACGAAAGAAAGAGCACGTTGCGCACTTTCAGACAGGATACAGTCGATCGAATTCCTAGCTAAAATGAAAAATATTGATTGATTACAAATTCCATGGCGGATACGATAGAATATTTAAAAATCAGAATCCCCACCCCCCCCCCCCCTCCCACCTTCGACAGAATGCGAGTACTTGACTATTTTAAACTTAAATGCCTGTTGAAACGCTCGAAAGCCAAAACATCTGTTCCCCATACATGTATCTTATATTTTGTTATTTCATGTAATAACCACCACGGACCTGCGCGATCTTGTTTTGTTTTGTAAATTACTGTAAAATGTACTACGTTTACACTTTACGCCATAGGAATGGTTAAAAGTGAAGAAATAAATTGAAATTGAAAATTGTTGTACCTGAAATCCTGTATCTGGCTGACCCTGGTCTAACTTTGGTACAACTAGTCAGGTTTACCACGAAAATGCTCAAAAAAATTTAACTTCAAAATTTACATTTCTTGTGAATTATAATCTTTCGAAACTCCTCGCAGGAACCCTGTGAAGTGAAGCAGTGCCAGTTCACTGCGGTAAAAAGGCTCTGTCTTACGGGTATAATAGGACCCAGTCACCAAGGCTTGGGAGGTGCAAACCCCCTCTAAAATGGGCAACATGGCTTATTAACGCCCATTGGCAACAACCTCTAATGAACTTGGTAAAAACTTAGTGCCGTTAAGCATCAATATTTCCCTTTGACATTTGTATACCCTCCACAAGTTGCTAAACGTCAAAACCGTGATACAAATTGATCACTCCCAGGTCTTGGTGTGACATTATAAGTTGCATGTACAAAATATTCCGATCACCATTCGTTAATCCGCCCTGGGTTGCTAAATGTAAACATTATGATAAAATGGGCTGTTTTGGACACTAACAGCGCCCATTGGATACGCCACAAAGAAAAGTGCTTTCTTTTATCGAGTGCATAATTTATACGGAAACATTTTTGTAGAAATTAAAGGTATTCAAAAGTCGAAGTTTTAACCCATTTTAGACTAAAGAGAGACACCCCTTAAAAGCTTAAAATTCCGATTTTCTGTGGATTTCTCGAAAAACATCTAACAGGTATTCAAGAAAAATTGACTATTCGCAAGTCTTTGTGTGACATTACAAGCTACATAAACAAAATATTTTGTTGAGAGTTTATTAACCCTCTACAGGCTACCAAGCATACATATACATGAACTATTAGGCAATGCATATGTTAACCCTCCACGGGCTGTCAAACACCTTAATTCTGATGATATGGGCTGTTTTCGGGCACCTAAAGCATACAAATGATACACGAGAGATAAACATAACTTCATTTATTGGAAGTGGGATTCACCGAGAATAATTTTTTTTGAGGTAATAAGGGTATTCAAAAAACAAGCTTTAACCCGTTTTGTAATAGTTAAACTGCAATACCCCTCAAAAGCTCAAAAATGTATGTTTTCTGTCGATTTCTCTAAACGAATCTTGTAGATTTTCAAGAAAATTTGGCAACGCGCAGACCTTGGTGTGATAATAGAAGTTGCATGGACACAAAATACTTCGGTGAGCATTTGTTAACCCTCCACGGGATGCTAAAAGTCAAAATTGTGATAAAATGGGCTGTTTTTGGACACCGACAGCACCCAATGGGTACGCCACAAAGAGAAGTGTCTTCTTTTGTCTAGCGCACAATTTAGATGGAAACATTTTTGTTAATAGTCAGTGTATTCAAACGTCGAAATATTAGCCCAATGTGGGCAGTCTAAAAAGAGTTACCCCTTAAATGCTTAAAATTTCCATTTTCTGTGGATTTCTCTAACAACATCTTGTTGGTTTTCAAGGAAAATTGACTAATCGTAGGTCTTGGTGTGACATAACAAATGGCATGGACAAAATATTCCGGTGAGCTTTTATTAGCCCCCTTACAGGCTCTCAAGCATCGGAATTTCGAGACAAATTGAGGCACGCTCAGAACCCAATGTATATCCGAGAGATAAACATGATCGCCTTTGTTGGAAGTGCGATTCACCGATGACCCTTTTTGTAAGTAATAAGGGTATTCAAAACACCAAGCCTTAACACCTTTTGTGGTGGTTAATAGCGACACCCATCAAAAACTTTTAAAAATTATTATCTTTTCCCTGACTTCTTTACAAACATCTTGTAGGTTTTCAAGAGTAAATGGCCATTGATAAGTCTTTTTTTTTATTCTTTTATTCCGATAAAAAGCGATAAACATATACAGTACGTGGAGAGTGTATTATCACTATATCACCCGCAGAGTGGAGATTCCACCCAAGCAATAATTGCAAATTTGTTGCAAAGCATAACCAGTACAAGAAAAGTTTTAGCCAATGGACCTCCGGGTTACACCCGGAGGTCCATTGGCTGAAACATTGCTTGTGTCTTTTGTCCATATGTACACAATTTTAAAGTTATAGTTTTGGGTGATAACTCCACTCTGCGGATGATTTAGTTACAATCCACTCTCTACGTACTGTATCTATACATATAGTTTGAATGTACATTGAATTCCATTTTATACAGAGTATAATATATAACCCTTTCTACTCTAGGTTTAATCGATGCACAGAAATAAGATTGTTATTGTTTTATCCGACTTGTGTTGCATGGAGCCTTCTCGTGAGAATAGAGAAAAACAAAACAAAAAAACAAAAACGTCGAGGGCTATTGTCCAGGAGATCGAGGGCTATTGTCCAGGAGACGTGTGTTGTTAAGTCGGAGGATAAAATAGGGCTTTTAGAGATTCCCACCTGGTATTTATTAGGTCGTTTTTTTTTTGTTTTTTTTTTTGTTTTTTGTTAGAGTACAGGTGGCGGGAGTATAGCTCGAGGTCACGGTATTGACGGAGCATTTCGACGAATCCGTGGAAGCTAGGTTGACATTTTCTCACTTTGCAAGAATAAATGAACTTTTTAAATATAAAAATTACTAAGGTGAGGGTATATTCATGTATATTATTATTATTATTATTATTATTATTATTATTATTATTATTATTATTATTATTATTATTATTATTATAGTCAATGAAGGTAAAGTGCGGTGTCAGTGGTAATAGAATACCACATTTCTCCTGCAATCTATCTGCAAGTTGTAACAGGATTGTCTTTGACACTGAACACTCGAAGAATAAATGTTGCATTATCTGTTTAGTGTTGGAACAAAACGGACACAGCTCAGTCTCAGATAATTTACATTTAAAAAGGCGAGCGTTCGTAAATAAAGCTCCGTGTAGGATTTTATATTGCAAAGCTTGGTGATGTCATCAGTAATTAAAAACGGACTCTTGTATATCAGTCTCCAAGCATCGCAATCGACACTAAGATGCAAACGCTCGTCCCATTTCTTCTGAGACTGAGCTGGGCACGAGGCCGCATGCTGCAGGAATAATGGGTAAAAAGTTTTGTTTACGGTTTTGTTACTTTTAATTTTTCTATCAACGGACTTATGATAAGGTCGGATTTTTTTTTACTGTTTATTTCATTTTGGCATCGTTTTGAAATCGCCTTTCTTAACCCCTGCAGAGAAGGCTTCAGAAGTCAGAAAGCTCCCGCTCTCACTCAAGAGGTCGTTAAGAAAAAATATACCTCTGTCGCACCATCTTTGATTAAAAAACAGTTTGTTGTTATTTTTTATATTTTTGTTGTAGAAAGTAGGTTGAGAACAAATTACTTCAGGTTCAGTTGGAGATTTGTTGTCTAAAAGAGACCGGGCCTTAAGGACATTTTTCCAAAAACTATTTGAGTGCTCCCCAACCTTTGTTAATCCCTCTTTGTGTAAAAATCAAGTTTTGTAACCTCCATATTTTTCGAAGTTGTCCAAAATAAGAGTTTTCCAGGGTGCCATTATGCCGGGATCCATTAATTTCTTAATCCAAACCATTTTTAAAGAATAACTGTATGACCGAATGTTTGGAAATTTAAGACCCCCGCCGTCCGTTTCGTTAATAAGAACATTACGTTTGATCTTTTCACGCTTCCCGGCCAAGGGAATTGGAATAAACGCGATTGTATAGAATCCAACATACTGTCAGGTGGATTTGGGAGAACCGATAGACAGTGTATCAGTATTGGAAGTTGTTTATTTTGATACCATCAATATCGGGGTTGTACTTAAGTGCGGCACTTAATATTTCTACACTTAAAATAAAAAAATAAAAATATAGGGGGAGAGTGGGTCACCTTGCCGCACTCCTCTCTGTAGGTTAAATTTTTCGGAACAGTGCCCGTTATTTAAGATGTAACTCAAAATATTGCAATAAAAAGTATTAAAACAGTTTATAATAGAAGGTCCGAAATTAAAGAACTTCAATGTTTTTTCTATGAAGGACCATTCAAGAGAGTCAAAGGCTTTTTCGAAATCTAACAAAACAAGAGCTCCAGCAATAATTTCTTTCTCACATTTTTCTATCAGGTCAAATGTAAGTCTAGTGGACTCTCTGATGTATCTCCCTTTCATGAACCCAAGCTGAGTTTCTGAAATTAGTTTTGGTAAGACAGTTTTAATTCGATTTGCAATAGCCGTTGAAGCAATTTTTGTGTCACATTGATAAGAGAGATAGGTCACCAATTTTTTTATAAATTCCTTGGGTTTATTGTGCTTTGGAATGCAGGTAATAATACCCGTTCGTTGTGGATTAGACAACTGTTTAACGGTATATCCGTAATTCAGAGAATTGATCAGGAATGTACCAATATCTTTCAAAAAGAATTTATAAAACTCTACAGTGAAACCGTCAGACCCAGGCGTTTTATTATTTTTCATTGGTTTCAAGGCTCTTAAACATTCGGAGCTTGTTAGATGACCCTCCAATGAATTACTTTCCTCTTGATCTAAAAACTGTAAAAATGGATTAGTATTATCAAAAAATGGATTATTGTCGATTGAAAAATTTGCCGGTGTGACAGGAATGATAGTCCGTAGGAAAATTAGTCCCTCTGGACTATTATTCCGCGGAATTATAGTCCTATGTCTAACATTCCTAGGAATAGTAGTCCGCCGAACTACTATTCCTAGGAATGTTAGACCTAGGACTATAATTCCGCGGAATAATAGTCCAGAGGGACTAACGTTCCTACGGAGTATCATTCCTGTCACATCGAGTTTAATTTAGTGGAGTACAGGCTTTCAAAGAACTACTTTTGTTCGTTTAATATTTCAGATAAATTTTCCGTCGTATTACCGTTAGAAGTCACTAGTTTTGGTATTATTTTTTCTGTGTAACGTCTTTTCTCCAGGTTACAAAAATATTTAGTTGTTTTATCTCCTTCTACTTTCCATTTTGCTTTTGCTCTTAGAATTATACCATTATTTTTTTTTATTTCTGATAGTTTGGAATTCAATTTCGAGAGACTCAATTTCGGGACTTTCTGCCAAATCGCCATCGCTAGTCGGGAATTTATTACCTCTAGTTTCTCCTCAATTTTCGCCAAACGTTTGTCAGTTCTGCGTTTTACATGGGCCGAGTATTCAATGGTTTTTCCTCTAATCATTAATTTTAAAGTTTCCCAAAACAGCTGGTCATCAATAGTGAATGATTGTTGACAATTATTGTTATTATTAGTTGTAGTAGTAGTAGTAGTAGTAGTAGTAGTAATATAATTATTATTTGGAGTGGAGTTTATGCATTTACGGATGTTACTGCTGATATATATCTTCTGGGTCGTTCAAAAGACTGTTGTTGAATTTCCAGAAGCCTCTTCCTCTTGGTTGACTGATGAAGGACAAGGTTATGGCTATAGGGTTGTGATCAAATCTGTAACGTTTGTGAATGTCCGACGTTTTGTGAAAAAATTGTAAATCTGTGGACAGGAGAAAGTAGTCTAATCTAGCCATTTTATTATTGGGGCCTTTCCATGTATATCGCCTTAGATTTGTGTTCTCCATCCTCCAAACATCACATAAGTCGAATTTTTCCATTAGCCAGTGAATCCTTTCGTTTGCCTTTACGTTATTTTTGTTTAAGTAGTTTAATGTGTCAAGGTTATAGTTTTGGGGTACATTCCAATCGCCTCCGACCAGAACTGATTAGTTTCCGATGTTCTCAATTTGGTTAAAGAGATTATCAAAAAAGATTGGGTTGTCATCGTTGGGGCCATACACCACCGAAAGTGTAAGTCTTTAGTTTTGAATCGTGATGTCAAGAATAATCCAGTTACCTCCTACATCTTTTATTGTATTATGAATATGATACAAAAAATTATTCTTGAATAGGATAGCTACTCCCCTACTTGCACGTGAGAGAGAGAGCAGAAGATAGCTTCATAACCCCATTCACATTTCCACGTATTTTCTATTTCCTCACATGAGTGGGTGTCGACCAGAAGGGTTATATAGAATTTATCCCTACAGCGTGAGAAAATGTCCCTGCGCTTATTTGTATCTGATGACAATCCTCGACAATTTAGGCTTCCAATTACGATATTATTCATAAAATAATTCAAGCGCTCTCTTCTCATTTATGCCACAGTTCATTAGTGTACACTGCAAAAAATATAGGTTCTATTTAGAACCAAAACTGCTTCTAATCTTGTCCCTGAGATGGAACCAGTTCTGTTTAAACAGTATTTATTTCAAATCAAATAAATTTACCAAGATTAGCATTCAATTTTAACAGAATATTACATGAACTGAAGTAGATTCAGCAGTAAACTTGGAGCTTATTCAACGCAGTCGCCAAACATTTTGAAACAAAGGAGATATGAGCAGTTGGCATATCGAACCAGTTTTGGTTCTGTATAGAACCAAAACTGGTTCGATATGCCAATTGTTCATATGTCCTTTGCTTAATAATGATTTGAGACAACCTCGTATAAACTCTAAACTTACGGCTGAAACCCCCTCAATTTATGTTTAATTCTGTTACTATTTAATGTTAATCTTTATAAATTTATTTGATTTGAAATAAATACTGTTTAAACAGAAGTGGTTCCATCTCAGGGACAAGATTAGAACCAGCTTTGGTTCTAAAGAGAACCTATATTTTTGCAGTGTGGTAGCTGAACACTAAGGGTAGCGAAATATTAAGTAATTTGTCTGTAGAAAATAGTAGATTTTGATTATCTGAATTTTTGGTTTTTGAAAAACTAATAACAATCTTACCAATTTTCCGAATGGAAACACTGATGTGGGGTCAGTGAAGATCCGGTCTACCTACTGGGGACCTACGTGTATGGAGTAAAAATCAATGACTTAGGGTAAAGAAGACAAAGGAATGGGCAGCATTTGTATGTTTTCACTCTCACACCAATCCATCCACTCGCCAGCCATTGATAGGTCTTGGTGTCACATTACCAAATGCATGGAAAAATTATTCTGGTAAGTATTTGTTAACCCTCCATGGGCTGCTAAATGTCAAAATTTTGAAAAACATAGTCTATTTTTGGACACCAACAACATCACCTTGTTATGCCACAAAGAAACGTAACTTCTTTTACAGGACATAAAGCTGATAGAGAAACATTTTTGTAAGCAGTAAGGGATTTTAAAAATCGATGTCTTAACCCATTTTCGACTGGTTAAGGGGATATATCCCTTAAAAGCTTAAAACTCCCGTTTTCTGTGGATTTGCCCCAAAAACCTAGTAAGTTTTCAAGAAAAATTGACCATTCGCAGGTCTTGGAGTCACATTACAAGTTGCATGGACAAAATATTCCGGTAAACATTTGTTAACTCCCCAGAGGCTGCCAAGTATAGACATTTTGAGAAAATGAGCTGTTCTTGGGCACCCATAACACCCAATGTGTACCTGCGAGATAAACATAACCTCCCTCAGTCTAAGTGTAATTCACCGAGGAACATTTTTGTAAGTAATGAAGGTATTCACAAAACCAAGCATTAACCCGTTTAGGGCTGGTAACAGATCGATACCCCTCAAAAGGTTAAAAATCATGTTATTCGATGATTTCTCTAAACACATCTCTTGGATTTTCAAGAGAAAATGGCCATTCGCAAATCTTAGTGTGACATTACATGTTGCATGTTCAAAATGTTCCACTACCCATTTGTTAAACCTATGCAGAGTGTCAAACATCAAAAATTTGATAAAATGGGCTGCGTTTGCATACCCATAAGACCCAAAGTTAAGAGGAGAGATCAACATAAGTTGAAGTGGAATTTACTAAGACTTATTTTTGCTGGTAATAAGAGTATTCAGAAAACAATCCTTAACCCGTTTCGGGATGGATAAACAATGATAACCACCAAAAGCTTAAAATTCATGTTTTTCCTGGATTTCTCTAAAAACATCTTGTAGATTTTTAAGAAAAAAATGGCGATTCGCAGTTCTTGGTGTGACATTACAAGTTGCATGGAAAAATATTCCTGTTAGCACTTGTAAACCCTCTACAAACTGCTAGACATCAATATTGTGGATACATTTGAGATAAAAATGGCCCATTTTCAAATAACCACCGCACTCAGTGGGTATGTGTCAAACAAACATAACTCCTTTTGTCGGTCCTTGACTTGTTGGACGACGATATTGATATTAACCCTCTCCACCATTAATGATGGTTTTCTCATGACATCAATAACGGAACTTCAGTGAGACAGTTAAAAACAATTCATCAGACACTCTATGGTCATGGAAAATCATGGAATCTCATCTGGTTAAGCCATCATTCTCCAGAATCATAAAGTCTAGTTGTTCTTAACCCTTTACCTAACCTGAAAAGCAGACGACACTTGCAATAATAATTCTAGAATAACTATTTTTTTCATTTTTTGTCTCAAAAACATAGGTTATGACCCCTCGTTGGAACGAGCTCGACGAGCTCGTTCCAACGAGGGGTCATAACCTATGTTTTTGAGACAACAAATGAAAAAAATAATGAAAATTAATTGGCGATTTTTGAGAATAGCGCTGGCCGGTTTTGGCCGTTACGTTAGGTAAAGGGTTAATATAGTTGCATTTTCATTAAATAATGTAATATCACTATGGAAATAAAATAATGTTTAAACTAAATAAAAACCATACCCGTTATTCCGCGTGGTAAAGAGGACGGTCAGTAATTCCGGTGATTGCGTATTTAAAAAACAATTTGTTGCTTTTTCTTTCGCAAGCCATCAATTATACAGTGTGGTCTAACCGATGTTGAGAACATGGCATGTGACAAAATTCAACAGACGGATCGGAACGTCGTCTCTTCGACATGTGATCGTCGTCTTTCCATTATTTTTCTTGAATGCCCCATCTTAGCTTCTAATTATTCTGTTTTGTAGAAGGAAATTGCCAGTCTGATTCATGTGATAATGGAGGCAGCTGCCATTCCACGCGGACCACCTTCGAATGTCAATGTAAATCAGGATATACTGGTGCCAAATGTGAGCAAGGTAATGTAATCCGACCTATTTTTAAGAACGCCTTGTAAGAAGGCATCTGATTGCTCATTACAGATCAGGGTGACGTTATGATGTGAACTAAATGCTTCGTCGCAATACAGTGTCACGCAGGAATGTAATCAGACGCCGAAGGTGATTTTATTCTTTCAAATATCCGTTTTGTTCACTCGATTCAAGTTTAATTGTGGTATAAATACAGAGCACAACCTTGGGAAAGTACAAGAGATAAGAGTCAACGTCCCTTGTTGGGGTTTTAGAACTCCATCACGAATCGCGTCCAGTGTTAGCAGTGGATGAAGGGAAGTGCTACATCGACTTGCCGTACGCATTAGTACAGAGCCTCACTGTGTCCCTTCATGGGAGGTCGAGCCTAATATTGTTCTCGCTGAGACTCATGTAACACCATACCTGTCAACTAAACACCCCGTAATATTAGTTATCCTTGTGTTTTCCAGGTTGTTTGGGAATTTACACCGGATTGGGAACTCATACACCCTGAGGCGAAGCCGAAGTGTGTATGAGTTCCGAGACCGGTGTAATCTCCCATACACCCTGGAAAACACAAGGATAAAGGATTTATTTCCAAAACTGTTGGTGTTCTTAATACTTTAACCTACATTGTGGGCAAAAATTGACGCGCACTCGTGTTTGTACAACGTCCCTCACCTCTCATGAATTATTCCACGCAACCAGTCCAGTCAAACGCTTACTCTCTATATATAGTTATTCTCCCAAATTTTTTCGCGACTTTCGTATCCATGTGATGTTGATGGAATCTGAACAAAACACATAAATAAATCTTGTGATTTTAATACCTTTCCAAATGATAAAATGTTATTACGATCTTGGTACGAGTTACAGAAGTATTATAATAAATGTCACATTGTGGAACTGAACGCTGTGTAATTCTTATCGATTTAGTTTGCCATCTACATAACGTAACAGTTAAAAATCGTCCAACGTTAATCACAGAAATTCATTAAATGTTTCTTTTTATTTTTCATATCTCGAAAACAAAGCTTGTGTCGCCTCATTTGCACGAGTTCGTTCATCTCGTTCCATTGATGGGTCCTAAGCTATGTTTCTAGGGCAACAAATGAATTCATTTTAGTTATTTCTGTCGTCTACTGTTGGGCATGGGATGTGTGCCGGAAAAATTCGACGCCATTTCAATTTCTGCCTTCCAGTTTTAGCTTTTTATATCTTATTAACCCTTTACCCAACGTAACGGCCAAAACCGGCCAGCGCTATTCTAAAAAATCGCCAATTAATTTTCATTATTTTTTCATTTTTTGTCTCAAAAACGTAGGTTGTGACCCCTCGTTGGAACGAGCTCGTCGAGCTCGTTCCAACGAGGGGTCATAACCTATGTTTTTGCGACAAAAAATGAAAAAAATTAGTTATTCAAGAATTTTTTTTGCAAGTGTCGTCTGCTTTTCATGTTAGGTAAAGGGTTAAAAGGAGCCCATCCAATGAGTTGCCATAAGCTATATTTTGGGGTAAAAATAGAAATATATAAGGGGTTAAGAATATATTTAATTTTAAATTTTTGGGGGGTGGGGTGGGTGGGGGTATATGCTCTCGACCAAATGGTATCGTAAACATCATATTTTGTATAGTACAGTCGAGAGTGGTCGTAATCCTCGCGTGGTCAGTAATGTGCACGCATGCGTTTACCAGGTAATAAAAATCATCATCAGCAATTTATTTTTAATGGAGCACCGGATTGTACAGTCACTGCCATCCCAATTAGTAACGCATTTGTCTTGTGTTTTCTAAAAGAGCCGAAAAACATACATACTTCATTTTCTGCCCAGTAGAGTTCCTGGACATCTGTAGGGGGCTGTTGGCGTTGTCCTAGGCGCCTATCAGGCATATCCCAAACGTGTTGGATTGGTGAATGGTCGGGACTCAGTGCTGGCCAAGGCAATGTAGTAATGTTCTGCTCCTGGAGGAACTCTGTAGCGACACGGGCCCTGTGTGCTATTGCACTGTAATCTTGGAAAATGAATCTACGGCCGTGACATCGCGCAAATGGCACCACATGAGCTGCTAACATTTCACGGTAGTACAGTCAGGTGACACGACCTTGGTGACATGTAATGCTGATCTGCTTGTCATGGTTATCATGCCTCCCGCACCATAACCGATCCACCACCAAAACGACCGTGCTGCCTAACGGTCAAGCCATGGTATCGTTCGTTCCGCCGCCGCCACACATTGTTTCGCCTGTCGTGGAAGTCGAGAGTGAACCTCGATTCATCGAGAAACATGACGTTACTCCATCGACGATTGTCCCAGCGCCGTCGTGCTCCACACCAATTACGCCCTGCTGCGATGTGACGTTCAGCCAAACGTGAATTATTCGCGGTCGTCGAGCGTACAAATTCCAGCTGTGTGGGCGATTTCGGATAGACTGAGCACTGGCTCGCACATCTGTGGTTCGGTGTAGCTACTGTCCAGTTTCTGAGGTACTTTGATGGCGGTTACGTAATGCTGTGGTTCGGATGAAACGATCCTGGTTAGCAGTTGTCGCCCTTGGAAGACCTGACGTCTGTCATCAACATTTCCTGTCTGATGGTAGCGTGAACACATCCTGCTAATCAACGATTGAGTAATGTTGAGGATTTAAGCCACCGCAGTCTGACTGTTGTAAACGTTCATCACGTGTCAGTCTTCGCATACCTCAAAAGTTACGTTTGGCCCAGAAACTATTGATGAACGAGTTTATACGAAGAAAAGAACGATGAGACCTCCGAAAAAGCCCGCCCAGTACAAATGAAAATTTCAAAACGTACCCCACAGACATTAACCCTTCACCTAACACGAAAAGCAGACGACACTAGCAAAACAAATTCTTGAATAACTATTTTTTTTTCATTTTTTGTCTCTCAAACATAGGTTATGACCCCTCATTGGAACGAGCTCGACGAGCTCGTTCCAAAGTGGGGTCATAATCTATGTGTTTGAGACAAAAACTGAAAATTAATTAGCGATTTTTGTGAATAGCTCTGGCCGGTTTTTGCAGTTACGTTGGGTAAAGGGTTAACGCGACGCTCGTGCAAAAAAACCTACATGAAGTTTTACTGGGCCGGTGACATTCATGATCTACACTAAACTTGGTAACATATTGATGTGTCCAATCACGAGTATCCAATACCATTTTCCGAAAATATCAACATCAGTTTGGATACCCCCTACTTTTTTGAATAGCATATGTATATTGAAATTAAATTTATTTTGTTGCATATGAATATGATTTTTTTCTTCGAAAAATATGTAATGAAGCAAGGAATTTGCAGACCATGTTGTCTGTCAAAATAATAAAACAATAATTGACTTTCCTTGAGGAATTATCAACTCTTGAAAAGTAATATTCACCGAAAAGTAATATTCAAGGATTGATAATTCCTTGTATCAACCTCAAGCAAAGTCAATAATTGTATAATATCAGATGTTATTTTGTTTTGTTTGTCGTCCTTCGGTCTGTATGAGTATTTATTACATGTCCATGCAGTCTCTCTTATGCAATACGGCGTGCAATACGGCTGTGCAGTACGGAATTCCGTATTGCACACCAACCTGTTCCAACCGGGACTTTTTTTATGCAATGCGACTGCATAAAGTGCATGGTGTTTACCACCGTTGATAGAAAAGAAAATTAGGTCAGTAGGTGCTTGGGTCATGTAATAAATACAAAACCACATGTATGTTTCAATGAGTCGTTTTGTATTCAATTCGTCAGATGTGCGTAGAAAGAAAACGTCTCGACCTTCGGTCTCGACGTTTTCTTCCTACGCACATCTGACTCATTGAATACAAAACGACTCATTGAAACATACATGTAGTTTTGTCTATTTATAAGAAATTTTTGAAGTTATTGTATATTGTAAGTACTAGTTCTCACACTCGTACTCATATACATTTTCCCAAGTACTCATACCCGTACTTTACTCACACTTTTTCTGAGTAAACGTACTTTAGCACTGAGGACAGGTACTCATCCGGCCCTCTACTGTACTGTAATTTCAAAAATGAAGTGAATTTTAATCAGATCGCGACTGCGTCGCGATTTTCTCAAAATTCTCTATTCGCTTTCATGCTCATCACTCTGTAGAATCTCACCTCTCACAAATGTAATGTAAGATCATTGAACTTCAGATGTCATTTTCATTTCTTTTCTTGATCTTGAAAGGATTTTGAAGTATCTGTTTCATGAAATACCGGGCCACTGATATTAGAGTGTCTGGGACAAGGCCGCGATCTGATCGAGAGAGAGACCACTTTTTCGCTTACGTTTCTGTGCAAACGTGAATAGGGCATTGTGAATGGATAATATAACAATAGATAAATTACCGAGTGAGGGATTTGACAGAATGTCATCTTCCAGGGTCACACAAATATTTCTCAAAAAGATGGTATAAAATACTAGATGGATTCATACATCGCCGTCTGCAGGTCAGGATCCATAGTCGTTCACCAGGTTGAGTTAATTTCGAGGGCAATCGTCGCCCATGCCCGATATCAAGCCAGCACACCAATATAAATGGAAAGACCCGACGCCCTGACACGGCACAACACCGGGGAGACGACTCATTGTAACTCTAATCACAGAAAGTGGAGCATGGGGAGCCATACCACCAGCAACGATATACAACTTTGTTTAAACATTGTGTGTGAGTGAAAGGGCAGATAGGAAGAGAATAAGAAGAAGAGGAGCGAAACACGTTCATCGCCGAATGGGCCCAACAACGAGAAGGTGTTGGCTGCCGTTTAACTATTTGCGACTACCCCCAACCCCACACGTTCAGATTCCTCCCATTCAAATCTGTTGTACAAGTCCCCAATAAGTGTCAGTGGGAACGCAAAACACATGTTTTTTGCGCAGCCCGTATTTGCTGCCGAAACGAATATCGATGCGGAAACGGTAACTCCTAATAAAATGCCCCCACGCAATGATTATAATTGACCTCCTTTGCACGAGCGTGATCGTATTTCCGTTTCTGCATCGATATTTGTTTAGGCCCAACTCCGGGTTATTATTTTATAGCCAATTTAGACGTACTGTAACATGGACGATATCTATGACGTACGAACAGGATCATAAATCAGTAAATTAAGCATGATGCTAAAATAATAGAGTATGATACTCAATTAATATAGTATGATACCCAAATAATATAGTATGATACTGAATTAAGCCCTTGGTGTGCACCATACGGTGATCGCCAGAGCCTGGGCGAGATTTCAGCAGTATAGCACACCAGTTAGACGGCATGGTGGTGGCAGAGACAGGGCAACATCTGCACCCGAAGACCGGTTTTTTGATCATTCATTCGGGCCCGTAGGAACCACTTTGCCACAGCAACCCAGCTTCGCAGTGACCTTCAGAACGCATCCGGGGTGCATGTTTCGACGCCGACTATCCGGGCAAGCTTGCACGAAGGTGGTCTCCAATCGAGAAGACCATGTATTCGCATTTCGCTGTCCCAGAACCACTACCAGGCACAATATGAATGGATCATGGACCTTACTGGACGGACCAGAGAAGATTGGCGACCTGTCCTGTATACAGATGAGCCAAGGTACTGCCTGGATCACACAGATAGGCGTTCTAGGGTATGGAGAAGACAAGGAGGGTGATTCTATGCAGCCAGCATTGCTGAGCATGACCGGTATGGTGGAGGGTCAATCATGGTCTGGGGTGGCATCAGCAAGCATGGATGGACGTACAGAGCTCTGTGTCCTTGAATGTGGTACATTGACTGCACAACGGTATATTGATGAGATCCTGGATGTCCACGTCAGATTGTATGCAGGTGCAGTGGGTGACAGATTCATTCTGATGGACGATAATTCCCGTCCTCACGTTGCCCATGCTGTTGGGGAGTACCGACAGAGGAAGGGGATTAAACGTATGGACTGACCAGCAAGATCCCCTGACCTCAGTCCAATCGAACATGTCTGGAATGAGTTGCAGCTTGCGGTTTCAGTCCGTCCTTTCCAGCCAAGAAGTGTCCAGGAGGCGGGTGCCATGCTGGTCCAAGAAGGGAACAACATTCCACAAAGGACCACACCAGGAAGCTAACTGGGAGAATGCGAAGGCGTTGTCAAGCTGTAATTAACAGTAATGGGTCTCATACTCGATATTGAAGCCATACATGTTCGCTTCGTCAACTTTTTAGCATATTGAAAAATTTCCTCTTTTACCAGTACTATCCAGTTTCCATGGTTATCGTATTCAAAAGCTAAATAATAATGTCAAACACAAATAAAATTAAATAAAAAATAATTTCTGTACTTAAATCATTAAAGATGTAATTAAATAAAAAATATATACACTTTTCAATTCAAACGGAAAACAGGTAGTTGGATGTACTTGGTGCTTAGCAAACTTTGAGTAGTATGATTTGCGATAGATGTTGCCTGCAGTGCTCGAATTTACATTGCCACAAGAATACACCTGGTCAATCACCGCGTTTTTCTCCGTTCCCATAGTTGATAAAAATATGTCACGTTCCATTAGAATTATCCACGATACATAAAATGCAGCAAAAACAGGGCTAACGGGGTGACAGGACAAAAATGAGAAGACTGAGGCCTTGTACTACCGAAAGACGAGATGTTGTTACTTTACTACTATTAACACTGCTATTAGTACTACTACTACTGCTGCCTGTAGACTACTAGTACTACTGATGTTGATACTACTACTACCATAACTGCTGCTTTTGCTGATACTAGTGCCACTGCTGCCATTACACGCACTTCTATTACCACTACTGCTACTATTATTACTAACACAGCTAGCGACAAATATAACTACGAAAATAAATACAAGTAGTAGCACTGCTACCATTAGTGAATTTCGCTGCAGATTTTAATATTACCACTACTGTCACCGCCATTATTTGATTATTTGACTACAGCAACAGCTGAAACATTGTTCCATTACTGTCGCAGCTGCTTCCACAATAACAAAAACAACAACAACACACCACCACCACCACCACCACCACCACAACAACAACAACAACAACAACAATAACAGCAGCATCGGCAACGAAACTACTGCTACCACTACTACATCTACTACTGCCACTGCTACTACTACTACCACTACTACTACTACTACTAGTAGTAGTAGTAGTACTGATAGTAGTAGTAGTAGTAGCAGTAGCAGTAGTAGTAGTAATATACACCTGAGACTTATTTAAGCACAAACTGTTTTGTCGCAGTGGTGTCAATAGAAACAATCATTGCAAATGGACAAAGGTGATTGGTTGCGGAAAGAAAGGTCTGTTGACAAATGAAAGACAACACAATGATGAAAATATGCAGTATTTTAATGGCTAATTAGATATATCTGTCGCTAATGTTTTTGCTGAAAAAAATGTTCTTTCGAGAAGTATTGTGCTGGAATAATCCATGATGCAACAATGCCGGTAATTACTAACAAAAAATGTAACTTGATATTTCCTGAACGCAATAGCATTGTCTTACGTCAGTTGCGAGTGTATCCACCAAGGGCCCGCATGACAGCCTGAACCCCCCCCCCCCCTCCTAATGCTGCCAGCGAGCCTTCTGATACGGCCAGACGCAACCGCTGTCGCTGCTCATGCATTGTATCTTCCAAATCGGTCAAATTCTGTACAGGCGGATCCCTTGCGTGCAACACGACGTCCAAGAGAAACGTCCAAGAGAAAGTCATAGATGTGTTCTAAGGGATTTCAATCGGGGCTCATTACGGGCCAAAGTAGTGTTGTAATAGCGTTGTTCTGAAGAAATGCCCTCACAGCATGGGGACGATGTGACCTTGTATTGTCGTCAATGAATACAGGGCGAGTAGCCAACAGGTGGTTGTCAAAATGAGGCACGACAACCGGATTGAGAATGTCCCGGAGGTACCGATGACCATTGAGAATCCCATGTACAGTCACCATATTAAGTTTATAATCACGAGAGAGGCATCCCCGGATCATTACTGACCCTCCACCATAAGGAACAGTAGGTCTGGTGTTCCCGGGCAACCAAACCTACTACCACAAGTGCCTGCACACTCGCATGCGAACATTTGTGACGTGAAGCAGGAACCAACTCTTGTCTGAATAATATACTCTCCTCCACGTCCTGAGATTCCAATGTTGTGCCATACACCAAACGTCGTCTTTGATGCTGATCGGACAGAGCTGGACGCTTGATGACCCTACTGGACCCCATACCCAGTGTTTTGAGACAGTTGCGGACAGTTCCGTTGAACAAAAGCCTATTGGGGAGTCAAAGGGAGTTTTAAATCCCCACTTGAAGCAAAGGGTTCACGCCTAACGAGAGGTCTTTTGGAATTGCCCAGGCCCTGGTCTGTCCTTTGGTTTGTTGATGTTTTCGAACAAGTTGGCTGATAAAAGAACTACTATGGTCAAGTCGCCTTGCAATAGCTTTGAATGACATGCCTCTTGCATGCATGCCACTGATTTGCCATCTTAATGCCTCTGACAGTCTCCTCCTTGCCATGTCAACGTTTATTGATAAAAAGAAGTGACAAATTGTCTTGTTTTATACCCAGATATAGCATGTGCATGGTAGTGTTTTTTGTGACTTTCGTGGGAAGCATGCTTCACGCGGGCTAGGGGGTGTGTTTGGGGTACGCTTTCAACCAGAAACATCATGTTTCACTTGATGAAATGTGCTGCAACACATTGCAATCATTAAAACATAATAATCAGTAACAGCAACTTCGCTCTCACGAAACACTTCAGGGGGTGCTAAATTAAGTTTCAGTCGTATAGTAGAAGTGAATCTTACTGAAGCTCTTTATATTATCACTGTTTCCACCACTGCTCTCTGCATATTTCAATACGGCAACTACTGTAAAAATTTTGGTAATTATTGCGACGGCTGCAACAAAAAACAATAAAAACAATGAGAACCGCAACCAAAACTACTATCACTAATACAACTTTCACTGTGCTATTTGCTTATTTCCCTACAGCAATATCTGCAAACGACAGATTAGATCGTTTCCTCCGCTGCTACAACAGCTGCTACCGCTACACAGGGACGTGGTTAGAGGTTTCCGATTGGGGGAGGGAGTGTAGGTTAGTTAATTTCCAACTAGTGGGAAAACCCCCTTCCGGTCCCCCCCTCCCCTTCGTTGGAAATTCACTGCCGACAAAAACGTTTGAAAATGAAGCTATGAAAGGAGAACTCTAATTGATTCAAGTAACTGAAATGCCAACAAATGTATGATAAAATTATCAGGTTATTATTATTTGGTATTATTCAAGGAATTGAATATGTGCTCAAGTTCAATCATCATGTGATTTTCTTGAAATGCATTTCGAGGATTTTTTTTCTTATGATAAGTAAACGTACTATTCGTACTATACAAATCTACTTCCGATTGACATCTTGCATACTTATACTTATGAAGATCGATATTGCGTACACTGTAGTTCAGTAAAGGTTGGAATTTGTGTCGATTGGAAATCGAGTTGGAATTTCGGGAAGTAAAGGAGACATCAGCATCACCAAAAATGCTTTAAAGTCCAGACAGATTTAGTCATGGTTTGCTTTCCGAGTTTCCAACTATAGGAGATTTTGGCCAGGGTTGGGGGTGAGACACCCCCCACCCGTCGCCACGTCCCTGCCGCTACAACTTGTAGCAGTAGTAGTAGTAAATGAACTAGTAGTAATAACCTTCTCCCAATCTGATGGAGCCGGATAGACTATGGATATGCTGCGGTAGTCTGGTAGGCCAAATATAGTTTCGACCGACAAACCGTGGGAGACCGTGACATGACATAATCGTAGAGACCGTGGAAGAACCGTTGCAAAACCGTGGCATATCCGTAAAACGGCAGAAACACTGTGACTAACTGGGGCAAACCGTTCGACAACCGTGGCTTGTCCATAGCGCTGCCGGTGGTACCGTAGCATAACCATAGAAAACTCTCACAAAACTGTAATAATCCTTGGTGAATCCATGGTACTTCCTCAGCGCAACCTTGGTACATCATTAACGCTTCCATAGATCTTCCGCACGCGCCGTAGCCATACCCTAGTGCAACCGTACAAATTATCCACCGTGAGCAAAACACACAGTTTAAAACTGTAGTTACCCGGGGTCCAAACTCTGAAAGGAAAAATCCCGCATAAGTTAATTAAACTGACCGTCTGTTGTGACAAAACATAGGTACATGCTCTCTACATCCCTGGGAAGTTACTAAGTTATTATTTATCACGGAATTACTAGTATGGAATTTGCTACATTGAATCTAGGATCAGGTCATGCATCCCTGAAAGTATGGTATTCTTTATGGTGAATAAACCTTGTGGATAGGGTGGGGAAGGGGGCAATGTGTACTCCAGAATCGGAAAAAATAGTAGAGGAGAAGCCGAACCCCTGTGCTACACACGGCTCCACCCCCTGTGTTTGATCAATTTAGGTAGTAATCAATTCTTCCAACCTCCAAGAAACATGCTATCAATGCGACTCTTTGCTGACGCGCCTTCTACATCTATATCTAATAAGATATTTCAAAAAGCCTAATTGTTGTTTTTGCAGCCTACACGGTGGTTACATGACAAATATCACTGACTATATGGTCTTCATATTTTCAAGTATAGTTGCCATACTGTTCTGTTCTTGGGCATCTTCGGCGTGATGACGGTGAAGGTGAATCATGCATGACGTACCTTTGTGTCTTATCAGCTGGAGAATCTGATGCGATAACGAACGGTTTTACGTCTAGTTTTGGTAGGTGGTCTATAATACTATCTTTCCGGCGGCATCCTCTGCTTGCCATTGCACAGAATATGTACAAATGACATTCGGCAGTGAGGGGTTAGGGGCTAGCAGTGATCAAAGTATTGTTGCACATCCCGCCCACATACATCCTCCCAATTACACGTGCACTTCTAATATTTACTATTAATACCATTTACTATTAATATTATTGAACCACATTTTGAATTCTTTGTGGAATAGTTGCGGTCCCTAGGTGAGGTGACCAACACACCTTCGGGGGAATGGATGGGATCGAAAGGAAAACCAAATAAGACTGAGTGTGTAGGTGTGCGGGTGACATAGCGGCCTGCATGTATTAAAACATATAAGAGCGAATGATTTGTTCGAGATATCCAGCTGAAGTTTAGTACATGGGGGAGTTTCGGGCATTTAAATTTCCCTTCATAAGATCATAGGTAATCCATGGCTTAATTACCACCGGGTGATGCGGAGTTTTTCTCAGACCAAGGGATTGTGAGGGTCAATTCGACAGATGTATGGTATGCATATGCCATCTGGAGTGTCTGATCTATGGAAATGACCCGAGTAATCAGTTTATTGCCGAGATCTGCAGTACACAAAACATCTGTAATGTGGTGGTGTGGGGCGTCTTCAATTAATTATGTTGTGGTGTGGGTAAACGTGCTTATGTTGAGAACCTGTGCATTGTGCTTAGAAATAAAACATTATTGAGAGGTACCTCGATGCCAAATATTCTCCCCCGAAAAGCACGCTCGATATTGAGATATTGCAAACATTCTGTACCATCCCACCACCCTGTTCACATGAGTACGGAATCGGTTAAATCACTGCCAACACGCGTCGCCAACCTTAGTCTAAAATCAGGAATGTGGGGCGTGTATGCAAAACGTCTGATTTTATATACGAAGTTGTATTCTGATGTCACTGCAATCACAGTTTAAGAATACCAGACGTTTGTAGTGGCAACATAATAGTAGATCATGTATCCGGAGGACCCTTTTGCAGGACTGTCGACAGGACACTGCAAGTTACGTCATATCGCGGTGCATTATCGGTGTCACGTGAGTTTTCATGGCAGCACGGGGGCATGGCGTTACTGCCCCTGTCCAGCACCTGTTGCGAGGGTGATACGTGTTTCCGTTGTCCAGTTTGTTTATTGGTGGCCGCCATGTTGGTTTCTATTTCTATGGTGATACGTGATGCCGATCGGATCTACAGGCCTCGACTTGTTCTAAGGAGGATGTGTTCTACCGCTTGTATAGGTTGAACATTGCTATTTGGGATCAGAAACCTTGTTTTTGGCCTGTGCATGATACTATTCCGGACAGTCCTAGATCATTTTGACGACGCTATCCTGGATTTTCTGGGTAACACTCGGTTGGTATGGGATGTCCGTATTGCTAAAGACATGGTCGCGTGATTACTTAACGTGTTCGATTGAATGGGTGTATGTAGATTTACCAAACACGAAACGAGAATGAACCAAACAGACGTTTACCCCCCCCCCCCCCCCCCCCCCATAAAATCGTTCGTGTTGTATGGAACTGACAACTCGAAAAGTGCAGTTCACCTAAGTTTCGCACACTTTCGATCCATACATCTAATCTCCCTTGACCGAGACAATTATGGTTCATGACTTATATGATTGAAGTAAAGACACGTTCGGGAAGTTGCGCAATCGAGTATCATACGACTCATCTGGGAAGAACGATTCTATAAATACAGGAAGGGATGTGTAGTTGATGGCGGGAATATGAGCTAAATACAGTCGCAATCACATAAATCCAATATCTGGGATAATTCGAAGGCGGCAACTGGTCCCAGCAATCGGGTATTAGAATAAAAGGTAAATATAGACCGCGCCGTTCATTTTGTAAATGACGGTGTACATTCTATGTCCTAATTCTAAGCCCATGTGTCCCCGTGCTCAGGACGCCCATATTTAAAAAATATGTCCGAAGTTCGTATCTCGAAGACCGGGGCAAGTCGAAGTAACGGCCAGTCCCGTAATCTTCGGGTTAATACGTGTCGACTGTAGATGTTCAAGAAGTCGATCTGCCTAGTGTCTTCTTTGCCGACTCATTTGGTGGAAAGGCAATTCGGCAGAAACATACTGGAGAAGAGTGACATGGTCGAAGGCTGAGATGCGCCTTTTAGCAACGGAAATAACCGTAAGGCTCATACATACAAATGCTCGTAACAGGACATTCCAAGTGTGGTTATTCTATGACGATGTCAGTAATTACGTCACTGTCTCACGTATGTTACCATGACAACCAACACGTTGCCATTAGCCACGTGATTGATAAGTTCTCATGAGAATAACTCCACAAATGACATTACTTCCAGTGATGCTGTCAAATCCAGTGAGGACACCACGGAATCCCAGACTTACAGAATACCAACTTATGGAACCTTTCAATCGTAATCTTACTCCACTCCCTCCCCTACCCCCACACTTTTGGCACCCCAACTCAAGAAATATCTGTGGGTATGGTACTCCTAATTTCTCAGATGGGCGTTCGAGTCTTTCGAGAGGTCCCTCCAACCGAGTGACTTCTCACTTTTTTCATTATCTCACTCGGAACCGAGATATTTCCCCATCGTCACTTCATCTCTTCTCAGTATTTGTATAAATGATATTTTGCGACCATCTTGTTCTTATCATCTTCTGATAGTACATCACAAAGTTGATAAACATCCGATTTCCAAGGGAAATAGAAGAGGTGTACAAGACGTTACTCGTTAAATAACAGCTTGCAGAATCCCAATTTCGGAATCGTAGTTTTGTCACTGCACTTCCTGCGACCATGTCTGGGACATGTCTGGGGCTATAGCACCCCTATTTTTCCAGATGAGTCTTCGAGTCGTACGGCGAGTCACTCATCTGAGCAATGCTAATATTCACCATTTTCCTCCTTTGAGATGAGCCATTCGATCAGTTCGAGTATTATGGGCAGCTTAACTCATTGGCGTATTCTAATCGACTAGGTCACCCTTCTTTAGAATCTGTCTGTGGGAACGCCTTTCCCAGATGGGTAGTATGAAAAGTCACTGGACTGACCTACTTCTCGGACGTATCTCTAACTTTTTTCAGTTTTCGACTATTCTGGTATCTGTCTATGGAATTGCTTGTTCTCCGCACAAGAACAGGAATATTAATTTTGGGAACTCTGTCGTTTTGAGATCTACAGGGCGAGTAATTAATTTCTAGAATAAAATCTCCTGCAAAATCTAACGAAATTTGCTTTGGCCTCTATTCTGTGATACCTTAGAAAAAAAATAACTTCCGACATCACTGCAGTCACATTTTAGAGGTGTATTGTATTTTACAGGAACGTTGTAAACAAACCAGGAAAGGACCTTCACAAATAAAGGTTTCCATTTCCAATGCAACAATTGGCACCAAAACGAGAATCGAGAGCATTTTGTATTTGTCTCCCATATTCGTGGTTCAGACGAAGCCTGATTCCGAGTCCAGAAGTTTTGGACGTGATTTAACCGATTTCGTACCCATTACGACCAGTGGGAGATGGGGTACATTACGCAGATCTCGAGATCTAGCAGGTCGTTCGGAGAAATATGTTGCATGGATAGTCCTCTCAACATTTCTAGTCTTTTAGACACAAGGCACACACTCTCAATTACAGGCCTGTTGACCAATTCTACCACGCAATCACACAAAGACAAGACACCAGTTGTCTAACACATCACCATTTCACAGCATTTCGGTGTAGTGTTGATATGTAATAGATAATCTGTATCATGTGCATAGACTCGGCTTGCCGGAGGCATATGCATGTCATATACGTGCCATACTTGTGTGCGATTAGCGTACCACCTTGCGCAAATTAGCGAGGGTAAACCTATGGCGTTGTTTTCTTTCGGGATAAAAATAGACACTGCCAAAAAGTACCTCTGGGTACCAAACGTCATCTGGCTAATACAAATAAAACATTTGCGTTTATTTCTTCGATAATTTAATACCCCGGTGTCATACAATCTTTTCTGGCTCTCCTCTCATCTATGGAAGGACTGTGGGCCACTCTCTTAAAACTTTAAAAGACTCGGATACGGACTACGGAGGGGTGGCTTGGTTGTCTCGCTCCCAAACTTGGCTAAACGTTTCAACAGTTAGAAACTGCATGCCCGAAACACCGAAAATTCAGCCTCAAAAAAACAGATTGAAAGTATCCCGTTATTAGAATTTCACAATCAATATTTAGTATAGTGTATATGTTTTCAAAACTGGAGTTGAATGCTATTCTACTTTCTAAATCATTTTAGTCACACAAGGCGCCCAGTTGGAAAATTCCGAACATATAATGGGGCGGCAGTATATGTATGGTTGGAATTTGCGAACAGAAAACTTACGCTGGCAGTTGAAAGATTTCTAACCCAACAGTGTGCAAATGGTCTTTTCCTATAGTTGGGGCTTCGGTTCGGGGTGCTATAGGAAATCCGAAGATGGACACCACCCCCATATTAATGCCCCCCCCCCCCCCCCGGTCCATGGAGAAGCACCTTCATAAGACGATACAGTACTCTCATGAGAACACACTCTTCCCGCTTTTGTAATAACTGACCTCTTTTATAATAAATAGCAAAAATTTTGTAACAATTCAAAATTGTTAAAAACATATGCGACTATTTCACAAAAGGGGAGACCTTGTTTGTTTTTAGAAAAAGTTTGTGATGTTTATTACAAAATTGTTAGAAAAAGGGACGATATTGCTACAAAAGTTGAGTTATTACAATAGTGGGCAACTTGAGTTACAAAAGTGGAGAGATATTACATAGCACACAAGTTCTTATAAAAGTGGGCGTTACGCACTTGTAAATACGGCCAAGGATGATATCGCCACTGTCGCTTGCCTTTGACTATTTTGAAAAACAGGCATAGCTTTTTGTAGATTATCAGCATCGAAGGTATGTTTGATTTTCGAGTTGAAACATGTATCAGCAGCACGTTACCGGTGAAATGGGTTCTGAAAACTCATTACTCATTTTGGATAATTTTGTCTCAGTGAATGTGGCAAATAGAGTGCCCTGGACGTCGGGGCGGATAAATGTTTGAAGAGACAAGGTTCCAGCTTTGTCTGAAATTCGAGATTGTTTGGTTATAGTTTGTCAACGTTATAGATTGATATGGGTAAATTGGGTGGTCGGCTATTTTATTTATTTGTTGGTTCTTAACGTCACATCAGCAGCTAATGCTATATCCTGGCGATAAAACGATTACAAGTATACAACGTAGATAGTGACCAATCATTTAAACCCATTTGCCCACTTTAAAAAAGATCCAACCCAAACGTTAGTTGTCGGGTCCTATTTTTACCAGTAAAACATTGCTAATTTACTTTAAGTGAACTAGCAGTGCTTTAGGCCTACTTATCGAGGTTCTAATGAGGACAATGGGAAACCGACAATGTTTCTTTCCATTGACTAACCCTCGAAATGGTATGAATACGAAAGATTCTTCTGGAAGATTTTAACTCTGCGGCTTGGTGTATGCATCAACATTTTCTTGTTTCTAGGGCATGCTCCACTGTTCCGATCCGACCAGACGCCTAGCGCGTAGGTATCGGCGCCGCTGATTGGTTAGCGGAATGTGTTGAGTGACAGGTTTTCAGTACAATACTCAATTAATTTAGCATCATACTATATTATTTGTGTATGATACTGAATTAAGTCAGTATGATACTCAGTTAATTTAGCATCATACTATATTATTTGTGTATGATACTGAATTAATTCAGTATGATACTCATTTAATTTAGCATCATACTATATTATTTGTGTATGATACTTAATTATTTTAGTATGATACTCAATTAATTTAGAATCATACCATATTATTGTGCACGATTTCATGAATGCAGCATAAATAAAATAGCATGATACTGAAATCGGGTTCACGTACGGGAGGGTCATAATTGTTTTTTACTATGATACTCTAATAATTTGGTGTGATGCTATATTATTTGGTATGATTTCATAAATGCTGCATAAATAATTAAGTATGATACTCAATTATTTGAGTATGATACTGAATTAATTCAGTATCATATTATATTATTTGGGTATCATACTATATTAATTGAGTATCATACTCTATTAGTTTAGCATCATGCTTAATTCACTGATTTGTGATCCTGTTCGTACGTCATAGATATCGAAGCGATTGTTGTAGCTTCGCCCGTGTTCAAATCTCGATAAGTCAATGCTAAAACATAGTTTGGATCAATAGATTTTGCACAAATGTAAGGAAATGCGTGTACTGTCTTATTCAGCCGGTAATAAGGGCGAAAGGTTGATACATATTCCTATTTTCGTGTTTTGAGTTCCAAATAAATCTTATTGGTTACTTTTACAACATATTTGAATGGGAGGAATCTGAACGTCGGGGGTTAGCCACTACGTTCAGATCGCTAACCTCCATTTTAACCCTTTACCCAACGAATCGGCCGCATCCGCCCGCGTAATATGCAAATTCACCAACTGAAAAAAATATTATTTTTTAACAAATTTCAACAAAACCATATCATGTGACCCCTCATTGGAACGAGCTCGTCGAGCTCGTTCCAATGGGGGGTCACATGATATGGTTTGGTTGAAATTGTTGAAAAAAATTAAAAAATGATATTTAAAAATAATAAATTTTGATATCGTCTGCGTTGGGTAAAGGGTTAATGTACTAAGCCTCTAAATTACGCTGCCCACGTCGCGTCCAGTCGCCTGAAAGCTGAGCGTATCTCACCCGGAATAACAGTCCATTGACCGTAAACTCTGACCAAACCTGTTTGAGCAGCTTCTCAAAATTTCCAGTGTTACAGGAAATCTGCCGAACATGATCATAGCATATTGACCTCCATAAAACGTTATTAACTCTTAAAAACGCTTGACGTTTTTAATAGATATACAATTAAATGCCCCTCACGCAATGATTATAATTGACCTCCTTTGCGCGAACCTGATCGTATTTCCGTTTCCGCATCGATATTTGTTTAGGCGCAACTGCGGGTTATTATTTTGTAGCCAATTTAGGCGTACAGTAACATGGACGATATCGAAGCGGTGGTTGAAGCTTCGCCCGTGTTCAAATCTCGATAAGTAAAGGCTAAAACATAGTTTGTATCAATAGATTTTGCACAAATGTAAGCAAACGCGTTTACTATCGAATGCAGTCGGCAATAAGAACGAAAGCTTGATACATATTCCTATTTTCGTGTTTTGAGTTCCCAATAAATCTTATTGGGGACTTTTACTACAGATTTGAATGGGGGGAATCTGAACGTAGGGTATAGCCACTACGTTCAGGTCGCTGACCTCCATTTTAACCCTTTTACCCAATGAATCGGCCGCATCCGCCCGCGTAATATGCAAATTCACCAGTTGAAAAAAAAAAAATTAACAAATTTCCACAAAACCATGTGATGTGACCCCTCATGATCTATCTACAGAATTTCAATTCATCGATATATATCGACACTAGTGAGCAATCCTATCGGGATTTGATCGAGATTGAGACCAATTTGCGATGGAATACCCTACTACTCTTATTAAAGTATTTTTTTTCTTTTGTAGATGTACGCAGCTGCAATGATCGTCCATGTTATAATGGAGCAACGTGTTCAGATGAATCGGGAAAATTTCAGTGTATTTGTCTCAGTGGATATTCCGGTACCCTATGTGAAATAGGTATGTAAAGATATATAAATTTTCCATCTGCATCTACTATTTAATATTTAGAAAACATGTTGATACTTCAGCCTAATTCTTTAAGGGGTTTTGACCCTGTTATTTGTTGTTTGTTTGCCTCATTTTCGTGGGGTTTGCACAAAGACTACTGTTGATGTAATTCGATGTTTCTTTACTAGGGTCCTGCGAATTATATATTTTCAGTTCGAATCGAATCGAGTTTGTTATTTGAAATCAAATCAAACCTCGACTCGAATACAGGCGTTTTGATGTCCCTGCTGATAAAATATTAAAACTACATTACCAAGGCATGCCTTCGTCGAAGGCATGCCTTGGTGATGCAGTTGGAATATAACCCAGTAAGGATTTCTGTTCAAAAACAGAAACGCGTGTGAGAATTCTGTACTGGGGACTGCACCAGGCTAGCCACTAGCAACCGTGAGCTTATCGTCGATATTGGTTAGGAACTTTAAATTTACTTTCAGCAGTGGTATTGACTAGTGAAACCGGAATTAACGTGGGATGGCGGCATGGGTACAGATGCTTTTTATGTTAATATAGCGGAAATTTCACTGTATTTATTTTCAACATAATTTATGTTCAATTTTTATGTCAGTTATACGTTTTGTGAGACGACTAAAATGGCTGATACCAAGCGAATTTCCAGTGAAATTATTTGAAGGAAAACGAATGGGACAGCCGATTTCGAATGGAACCGAATAACAACTTAAGATTCGAAATCGAATCTCGGAGCTTCGCAGGGCCACACCCTTCAATCAGAGAGATATACAAATATTCTTTCGAGTTCCAGTCAAAAAAATTTCAATCAATAAGTATTAATTTTCCTTGAAACCACCAAGATATTAAGAAGAACTATGAAGCGTTATCAAAAAAAAAAACTATGGCTGTGGTCAGTCTTTATTCATAATGGTAATGTCCTAAAAAAATCCGGTGAAATCAAATCTCGGTTGAAACACATTTTTGCGTTGATTCTGTAACAGATCGAAAGATAGGTGCGGGATCCGAGGCTCGAACCGTCGACCTCTGGCAAACAAACCGATTCATTTATCACGAGACTAATAGATCAGACCAACCAGGCTGGTTGATAAATGGCTCTTATACGGCTGCTCTACTCTACTCACGTTCTTTGAGATTCACCCACGGTGACTCTCAACCAAGCTTCCACCTCAGAGCGGTCGAATCATCCAAGTAGGTATAAAAGGCGGATTCTGGACCACCTTGTACATGTACCGTACACATACACGTACATGGTGCGTTTACCATCGTAGGATTCAGTGTTTCATCGCCAACACGTTCGCAAAAAAATGTCATTTTTTCATGGTGGTCCAGAATCCGCTGTTATTTTGGGACTCCTAGATCGCACTTTTAACATTCAAATACCCGTTGGTGAACGTGTTGAATGTACACGTTTTTCAAAAAAAGTGAAAATGTACGAAATTGTACATTTTTTTTTACTTAAAAATTTTTGTCGACGTTCCCATTACGGATCAGACCTTCAATCTATCGTTGGTGAACGCGAGCAAAAAACGCTTTGCGGATTCTGGACCAGCATCAAAAAATGGTTTGCGAATTCTGGACCACTGGTCCAGAATCCGCTATTGTTTTTGAGGAGGCTCACAATAGAGTCGAACGCACCTTTCTGCCAAAACGTTTTTCGAAACGAAAAGAAATTTCAAAATTTGACCATTTTAGAACTCGATAATAAAAAAATACGCGGTATAGGGTGCGATTTGATCAGTGAAAAAAAACGATGTGCCATGGTTTTTAGTTATTATATTAAAGACAGAAGATTTTTATTTACTTAAAACATAAAAATAATTATACATTTAATTTTGAAAATAATAAACACCATTAGCATACTCAAGGGAAACATTAATAATTTAAAAACGAAAAAAATGTTTTTACACGTAGATGCCAAACGTAGAGATCAGATTGTAAACGAATATGAACGTGCCAAGAAGAGCATTCAATCGGCTGACAGAAGCAGACGTCTTGGAGAGATGGAACTCAGATGCGAAGCCACAAAAATATTTAAACTCGTGACGGAGGTTCAAGAGCGAAGCAAGAAGGAGATAGTTGAAGAATTGAGACCCATAAAAGAGAGTTCTTTAAGAATGGGTTCGTTGCCCGGTAGTTTTACAAAACAGTATTCCTTTCAATCTACACCGGATTACGTTCCCATGAGAATCGAAACCGACGTGAGCGAGAGCGACGATACAGCTTCGACTATCACCACTGATAGCGTCACGTCGTCCGAGGATGGTGGTAAGAGAGATCTGTTGTATGGAATTTATAAGGATTCGGACGGTAGAACTTCTGTGGGCGACACAGAAGTGGAAATGGATGATGATGAATTAATCGTTGGTTCGAATAAGTATAAAATAACTGATGGACTGCGCAAATTGCTCCTTTCCGACAGGCCTGGAGGTTACACGGAACAGGATTTCGACAATTACGGCGACATTCTGGTTCAGACCCACGCTATGAAGAGAAATAACGATGCTAGAGAGACGAGACCCAAAGCCAACAGAGGTTACAAGTGGACGAAAGTGGTGAAACCCATATGGGATATGAATGAGAAGTTCGTCGAATCGGCGACTGGTAAAGGGGTGAAAACCACTTTTCTTCCGAGCGATTCTGACGCTCTGTCTCAGAGATTGAGTCTGTTGATGACAAGTAGACGTGCTGGTAACACAGGGTTATATAATGAAATAGTTAGTATATGCGACGAATTGTTAAGACAGAAGGTTTTGAATAAAAACCATTATAAAAGGCTGATGAACGAATGAAGGATTGATGTATATAATAAGTAGAGAGAAACAAACAAACAAAATATATAAAATAAAAATAGTAAATTTTACACTAGAATAATAAAAGTATTTAAACAACAAACGATTTACCAGTGAAAACAAAATATATATTATAAAATAAAAATATGTTGGTGATACAGAACAGGGCGGTTCTGGCATCGTCGATTCTATAATGTGAGTGTTCACGAGTGATGCAGGTAGAAAACTCGCATCGACCGCATTTGAGGTTGGTAAGAAGACGGCTTTGGATGCTGGTAAGAAAGCCGCTTCCGAAGCCAGTGGTAGGATAGCTTCTGTGGCTGGCAAGAGGGCAGCCGACGCATTGATCGACAAGTTGATCAGTCCACCGGCGAAGCGAGCTACGTTAGAGCGAACGCCGAAAAGTTGGAAAGATTTTAAGGATGCTGTGGTACCCATACAAGATTTAGCCAAAATGACGAGTGGATCTGGATTGAAGAGAACTTGCGACGGTGTAATATAAATAAATAATAATATTAAAAATTGAGTTTGAAAAAACATAAAAAATTGTGTTTGAAAAAATCTAAAATAACAAACAAAAAATATAAACGAAGATGAACATTAAAGATCTGTCTTGGAATGACGCCGCGACTAAGAGGTCGAATAACGAGTTCTTTCCCAAAAGCATAAGAGGCTTGATAGTGGGAAAATCGAATTGTGGAGAGACCAATCTGTTGATGATTCTGTTGTCCCTACCCGACTGGTTGGATTACGACAGATTGTTTGTGTTTGGCAAGAGCTTGTTCCAACCCGAATACAGATTGCTTTGAGAATGCATGGATCGTAGATTGCCTAAGGACGTCACAGCTAGAATCTTTGACAGTAGGGAGGAATTCGACAAAAGTGAAGCTTCTCTTTCGACCATTTTGGACGGTGCGGCGATGGAATTGATGAAGAGAAATGCATCTTCAAATGTTGAGTGTCGATTTTATGAGAACGCTAGCGACGTTTTGGATCCTAGAGAATTGAAATCGGAAGATAAGAATCTCATGATTTTCGACGATCTGCTTTTGGAGAGACAGAACCGATGTGAATTGTATTACGTTAGAGGTCGTCACAGTAATGTGGACTGTTTCTACCTGTCGCAGAATTATTTTCGATTGCCCAGACAGACGATAAGGGAGAACGCTATTTTTTTGTCTCTTTCACCAAGATCTCAAGAATCTCAATCACATCTACAGCGATCACGTCGCAAACGACATGAGCGCGGCAGAATTCAGGAGATTCTGTAAGAGGGTTTGCGATGGAGGACTTTACAATTTCGTCGTGATCGATTTGACTAGCGAATTTAATCGCGGAAAACATCAGTGCGGATTCGACAAGTTTTATGTTTCTGATGATAATAAGATAGAGCGTGAAAATAAAAAAATTAGAAAATAATAAATTTTAAAATAATTAGTTTTGAAAAAATAAAAATAAAATTAAATATAATGTTCGAACAAGGAGAATTGTTAGAACGGATAGCCGAGAATATGGCTGCAAAACAATCCATTCAAATCGTGGTGAGTGGCGATTCGACTCGATTCGCAACGAAATTCGAACCTTCCATCGAATTGAATAGAGAGAAAAGATACGAGATGGTGTTGGTGAATCTGGAGACTTATTATTCCTTTCCCAACATCACCGAAAAGAATAACTTGTTTAAGTATTCCGACGGAGTGGATTGGTTGGAGATTCGAATTCCCAAAGGAAGTTACGACATAGACGATTTGAACAATTACATTCAAACGCGAATGAAGACTGATGGAAAGGGAAGCAACAAGATCAGACTCGCTCCCAATCCTAATACCTTACAGACGATGTCTGATTTGGAAGATAATTTTCGAGTGGATTTCAGCATGGACGATTCTATAGGCAAGATGCTGGGATTCGATCGAAAGATGCATCGAGGCCACGAGGCATCTGAAAATACGGTTGACATTCTCGCAGTCAATAGCATTCTGGTGAATGTGGATGTGATTGCTGGAAGCTACGTGAATGGTAGCGCTCAACCGACGATCTATTCCTTCTTTCCAAACGTGTCGCCGGGTTATAAGATCATGTAGCGACCTCGAAATTTAGTTTATCTACCAGTGATTTTAGACACATTGTATAGTCTCAAAACCACGTTGACAGATCAAAATGGTGAACTGTTAGATCTTCGCGGAGAGAGGGTGACGATATGATTTCACATAAGAGAAATATAAAAGCAAAAAAAAAAAAAAAAAAATATTGTGTATATATATAAATAAGAAAATAAAACAACGCAATATTAATTTTACAAAAATTATTTAATATATATAATTATCATTAAAACAAAAAAACAATTGAAGAAAATATATTTTAAAAAAAGAACTATGACACAATACATGGTTAAAAACGTGAACATATCTGCAGGACAGAGGAAGAAACTTAAGAGAGTGTTAACAAGTCGAGGCGAGGCGGTGAGATTCAAATGCACTCACGAAGATCTGATGAATGGCAGTCAGGATTCGATCGCCTGGACCAGAAGTCAAATCAAAAGGATGGAGAAAGCGATTTGTGATGGAAGAGGGTTGACGATGAGATTGAGTCCCGCTCAACTGAGATACAATTTGAGAATGAAAGGCGGTTTCCTACCGTTATTGGCAGGAATCGCCGCAAAAGCATTACCCTTTGCCGCAAAAGCATTACCCTTTCTCAGAAAGACTCTCGGCGTGGGAGCTCTCTCGGGACTCGCGAGTTCGGCAGTTGAGAAATTAATGGGTGGTAGCAGACTGTTTTTGAAGAAGGGAGGAGCCATGAGTCGCATCCACGTAGATGACAGCGGTAAAGGATTGTATCTAAAACCCGTTACAGGTGACAACTCTTTGAGTGGAAACGGTCTCTATCTAAAGAGTGGACGGAATGTTGAGCGACTCGGCAAGGGTTTGTTGTTTGGTGAGAATTCACCATTTAAGAATATACCGATTTTGAGTATGTTATTATAATGTAAAAAAATTATATAATTATATAAATATAAAATATAAATCATAGAAAGTATAAAATAATATAAAATGGATAAAAAGGTGGAAAAACAATTAGATGATAATGATGAATATCATGAGATAGAGTGTGAAAAAGATGTGGAAAAATGATTAGACACTAATGATGGATATCTTAGGAAAGAACTGATAAAAGAGTTAAATAAAGATCGGGATAAACGGTTGAAATTTAAAAGAATGAGACGTTTTCCACCGTTACCACTACCTTCTGAAGAGAATGGTAATGATGCGAGTGTTACCGAGAGATGCACAACATTCATTCATAATTATGATTCGGATAAACAAATGTGTTCTTATAAAAAAAAACGTAACATATCACAAAAAAAGAAAAGAAGAATCGACGCTGAAATTTGAGAAAAAAGGAAACGTTATTATAATATATGGGCAATGGTGAAGAAGGAAAACAAAAACAAAAAAAAAAAAAGTTATTAGCTCTAAAGAGGTTGATCATCTCTAGATCTCATTACTTTGTTTTCCTTCTTCTTCGCTAAAAAATCAATCTCTCTATTGTTTATATTTCCAAGTCCGTTATTAGCATGTTGACAGTCGTGTCTTCTCCTTTTTCAAAAATGTGTTGAATGTTTATCTTTACTTTTTTGAGTTTCTTTACATCAGTGAACATGCTCTCACCACGCGATTTGTCTATGAGTTCGAGTGAGATTTTTGGATATATGTAACTTCCATAGGACAACAACAAATCGTCCTTGTCGAATTCTCTATCTTTGGCGATGACGATTTTCTGTAGATCGCTTTGGTAGTTGTAAAACAAATCGAGCATGGCTTCATCCAATTTCAAAGGCATGTTATATTTGTCATATTTGTGCTCTAAGCACTTTGTCTCGACCTCGTTCAATTCGATGGAGTCGTGTCATTGTAATCTATAGATTTTAAAACCGAATTTCTTACACATTTTGACTCGTTTCAGTTTCAATGCACATCTTTTAGGTGTTGTTGTCATGATCAATTATTTGGGTTTTTTGTTTTATGAATTCTTGCAAGTAATATATATTTTAAATTTTGTATTTTAATAATTTGTTAAAAAAGTTGTTTTTTTTTTACTCTTTATATATAAAAAAAAGTTTTTTTTAATTTTTAATTTTCTTTAATGTAAAAAATTTTTTTTGTAAAAGTTTTTTGTCTTCATATATATATAAATAAAAAGTTAAATTTTAACATCCTTTTTTCTCGTATTAATTCAATTTTTTCACGTTAAGGAACATAAAAAAATAGATTAATTTCATCAAAAAAAAAAATGTTTCACATTAAAGAAAATTAAAATTAAAAAAAAAAAATTTTATATATAAAGAGTAAAAACAAACTTTTAACAAATTATTTAAATACAAAATTCGAAAAAAAAAATATTCTTACAAATGGAGCAAACAAATAAAAAATTGGAAAATTTAAATGAGAAAACCATACCTCAGTTAAACGAGATTTTGTAAACTATTAAAAATTCCACATTTCAGAAATCATAGAACTAAATCCCAAAAAACTGAGGTCATACAGGAATATCGTTTGTGAAACGATGGGAAAAAAAATTGAAAGATCGGAAGGGGATAAACTTAAACAGTCAAAAAATGCATCGGTTGTGAAAAATAAGAAGACGACTAAACGAAAAGCCATTGAAGAACTTCAAGTTTCAAAAGAAAAGAAAAAAAAATGAAAACGAAAACGAGTGATGCACTTCAGAATCTTGACAAACCGTATTATCTCAGACCAATCATCTTAGATATCAGCAAGCGATTGATGTACGAGTTTCACTACGATTACGTCAAACGAAAATTTGGTGATGAAGCCAAACTACTGTTCATCGACATGGACAGTTTAGTTTACGAGATAGAGACGAAAGATGTCTACCGAGATATATCTCCAGACATGGCCGCGAGGTTCGACATGAGCAATTATCCCATCGATCACCCATCCAACATTCAATTGAACGACAACAAGAAGGTGTTAGGTAAATTTAAGGACGAGAGCGGTGGTAAACAAATCCTCGAATTCGTGGGCTTGAGACCCAAACTGTATGCGTATCGTCTAGAATATGAAGAGATCAAGAAGTGTAAAGGGGTTAAAGCATGTGTGGTGAAGAAAAACATCTCTTTTCGAGAGTATAAAGATTGTCTGTTAGGAAGTGGTCCGGTGTATAAGACTATGAAATCAATTAGAAGCGAAAATCACAACTTGTATACCGAAATAGTCAACAAGATTTCGCTGATGGCTGACGATGATAAGAAATTCGTGTTAGACGATAAAATAAGCACTTTGGCACACGGACATTGGATTTTGGATCTAATTTTAGATGATAGGATTCTAGATATGATTAAGGATGATAGGATTCCAGAAAATCAAGAGGAATTAGACAAATTCAAGATTATGGAAGTCGATAGAGACATCGAGAGAGTTAGTTTAAAAAGAAAAAGAAAAATATAAAGAAAATAACGTCATTTTAGTGAATTATAATAAAATAAATAAATTTAAAAAAAAAATATACACATTTATGAATAAGAAAATAGAGATGTCCGTAGAAGGTGTCGTCTTACCTAATGAACTCCTATCCAACATCGATCTGTCGAATGTGGTGAAGGATTTGAAAATCAAAGATTTTCTAGGTGTGTTTTCCAGAGATGCCTTGCCGAAGAGAAGACTTCGACAATCGGAATGTGGAATTTTAAATCTAGACGATTTATCGGGTGAAGGTACTCACTGGTTGGCGTGGTTCAAGAACGGGAAGAAGAAGAATTATTATTTCGACAGCTACGGAATCTCGCCGCCGAAAGAAATAAAGAACTATTTCAACAAAACGATGGTTCGTTACAACATGGAATGCGTGCAATCGCCAGATCAAGTGTTTTGTGGTCACCTGTGTCTCTACGTTCTCAAGAGATGGTCTGAAGGAGATCGGTTTCAAGACATTCTCAATGATTTACATTAGAGAGAGATTTTTTTTTTATAGTATATAAAGGTAAAAAATTATTTTAAAAAATTTAATCGAATAAAAACGAAAAATAAAATAAGTGAAATAATTTATTTTTTAATAAACTGCGTTTGAAATATATTTTTTAAAACAAAAATCTCAAAACAACATGCCAGTCGATAAATTTGGTAGAAGTGCCGACGAAAGTCGACCCAAAAAGGTGGTTACGATGGTTACGACATTGCCAACTTGGACGAACGTTACGTTCGGAGATATAAACCTCGAGAGGAACCTTTGAACATGAACGATAAGAAGCTCTACAATCTTCCCGAGCCGATAGATCTCGCAGATGCTGTGATTAAAAAATACGTCGACAGGGGGAACTCGGATTTCGAATGAATCATGCTAGATAATTACGTGGATAAAGCCATGACCGACGATCTCAATCTGAAATCCAAACATTTGGTGAACATCGCAAATCCCACAGATCCCACCGATGCCGCGACCAAGAAATACGCGGACGACTCTCACGCGTGATTCAGCAACCACCTGAGAAATAGATACTTTCAGAAAACGATGCACTCGGAATTGAACGCCAATTCTAACAAGATAACGAACGTGGCCACTCCCACGAATCTCAAGGACGTGGCGAGCAAACACTATGTAGATCTGGAACAGAGAAAGTCTGATGGACGAGAAATGAAATCGGATCTGAATGCGGGATTCAACAAGATATTGAATCTGTCGATGGTCGACGACACGAATGCGGACTCAACCGCAGTCAACAAGGGCTACATAGATTCTGCCGTGATACGATCACAAGAATACGTAGAATCGCAGGTGGATGATCTCTAACTGAACAAACAATCTGGCGGAACCATAGAGGGTGGTATCAACATGAACGGTGAGAATTTATTCGGACTCAATCACGATCCTGAATTCTTTTCCAGCGCAGTCAGCAGGAAGTACGTGGATGACAACTCGGTCTGGAGAAAGGGCAACATCATGGAAGGTAAACTAGACATGGGTGGACACGCGCTCACAAATCTACCGGATCCCGTAAACATGACGGACGCCTGCACCCTGATTTCAGTGGTGGAGAAAGTCAAATATGCTAGACGATTGATCACCGTGTGGGCTGAGGAGGCCGGCACCTTAGAGGAGGGAAAAACCGAGTGGTCTTTCGGAAACGGAGGTAGTGGATAGAAACATGGTCAGGTGGGATATCCCATGCCGTTGGGAGGTGAAATCATTCGAATGAGTCTGGCTTCCTCGGATTTGAATAACAAAGCGGTCGTCAATCTCATGGTGAATGGAGTAGAGAGCGATAAGAGATACAGTGTCGAAAAGACTGAGAATCAACACTCGAATGCTAGCACGTTTGGCATGCCTCTCAAAGTGAACGCCGGAGACAGGATTAATTTCATTACGAAAACCAATAATCCCGAAGCCGCCACTTCTGTGGTGAGCCTACTGATCGAACTAGTTCCTTTGAACAAACAGTGAAAGCGTGGAAAAATTAATTAAAAATAATGAGTGATTATTAAAAACAAAAAATACAAAAAAAAAAGTAATGAGATTTAGAAAGATGTTCAAGATCTCATTACTCTATTATTTTTTTTTGATTTTGTTTTAATACGTTATTTCTCATAATGTTTCATCTCGTGAAATTGGATCACCTATCTCGAAACACTCGTCGACATCTATTTTAGCATTTCGAAGAGCTTTTATAAATTCTTGAAAAGCAGTCGGTCCTCTATACATCAACATGTCTAAAAGTTTTCTGGTCTTATCTTCTATCAAGAATTTACTTTCGATTTCATGTCTCATATAATCGTTCAATATCAAAGGTTCTGTTTCGACTAAAGTGTCTAGAATTATTGCTAACGAATTGTGCGAAATATTTTTAATCAAAACACGTCTGTTTCTTCTTAAGTATTCTCTTTCTTTATCATTCATTTTTATAATTATTTTTTTAAATTTTTATTTATATATTTTTTTTCACACGTCTCTCATCGAACGATCGACATCTTATTTCCATCCGATTCGAATTGTAATTCTCTGTCCGACAGGATCAGGGCGAAGGCTTCGGTTTTTCTTGGCATGTTCCTATCGAAGTGCATCTTGATCTGAATGTCTAAGACGCTACTCTTGAGTCGTTCACTCTGTTTACTGACGTCGAATACGAACATGGGATACATCGACTTGTATTCGCTGGGAGATATGTTGGGATTGCTCATCAATTCGTCTAGACCATGATACTTCTTTCTAAAATCAGCGGCGTCGCCGTACAGTCTGCAGAAATCGTTCTTGTCGAACGACGCATTCTAATCGATTGCTGGATATCTTGTGGCATTCAGAAACGCTTGCATGCTTCTCAAATGGCAGTGATCGAACAGCGATGCATTCTTTTCCTGAGACCCGTCCCTATCGGTCTGAAACGCGATGAAACACGGTCTCTCGGAAGCGAATTTCACCATCAATCTCCAATCGAAGTGATTCGTGGAGGGTGGAATGCTAGCCGTGTCGCACTGTCTCATTCTAAATCCCACGGGTAATTTACTCTTGGATTCTATGATCTTGCAGAGACGCATTTTTTTCCACGACCGAAGGCTCCACGTGTGGAACGAACCACGATATCTTCTGTAGAGTTATCTTACCTGCATCAGTCGCAGTGAGTCTCACTATTGCATCATCGTTTCCTTTTCGAATCAATGTCACATTGTGTTTGAATCCGTACATGATCTTGTAATCGTCTGCGAATCCAAAGATGTGTTTCAAAGGTATCCTGAACGAAAACGTTCCTTTAGGTCTGGACGTCTAGACGACGTAGTCGAATATCGCGGCGGCGCCGGCGCTAGCAGGGCCGACGGTGTCTTTCATCCACAACTGATTAAGTCCTCTGGATTTCAAAAAATCATCCGGATACGTCAAGAGTCCGAACATCATGCTGGCCTGACCGGGATGAAACACAGATTCTATCTCTTGTCCGGATAGCATGTATTTTATATTACTGAATAGATGCATGATGCCATTATTGGCTAGAGTAACCTTGTCGTCGGCGGCGTAGTCGGTTCCATCTTCCTTGGTGAGACGTCCCTGCACCACTATGTAACTCTCGCTAGGATGAACGAATAGATCTTGAGTTTCAATGTTGATTCTTATCTCTCCCGCATTGTTCAAACTCGTTCCGGTTATCGGTTCATATTCGTGAACCTCATATTCTTGAATACTTTCATCTTTCACTATGCTTTGTGCGATATCTAGTATATTTGCCATTTTTGAAGGGTTTTTGTTTTTTGTTTATTAATTAGCTTGCTTTTTTTTATCTAAAAATAGTTTAATTATTTTTTTATTATTATTTTTCTCTCCTCTATATATGTGTAAACAAGAAAATGTTAAAGAGAGTAAATAAAAAAAATTGTTTTCTTTATCAAAACTCTGTCTTCTGTAATTGTTGTTCATAAAACTTTCTGATGATCTCTTCTCCATCCAAAGCTTTGATTTCGTAAGTCACCGGATCGGTGTGAAATATTTTGATTATCACGAAGATTTCCGAGGTCCATCGAGGAGTATAACCCTTTTTGAAGTGCTTCTTAAAAGCGTAGATTCTCACTCGATCGCCGACCGCAAATTTCGGCGTTCTAGACTTCTTCCTGATCTTAGATCTCTCAGGATATAGATTCGCGTAGACCCGTTTTTCGTTTCGAGGATCGCTAGCTTCCGCGGGAGTCATCTTGCTCGATCTGTGTCGCGTGTTGTTGTAATCTTTGACCAGACCGTTCAGAGCGTATATGTATTTCTTGGTCGAATTCGCCGTGAAGTATCTATGCATCTTTTCCTTCATTGTTCGATTTCAACGTTCCACCACGCTGGCTTTCTCTTCACTTTCGATCGAGTAGAGGTCGATCAATCGATGAATGTGTTTGTTGTAGAATTCCTTTCCCTTGTCCACCCACAATGTATTTGGTTTTCGAGAAGACGAGTCGAACACGCTCTTCAGAGCCTCGGCGACACAAGGTCCCGATTTATTCTTCAAAGCTCTGATCCAACCATATTTGGAAAACACGTCGATGACCATCAATAGATATTTAACTCCCTCATTCCACCTCGAAAACGATCTCATGTCGACCAAGTCGGCAGACCAAATATCATCCAAACCCTTCACGAACACCCTTCTCTTTCGAATTTTACGCACGATGGGTTTGTGTAACTCCTTGGCCAATTCGCTCGTCAATAATCGTTTCTTCTTCATTTCAGATGCGCTTTTTTTTTTTGAATGCGCCATCTGAATCGACGTTTCGCACCGATCAGATTACCGACCAGCGAACATTCTATCTTCTCTCTCCTGGTCGGATTCGATATACCTCTCAATTTCCCCAACATGTTTTTATCGGAGACATCGTTGTGAGTCTTGGTGTCGGGATGTCTGGCGTAGTACAGATCATGATCATATGTGGCCGCGTCCACCCTATTCACAGGTTTGCTCCAAGATTTAGGAGTCAGATCGGCATTGAGTCTCTTGTTCAATTTCGTTCTAGGTCCCGTGAAACTGTGACCAGGCAGATGCATTTCGAAAGGTAGATTATTGATCATTTTATTCACGATGTCTTTACCTTTGCTCACGTTCTTTTTTTTTGACGAATCGAGTCTTGATAGAACCACACACGTCGCAAATTCCGCGAAGCATCTGTATGGCGTTTTTAGTTCGTACTTCTCGAGAACTACTCATCTCGGTAACTCTCTTACACTTTATGCAATACATTTTTTTGAGAGTTATTTAAAATAATTTCGTTTTTATTTTATATATAAATTTAATATATTTTTTTTAAAATTCTGTTCTTATTATATATTTTTTTTTTCAATCGCTGCTCTTGAGTTCTATCATCCTACTGAATTCCTCCCTAGCCTCTTTCCTCCCTTTTTCCACGAGAGAATCCTTCATCTCTTCCTTGATGATCTGACGAGTCTTGATTCTCACGGCTTCTTTCATGGCTTCGTATTTCGTTTTCTCGCTCAATATTGTGAAGTATTCTCCATCCGATATCCTACCGTCTTTCAACGCCATCGAGATCATTTCAGATATTGTGTCAATCTTGAAGTCGGCCAAGACGCGAATCTTGTCGTGTTTCCTCGCCTTCAGATATAATTTCCTACTCAAAAAGTTTCCGAGTGTGCTAAACAGTCCAGCGGCGAGAGCCACTCCTTCTACGGTTAACACGATCGGAATACCGACCGCGGTCGACAACAATCTGATGCCGGATGGATGTAACCCCATGGAAATCATGATGAGTGTTGTGTCAATCGCGTTGACGAATTTCACGAAACGTGAATACTTCTTCTTGAGAGAATGACGAGAATCTCTCTCTTGAGTAAGATACGCTTGGATTCTACTGATTTGATCGATGCAATACCTCTCTCCTCTTTCTTTTTCTTCTAGCGATGGTGCGTCGGCAAAACACCATTCGGCTTCTCATCCTCGTCGTCATCTAACGTCGGATACAATTTATTTCTGGTTCTCATTTTTATGTTTTTTTTTCTTTCTAATATTAGATAAAAATTTATGTGTGTATTTATTTTTATTTCTATTCTCTCTCATTTTATATCAACGAGAAAACTTGTACGTATGCTTCATTGAACAATAATTTCATGATGCATCCCTTGTCTTCTAAAGTCAGACTTCTACGTGCCAATTTCAGTTCTTCCGAAAATGTGGGCTTGTCTCGATCCTTACAGAAGAGTAATCTCTTCCAAAACGCGATCACTTTGTTGATTTGAACGCGTTCGAACACCGGTTCGAAATACTTGACGACCATATCTTCCCTTTCCATCGTCAGACACGAATGATTCTCGTGATCAAAGTCTAGGTGATCCCGACATCCGACGCATCGTTCTAACAAGAGGCGACCTAGTTGTTCGTTCACACAGAATGCGTAGGCTCTCATCAGCATTTTTAAAAGAAACCTTGCTCTAATAGTCTGGGAAGTGTTCATGATTTACGTATTTTTTTATTATCTATTCGATTTGATATATTTATTTTTTTAAATAACTATTTATTTATATTTTTTTTTCTCTCCTATATATATCAATCACTTTTTTTTTTTGTTTCCTCTCCTCAAAACCGATTCCAGTTGAGAAAAACAACATTTACAAAACGAGATTGAGTTCTAAAATGGTCAAATTCTGAAATTTCTTTTCATTTCGAAAAACGTTTTGGCAGAAAGGTGCGCGCGACTCTATTGTCAGCCTCCTCAAAAACAATAGCGGATTCTGGACCAGTGGTCCAGAATCCCCAGACCGTCTTTTGATGCTGGTCCAGAATCCGCAAAGCGTTTTTTGCTCGCGTTCACCAACGATAGATTGAAGGTCTGATCTGCGATGGGAACGTCGACAAAAATTTTTAAGTAAAAAAAATGTACAATTTCGTACATTTTCACTTTTTTGAAAAACGTGTACATTCAACACGTTCGCCAACGGGTATTTGAACGATAAAAGTGCGATCTAGGAGTCTCAAAATAACAGCGGATTCTGGACCACCATGAAAAAATGACATTTTTTGCGAACGTGTTGGCGATTTAACACTGAATCCTACGATGGTTTACGCATGTGTACGGTACATGTACAAGGTGGTCCAGAATCCGCCTTTTATACCTACTCATCCACCATGCTTCACGACGGAGTCCACAATGCCGCCAAGTGGTCTTGGCAGCAATGTAACAGATCGAGAGAGAAATGCGGGAGCCGAGGCTCGAGCCGTCTACCCCTAGCACACAAGGCGGCCGATTTACCACGAAACTAACAGATCCGGACTAACAAAGCTGGTTACTAAATGGCCCATATACCACGACCACTAAAGTTCAAATAAAATGATTGTTTATGGTATTTTGGAATCAGTCGTCTGGAATTCAAATTCACCACCAGCTGAAAAAAATATATTATTTTTCAACAAATTTCAACAAAACCATATCATGTGACCCCTCATCGGAACGAGCTCGTCGAGCTCGTTCCAACGAGGGGTCACATTATATAGTTTGGTTGAAATTGTTGAAAAAAAATAAAAAATGATATTTAAAAATAATAAATTTTGATATCGTCTGCATTGGGTAAAGAGTTAAAGTACTAAGCCTCTAACTTACACTGCTCACATAGCTTCCAGTTGCCTGAAAACCGAGCGTAAGTAGTATGTCATGTACCCGGACACCTCCCATTGGCAGGACCTCGGAAGTGACGTCATGTCACGTGACCCAGTGGCGCCATGTTGTGCTGTCAAGGTAACCCACGTGAGCGGCCACGTTGTGACGTCATCCCCATAGTGATACGTGGTGTGAGTGCGCATGCGCAGCATGTGTTGTTAGGGTGATACGTGTTTCCGTCGTCCATTTTGTATACTGGATGCCGCCATCTTGGTTTCTATGGTAGCACGTGGTTGCTATGTTACCTAAACCCTTCTTATAGGACAGGGATATGTTCGGAGGGTGTGTTCGATTGAACCGGAGTATCACGAATTACCACAAACAACCCAACAATTTTTACTATTTCGAATTCTTTCAGAATTCTCTGCTTCTATCTATGCCTAGTTTTCGTCTACCATGTTCCTTTGTTCTGGAGTATACACCAGTAGCATAGAACTATCAACTGGAGCAGCTTTGCTTATTGCTATTATATTTAGCAATTTCTGGTCTATTCCTGTTAGTTCTGACCCTATTCCAAGTACTCTTGTTATTTTATTTATATAGATCATTTATATAGATTATAACTAACCAATCAGATTGCTTGATTTCCCAAATTTTACGTACTCGGCTAGGAATCTCAATTACGGAATGCCTTATATGTATGCAGGGGAAATCTGATTCAGACTTGATCAATGTTATAGTCGAGACTGAGATAGGTATAGCTAGGAAGTAATTGATGAAATATGGGCCCAAAGAAAATACGGTATTCTTATCCAGCGGAAAGGTACGGTGACATGTCGACACATAATGGCGGGTAGCATTGCGCTCGACGAGGTGCAGATGGAAGCGGAGTACGACTTTATCCGACTTCACAATGAAAAAGTATGTTCCCCACCAGAAAATGACGAATCCCCATTCAAACACCACATAAACGATTGTAAATACTTTTCGCCTAGTGACTTTCGATCTAAGACTAGCAATTTAGACGCCGGATTCTCACTATTTCACATCAACTGCCAAAGTCTAAAAGCTCAGTGGGATTCCTTCCAACACTTGTTATGCAATTTACAAACAGAAAAAAATTCTTTCGACATAATAGGACTTACCGAAATATTCCGTATTCCTCCAGACACTTCGTTTAAACTTGAAGGTTACGCCCCTATTATAAAATGCATGAGACCCGATGATGATGATGGCCGGGGAGGAGTTGGGCTATACATTACAGAAGGGATAACATATAAAGTCAGAAGACACATCTCAGTCTTCATTCCTCATGTCTTCGAATCCCTATTTATAGAAATAAAAAATAAACATAACTCCAAACTTATTGGCATCATATATCGACCCAACACCGCACCTAAAGCCGACTTCAACCTCTTCTTATCAAAATTAACTGAAATAACGGATGTTTTGAATTCCGAAAATAAAAAAAAGTTTATATTATGGGAGACCTGAACCTCGACCTTTTAAAGGCATCCACACACTCCAAGACAGAAGAATTTATTGATCTCATGTTTAGCCAGGGATTTTTACCTTATATGACTAAGCCGACGAGAGTTTCTAGACATTCTGCTAGTTTGATAGACCGTATCTTTACAAACATTACTTCACAAACGTGTTCGTCAGAATAAGAAATTTATTAAGAAGCAGCTTTGGATGACAAGGGGGCTTATCATATCCTCTATCAATAAAGAAAAATTCTACAACAAAAAACATTAGGCCCCCAACGAAAAGAACGTATTAAATTACAAAAACTATTGTAGAATCTTCAACAAGGTAAAAAAGCAGTGCAAAACCATTTATTATAGAGACATCTTAAACGAAAATATAAACAATATGCGAAGAACATGGCAAATCTTAAATGAAGCTATAAATGAGGGAATACGCGAAAGGGGGTTGCCATCGTTTTTTATACAGGATGATATAGAAATAAAAGAAGCAAATAACATAGCAAACGAATTCAACAATTTTTTTATCAGCATTGGAAAGGCTGTTACCGACCGGATTCAGAAACCAAACAAGTCCTATTTAGACTACAGGAACACTAATATCTCCAACAACTTTTATCTGTTACCAACAGATCCCACAGAAGTCAGCCGAATAGTAAATAAAATGAAGCCCAAATTATCAAAAGACTACGATGGTATAACTAGTAGTCTTCTTAAACAAACAATAAACGAAGTATTGGATCCCCCCACACATGTTATTAATAATTCTTTTATTAATGGCAAAGTACCTGATAGGATGAAGATTGCAAAAGTGATACCTATATTCAAAACAGGCGACGAGCATAGATTTACCAATTACAGACCTGTTAGTATACTTCCCGCGTTTTCAAAAGTACTGGAAAAGCTAATGGAAACGAGACTTACAGATTTTCTAAATAGATTCAATATTTTATACTCCCACCAGTACGGATTTAGAAAACGCAATAGCACCATTCACTCAATCCACCAACTTCTGAAAAGCACCGCAACAGAAAAAATAAACAGGATAAAACAGCACTTTAGCACTGTTCTTGGATTTGCCAAAGGCCTTCGACACGATAAATCACGAAATTCTGTTATGTAAACTCGAAAAGTATGGTATCTGAGGCCTCGCGAATAATTGGTTCAGAAGTTACCTGTCTGACAGGCTTCAGTATGTTATGTACGAAGAACACAAATCAGATTCAGCGAAACAAAGCTGTGGAGTCCCACAGTGCTCAATTCTGGGCCCTGTACTCTTCCTTTTATATATCAACGATATTAGTAAATCAACATCACTCGATCTATTGTCGTTTGCGGATGATACCACGGTACACTGCTCCGGTTCAGACGGGCATGCCATAACTCACTATTTCAACAACGAAGTTCAAAATATATTTGAATGGTGCTCGGTGAACCAACTGCTGTTGAATGCTAAAAAAACACTTATATTATACTTAACCCAAATAAAGGAAAGAATAATAATTTCTTTCAAGAGATAAAAATAAATAATCAAAAGATAAGCAAAGTCGGGGGAAGTGAGACAGAAAAATCTCTAAAATTTCTTGGAATAAGCATTGATGAGCACTTAACATACAAAGCTCATATATCTAGGCTATGCTCGAAAATAGCTCACGCAAATTATAACCTCAACAAAGTAAAACATATTCTCCTACGCAAAGTCCTGAAAACATTGTACTAAGCCCTGGTTCATAGTCATCTGGTGTACGGGATTTTAGCATGGGGCAATTCAAGAGCTGTTAACAAACTAGTTATCATGCAAAAGCGCTGATTAAAAATAATAAATAACAAAAAGTACAATTCCCATACAGACCCCTTATTTAAGGAAAATAAAATACTCAAAGTAGATGACTTGTTCAAATTGCATGCATTACTGTTCGCGCATGACTGGCAAAATGGCAGATTACCGGCTTCTTTTAACGATACATTCAAGGTTACTAACAACCCACTCGGTAGGACAACCCCGCAATCGGGACATTTATACATAGAAAAAATACGTACACGAACCCTAGATAAACTTCATCTATACGCCATCCCGACACTATGGAACGCTTTAGACGACACAGTTCGAAATATCAGTAACAGGGCTACATTTAAGAAAACATTGACCTCAACATTCCTTTCGTCATATTCGACGTATGTCCGATGCGATAATCCCTACTGCCCAGACTGTACTTATTAAATATTGATCATAGTGACACATTAACAAATTAAACAAATCCGCAATAGAAACATACTAGTCGTGCGATATGTCTTAATCTTGCACCCTCGTCCAATGCAACCTGCAGAGTTTTCCCCTCTGGTTGTCACACTAACCCCGCGTAGAGACACACACGGTTAAGAAGCTCCAAACAATACTCTCGAGGAACAAATTTGCGTTCGGGAACACGTATTTAAGCAAGTGCTTGGTCAAGTCGGTCGGCTAATCATGGAAGTCGCATGCGGTGAACTGACCGACACCTAAATGCTGTCAGCTAGTTTACGGCATTCGCCTCCCATGGTGCGCCCACCGATATTGACCCCTCGTCCAATTATAAAGATCATGATCTTTCTAGTTGGAACGATATTATCCACTCGATTTGACTGATTGTGTCTCTTGAACTTTATGCGGAGCAATGATGGTAATTTAGCAAGCAGGTTGATCTCTGCGGACTCTGCCTAAACAGAAACACCACCCTCCCGCTGGCTTTTTATCCTAGCTTCTCACACTTGAACGTAATTTCGACCCAAGGAACGGAAAAACCAGCATCCCTATCATAGACCGGATAAATCGCCCCATGTTTACTCATCTAGTCACAGTCTGTTCGCGAGTTCTGTTTCCTTTAGGGGTGGCAGGTAGATAGCCAATCTGGCTATGCCACTTCCCACGATATGCTATTTGTTACTCATGTATAATCTTTATTTTTGTTTACATCATACATATATGTATATCGTGAATAAAGAATCTGAATCTGAATCTGGGGCAAAATAACAGAAGCCAATAGTACTGGTACAAGGCCGCAATGGAACAAGATTGTTGTATAATGATAGGACAGATAGACCATAGACTAGTAGTGGCCTTGAAGCTTTGGCGACAAGATGGAAGCGGTTCGTAAGACTACATTAGACCTCATTGAGGGATTTCTCATGGCCTCATAGACAAAAAAGGGATTCTCCAAATGGTATCCTCGATAGGTATCCTCGAATAATACATTACCAGGCCATAGGTATCCTCAGATACTGAAATGAGGCTAAGAGTCGTAGTAAAGTATACCTCATTGAGGGATTTTTAACGGTCGTCATAACCTCTAAATTCAATGAGGCTGTGAGGCATAATTGAATTTATTTGTATGAATATGCACTTTAGATATTTATGTGTCTAAAAAGACAGTAGAAATCCTCTCCATGTTTGCTCACTTTTTGCAAAAGAAAAAGAAAAATTAAAAATAAAACCAACCCCCCTCGCCGTTTTGAAAAAAAAATTGCCTGAGAATCAATTAATTTATTTTGTGTGGCCTAATAACATAACTCGAATTTAATGTTTGGCATTGCTTTAGAGATTATTTAAAATTAGCGTCATTTGTGTTTCCTAATATCGTTGCAAACAAACAAAAAAGCGGAAAAAAATGTTTGCCGACGTGTGTCGGTGTCCATTGGAAAGATTCCGAAAAAGGAATGCATACACATGTGTACTGCCATAACACATGCCCATAAGTTCAAGAACTGTTCAAACTGGCAGTAGTATTTTTATACCACCCACTTGAAAAGTGTGTGGTATATAGTGTTCACTATGTCCGTCCGTACGTCTGTACGTCCGTTACGCTTTGGGGGGTACAGATCTGCTATCCGCAACTCCTCCTAAACCAGTGAACGGATTTTATTGAAACTCTCCGACATTCTCTTACATACATTAAAGATGTGCACCTCCTATTTTGTTTTCAGATATTTTCATTTCTACAGTTTCCCATATTGACAAATGGACTTTGTCAAATTCAATTGACATTCTGTACAGATCTGCTATCCACAACTCCTCTTAAACCATTGAACAGATTTCATTGAAACTTTCAGACATTATTTTACATACATTTAAGAGGTGCACCTCCGATTTCCTCTCCAGATATTTTCATATTTTCAGTTCCCCATATTCAAAAAATGGTCTTTGTCAATTCAGGTTTTAGTAGGGAGGAGTATAGATCTGCTGTCCTCTACTCCTCTTAAACCATTGAACAAACTCCATTGGAACTCCCAGACCTTCTTTTACATACACTTAAGATGTGCACCTCCTATTTTTCTTTCAGATATTTTCATATCCCGACATACATCCGTCCGTCCGTCCGTCCGTCCTTCCGTTATGCTATAGGGGTGTTACGTGTTACGCTTGGGGGGGGGGGGGGGGGTACGCATCTGCTATCCGCAACTCCTCTTAAAGAAGTGAACGGATTTCATTGAAACTCTCAGACATTCTTTTACATACATTGCAGATGTGCACCTCCTATTTTGTCTTCAGATATTTTCTTTTTTACAGTTTCCCATATTGAAAAATAAACTTTGTCAAGTTCAATTGACATTCTGCACAGATCTGCTATCCGCAACTCCTCTTAAACCATTGAACAGATTTCATTGAAACTTTCAGACCTTCTTTAACGTACCTTGAAGATGTGCACCTCCTATTTTCTTTTCAGACATTTTCATATTTACAGTTCCCCATATTCAAAAATGGTCTTTGTCAATTCAGATTTTTGTAAGGAGGGGTGTAGATCTGCTATCCGCTACTCCTCGTAAACCATTCAACAAACTCCATTGGAACTTTCAGTCACTCTTTCACATATATTGAGGATGTGCACCTCCTATTTTTCTTTCAGTTATTTTCATATTTCGATGTCCATCCGTCTGACTGTCCGTTACGCTTTAGTGGTGTACACATCTGCTATCCGCAACTCCTCTTAAACCAGTGAACGGATTCCATTGAAACTCTCGGACCTTCTTTTACATACATTGAAGATGTGCACCTCCTATTTTGTTTTCAGATATTTTAATTTTTACAGTTTCCCATATTGAAAAATGAACTTTGTCAAATTCAATTGACATTCTGTACAGATCTGCTATTCACAACTCCTCTTAAACCATTGAACAGAGTTCATTGAAACTTTCAGACATTCTTTTACATATATTGAAGATGTGCACCTCCTATTTTGTTTTCACAGATATTTTCATTTTTAGGGTTTTCCATATTTAAAAATGGGTTTTGTCAATTCAAGCTTGGGTGGGGGGGGGGGGGTGGGGGGGAGGGGTTGTTGACATCTGCTATCCGTGACCCATTTGAAACTAGTGAATGGATTTCAATGATACCTTCAAACATTCTTTTACATACAGTGAAGATGTGTACCTTCTCTTTTGTTTACAGCTTCACATATTGAATAATGGGCTTTGTCAATTCAAGCTTTGGGTGGGGTGGGGGGGGGGGGTGTCAGTGTTTGTGTTGTCTACATTAAACACACTTTTTCTGTTGTAAAATGTTTCTTGGTGGGAGTGGGTGGTATCATTTAGTGAGCAGTGCTCACAGTTTTTCTAGTTATATTAGAAATTGTGTATTTGAAAAGGAGGCCTATTTGACCGGTATCGAACTAGGTAAAGTATAGGGGAGAGTGGGGCAAAGTGGATCGGATATCTTTTCACACGACGTATCTTGTTTTCTACATGACCACACAATTAAGCTTTTCTACAAAGTGTAAGAGCACTGTTTGCCTTGTTTAGATTGCAACCCATTTCATGTGAGATTTTTTTTTTAATCTATGTTACGAAGGTTTCATTTTAAAGTAAAATGTGATCCATTCTGCCCCACTGTCGGGGCACGGTGGGTCAGGGTATGGGGCACAGTGGACCAACCCTGAAAATCAGTATGTTTTGTTGGATTTACTCGTTCCAAACACACACAGCACAACTTGAAAAGCAACAAATAATTTTTATTCTCAGTTGGAACAAAGCATGTGTCTTTTTGACACCACCGTCTAAAGAAAATTTCCGAATCTGATAATTAACTGTTAACTCAAAACCCTGACCAGGGAAAGAACTTCAGTTAGAGTCGTGTTAATGGGGAATCAGTCAAAATATTGCATTATACATCTTGCATCATCAGCGTAGCAATCTGGAGTAAGGTGCCAGATCCACGTCGAAAATCATATAACATGCAACACGAGCTGTCCCACCATATCTGATTGGATTTGGTAATTTCTCGACCGCATCATCCACGTGAACATCGCAAATATCATCAACGTTTGGGAACGCAAACTTGAAAGCTTTCTTCTCTCTTCGCATGAACTTCACTTCTAATGAAACACTCCCTTGGTCATTGGCGTGTCGTTGCTGTATCTGTCCAGTGTACATGAGCTCTGCTTGTCAGTTTTGAATTTTACCATAACAAAATCGTCAGAAGCCAATGAGTCACGATCAGGATCCTCAATCTGTGGTAACGTTTCATCACTCCTCTGGCGTTGATAGGCCTTTAGCTGAACTTTGTGGTGACCTGTCGGAATATTCTGACAGGTCACCACAAAGTTCAGCTAAAGGCCTATTATCGTCAGCATTTGAATGAGTATTACTACTCTCTGCATGGGTAGGTTCTGTTTGGAACTTCAGTTTTTTTGGTTTTTATTTTAGATCCTCCATTTGCCATCTTTTTTGTTTTCGTGTCTTCTGCTTCTATTCTTATTTGTTCTTTCACATGAGCATTTTAGCCTTCTTTCTCCCCCTTTTATTTTCCGGGGTGGTTCTTTTGGGAGATGGCTAATTTCCTCAGGGGATATAATCCTACGTATACTGGTATGGTCCTTGGATTCACCTGTAGATGGTCGTGGAGTAATTGGTGCGTTGCAGGAATCTGTGTTTGTCGGTAAGGTTGTTACACTTGGCTGAATAGCTGTTGAAGCAGATTCTGAAACATTACTAGCACAGCTTGTGTCTTTCGACCCAACATCCATATTGGATTGGCGATCTGTGACATATGATGAGAGAAAATCGTCATCTCCGAACACTTCAGGTTTAAAGGGATATATTCCGCATGCCTGAAAACCTGAAGTTAGGTTCTTTGGAATGATTGAAAGCAAGTGGAAAAGCATCTCCGATGATCTGAGCAACGTTGTGTATTATTATAGCCTGACCAGGATGATTGCTCATAAATGTATTGGATGCTTGGTTAAAAAAAAATCTTGAATGGTCTAAAAACTGTCCGGTCTAATGGCTGCAGTTTATGTATGCAGTGCTCTGGTATGGTTATCATTGTTACGCCATTATCTTTCGCCAAGCTTATACTCCAACGCTGCCAGGAGGGGCACCCTGCAACATTTGCTCTTTGAAATGAACTCTAGGAAATATTGGTGGTATACAATTTCCATCAGCATTAATAGTACCATCATGGTAACAAGTGTTCCTTGCTCTCCCGATGCAATCTTACCAACCTGCTTCTCATTTGCATGCTACAACGTTTGAGTTACTGACTTTCTGAACCGAAGTACAGCCAGTTTCGTCAGCATTATATATTTCAATTAGTCCAGACTTGAGCTCTTCTAAAACAGAGCGTAAATTATCAAAGAAATCCGATACATTTTTACGGTTAAAACTTGTAGCTCGTGGCAGACTTGTAGCTTCTGGTCGACGAAGTGAGAGCGTAGGAAATCGTTTCATGAACCCACCAAACCAGTACTTTCCCGCCCACTGATTATCTTGCCATGTTTTGGGGAATACTTTCTTATTCTTCACGGCGAATTGATAGGCAAGTCCACAAACTTGACGTTTTGTCAAACTATATTGTATTTTTGCTGCTTTCACAAAATAATCATACTGCAGTATCTCGACGTCACTGTTGAATACCTGTCGGGAGTTGTATTTTGGCTCGTAGGAGACAGAAGCTAGATTTTCACTATTTTTGGCTTTTTCTATGTATCGATGCAAGGTAGTAAAACTTATTCTAGAGTCAGTGGACACGCTCCGGATGCTCCTTCCACCAAGAATAACTTCTTTTACGGCATCCTCCATGTTTTTAGCTGTTGTTCTACCAATCTTTCTATCGGCTTTCCGATTTCGAACCATTCCGATCAACCTGAAAATACAAAAAAGAAAGACACATAGGATTCATCATTATATTGTCTAGTCGGTTGTAATACCTAAAACCTACCCACTCAAAATTCATGAATTATGATTAATTGTTTTTGTTTTGGGAACACACTATAGCTGGGGCACAGTGGATCACTGTTGATATTGATCCACTGTGTCCCTATTCCCTGTCTGTGCCCCCATGAAACCCCCTGCAGACTTGAATGGTTTCCCCTTAATTATAGATGGAATGTGACTGAAAAGCATGGGCCCGTTCATTTCACAATTGTTAACTCTGAAAGCTAATATTGAGTCAAAGCCTATTTTCCACTGCAGTCGAACGGCATAACAAATTTTCTGAAATGGGAAAAATGTACTTTTGGCACCCAAAAATATACTTTACCTTGTTTTTAGTCTCTGTTTTTTTGCTGTAAACTTTCTGTTGCAATTTTCTTCTTTGACATTAATGTGCACACAAACTAATGACATAATATTAGAATGTCTTCTAAACTGTTTCTAAAGCAACCCGCTAATCCACTGTGTCCTTTGATCCACCGTGCGCCACTCTCCCCTGCAATTATGGCCAACAATGATGGTCCCACAGTTATCCTACTGACCTAGTTTTCCGTTGCCTGATCGAACAATAGTTCTCATTATTGTTTTAAAATTGGTTGTTTTATTCTGTAGACTGTTTTGAGTTGACAAGCTCGATTTTGAAATTTCTCCATCAAAAAGCAAATGTGAAGATAAAAAAAAACGTTCCTTTTAGATTTTAAATTCAAAAGCCAACCCCCCGTCTTTTTAAGATATTCAGAGAATTTCAAAGGGGAGGGGTGAAGTATGGTGGTGGATATTGCATCTATTTGTACCTTCTGGTAGTAGGATCTAGTATAACTTAATATCATCCATCTTTCCTATGATGGGGTGCATTATTCGTGGATATATATGTTGATGGTGCCTCGCGATGCAACATCCTCCCCCAACTTTTAATATTAAAGCCCCATCCCGGCTCAAGGGGATTTTGTGTCGTTGTATCCCACCGTAAACAGCAGTGAGAAAGAATGAGTAAGATATGAAGATAATATTAGTTATCCTTGTGTTTACCGGGGTGTATAGGAATTTACACTGGAGTTCCAATGACATCTATATCTGTAATATTTTATTACGCATAAATATTAAATTTGCTGTATTTTTATTTTTGATCCAAATTAAAAATAAGCACACTCTAAATCACCTGGGTTAAAAATCAACCCAAATCGACAGGGTTGAGTGAATATGAACCCAATTTGGGTTCATATTCACTCAACCCAGTCGATTTGGGTTGATTTTTAACCCAACCGATTTTAGAGTGCACTTTTTAGGCATATAGCCTGGTATTGTGTATTCTTATTTTTATACCGTGATTGATCACGGTGTAAAAAATCTACTGTGGATTTTAAGTTACACCGTACCTCTCAGCCAATCAAAATGCTGTATTTTGTTTCATTTGGAAATAATTGTGCATATAACCGATGTATGTGCACAGTACAATCCTAAATTAAGCAAATAACGCACCCACTCAAAAGGGGTCCCTTTCGAAATGTTGAAATGGGGTTTTAATTTTTGGTTTCCCACATATCAATTTTTAAAGACAAATTTTAAACTTACAAAAGAAAGCTGTACGTATCATAGCGAACAAAAAGTTCAACTCACATACTGACCCGCTGTTCAAACGTTTAAAAATTCTGAAATTTAACGATCTGTACAAATTACATTCACTTTTATTTATGCACGACTGGTCGCAGAACAATCTCCCCGTCAGTTTCAATGATACGTTTCAAGTGTACTGGAATCCCTCGGGCATGACTACGAGGCAATGTGGAAGCCTAAACACCCATAAACCTCGCACTCAGTTCTCAGCCGCACTTCCATATTTTTCGTTTCCTAAACTGTGGAATGACCTTGATACACCGATAAAAGCCCTTACCCGAACATCCTTTAAGAAAATATTAACTGAACAATATCTGAATACTTATATCGCCAATATCAGCTGTTCAAACCCAAGATGTCCCGACTGCCTCGGCTAGTTACGACTCTCGGTGTTATCATATTCTCCTCTTTTCTCCCAGCAAGCAGATAACCAGGTTGATACTGTCACCTATGGTCATTTACTTCACTCCTTTAGCGTGCGATTATTATAATGGTTTACCAACGACGCTTATTTACTTCATTGATTCAGAAATACGGTTAAAATACGGTTAAAACACGGTTAATCCACAATCCACAGATCTAAATAACCAGTCAGAACATCTGAAAGTTTGATCCACAATGAACTAATATTCAATACATATCAATACAATATTAACAAAAAACAATGTACTACCTGCTGTCAAGATTTACCTTACTTCAGTCCATCATTTGCCATTTTGCTGTTTAGTCTTTATTTTTATTGTCTAGGGGATGACAGGAAGACAGTCATAAGGCTATGTCATTCCTCACAGTATACATTTGTACATCTACCTTTGTTTTTTGTAACCTTGTTTCATTCCTTTGTATATGTATGCTGTGAAATAAAATATTGAATTGAATTGAATTGAATTGAATTGAAGGGACAGTCCCTTCTTAAAATTTTTGTTCTACGACTCGGAACTTCGGAGTGGGGGAGGTCTGACCCAAGTTTCCACGGTACTGGACTTTCAAAGTTCCTTGGGGGTCACTATCCAACCACCACCCTATTCAGTGGTTACGTCAGAATATTCCCTACGCATGGTCTAGGGTATTCCCCGACACTCATATAATAAAGAAGGCAGGTACCTCGATGGCAGGGTGGGGTAACCCTACCCGATAGGGGCCTGTAGCTTCCAATCTCCTTGACGCCATCCCTGACCCTATCCTTGGTAGTGAATAGTGACTAATATATGTGTAAAATGAGTGTGCAATCAGTCATTTTAGTAATATCTCGGAGGAAGAGTGCTCAGGTGCAGAGTCCTGGGCGTCCCAAAATTCCAGGCCTTGGGGTCACACTCCCCCCTTCCCCCACCGTTTTTCAGTGGTGACGTCAGAATATCTTCGACATGGGAGCTTATGCAACCCGACGTTTGAGTTAGGGTATCACCCGACAAAAACATGCAGCCCCCGACTTTATATCCCCACCACTCTGGCACAACCCCTGACTCTATCCCGGGTCCTGTTGGTAAATGATGACTAATATGATAAGCTACGGGATGTTCAGTGGTCGCGGTGGCTCATCGGTAGACTGTTGGACTTCTATGCTAGAGGTCCCGAGTTTGTTCCCCGTCCGGAACGATCCGCGTTGTGTCCTTGGGCAAGGCATTTTATTATGTCAGCGGACAAAATCCAGTATGACCCTTTAATTAATCGGCCCGCTAATTTATTTGTGAAAATGTAAACAAGCAGATGTAACTTTACCATGTAAGGGGAGTAAATCTATCTGGCAATCGTTTCGTGCTGAAGTGATTATCAATCGGAACGATTAACCCATTGGATGGGCTATCGATCAAAATAAGTTTCTCAATATGCGACACATATTATAGACATATTATTTCTTTTTGTTCCTGTGAGTTTATTGAAACATAATCACATTCAACTTACGATTCAGAACGTGTTTTGTAAGATTGCCATTTTGGGGACGAGGCGGTTGTATTTTATTTCTAACCTGATATGGCTTCATAAGCCGCCAACGTTTATTCAAAATGATTGGCTGGTCCGAAGCGCTGACATAATAAATGCGTAATAAACGTCTGCAGGAATTTCAGTAATACATGCTTGTCGGTTAAAACCTGCTCTGTCCACTTTTTGAGATAACAATAGCTCGGGGGGGGGGGGAGGGGGGGCTAAGGTCTGAACCAAGAGTTGAAGGTCCTGAACTCCTGGACAAGGTCCGTTTCTGGTGACCTCTTGGTCCTGTAGCATTAGGCACTACTAGCTACTCTTATAAGTAGGATTCTGAAATAACCCAAATAACAGAATTAAGGGAAATGGGAAATTCGAGCCAAATAAACCGATAAAAGCAGAGGATTCTAAAGAAATCCGAACAACAGGTAGAAAAATGGGGAAACTCCGAACTAGAAAAGTACTCTTGTTTAATAGAACACAGCTTTCAGGACGCTAGACCACTATATTCTACTCTTATAAGCCCAGGAAGTACATTTCGGTAATTTCGGTTTTTAGTGATTTGGGGAGATTGATAGGGTCTTTTGGGGGTAATTAGATACACTCACATTGAATCAAACACACTCTCCGAACATACACCCGTCCAATTAGAGGGTTTTGGGTCGTCACATAGCAATCACGTTCTGCCATAAAAACCAAGATGGCGGCCTCCAATATACAAAATGGACGACGGAAATACCTGTCATTCTCACAACACGCGCTGCTCATGCGCACTGACACCACGTATCACTGTGGTAAAAAACGTCACAATATGGCCGCTCACGTGGGTTACCATGACAACCCAACATGACACCACTGTCACATGACATGACATCGCTTCCGAGGTCCGGGGCGAGGTCCAAGTGATCAGGGTCGTCAGCGTTCACGATAAACTACCGAAATATCCTAATTTCGTACGATTTATTTGACGATGCCAATCTATGCATCCGGGTTGAAATGGTTAATAATAGTTTTAAGTGTCTGACCTTGCCGAATCCGGGGATGAAATTGTCAAAATCTACTATCGGACTGATATTTTCGCGTTTGATCCCTCACTGGAACGAGCTCATCACCCTGGTTCAAATCAGGGTGCAAACGTTTATCTTTTAGAAGCAAAAAAAATGAAAACATATAGTTATTTCCGAAAATATTTTCGCGAATGTTGTATCCCAGTAATGTTACTTTATACTGTACGTGGAGAGTGTATTATCATTATCACCCGCAGAGTGGCGATTCCACCCGAGCAATAATTGCAAATTTGTTGCAAAGCATAACCATCACAAGCAAGTTCTAGCCAATGGACCGCCGAGGTCCATTGGCTGAAACAATGCTTGTGTTTTGTCCATATGTACAGAATTTGAAAGTGATACTTTGGGTATAACTCCATTCCGAGGGTGATTTAGTTACAATCCACTCCCCACGTGCTGTAGATTGGAGTCTATAGAAAACACATAAATAAATCTCGTGATTTTAATACCTCCACATGGTAAAATCTTATTACGGTCTCATTACGAGTTACACGAGTATTACAATAAAAGTTGAACTAAACACTGTGTAATTCTTAACGGTTTAGTTTACTATGTACCTAATGTAATAATTACAATACGTCTAGGTTCATATTTGGGCCTCACTGTGGTAGCCCGAATTATAACTTAGTTCAAAATGAGGAATTTTCTTTAAAAATCTTCTTCTTCAGATCCAGCAGTCGGAATGTTTTGATATTTGGTATGCAGCATCATTAAGGGGGTGAGATTCAAGTTTGTTCAAGCCATGTCCCTAGGTCCATATTTAGGCTCACTGTGGGAGCCCGAATGATAACTTAGTTCAAAAATGAGGAATTTTCTTTAAAAATCTTCTTCTTCAGATCCAGCAGTTGGAATGTTTTGATATTTGGTATGCAGCATCCTTAGGGGGGTGAGATTCAAGTTTATTCAAGCCATGTCCCGAGGTCCATATTTGGGCTCACTGTGGGAGCTTGAATTGTAACTTAGTTCGAAATGAGGAATTTTCTTTAAAAATCTTCATCTTCAGATCCAGCAGTCGGAATGTTTTGATATGTGGTGTGTAGCATCCTTGGGGGGGGGGGGGAGATTCAAGTTTGTTAAAGCCAAGTCCCTGGGTCCATATTTGGTCTCCCTGTGGGAGCCCAAATTATAACAGTCAATATGAGGAATTTTTAGCTCACTGAAGGAAGCTCAACTTCTCAAGATTCAAGTTTGTTAAAGCCAAGTCCCTGGGTCCATATTTGGTCTCCCTGTGGGAGCCCAAATTATAACAGTCAATATGAGGAATTTTTAGCTCACTGAAGGAAGCTCAACTTCTCACTTGCCGTCCGTCGTCTGTCGTCGTGAACATTTTTCAAATGACTTCTCCTCTGAAACCACAGGTCCGATTTTCACGAAACTTCATGTGGATGTTCATTACTATATGGCAATTCATGTTTGTTCAAATGAAATGGGCACGTCCCTTGGGGGCTCTGTATGGGGCATAACTCTGATAGCACCATATGAATTATAGAAAAATTATTTAAAAATCTCCTTCTCCAGAACCAGTGGGCAGAATCTTTTGATATTTGGTATACAGCATCTTGGTATGTGTCTGATTCAAGTTTGTTCAAATGGAGTCCCTCGATCAATATTGGGGTTCACTAAAGGGGGTGTGAATTTTTACTTAGTGCAATTTAAGAACATTTCTTTAAAAATCTTCTTTTCCGGAACTGATGGGCAGAATCTTTCGATATTTGGTATGCAGCATCTTGGTATGGGTCTGATTCAAGTTTGTTCAAATTGAATCCCCCATTCAATATTGGGGATCACTATGGGGGTGTGAATTTTTACTTAGTGCAATTTAAGAAAAAATCTTTAACAATCTTCTTCACCAGAACCAGCGGGCAGAATCTTTAGATATTTGGTATGCAGCATCTTGGTATGGGTTGGATTCACATTTGTTCAAATTGTGTCTTTTGATCAATATTGGGGCTCACTATGGGGACGTGAATGTTTACTTTGTGCAATTCAAGGAAAATTCATGCAGAATCTTTTGATATTTGATCAGCAGCATTTTCCCATTGAGTCCCGTTGATGTTTTAGCTCCACAGAGAGTATAGATTTACTCTGTAGAGCCTTAAGAATAGCTTTTGATAAAATTTGTGTCTTAACAGTATGGAACATTCGGTGAGCGCCTAATGCCCCCTGGGGCTTCTTGTTTAATTTATTTATTGGTGTTGTTTAAGGTCACATACTTATGCACAATGGCTAATCATGACCGTGATAGTTTTACTGGTGGAGGAAGCCTGAGTACCCAGAGGGAACCACCGAGCATCGACGAGCAACTGTCAGCACCTCGACATTCTGACTGTGTTCAAACTCTGCTCAATGCAAGCTCTGCTCAAGCAGCGTTACAGCAGTTGAAGACATGTGCACCATCGACGTGCAGTGCGCCTTAGTACACAGCGTCATCGTGCCCCTATGTTGGCAACCGGAATAAAGTGCCTTGCCCAAGGACACAATGTGGGTCGTCCCAGAAAGGGATCGAACTCGGGACCTCTAGCATAGAAGTCCAACAGTCTACCACTGAGACACCGCACTCCTCTCATATTTGGTATACAACATCTCTAGGTGGGTCAGATTCAAGTTTGTTCAAATCGGGTCCCTGGGTTAATTTTTGGCTCCCTATTTGAGCCCAAACTTTAACTTTGTGCAATGTGAGGTGATTTCTTTAAAAACCCTCTTCAGATCCACCAGTCAGAATTCTTTCATATTTGGTATATGACATCTCAAGGGGGATCAGATTCAAGTTTGTTCAATTTGAGTCCCTGGGTTAATATTTGGGCTCTATGGGTGGGGGTGGGGGTGGCAGGGGGGGGGGGGGGCATGTTAGGTTCAAGTTTGTTCAAATCCATTCCTTAGAGTTTTCCAAAACAATTTGCCTCTCATGACTTCATTCCTTTGTAGTGTTGATGAACCATGTCTAAATGAATGTGACCCTAAATACTTCTTTGAACCACTTTGGCAGGTGAGCGATTAAGGCCCCTTGGGGCGTCTTGTTTAAATTTAATTTTTGCCATTTTTGCCATTTTTTTGTAGAAATTACTACACCTAAGGAAAATGAAGGTTCTAGTACACAAGGACAGAATAATTTCATGTTATCCACTACAGAAGATGAACATTCAATATTTACCTCTCAGGACAAAGCAGCTGAAGCAACAACACAACAAGGTACAAATTTGACATAAGCAGAGATCCAGAGGGTGGCACGTGCACCTCGATTTTTAGTAACTCATTTTTTCTTGCAGGCACCGTGACCCGTGGACATGGTATTATCCACGACCAGGTGTAGTGGATGTCTATGTATTATCCTGGATATATAGAATATACCCATGGTAGCTTGGTGTACCAAATGTTCACCACGAGCTACTTTGGATATATTTTATTTATACCATGATCATCAGATTATTAGGAGTTTAAATGTTAAATAATACAATATTCAATATTAAATTCTAAACAATGCCCGTACACACGTGCAAATCTGTTTTTGTTTACATAAGTACCGGTGGGCGGTACTTCCACTGTCAATTTTATCACTGAAACGAAAAGGGAAAAGAAACGTGCAAATCACGGGGGCCTTTTTTATTTAATAACATAATAACATACTATTTCCAGTTATGGATGGTTTATTAACATGAGACAAGGCATGTTTGTTAATGTTTGGTATCTTATGAGATAAACTAATTTAAAACGTAATAAATATTGCCGCTTTCATTTCACTCTTCACGAGGCGACGAGTGATAAATTTAGACAAGTTTGCATTCAGGTCGAGGTCACAAAAGGTCAACTTGGATGTAGTTCCACTGTAGGTGTAAATTTTAACTATTGAAATCCCATTGCTGGCGTGTTCATCACGGTTGATGTATAAAGCTAAAATTTATGTCATAGACTTTTTTATATATATAGTAGAGTAGGTAATCATGATAAATAATTCTGCATACAGCTAAAGCTCCTGCGCTGGTCTTCAATGTGCCATTATAAAATTGCCTTTCTTTTTTCAAAATTTGAAGGAGTCTAAACAAAATTGCGGATATATTATTTAGACTGCAAAACACAGAGGAATACACTCTGTTACCCTCCACCACCTCCCTCCAACTTACGCCTACACATACTGGATGTTGGATGATCCTTCGCATCTCGACACGTGATTGAAATGTGGCGCCCCAATAACCCCAAATGACAGATCGACCGCTGGATATCGAATGAGGTGTTCTGGGCACACAGTTTATAGTTTTGCATTGGACATTTCGTATATTTCTGCAGAACCACCTTCCTCCCGATATCAATTTTAACGGTATTGTATCGCATTATGGGATGCAATAACGGTAAAATTGGAAGAACCCATAACAAAAATCTCATGAATAGGAAAAACTGTTCCCGGTGCTTCATAAATTAAATTTTTGAAGATTATTCCAATAGTCAGTATTTGAAATCTAATGTTATTGCCCCCGTGGAAATATTTCCAACCCGGGGAAAGTGACGAGTTCATGGCGGCCGTACTACAAAATCTTTTATACTAAAAGAATAGACTCTTCTTCTTCTTCGCTTTTGTGGGGGCATATACATCAGAAAGTGTTTTTCAAGTAGTACCCCTGCCCCTCACAGTAGATGGAAATGTTCAAATATCGTATGTTGGAGCTCTTTCGTTTTTGTGACATTAACGAAATACTTATGAGATTCAGAAGTAAATTAAGGACATTCCTGTGTATTATTGTTAACCCTTTCAGACTTTAATTATCCTGACGTTCAAACGTCACTGGGAATTCAGTTCCATCAACGTTTTTCAAAATGCAACGTCAAATGTCGGAAAATACAAATAACAAGATATTTTTCACATTAGTGATTTTCTGGTTGAGGGCTAGATTATTTTTGGTGGCCTGAATTTGTTATTCAAAACATGTTTTATTACAAATAATTGGTGAGTGCCCACAGGCACTCTCCAATAATTTGTAATAAAACAAATTTATGTAAACAAAATATTATTTGTGATTGACTGAATTTGAAATTTAAGCAAGGAAAGTGTTGGCTTTTGCTGTGGTATCCTCATAATTTGAAAGCCCTGATAGTGGCTTCTAGCAATCAACCAGTCAAGAAGTCTTGACAGCAGGATTATATTAGTATTTTAAGCTGCGATAACATTTACTCAACTGTTGTCACTGAGCACTATTTGAGAGAAAATACGAACTGATGTTAAAACTTTTAAAAATCGGAAAATAATAACGAAACAAATGACCACAAAGTTTCAACGCATTGTTTGATTTCGTATGACATAAGACGTACAAAGTATCTGAGGGTTATAGATGGGCGTGCACGACACACGAGTACACTTGCATCACTGAGCAATTGTTACTTTGTTACAGTTAATCTGCAGCTCGGAGTACCCAACAAATTCATCTTCAAAACGGAATAAATCCTAACCTGTGTGCTTAAAAAGTTCAAAAAGTGTAAAAGGAAAACGAAGAGAGACTTTCGGGTAACATAAAATTAATAATCAGACGACTTCACATCCTGGACATATTGTCAAGGTAAACCTCTATTTTCCAGTTTTCATTTTAAAATGCACTACATAAGAAATCTCGGAAAATTAACATGGGTAAGTGGTAGCTTGAATGAAAACTGACTTACACAATTTCCGGATTCTTCACCCTTTAGTGAAATTTACGCAGTCCCCCTTAATTTAATACCACAGGACGCCACATGTCAAAATCTAAATATACACCTGGAACTTGATTGAACACCCCCTGATTTTTTCGCAGTGGTGTTAATAGAAAATGTCTTTACATTCATGCTATCTTTCAGATGGCAATAAGTGATTATTTGCGGAAATAATGGTCTCTCATTGAATTACCCAAAAAGACCCGACAACAACACTACCTTAGCCTGGAACGATCGGGACTCATTGCAGGCTAAGGTAGTGTTGTAATAGCGTTGTTTTGAAGGAATGCTCTCACAGCATGGGAACGATGTGGCCTTGCGTTGTCGACCAGGAGTACAGGGTGACTAGTCAATGGGAGGTTGTCAAAATGAGGCATGAGAACCAGATGGAGAATGTCCTGGGTGCATGTGCTGATGACCATTGAGATTCCCACGTACAGTCACCATATCAAGTTTACAGTCATGAGAGAGGCATCCCCAGATCATTACTGATCATCCACCAACAGTTGGTCCGATGTTTCTGGACACGTAAACAGTATTTCTATGCCTCCACACTCTCATGCGACCATCTGTGATGCGAGGCAGGAACCTACTCTGGTCTGACGAATGGACTCTCCTGCACGTCCTGAGATTCCAATGTTGTCGTGCCATACACCACTCCAAACGTCATCTTTGATGCTGATCGGACAGAGCTGGGCACTTGATAACCCTCCTGGACCTCATACCCTGTGATTTGAGACGGTTTCGGACAGTTCTATTGCACAAATGCCTGTTGGGGAGCCAAAGGCGTTTCAAAACCCCACTTGAAACGAAGGGTTCACATCTAACGAGGCGTACTAGACTCCGATCTTCTAGAGGAGAGGTCTTTTTGGGGTTGTGCAGGGCTTGGTCGGTCCTTAACATCATTGGTTTGTTGAATTTTTGGACAAGTGTGCTGATGACAGAATGACTATAGCCAAGTTGCCTTCCAATAGGTTGCATGCATGCCAACGATTTGCCATCTCAGTGCCTCTGACAGTTTCCTCCTTGCCATGTCAACATTTATTGATGAAAGAAATGACAAATTGTCTTGTTTTATACCCAGATATTTCATGTGGATGATTTTTTTGTGAAATTTGTGTGACGCATGCTTCACGAGGATGATGAGATGTGTTGGGGATACGCTATCACCCAGAAACATTGTGTGTCACTAGCAAGTAAAGCACACCTCTAGTAACGGGCAAACTACTGGGTCAATTTTGACCAATTTTGATACATGGACCCAACATGCATTGCAAACGAAAACAGACAGGTAATGGTGTCGTCGCGTCACTTCCCTAGCAACCAGATCGCCCCATAGCAACGGGCTAACTACAGCTCCGATTTTGACCAAATTCGGTATATGGACCCAAAATGCATTGCAAACAGACATATCAATGTTGACGTCTCGTGACATCCCTAGCAACCAGAGTGCGCTCTTAGCAACGGGCTAACTACTGGCCGATTTGAACCAAATTCGGTACGGACCCAGAATGCATTGCAAATGAAAACAGATAGATCAATGATGACGTCATGTGACTTCCCTAGCACCCAGAGTGCCCCTTAGCAACGGGCTAACTACTGGTTCGATTTTGACCAAATTCGGTATACGGACCCAAAATGCATTGCAAATAAAAACAGACATATCAATGTTGACGTCCCTAGCAACCAGAGCACGCCCTTAGCAACGGGCTAACTACTGGGTCGATTTGGACCAAATTCGGTATACGGATCAGAATGCATAGCAAATGAAAACAGATAGATCAATGATGACGTCACGTGGCTTCCCTATCAATCAGAGCGCCCCCTTAGCAACGGGCTAACTACTGGCCCGATTTTGACCAAATTCGGTATACGGACCCAAAATGCATTGCAGACGAAACAGACAGGTCAATGGTGTCGTCGCATGACTTTCCTAGCAACCAGAACATGCCCTTAGCAACGGGCTAACTACTGGGCCGATTTGGACCAAATTCTGTATACGAACCCAGAATGCATTGCAAATAAAAACAGACATATCAATGTTGACATCTTGTGACGTCCCTAGCAACCAGAGCACGGCCTTAGCAACGGGCTAACTACTGGGTCGATTTGGACCAAATTCGGTATACGGATCCAGAATGCATAGCAAATGAAAACAGATCAATGATGACGTCACGTGACTTCCCTATCAACCAGAGCGCCCCCTTAGCAACGGGCTAACTACTGGACCGATTTTGACCAAATTTGGTATACAGACCCAAAATGCATTGCAAACGAAACAGACAGGTCAATGGTGTCGTCGCGTGACTCCCCTAGCAACCAGAGTGCCCCCTTAGCAACGGGCTAACTAATGGGCCGATTTTGACCAAATTCGGTATACGGACCCAAAATGCATTGCAAATGAAAACAGATAGATCAATGTTGACGCCACGTGACGGTATTAGCAACCAGAGCTCTCCTTAGCAACGGGTTAACTACTGGGCCGATTTTGACCAAATTCGGTATGCGGACCCAAAATGCATTGCAAAACCCAGAAGCACAGGATTAGCTGTTTCATAATTACTGTAGGAATTATCTGTTGTGATAACTACAAACAATACAGGTATGTCTGTATTTTTTTTCAGTGAAATTAATGAAAATGGCTTATTGAAATTGGCACATGAAGCTCTATGCCTATTTACTTCAAACAACAAGTCTGTGCTGTCTTGTGAAGTGTGTATGTCTGTGCTGGCTTGTGTAGTTTGTGTGTCTGTTGGGCAAATCGCCCAGAAACCTGGTTCAAATCGTTCACAAACATAGACCGAATCGTCCAATAGTCTGGACCGAATCGGCCAGAAATATGGTCACAATCGTCCATAGATCTGGGGCCGAAACGTCCTATATAAAAATCTGGTCCAAATCATGAAACTACTTTTGTGATACTCAGTCTTATTATTTTAAAGATGGCCTTTTCAGTAAAACTGCATTGGCATATTATCATCGTCCTTTTTTTGAACAGCACTGCTGTATTTTCATGTTGTGGCTACTAACAGTTGGTAATAGTAACAATAAATGCTACATGCTATTTGTGAAAAAATAAAAATGAACGCAGCAATTTCCGTAACTCCTCGGATAAATTCCAGAAAACAACGACGCCATAAATAGATCTTCCAATCAAAGCAATGATAAAATTATCTTTCAATCAGAGCACTGGAAAATATCTTCCAATCAAAACGCAGATAAAAGTAGTTATCTCGAAATTTGGTTGGTCCCCTATTCTTTACCAGTATATGTAGGCCTACAACATCTTAGGCCTAATGCATCACGTTCACTCACTTTTAGGTTTGCCTAAATTTCATATTAGTGTGTTTAGCAAATATACAATACTAGCAGGTGCATACCCGGCGTTGCATATATCTTTGGATATATTCTGAGGATTCCAATTTCCCCAAATCCTCGTTTACGTCATTGAATTACCCCCAAAAGACCCGACAACAAGCCCTGAATCACCAAAATCCACCCCAAATCACTTTATTTGGTACGAATTACCCCCAAATCCTCCTTTTTCCAATAATAGGCTCGTCCCCACTCGTCCTCGTTCCTCTATATAACAATAGTTAGTTTTACTGGTTTGGATTTTCCTAAAGTCTTCCGTTACTTCCTAGAATTACCACAAACAACCCGACAACATGGATGTTTCACCAATTATTTCTTAGTTAAAACTAAATGAATTTTTGTCATCAAATCTAGTCATAGCTGCATTATTCATGCTGTTTTATTCCATATGGCTTGTAACTTTCAATACCTAAAAAACAAACGCAATATTTTTCACAGCATTATTTACCCAAGCATTATTTTGACAATGAATTGCATGAGTTCACCAATACTCACAAACATCTAGGTTTGATAGTTCAGTCGAATCTCTCTTTGGAAGCTCACGTTGATCACATTTGTAAAAAAGCATGCTCTAGACTTTCACAGCTGAGAAAATTGAAATTTCCGTTAAACAGAAACACGTTTGAAAAAATGTATAACGTATTTATTCTTCCCATTCTTGAATATGCCAGTCCGGAGTGGGATAACGCACCTGCAAACGTAGTGAAACAGCTTGATGATATACACTGGGCTGCTGCTCGAATTATTACAGGGCTTTCAATTCTCTGTCTCAACATTAGCACGTTTTAGAAATAGAAGGGCAGTCTCTGCAGAAAAGAAGAATTTCACACAAAATGGGCACCTTCCACAGAAGTGTAAATTTATTTATTTATTTATTGGTGTTTGTTTTAAGGGCACATACTTATGCACATTGCCGAATCGTGACCAGGACAATTTTACGGGCGGAGGAAGCCGGAGTACCCGGAGAGAACCACCGAGCATCGACGAGCAACTGTCAGCTGCTCAACATTCTAACTCTGTTCAAGCTCCGCTAAAGCAGGGTTACAGCGGTTGAAGACATGTGCACCACCGACATGCATTACGCCTTAGTACACGGCATCATCGTGCCCCCATGTAGACAGCCGGGATAAAGTGCCTTGCCCAAGGACACAATCCGGGTCTTCTCGGGCGGGAATCGAACTAGAATTGTAAATGACAATGCTCCTAGCTTTCTCACTGATTTATTACCACCTTCTGTACAAGATAACGTGCGTCTTCTTCTGTTGAAATATGGAACTCTCTTCAGGGATTGTCCCACTATTAGAATTTAAAAACACTCTCTCAACCTTCTCCTGTGGACCTCCTGAATATTTCAACGCAGGGAGGAGGCGGTTAAATACCCTTCACTGCCCTTAAGATGTGGCTGTAGTGACCTAAATGGGGATAAATTTCTCAACTATATTGCAGAATTTTCTAACTGCTCTTGTGGGAATCCTGTTGAAGACGACGAACATTACTTTGCAGATTGCTCACTCTACTCTCACGAAAGAACTGAATTATCGTCTCCACTATCAAGGTACAACGCCATCCCAATAACCTTGACTTCTTGTTATATGGAGACCCTGAACTCCATACAAGAGACAAAATCATTATCTTCAGCGCTGTTCAATAATTTATTGGAAAACAAATAGATTCGTTTCGACTAAGTGACCGAGAGGGACACTTGATCTCTTCAAGTCTCTCCTGGGTTCAATGCTGTAGGGCTTTTGCAGCTGTGTTTTTTAGACCTATATTTTCTTGTTATGACATTCAAAGGGCAAAGGTTGACATTGGCATTTTCAGGGACCTGTCAGTTTGCCTGTTGACAAATTGTATCTTTTAAGGTGACAATGATTCATTTTAGTCAAGTTATATTAAATGGTAGAGGGTGTGGTTGTGTAATGTACAGTTCTAGAACGTTTTGTTGTATTGTCCCCTGGTCAAATGGCCAATAGTACAACCGTAAAGAGTAAAGTTACAAACGGGCATCGACATTAACAATTATTCTTTTCTTTTTTTCTTTTCAGTTCTTCTCTATTTTTTTCCTCATTTGAGTACTTTTTCATTTTCCCACTGTTTTTTATTTTTTATTAAATTTTGGTAATAAGATTGTTCATATATACACTTTTTGTTGCAACTCAAATTCACTGTTGTATATTGTTGGGAGAGGAGAGTTTCCTAAGTGGAAAGAACTTGTTCTCCAGCCTCACTTTGTCCTCCATATTGACAAATAAAATATGTTTAATCAAAAAAACAACAACTAATTTTTGCTCGGTTTTCTCTAAATCTTCGGTTTCTACCTGTTTATATAAAAGTAGCATGTTGTGCTATAGGACCGAAAGGTTTCCTGGTGGTTCATTCGGTTGTTCTGGAGTACAGTACGGCTGCTGTGGACTTTTCACTTTCCACGGATGGGCAATATTTCCACGGTCGCAATAATATTAGAATCCAAACACTAATTAAACGAATTATCATCAACAATTTAATTAATGAAGCACCGGGTGTAACCCGGTGCTTCATTAATTAAAATTTTGCTCATGATGTTTTTTTTATTACCTGGTAAACGCATGTGTGGACACCACTGCCAACGTGTGGATTACGACTAGTCGACGGCGACTGTACTGTATACTCCAGTATCGCAGAACAACCTTTAGGTTGGAACCGTTTTAGCTTATTTGTTACTATGTTTAGCTTCCTTGTCCCTTCAGACCAGTTCTAAACAATGGCATCGCTTCATTTTGTAGTTTTGAGCTATTTTTTTTTATAGCGGAAGAACTTTTAACTTGGAACAGTTTTACATTCCAAACCTAGTCTGTCAATACCTAGGATTACAGGCGTTATTTTCCCTACTCTAACCCTAACGGTCTATCTAGTCGAAGGTATCTCTGGTTCCTACTTTTACCTTTTATCCTATTACTACATTTTATTTTACCTTTATCCATGTCTCAATATGTCTAATCAAATTGCACCATTCCTCGTAATCTGTACTTATCCATACAAAGTTATCTCCCCTGTGTATAATGATTCCTTAGCCCGAAAGACAATTGAGCTGGAAAAGGCATTGCTCAAACTACTCGAATCTTAACAAGCGAATAAGCTATCGAGTAATTGATCGAACGAGTGACTCCTCTTATGCTCATCTGGGAATTGTGACATGACGATATACTATTGGAGGATACCTTTTAGAGGATACGTATCAGAGGATATCTATCTGAGGATAGTTATAATGCCTAGTGACTGTTCAGTTCTTGGCTTCTAGACCAGCTCCACTTCTTTATAGCACCAAGGCCACTACTGATGATTTGTCCATTATCACTAATGCCAGTCGTATGATTAACTGGTTGGGTGCGGGAAGCCACGATCGTGGCTCTACCGTAAAGTGCGGGAAGCCACGATCGTGGCTTTGGGTGATGTGATTCCATTGACCCTTGTATTTTCATATAAAACACAATCAATAACACCCGATTTGAAATGGGTGATATATATAAGATCGACCTCAAGTAAGTTCACCACATTGCGCATGCGGAAATGACCAATGGTCTGTGTTATGCACAATTAAATGATTATTTTCACGCAATTTGTCACCGCAAAAAAAATGGGAAATCCCCAAGTTCGTTTCTGTTGTCAATAATTTTTGTGTGGAGAGTTCTGTAAGAGATACAAATAATTTTACCCACTTGTCACTTCTGATACACCGAAAGTTATAAAAAACAATACATTCTTGTCCAAAAATCCCATTTTGATGAATTAGTTGGTATTTTTTTAATTGTAAACTCGAAGAATAAAAACACATGTCATTCCACTGTCACCGGATATTTTGTTACTATTTTTAGCAGTAAAAAAACAAGACGTGTTTTATCCATATATTTTCTAAAATTAATAATTTCAGTAAATTTTATTGTCCCCCAAACAAATATGATATGGGGTGGAATATATCATTAAAAAAAATATAGTATTTGAGAATTACCCAGACAGAAGTGAAGGTCGAAATTTTCTTAATTTATGCACAGCAGAGAAAACCAACAATGGCGTCTTGTGTTGTTTTGCCAGCTTCCGTTTGTTCTCGTATTTTTATTCATGCATTGAAAATGCAGAGTTGACATGTCTATCGAAGGACACAATAAAACAAAGGTCCACTCGCCCAATGCAGGGAACGAATGGGAATGGCATGTAAGACATATTTTTATTTATTTGAAGCGAGTCAGTCGTCTTGTTTACAATTACAATCACAGATTCACAAATCACGTGTTGTACCGGCATCAGAATCCAAAGTAAACTTTCAACAGTTACGAATTTAATATTTCAGTCGCGATTTGTTTATTTACACTGCCATTCAGAGAGATGATTTACAAATATGTTCAGCCCGCCCCACCCCGCCCCACCCTGACTCCCCTGGGTCTTTAGTATTTTGAAAGAGTGAATGAACCAACCGTGACCCGTGAACTTTTACACGTGACCTCAAAATGGCGAGTGCAGAAAATATCGAAGAATTTGATTCTGACGACTCATTATTGTATTCTGATGCTGATTATGATGAAAATTTTGAAGGGTTTTATACGAGGTCAGACACAGGGGACATCGATTCATCAGAAAGTGATGATGAATACATTTTTTCCAGTGATGAATCGCAATTCGTAAAGGATAAATGGCAGAAGGTTGAGAACTTGGCAGACGACAACATTCATGATCATTTTCGATTTTTACCCAATGCAGTTGGGAGCAAAAACATTCCATCCACCTGTGTCAACCCAGCTGACTTTATTCTTTTATTATTTGGAATAACTTTCATTCAAGATCTTGTTAACGCCACAAATGAGTATGGGGACACAAACAGTTCACAAAGATGCTCAGGCAAGCCCCGCTCTAGGTTTCATAAATGGTATCAGACCACAGTCGATGAGATGAAAGCGTTCCTGGGATTGATTCTAAACATGGGACTTATTCATAAAACATCCATTCGTGATTGCTGGATCACTGACGAGACACAAACTACTCCTTATTTCATCTCAATTTTTACACGGGACCGTTTCCTAATGCTGTTGACAATGTTTCATCTCCCCGAAATGAACTTAAGTTTGACTGGTACTGGTAGAATGCAAAAAGTAATGGGTTTCATCGAACATTTGAATGAGCAATTTCAAAAATATTACTGTCCGGATAAACAACTTTCAATTGACGAGTCACTAATTGGGTTTCAGGGGAGAGCACCAGCTATACAGTACATGCCCAATAAGCATCACCACCGGTTTGGCATAAAACTGTGGAATATGTGTGAAAGCACCACTGGTTACACACTTTCTTCGCAACCTTACCCTGGCAAGTCAACTGAAGATTCCTCAGCTCATGGCCTAAGCTTCGATGTGTGTGCTAAATTGATGATGCCCTACCTCATGAAGGGTTATCACTTGTTTGTTGATAACTTTTTTACCAGTTTACCTTTGGCACAATATTTGTATAGAGCCAAAACATACCTCACAGGGACTGTCAGACAAAATAGAAAAGGGATTCCCGATATTATAAAGATTCAGCAGCAAAAGGGACAGGTAACCGCAGCACGTAAAGGACCCATAATGGTAGCGAACTACCATGACAGAAAACCTGTTTACGTACTTTCAACCAGGGAATCAGCTCGACCAGTTGAATATGTTTCAAATAGAGGCCGTGAACATAGAGCCGTGCCACAAGTTATTGTGGAGTATAATAAATATATGGGCGGGGTTGATCTCGCAGATATGCGTACATATATGTTCCTCGATGAGAGGCGAACAATAAAATGGACAAAGAAAGTTTTTTTTTTCATGTTTGGCCGTCTTGCCCTAAATGCGTACATTCTCTTCAAACATGCAGCAAGGACATCACATGCTTATCAAATTTACCATGCCACATGTAATACGGGTACACAGAATACATCAGTAAAAATTCTTGATCGCCGCCATTTTATCATTCACTGTGTCAAGGGGCTTGTTGGCAATTTCAAAATGGAAAGAAGGGCACCGGGGAGACCAATTTCAGTCCTAGAAAACCGCCTAAACAACCCAACAGATCACATGAAAGCAGAGAAATTACCAGTCGGCAAACGCCGTAATTGTATTGCATGCAGCAATTTGAAAGTCGGGAAACGTGTCAGGACCTCATACGAATGCAAAACATGCGACGTAGGTTTATGCCCTGGAGAATGCTGGGAGGCATACCACAGGAAGAAAGTTTTTAAATAATTGAATTTCATTCAAAAACTACACATGTACATAGTTGTTACCTGTATTCCATTATATACCCTTGTTTCATACACCCGTGTTATGAATGGTTACCTGTTAATTTGACCTGTTTAACTTTCTGATGATTCATTGTTCTGAAACTCAAATTTTATTCACTTTTCGGGAGACAAGGCATGGCTGTGGGTTCAGAAACATCAAAGATAACAAGACAAACATATGTAAGTTGAAATTTTATTTCGAACATTAATTTCAGTCACACTTCACCTGTAAGTCACCTGTCATTTGTCAAGGAATCATAAATGGGTAGGGGCTACATGTAGGATGGTTCCTTGGGGTACTCCTATGATTTTTTTTCTCTTTTTCCTTTTTCTCCTGTTCATCTCCATCATGCAGGCAACATCAAACAAAGTATGTCATTTGTCAAGTTATCATAAACAGGTAGGTACTAGGTGCTAGGATGGTTCCTTGGGGTACTCCTGTGAATTTTTTGTCTTTTTCCTTTTTTCTCCTGTTCATCTCTGTCATGCAAGCAACATCAAACAAAACCTGTCTTTTTGTCAAGTTATCATAAACAGGTGGGTTCTAGGTGACTGGTGCTAGGATGGTTCCTTGGGGTACACCTGTGAATTTTTTTTCTTTTCCCTTTTTTCTCCTGTTCATCTCTGTCATGTAGGCAACATCAAATAAAACATGGTAGCTGTCTGGAGTACTAAGATTTATGTTCGCATGTATCCCAATGAACTTCACATGACAATAGAAACTTGAATCTGAAATTATATTTTAAAAATTGGTTGAAAATAACAGTTCCAGGGCTCAATTCAGGTTTCATTCACATATTTCACTTTAAACTTTCTTTGTCCAGTTTACTGTTTGCCTCTCATCTATGTTTTACCTGTAGTTTACCTGTTATGTGATAAGTAATTATGCTGGTGTTATCATACATGGGTATGTGCTGAGCTAGTTCTTTAGTGGATTCCGATGAATTTTTTTTTTTTTTCAAATTCCATTTTTTTCAATTTCAAAATTTTTACCTGGTTGCTAATTAGCTACCTGAAACACCTGTAACACACCTGTAATGTGATCAACTTCAAACAATGAGATGTGGCTTTTGTCTGTGGTAATGAAGTTTCAACTGTTTTTGTGTTAACACATATCCTGGTGGAACTTTTCCAAAATGGTTACTGTAATATGCATTTCTTGTTTCCATTTACCTATTTTCTCGTTAACTACAGGTAATTCCTGTTGTGGCATACCTTTGAAACAATGCACAACAAACATTACTGTTAGCTGTCATGGTACCATTTGTCCATGAATACTTCCTGTAAGTGGCTTATTCAAAATTACAAAACCAATTTTCTTTAAAAATTTACTTTTATGAGAGGTCTTACCTGTTTGCTCGTTAATGGTAATATACCTGTTATACACCTATTATGCACCATAGTCAACTAATAGTGTTACCTTTAATAAAAGGCTTGGTTTTTGGGATGGAAAATAAACAAACAACAAGTCAAAACTCTTTATTTTTACATATGCTTTTAATTTTTACCTTTTTTTTTTGTTAATTAGTTACCTTTTTACCTGAGTTACCTGTAAAAAAGTGAGCCAAAATCAAAAAAATAATTGTACTTTAAAGGGAATTTATTAGACTTTAAAAAAATGTATATATATTGATGAGTTGAAAGAAGAGAATGAACAAAATAATATAGAAGAAGAAAGTGTAGTTTATTTCTTCTATTTCTGAAAAAAATACACACGTTTCAGTAGCGCAATGAAAGAATTGTAGCACCCAACCAGTTAACGTCTACTCTTTACTTCCACTACTATTGGTCTGTACCACTACTAGTGGCTACCACTATCTGTCCTGTGCTAGAGTCTCACGGACTTATTAATGATTACAATTGCTCTCAGCACCTATATCACACCATAACCCCCATAACGGGACTCGGTTCATATCACTATCAAACTTCACTTCCACTACTACTAGCAGTCTAATATGATCTTCTTGCTCTGACGACTTGAAACTTATCAAGCAAATAAGCTATCGGGTAGTAACTTGAACAGGCATTACCCGAATGACTCGAAACTTATCATGAAAATAAGCCATTCCATAACTGCTCCAACGAGTGACTCCTCTTACAACTCATGTGCCCATCTGGGTATTGGAGGATACCTATGACACGATGATGTACTATTGGGGGATACCTTTTGATGATACCCTTTAGAGGATACATATCGGAGAAGATCTATCTGGAGATAGTTATGGCTCCTAGCGTTTTGTTCTGCTTCTTGCATCTCGGCCACTAATGCTGACTTATTCATTGTTCCAGCCTATGATAGCTTACACTATATTTACCGCAAACTATAGTCTTCTACTGCCCTTGTAGCCTTGTACCATTACTACTGACGTGTAGCACTACTATAGGCTTGCTAACTATCTCGGATTGCTCGAAGAGCTCGAATCTAATCGAGCAAATAAGCAATCGAGTAATTACTGGAACGAGTGACTCCTTTCGGACTTATGCTCATCTGGGTATTAGAGGATACCTATAACATGGTGATGTACGATTGAAAGATACTTTTAATAGGATAGGTCTTAGACCACCCCCTCCCCACAGCGGACCTACCCATAGTCACTACCATCTGTCCTATGATCAACTTCTACTGTAGTTATCTAATAGTACAGTATTATGTCACACCTACAACCTTGCACTATTACTATTGATTTGTAGCACTATTTCGTACTTCCAAGCTATGTCGGATCCTGTCTCGACTCCTCTCCAGGTCTTCATTTCCTTGACCTGGAGCATGCTAGGGTATCTTACATGTAAGAAACAGTCTGTTAATGGTACCGTGCTACATGCTTAGGGTCTGATGATGTAGGTGAGTAAGAAATATATGCTCACATTTGGCTGACCTGTTGAAGTAATCAGAAAACTTTCATTCTCTGTGTTCAATGTTTAGCGATGTTTACGAACAAGAAGTGGGTCGCCTTTTTCAGGAGGGCTAGGTTTCTCAAACTGAGAGTTAAAATATCCCGACAGTGTTCCCGGGTCAGTGACCGTGGGTGCAAACTTGAAACCTACATCAATATATTTTTAAACAATAATAAACAACGGGGATAATTTGGGATATATACAGGGGCCGTTTATGGGATCCTTTTCTAGTGACATTTGAGCATGAATTTTCCCAGTTCTTAACCCTGGATTTCCCAATCTCACTCACAAAAATTTGATGCACAACTGGTGCCCTGATCTGGGTAGTCATAAGACCTAAAAAAACCATTGGTTTTCTGAGGCTTTATGACCTCCAAGTTCAGGAGACCAGTTATACATTAAATTTTAATTGCTTTCCTAACAAACTCCCTAAATTCAAGGCAAATGACAAGATCTTTAGTAGTATGAAAATAATTTAATAGAGACTACAGCGACTGTGTGAACATGATTGTATGTGACTACTTGTTACAAAACTCACTTGTAGTATACATGCATTTGCTCAGGTATCGGATTTAGTGTTCGCTGTTCAATTCGATTGTAAAATGTCTTAGTCTTTGTTGGTTTTTCCCCTCCAAAACATATTCCCAAGTGGAGACCACAAGATGCAAATTTTCCCAATGGCATGGGTCCCAAAAGAGGGTAGAATAATTCCTGAAAGAAACAGGTCCGAAAGGCTCGTTCATTATTATTGTTTTAAAGAATTACTTTTGTCTAATGCAATTAATTCTTCGGAATTATAATAATAAAAGACTGTGTGTCATATACATGATACGTCAATCGTCATATACTTATAACAATAAATATGGCACGAGTACCAGGACAGAAGAATAAAATGTGAGGCTGCGACCTCGAGGTTTATCCTTCCGCGGTAGCACAAGTGCCATATCGATTTACCCATTCATACGTGTGCCATTCTATGTTTATTACATGGCTTCACGTCTATAAAAACAATTATTAGAAGGACACTCAACAATTCATTTGACAGCTACCAACAAAAAGAACACATTTTATCGTCAACCAAATATGCGAGGATGCCCGTGTTACTACTTCGTTACCTGAGTTCCAATGTGTACTATGTGCCTACTGGCACGTAGAACACATAGGAACTCAGGGGCTGATTTTTAGCTTTCGTTAGCGATTCAAACTGTAATTGTTGCACACGATTTATAGAACTCAACGATTTCCATTCCGCACATGTGTGCAGAACAGATTTTCCTTTTCCGCATTGTTTAGTGTTGCATGGTTTAGTGTTCCCATCTATTTACAACATGTATTCACAATTGCTATCTACATCTTCAGACTGCTTGGCTCCTTGATGGTCATTAATTCAATCACTAAATCCATACTACAAAGTCTGTTCTTTTGTGAGAGGTTTTTTCGAACTCTTTCTATACTGGTGGGGGATTCATTCCAGAAGTATTATGTTGCCATGGAAGATGGAGGTCATTCTTGTTCAGTCTTGCAAATGCTTCATCAAAACATGTGATAACCTCTTCTTGAGACATCATGAGGCAAACATTATGCTGAATCTGGCTTGGGTAAACAACTGCATATCTATAACATTTGTTTTAGCAACAGTTCCAATGTTCCCTTCCACATATTAAGCATACACCAAACAGAGTTCACGTTGTGGGCGAGCTCGCCTGAGTTCGGTATCAGTTTCATCAACGATTAGTGGTTGTGGGTTGTTTACCCTCACCTCTTCTGCTCCAAAGGTGTCTCTTGGGCTGTTTTCTTGATGTCTTTAGTGCGACTTGGTTCAGTGCCTTCAGGATTAGTGTCTTCTGTTATCGCGGTTTGTTGGGTGTTGATGGCTGCATCTACTTTTATCTGGGTCTTCGGGGCATTTCTTTCTTCTAGAGATAGTGCAGTTCAAGTCTTGTGTGGATAAGGCTTCTGGTCTTTTCCCTCAAAGTATCTTCGGAGGTGTATCTTCAGTTGATCCTGCTACTGGGTGACGTTAGCATAAGTCTTCTTCTTGGCACCAAGCCGGAACATCTTGTCTGTTCAATGGTTCGATCGTGAATGATGCAAAGTCCATGCTTCACCTAATCTTATATATCTGTGACGGACGTGTTTGAAACGCCACCTAACTTCAACAAATTTTGATCAACTTTTTTTTATTCTTGGTTGGGGTTTATGGTTGTTTCTCATGGGTGGGGGGGGGGGGGGGGGGGGTGGGGGTACAGGTTAAAGTTGGGAAATTTAGAAAATTAACACAGAAGTCTATAGAAAAGAAACACAATGTACTTTTCCATTGTAAACTCATAGAGAGCAAAAATTTGCTTTGTTGATTTACTTTGATTTGATTGGCCAGTTGGTCTTACGAAAAACAAAAGTCATCCAAAACTTAGCCATTCAGTTTCCTGAGGTAAAAAGTTCATGCTTTGTTCATTTGACATTTGAAAACAAATATTTACAACAGAGAATTTTCTAGTGATGTGATGATGATTTATTTTTCTGATACAATAGGGGTAACCTAAAAGTCACCAGGAATCAATTTGAAATAAATACACAGAACAACACACACGTGTGAATGGGTTAATCGATATGGCACCAGTGTCATCGCGGAAGGATGGAACGAAAGCTGCAGGCCTCGAGTTTTATACTTCCGCGATGGCAGAAGTGGCCTATCAATTAACCCATTCACACGCGTGTCGTTCTATGTTTATTACATGCCTTCACGTCTATAAAAACAATTATTAGAATGACACTCGGCAATTCATTTGACAACTATCAACAAAAAGAAAACATTTTATCGCCAACTAAATTTGCGAGGGGAACCCATGTTACTATTTTGTCCCCTGAGTTCTAGAGTGTTCTATGTGCCTACTGGCACATAGAACACACTGGAATTCCGGGAATAATTTTTAGCTTAACTTGACAAAGTCAAGATAAGCTATTGCCATCATGCGTGTGGAAGTTTGTGAGTCTGCGAGTCTATGACTCTGTTCACATTTTCCTTTAGCACAGGCTACACCCTGTAGTTCTTGTCCTATCGTCACAAAATTTGATATGCAGGTTTGCACAGTCTACAGGTCGTATTTATGAAGGGATTTATTGTAACTTGGTATGATGCCTCTGTATAATATCTAGATGAGAACGCCCATTTTGGTCATGATCTGTCAACCATGACGGCTGCTCAAGCCCGAAACCCAAAAACGTTTAGCACAGTCTACAGGTCATATTTAATATGGGGGATTTCATTGTAACTTGGTAGGCTGACTCCATATGATGTCTAAATGAGAACTTTCTCATTTGGTTGTGATCTGTCATTCATGTCAACTTCCCGATCCGAAGACCCGAAAACCTTTATCACAGTCTACAGGTCGTATTTATTGAGGGATTTCATTGTAATTTGGTAGGCTGACTCCATATAATGTCTAAATGAAAATGCCCCTTTTGGTCGCGATTGGTCAACTGTGGCGTCACAGGGGTCCGAAACCCTTTACCACAGTCTACAGGTCATATTTATGAAGAGATTGCATTGTAACATGGTAGGATGACTCTAGATAATGTTTAGATGAAAACGACCCTTTTCGGTCGTGATCAGTTAGCTATGACGGCTGCCAGAGCCCAAAACCCGAAAACCTTTAGCAAAGTCTGCAGGTCGCATTTATGGAGGGATTTCATTGTACCTTGGAAGGATAACTTCATATAATGTCCAGATGAGAATGTCCCCTTTTGGTCAAGATTGGTCAACTATCACGGCTATAGGGTCCCGAAGCCCAAAAACCTTCAGCACAGTCTACAGGTCGTATTTATGATGGGATTTCATTGTAACTTGGTAGGATGACTCCAGATAATGCCTAGATGAGCACTTTCCCATTTGGTCGCGATCATTCAACCGTGACGGCAGCCCGGGCCCAAAACCCGAAAAACTTGAGCATACACTACAGGTCGTATTTATGAAGGGATTTCATTGTAACTTGATAGGATGACTCAGTATAAGGCGTAGATGAGGACGTCCCCTTTTGGTTGTGATCAGTCAACCGTGATGGCTACACAGGCCCGAAGCACTTTAGTACAGTCTACAGGCAGTATTTATGAAGGGATTTCATTGTAATTTGATAGGATGACTCGTTTTGGAATAATTTCACTGTAACTTGGTAACTTTCGTTGACATACATTAACTGTGACGGCCACATACATTAACTGTGAGGGCCACATTAACCAACCCCTTAATTCCTCAGTACAGTCTGCACTTCATATTATTTTTATTGTAAACATAGCATAAGCATACAGGGAACAGAAATTAACATATTCCCAATTATCACAATTCTTGTCTTATTTCATAATCCTTTCATAAACATTGAACATTATCCTTTTCACCAAACACAACACACAAACAAGTTAAGCTACAGTGTCATTGACACTTTCATTAGCTATCCCTAGGGATTCAAGTTGTAAATTGCGGCGCACGATTTGTAGAAAATTCCAGTGAAATTTCGCTTCTATTTAAAAATAGTTCGTCAACGATTTCCGTTCCACACATATGTGCAGAACAGATTTTCATTTTCCGCAAGGCTTAGTGTTGCTGTAGATGGGGGTTTCATAGAACAGGCGTGTAACAAACCCATATTCCGTACGGTATCCAGGGAGCGCGGTGGCTTAGTAGGTAGAGGTGCAGGCTGCAAGCCGAGAGGTCCTCGGTTCGAATCCCACCTGCGGCAACTGCGTTGTGTCCTTGGGCAAGACACTTCATCTCCATTGCTCGCGTGGGGGCACGGTGGCGCTGTGTACTAAGGCGTACTGCACGTCGATGGTGCACTTGTCTTCAACCAATGCTAACCCTGCTGTGTGGAGTTAGTATGTTGGGGAGCTGACAGTTGCTCGCCGTTGCTCGGTGGTTCTCTCCGGGTACTCCGACTTCCTCCACCCGTAAAACTGTCACGGTCATGATTAGCCATTGTACATAAATATGTGACCTTAAACACCAATAAATAAATAAATGTACGGTAACCAGGTACTCTTTTGCCTATGCACATTCAGAATCCGTTCAGAAGAGGTCTTTCATTTAGGTTGTTGAATGTGAACACATTTTCTTGGACGATAATCAGCTGGCGTCAGCCAAGCGTAAGTTCTGAGTCCAACAGAGCAGTGGACTGTTGGTGTGTTTGGATCAATATCTGAGTTATTTAGTTCATTACGAGCATTAGTTATGACTGAAAATGATTCCGATATACATGTAGATCCGGTGATGGCGATGTTGTTAAAATGTGATAATTGTTATTGCACAATACACCATACATACTGTGGCATAAACGGTGGTCTGAACATGGCGCATGACGAAATGCAATAAAGATTGGTAATTTGTTACCATGTGGGAACGTTGTTTTCCAATAATTTTGACATTGCAGAGCCTAAACTTCGAATTATTCTCCTTTGTAGATATTGACGAATGTATATCCAATCCATGTAAAATGGAGGAAACTGCAGTGACTTGTTGATTGGATTTACATGTCAGTGTGAACCGGGATACGCCGGTGGCCTTTGTCAGAAAGATATGCAAATACATACAGCTTCAACCCTTCGAGTATTGAACAAAACAAGAACCATACCCATTTTGACTCTTGAACGCGAAACACATTTTATATTCTTCAATTCACTTTCACTTTCAATCTCGAACATTCTTCATACGGAGCGATTATCACAGTCCACACTAATAATATCAATAATCCAATTTGGGGGAAAATGACCGAAGTAACTGCCAAGGCTGCACATTTAACTCACAAGCATGGTTGCGTTTGAATAAAAAGAAATACTAGAATTAATGATTGTGGAGAATCATAGACTTTTCCAGACGAGATTACGTCATATCATGTGACCCCTCGCTGGAACGAGTTCTTCAGACACTCCCCCCCCCCCCCCCCACACCACAGGGGGGTGTCTGAAGAACTGTTTTTAACTGTATTACAAAAGTACATTTATTGATATCCTGAGAAAGGTGGGTATAGTAGTCTCAAATGACTCAGTCTGACAAAATAAAGTTCAGGTTAACCCTTTACCTAACATGAAAAGCAGACGACACTTGCAAAAAAAATTCTTGAATAACTAAATTTTTTCATTTTTTGTCTCAAAAACATAGGTTATGACCCCTCGTTGGAACGAGCTCGACGAGCTCGTTCCAACGAGGGGTCATAACCTATGTTTTTGAGACAAAAAATGAAAATATTTTGAAAATTAATTGGCGATTTTTGAGAATAGCGCTGGCCGGTTTTGGCCGTTACGTTGGGTAAAGGGTTAAAATCATCATGAATGGTGGAGAAGCTTAATATCAATATCGGCGTCCAACAAGTCTACGTCTGACAAAAGGAGTTCAGAATCATAATACCCATTGAGTAATGTGGCTATTTGAAAACAGGACATTATATCTCTAATTTATTTAACATTTTGATGTTTAGTACCTTGTGGAGGGTTAATGAATGCTTGCCAGAATAATTCGTCACAAGAGTCTATTTTTTCTAAAAAATCTGTAAGATCCACTTGAAAAAATTCACAGAAAATGTGAATTTGAAGTTCTTAACTCTTTTGGCGCGACAGGCGACTAAAGTCGACAGACGGCAGACCGCGGAAAGGTACTGCAGTAGTCATTTTAGCCAACTAGGTGTGTCATTCCCAAGTGCTTTTAACTTTTACCCAATGCAGACGATATCAAAATTTTTTATTTTAAATATCATTTTTTCAAATTTTTCAAAAACTTTCAACAAAACCATATCATGTGACCCCTCGTTGGAACGAGCTCGACGACCTCGTCCCAACGAGGGGTCACATGGTATGGTTTTGTTGAATTTTTTTTTAAAATAATATTTTTTCAACTGCTGAAGTTGCATATTACGCAGGGGATGCGGCCGATTTGTTGGGTAAAGGGTTGAACAAACACACGTATTCCTATGTTTCATGCACCATTTATGTCCAATCCATGAACAACGATATCGTCCCTTGAAAGTATAAAGGTGCCATTTAAATATATACAGAAAATAAAACAATTATGTCATGTTATCGTTTGTAATCAAACCCGGAAATCCCAGTGAATCGCGCTTTGGAAAGTAATAAATTGCAAGAAACGTCGAGAGAATATGGAAATCATAAAATGTCCAATGTGGAATGTCAATTTTATGAAAATGCGAATGATATGCCAGATCCTTGAGACTTGAATTCGATGCACAGAAATCTCATGATATTCGATGACTTGATATTGGAGAAACAGAATAGGTGTGCGAATCTTACTATGTTCGAGGCTGTCACGGCAACATGGACTGTTTTTATCTATCTCAAAATTATTTCAGATTGCTGAGACAGACCATAAGAGAGAATGCGAATTTACTGTGCCTGTTTCCTCAAGATTTTAAGAATCTCAATTACATTTACAACGATTACATGGCCAATGACATGAGCAAAAAAGAATTTAAAAGATTTTTTAAGTTGGTGTGGGAATGCACACATTATAATTTTGTGGTCATCGATCTAACGAGAGGTAAACATTATGGAAAATAAAAGAAGGGATTCAAGGGTTTTTTTTATTTTCCGGACGATTGCAAATGAGAAGAAAAACTTGACTAATCATATAACGTAGAAAATAAAAAAATAAAATATACAATTATTAAAAAATATTTTTAAAAAAGATGCCAGACAACGTAACTCAATTATTAGAAAGGATAACCGAGAACACGAAAAGAACGACCGATAATACGATTGCAAAAGATTCTTTTTCAATCGTGCTGAGCGATGACAAGACTGGATTCATGACGAAATTTAATCCACCATTCGAATTGAAGGGGGATAAGAAGTACGAGATGGCATTGGTAAATCTGGAGATGGACTATTCGTTTCCCAACATCACGGAGAAAAATAATACGTTCAGATATTCGAACGGAACGGATTGGTTCGCGATTCGCATTCCCAAAGGCAGTTACGATATAGTCGATTTGAATGAACTCCTTCAGACTAGAATGAAGATCGACTGTCAAGATGGAACTGCCATGAACACAACTGCCAACGTCAACGCCCTGCAAACGATATTGGACATGAAAGAGGGTTATCGAGTGGATTCTAGAGGAGATGACACCCCTCAAAAGATGTTGGGTTCCGATCGAAACTCGTACGAAGGACATGCAGCATCAGAAAATGTGGTGGACATTCTCTCTGTCAACAGCATTTTGGTGAACGTGGACGTGACCTCTGGAAGTTACGTGAATGGTGGCACATATCCCGCGATCTACTCGTTTTTTCCGGACATTTCTTCGGGCTACAATATCATAGAGCGACCTCGAAATCTAGTCTATTTGCCCTTGATAACCCATGCTTTATATGGCATCAACACTGAATTAACAGATCAAAATGGAGAACTGTTATTTCTTCAGAGCGAACGTGCGAAGATGCGATTTCACATAAGAGTAAGAGAAATTTAACATTTTATTAAATAAAGAAAAACATACAAAAATTTTTTTTTTTTTACATAAATTTGTTTTTTGTTTTTATCCTCTATAAAGTAATGCATTGTCTTTTCACATTTGTTTTAACGTGAGAAACTTCTCCTCTTCTGTAAACAATTCGCTCTCGCGTTTTTCTTCTTCTTTCTCGACAGACATCTCCTCTGCAGTAAACAATTCATCCTCCCAATTTTATTAGTATTAATTTATCTTTTACAAGTCATTTTTTTTAAATAAAATAATTTTTTTTTGCTCTATAAAAAAAATATTGTGGGTTTTTTTTTACAAAATAATTTCTGTTTTTTACAAAATACTTTTGTTTAAATTTTGTTGCTTAAAATTCAATCAATTTTCTTTTCTGTGTGTGTAATAGTCAAATCAATTTTCTTTTTGTAGAACAGGAAAACAAATTTCCTTTTTTTTTCAATTCAAATCAATTTTTTCATACATATATAATAGGAAGTAAACAAAATAAATAAATTAAATACAAAAAAAATTATCAAAATTAAAATAAAAAAAACAACAAATAATGACGCGATACTTATAACAAAGCGTAAACATATCTGAAGGTCAGAAAGTCCAACTACGCAGATCATTAGAAAATCGAGAAGATGTGAGATTGAAATTAAGTCATCAAGACTTGAGCAATGGACTTGACAAACTCGCTTGGACCAAAACACATATTAACAGAATAGGCAAAGCGCTTGTAATCAAAGAGGATTGACAATGAGACTGAGTCCGTGCAATTGAGATACAATTTGAAAATGAAGAGATTCTTAGGATTGTTGGCGGAATTGGTCACCAAGGCTTTACCCATTCTCACCAAAACTGTCTTGCCGACTTTGTGTATAGGAGCTCTGTCGGGATTGACCAGTTCTGGTTCACAGAAAATAATGGGGAGCGAGTTGTTTCTGAAGCGAGGAGGAGTCGTGTGTCGAGTCGAAATGGATGGTAAAGGATAGTATCTGAAACGCACGAAAGGTAGCGGCATATTTCAATCTCGCGGGGGCTGTCTCTATCTAAAGAGAGGAACAAATTTGATCGATGGCCGAGGACTGTTATTTGGCCCAATTTTGCCTTTTAAAAGCGTTCCCATTCTCAGTATATTATTATGAGATATTGTTTTGTGATGAGAAAAAAAATAACATAATGTTATATTTTTTATATGTTAAATAAGACAGGAAGTAAAAAAAATAAATAAATAAAATGAAATAAAAAATTGAAATGGAATTAAGAAGTAGCAATCTAATCCCGACTTACTGGTGACTGTATTACCGATGGCACCTCTCTCTTTGGAAGATAGAAACAACGCGTTTCGCATCGATCAGGTCAATAAAATTCAACCTTATTTAATGATGGATAGAAATAGACGTCAAGTACTCAAAAAGACATATGCACAAATAACTAAATTGGTGGACGGTCTGAATCTGACTCTCATCACCTTATCCATGCATGGGTTTGGGTGCTGCTGGAGTGGGTCTCCTATCAACCGTGGCTACTACAGACTTTTCCACAGTCACCACCATCTGTCCTATCATTAGCTTCTACAGCAACCATCCTACATTATAGTCTTCTATCGCTGTTGCAACCTTGTACCACTACTTCTAACGTGTAGCACTACTACAGGCGTGCTGGCTATCTCAGTCTCGACTATAACCTCGATTAAGGTTCCAACAGATTTCTCCATTTCCTCCAACATGTAACATTTTATGCAGAGTTCAAATCCTCTGTATAACACGGATGCATATAGAGAGGCTACAAAAGGAATCCTGAAAGTAGGAATCCTAGCCGATTCCGTAAAGTTGGATTCCGTTTTTAGCTCAACTTTGGCGAAGCCAAATTTGAGCTTATGCCATGGCCAGTCTGTCCGTCTGTCCGTCTGTCCGTCAACAATTCAATACGGCTCGGGCTAGAGGCCGTGTTTATGAACCGAATTTTACGAAACTTCTTGGGTACCTTTGTTATGACCGTGGGACGAGAACGAGTGTTTTGGGGTTCGGCCCGAAATTCAAGATGGCAGCCAGCCACCATTTTGTACCGACGATGCAGAAATCTGTTTTTTGCACAGAACTTCCATACGAAAGCGCTGATTCGAACAATTTTTTGTATGAATGTTTAGTACCATGGGATACATCGCATATAATACAGGTTTTTTTCTGGTACGTAAATTATGCAAATTAGACTAACTTTGATGTATTTAGTGTTACTTTCAGCACTGTCAGTGCAAATGCCAATACGGCTCGGGCTAGAGGCCGCATTTATGAACCGATCTTTACGAAACTTCTTGGGTACCTTTGGTATCACCGTGGGACGAGAACGAGTGTTTTTGGGTGCGGTCCGAAATTCAAGATGGCCGCTGGCAGCCATTTTGTTCAAAATTAGAGGCAATCAGATTTTTGCACATAACTTCCATATGAAAGCTCTGATTTGAATAACTTTTTCTGTGAATGTTTAGTACCATGGGATACATCACATATAATACGGGTTTTTTTCTCGTGCAGAAATTATGCAAATTAGATGAACTTTGATTTTTTCAGTGCTACTTACACACAGTAAGTACACATGTCAATACGGCTCGGGCTAGAGGCTGTATTTATCAACCGATCTTCACGAAACATCTTGGGTACCTTTGTTATCACCTTGGGATGAGAACGAGTGTTTCTGGGTGCGGTCCGAAATTCAAGATGGCTGCCAGTGGCCATTTTGTACCGAAATTAGGTCTAATCAGTTTTTTTGTACACAACTTCTATACGGCTCAGGCTAGAGGCCGTATTTATGAACCGATCTTTATGAAACTTCTTGAGTACCTTTGTTATCACCGTGGAATGAGAACGAGTGTTTTGGGGTGTGGTCCGAAATTCAAGATGGCCACCAGCAGCGATTTTGTACCAAAATTAGTGCAATCAGTCGTTTGTACAGAACTTCTGTATGAAAGTTCTGATTTGAATAAATTTTTGTATGAATGTTTAGTAACATGGAATACATCACATATACTACGTGTTTTTATCTCGTGCAGAAATTAGGCAAATTAGATGAACTTTGATTTATTCAGTGCTACTTATACACTGTAAGTGCACATGTCAATACGGCTCAGGCTAGAGGCTGTATTTATCAACTGATCTTCACAGAACTTCTTGGGTACCTTTGTTATCACCTTGGGATGAGAACGAGTGTTTCTGAGTGCGGTCCAAAATTCAAGATGGCCATTTTGTACCGAAATTAGGTACAATCAGTTTTTTGTCACAACTTCTATACAGCTTGTGTTTATGATCTTCACGAAACTTCTTGGGTACCTTGGTTTTCATCTTGGGACAGGAATGAGTGTGTTTTGGGGTGCCTTTGTTATCACTGTGCTATGAGAACAAATAGTTTGGGGTTCAGTCAGACCCACTCTGGGACTCAAAGATTTCTTTTCTAGTTTAGCATCTGACTGTCACCCACCTTTACAATACTTTACCTATACATTTGTTACAGGCTACGGTCAGTATTTATGTACAGGCCGTTACAATACTTTATATGTACTTTTGTTATCAGGTCATTACCTAGATGTTTGTCATTGCTGTGTCACATACTATACATGTACATGTCTTGACAAGTTGAGCTACAATGTCATTGACACTTTCATTTAACATTTTAACACTCGTGGTTATGAAAAGGGGCTGATAACACCTAAGTTAACTTCCATTGCAAGAACCTAAACAGACGAAATGTGAATGAAGATCCAATACAGCCAAGATCGAAGTGAACGAAGAGAACTGATCCCAAGGAAGCCAATTTATTTATTGTTTTATTGGTGTTTAAGGTCACATGGGTCATTTCACAGATTTGTAGTAAAATAGGGTTTAGAAAAATGTCGCAACCAAAACACTGATCATATAATCTTTGATGTTTTTTTTGTTTGGTCACTAGGTGTAGATGGCAATCCAGGACCTGGCATCGAACAGAAAAACATGTACAAATGTGATATCCCCTTTCACATGGGACACCCCATGCTGGGATGTAAACACCGTTACAAGCCTATGTTAATACATTTGTGGAGAACAAGACTTCACAATCAAACATTTGCCATGACAAATGAAAGAATGCCATGTGTTAAGTCATATTTCTCAAGAATGCCACACAAAATGATATTTCATAAATATTATTAGTCAAATTAACACAAATCTGCTAACACCATGAATGATTAAACCCCTCAGAAGCTCTACCTCCGAGAATGTTTCAGAGTCATCTGCATGTTCCAAATATGCAAAAACTTGAAAGATGACCTTCTAAACAAAAATAACTTGTTTATGTTATACTGGATGCCAATCTTGAAAGACCATCTTAAAGTGCAATGTAACGGTGTTTACATCGCCGTAACGGTGTTTCCAGTTTTGTAACGGTGTTTACAAAGACCCTTATCCCTTTACAGTGATAGACCAGACTTCATTGTGGGCATTAAAATTACAGTACACTCCAGATGGGATAGTTTGAAACAAATTTAATCAATAGAAACTAAAAACGCTCTATTACACACTCTAAAATCAGTTGGGTTAAAAATCAACCCAAATCAACTGGGTTGAGTGAATATGAACCCAAATTGGGTTCATATTCACTCAACCCAGTTGATTTGGGTTGATTTTTAACCCAACGGATTTTAGAGTGCACTTTCTACCACAACAGTTATAATGGTACATGGCTATTACAAATACACCACCTGGGCACAATTAATCAAGGTGTGTAAAATAATTCATTCGAAGTGTCTGGACCACTCTGATGCAGATAAACAATGAAAACGTTTGTGTTGAACAGGGGGTTCAACCTTGCACACTATAACCTCCCTGTCATATAAGAAAACATCATCTTGCGCTGGCCAATTAAACTTATTAACCCCAAAACGTCACATTACTTGCACTTTAACCCTTTACCTAACATGAAAAGCAGACGACACTTGCAAAAAAAATTCTTGAATAACTAAATTTTTTCATTTTTTGTCTCAAAAACATAGGTTATGACCCCTCGTTAGAACGAGCTCGACGAGCTCGTTCCAACGAGGGGTCATAACCTATGTTTTTGAGACAAAAAATGAAAATATTTTGAAAATTAATTGGCGATTTTTGAGAATAGCGCTGGCCGGTTTTGGCCGTTACGTTGGGTAAAGGGTTAATACTATCACTCTCTACGCTTTCTACTTGGCCAAGATAAAAGACATTGTCATAACAAACGACTGACCAATCACCAACATGAAATTTGGCAATTGAGTCAGTTTTTTTCATTTTGACAATGTGTTTTATCTTGTTTGGAATTTACATCTATAGCAGGTAACTGTGCTTCTTGAGAAACACTGCAAGTTTCCAACTGATTAGATTTGCGGGATGAGATGTCAAATTTAGTTGTAATTGGTGAAAGGCAATCTCATATTTTGTGAACTGACACACACATGTTAGACAGCGAGATAAAAGCTCACCGTAATTATTATTGTGTGCCTGGTGTAATGCCATGGTTTGGGGAACTGGCTTGGCAATTTCAGGAGAGCGATTTTTTAGCTCTCCTTACTTCCCTCCTGAAAAAATTAAGGAGAGCGAAAAATTGCCCTCCTAAATATTTTGGTCTGGGATGATGGAGATTGCATGTATTAGGCTCACATTAAATTTTTGTTGTAAAGCAAAAATGTAATTTAACTTTGAAGTCACATAACATCACGTAATTTCATTTTGAAACTGGTTTAGTGGTAAAAGGTAATGGCTGCAACTGTGTTTGGGTATGTACTTTGTACATACCCAAACACAGTTGCAATCATTTGAAGCAACATGGGTCACAGCAATATTTTTTTTTTCTGTCAGTTTCAACAACTGACATCACAGTTTGAAGGGTAATTATTCAAGGAATATTGACACTATAATATACTACAATTACTACTATCCTGTCACTTGAAGCACATGCACCAGGATGTGACTAGATTCAAGCAGACCTGTTTCCAAGAAAGTCATACGCCTACCACTACCACCTTCAACCCACCCCCCAACTTGGGCACACACACAGGTCTTGTCAAGTGTGTGTTCGGTTGTTGAGTGAGACATCTAGATGTCTAAGAGATTTCGCTTTACCTTAGTAAAGTTAATAAAATCACTGATGTAGTCTGTTGGTTTCAGTTTCAATGAGTTCGTTCAATTGGATACTTAAAATGCTGTGTAAAGCTAATTGCTCTCCTAAGCTGATTGAGGAGGGCGATTTTTTGCCCTCCTGCATTTTTCAGAATGCCATGCCTGGGGGAACTGGCTTTATTTTCAGAGGCACTTGGGAATGGACCTCTTCGATGTCAGAACTTTCTATGTAATAATATTTTACAGATGAATTTGACTGTGAAAGTGCTTCAAATACTTTTCTGGCTTCGTTGAGGTCACTTCCGAATGCCACAAGCCTATCTGCTGTTCATTTGGTGTCACCGCCCACGCCATCTGCACTGCTTTTTCCATGTCCCGCCTCCATAAAATTCCAAGTGGAACATGGGAACCCCTTTTTGGACAGCTCAGTGGAAACTAAATATAAGTTTGTGTGGTTGCGGTTTTGTGTGGTGGGACCATCCGTAAAGATGTGCAACTGCTTAACTTTTGGACACATCTTAGGAATGCTATCAAAAATTGGGTGCAAATGAGCCCAGATGGTGGGGGCATCATGCCGAATATTATCAGAAATAGTGCGAAAGGTATGAACCTTTGTTTCTTCTCCAAGATTTGTGCAATAATACAAAACACCAGTATGCATTGAGGCTTGTGAGTTAGATGAGCCAAAATGTGCCGATTGTACCTGCTTTGTGTATTTGCATTGATAGTTTTCTGAGAAATCAACTTGGATCACTGCCTGTTTGGGATGATATGGCAGCATGTCATGACAATGACATGCTTTTGCGCCAGGAACTGGTGCTTTATGTTGTAAAGGTGCCGGCACAGTTTTAATTTAACATTATCAATGAATGATGACAGAAGATTCCCAATACTATCAGACACTTTTACTTTTGTTGTAAGCTTAACTTTATCTTCTATCGTTTGCACATTTTCAGTTTTTGTTTGGGATATTCAATTTTTTGCCATTGATAATATACAAAGTTGTATTACCACCAATATTTGTGGTAATTTCCTTAAAGGTGAGTGAAATGTTTTTGCACTTCTCACACTCGTTATACATACATGCTTGGGATTGAGTGCTACAACACACGTTTGCAGCCACTTCATCAATGCTAGTTTTCCCAATGATACCAAGTTGTGTGATTCGTTTCAATTTGAACTGCATGTTTTCATGAATAGAACAAAAGCAAGTCGCTCGCCCGGAAACTGAAGGCTCAACTACCTAGAATGGACGCAGAGGAACAAACTTGGTATACCCTATTTTACTTTACGTCGATGACGCACTCCCCACTCTGACACTTCAGAATTCCTTTTTCGTCATGGGTTCTTGCGCCACCTCTGCCTATCCTTGTCCTTGCGCATGCGTTTGGCTTCTGACATACCCATAGTGCTTTGAAAAGAGAATAAGTCGAAATATGACTTCACATGAATAAACGAACCCCCATCCCCCCTTACAAAAAACAGGATAAAGGGCCGAATGTTCAAACTGTGGAGTTATCTAATGAAAAGGCCTTACATAATGGTGTTTACCATAACGGTGTTTAAATTATGTTCTATAAATAGATATAACTTGGTTGGAAAGTTACCAATGAATCAAAATTTGAATTACAATTCATCGCACCATTAAGTGGTTATTTGTTCACAAATGATAATGGAACTTTGCACAGTAATTACCATGGCAACGCCGTAACGGTGCTTACATTGAATAAGTATACTACCCAGGGTAGGAAAAAAGAAAAATGAAAAAATAATTTTACTAACCTTGAAAATGTTTGCTTTCTTAAAATTTACTTTGCTTGAGAAGGGAAGCAACTCTTCTTATCAAAATGAAAACTATAACTCGATTCTCTTCTATAAGATAGCTCGGTTTGTTTCTCGTAATTGTGTTTACATGGAATTGAGGACAGGTGTAAACAGCATCGGGGCATAGCCATATAAACCATCTCTCTTGAGAATATGATGTTTTCAGTATCCCCTCAATATATATTTTGACATGTGTGGATAGGAACACAACAAAATGATTTTTTTACTAACAATATTCAAGTTGATTTTTATTGCTAGTGGTGGGGGACATGTAACGATGTTTACAATATGACATATCCCCCACCCTGTATCCGGATTTGTTGACAGGGAAATGCTACAGGGATTTTATCCCGACAAACTGGATAGTATACACGCCACATACACCCATAAAGTTGATAACTGTAGGTTTAGATTGTGTTATATTGGTCCAGAGACATATTTTAGAGCAAAACTGTGAAATGACCCACATACTTATGCACAATGGCTAATCACGACCGTGACAGTTTTACGGGTGGGGGAAGGCGGGGTACCCGAGGAGAACCACCGAGCAACGACGAGCAACTGCCAGCTCCCCAACATCGTAACTCCGCACTGCAGCACAGGCAGGATTAGATTGGTTGAAGACATGCACACCATCGACATGAAGTATGCCTTAGTACACGGCGTCATCATGCCTCCATGTGGACAATCAGGGTTAAGTCCCTTGCCCAAGGACACAACGCGGGAGTCCGAATCGATCGCTCAGATGGTCACCCATCAGAGGATTAACCGGGCTTGACGTTGCTTAACTTTGGTGATCTGACGAGAACTGGTTATCGCAACACCACCGTGACCCCACCCCCACCCAGGAAGCCAAGTGAATTGAATACGATGAAGTGAATGAATATTGAACTAGATGGACAGCATGGACAACAATGAAGCCAAGTGAACTGAATACGACGAAGCGAACTGAACACAACCAATATCGAGGTAAACATAACAAAGTTTTGAATAAACTCCTTATAACGCAGTGTTGACTGTGGGGGCGTGGTGGCTCAGTTGGTAGAGGTGCAGGCTGCAAGCCGAGAGGTCCTCGGTTCGAATCCCACCTGCGGCAACCGCGTTGTGTCCTTGAGCAAGACACTTCACCCCGATTGCCTACATGGGGGCACGATGACGCTGTGTACTGAGGCGTACTGCACGTCGATGGTGCGCATGTCTTCAACCAATCTAACCCTGCCTGCGCTGCGGTGCAGAGTTCAGAGTTACGATGTTGGAGAGCTGACAGCTGCTCGTCGTTGCTCGGTGGTTCTCTCCGGGTACTCCGGCTTCCTCCACCCGTAAAACTGTCACGGTCACGATTAGCCATTGTGCATAAGTATGTGACCTTAAACACCAATAAATAAATAAATAAATAAATAAATAGTGTTGACTGTAAAACCCTTTGAACTGAATGAACTCTGCATAATTTAATCTCAACTGTAAAACCCTTTGAACTATTTTGAACTGAACGAACGAAGTTCAGCAGAATTAATGTTTTTTAACTACAACCTTAATGAAGGCATATAATATTAAAACCCATTGAACTAAATTCTTTCACTTGGGAAGGGGAATACTCACGAGTGTTAAAATGTTAACCCTTTACCCAACGTAACGGCCAAAACCGGCCAGCGCTATTCTCAAAAATCGCCAATTAATTTTCAAAATATTTTCATTTTTTTTTCTCAAAAACATAGGTTATGACCCCTCGTTGGAACGAGCTCGTCGAGCTCGTTCCAACGAGGGGTCATAACCTATGTTTTTGAGACAAAAAATGAAAAAAATTAATTATTCAAGAATTTTTTTTGCAAGTGTCGTCTGCTTTTCATGTTAGGTAAAGGGTTAACACACGGAATCCAACATTACGGAATTGACTAGGAATCACACTTACGGAATTTCAGTTCTTTACATTTCCCTAATTTGGGCTCACCCGATAGACCATGGACCCACCAGGCTGACAATGGTTTGACCTGGTGTGAGAAAATTTGGATTTTTGACACTGAGAGAAGCAATTTCCTGGCATACATAAATGAAATTCCTGTTTTATCAAACTGTGGAAAATTGACTCTTTTAAATGATAAAATTTCTGAAGTTTCGGTTTACCACTAACACCAAGTTAAAAAAAATAAACTTTGTGTGTCCATTTTTTGAGTTAGCGCAGCACCTGATTGGGCTATTAAACCAAAAAAAAAAAAAATACTTTGTGTATCTATTTTTTGAGTCAGCGCAGCAGCTAATTAGGGTTATCAACCAAGAAATCAGTTGTTTCCAAAGACTTTAACCACTGAGGATCTGAAAGAATCAACCGTTTTTTTTTTATTTCGGTTCGAACTTGAGGATCTTTTAACGATGTGTCAGTCTTACTTGAGATCTCAGTCATACCTTCGTTAATTTGCAGTTACAAGAATTTTGGGATCGGAAAAAATGAGGAATCTTTGCTCCGTTCCACAACAGTTTCTGGAAGATAATCGCATGTTTTGTGTTCAGATTTATAATTTGGCAAAACCTTGTTGTGGCATCTTCTCGTCATTCGATGTCTGCCCCGTAAGTCAAGTCCATTTTGTTCACCAATTAAATCCATGTATTTTTATTCCAAAGAACAACATAATTCAATTGGTAATCACTAGGAATATTGAATATGTAATCGGGAATTCGTATAGGAATATAAACACTGTGCTCATCAAAATAAACATGAGATAAAAATAAAACCGCAGTAGTATATCAGGGATGAAACGTGCCTGATCAGGAGAGTAGGGTGGAACAGGGGATTCGAGCGCATTTCATTTTTTGTCTCGATCGCACCTCACCAAAAACTTATTTTTTCCGAGCAAATCGCGTTCATCACGATCAAAATCCATCGACTTGTACGATGTGACACGTTCCCCTTCACATCGTCACTTTCTCCTGGTTTTTGCAGCGGTGGACGTAGACGAGGCTTCGTGTGTTCAATGTTCATTTTCTCTAATGATCAACTTGGATCCGACTAAAATTTTGATGGAATTTTAAAAAACTCTGTAAAATTCCCTCTCTTAAAAATTCACTTTTAGGTGTGCTCGTAACTTTTGACACGACCTTTCTCGGGAAAACACTCACGTTTTTGCAGAGGTAACACGACCCGCCATTTAGGTGAATTTTTTCGACAGAATACCACCAAAAAGACAACACCAGTGCGGATGGAAGACTAGCGATCCAACGTTGATTACCATGGGAAAAACACAGTCCAAATCGAGCGGCAAATTTATTGGTGCGCCCGAACCCGACGGCGATGATGTAGTGAGGTTTTTGGCAAGGAGAGAGATAGCTCGCGGAGTATAAAACATGCGAGGTGTGCCCGCTCCGGCCTGCGATTATGTAGATATTACGAGGTGTGAGACGGACGATAAAAAATTGTTTGGCCAATGAAATGACAGAATTATCGACCAATCAGATTAATGTATTCCTATTGTGTTTCTTTCCCATTACTTTCTATACTAATTTTCTAGTTTTTCTAACTTTAACCTATAATCCTATAGGAAACAAACACAAACCCCAAGCAAGAATAAAAATATCAACAAAAAAAACGATGTGACGTCATGATGTTTTCAAAAACGTCTGTCATGTATAAATAAATTCAGCGACTTTGTGGCATTGGCTTCATTCCATTTTCATCACCAAATTTAATAACCGTTTTTGTCATTAAAAAAAACTTGACATGACCTTTCTCGGGAAAACACTCACCTTTTTGCAGAGGTAACACGACCCGCCATTTAGGTGAATTTTTTTCGACAGAATACCACCAAAAAGACAACACCAGTGCGGATGGAAGACTAGCGATCCAAAGTCGATTCCCATGGGAAAAACACAGTCCAAATCGAGCGGCAAATTTATTGGTGCGCCCGAACCCGACGGCGATGACGTAGTGAGGTTTTTGGCAAGGAGAGAGATAGCTCGCGGAGTCTAAAACATGCGAGGTGTGCCCGCTCCGGCCTGCGATTATGTAGATATTACGAGGTGTGAAACGGACGATAAAAAATTGTTTGGCCAATGAAATGACAGAATTATCGACCAATCAGATAAATGTATTCCTATTGTGTTTCTTTCCCATTACTTTCTATACTAATTTTCTAGTTTTTCTAACTTTAACCTATAATCCTATAGGAAACAAACACAAACCCCAAGCAAGAATGAAAATATCAACAAAAAAAAACGCTGTGACGTCATGATGTTTTCAAAAACTTCTGTCATGTATAAGGAAATTCAGCGACTTTGTGGCATTGGCTTCATTCCATTTTCATCACCAAATTTAATAACCGTTTTTGTCATTAAAAAAAACTTGACACGACCTTTCTCGGGAAAACACTCGCCTTTTTGCAGAGGTAACACGACCAGCCATTTAGGTGAATTTTTTTCGACAGAATACCACCAAAAAGACAACACCAGTGCGGATGGAAGACTAGCGATCCAAAGTCGATTCCCATGGGAAAAATCAGTCCAAATCGAGCGGCAAATTTATTGGTGTGCCCGAACCCGACGGCGATGACATAGTGAGGTTTTTGGCAAGGAGAGAGATATCTCGCGGAGTCTAAAACATGCGAGGTGTGCCCGCTCCGGCCTGCGATTATGTAGATATTACAAGGTGTGAGACGGAAGATAAAAAATTGTTTGGCCAATGAAATGACAGAATTATCGACCAATCAGATTAATGTATTCCTGTTGTGTTTCTTTCCCATTACTTTCTATACTAATTTTCTAGTTTTTCTAACTTTAACCTATAATCCTATAGGAAACAAACACAAACCCCAAGCAAGAATGAAAATATCAACAAAAAAAACGCTGTGACGTCATGATGTTTTCAAAAACGTCTGTCATGTATAAATAAATTCAGCGACTTTGTGGCATTGGCTTCATTCCATTTTCATCACCAAATTTAATAACCGTTTTTGTCATTAAAAAAAACTTGTAAAAAAAAAAGTTGTTATTTTTTACATATATAATAAGTAGAAAAAAAATAAATAAATTTTACAATCAATAATTATTATCATAAAAAAGTTTAACAATTCACAAAAAAATATTTTTACAAGTAACAATTATTATCATTAAAAAAAAATACACTCACAAAATTTTGTCATTAAAGGAAAAAACTTGTTAAAAAAAAGTTGTTATTTTTACATATATAATAAGAAGAGAGGAAAAAAAAAAATTTTTTACAATTAATAATTATTATCCCCCAAAAAATAATCAGTCATGACATCGTCAGTACCTCAACAATCCGTATTAAAACTGAAGAGAGTCGAGAGATTTTCGAAAAACAATAATAAAATTTATAGACTACAATCGCACGACGCCGTCGAATTGAAGGACGTGAAGACGACGGGATTGAGAGAGGAATACAACAAATATACATTTCCTTTGAAATTGAACGAGATCGCCCTGGATTTAATGTATGAATGTCAAGACAATCTATCAACCATTCTCAAGGAAAATATAAAAAAAATTCAATGCAGATGATCTGTCTCTAATCCACGGGAGTAATATAACGTCTCTAAAGAAGTGGTCGATGAATTGAATCTGGTCATCAGGGAAGAACGAACGTTTGAGAGTGTGAATCTAGTTTTCCAATGGATTTTTCAACAGGGAAAGGATAGCTCGTGAGAAAAGGATAGCTTTAAAGTTAACATGCTCATAACAAACGCGAAAATATAATAAAAAAAGAGAGAGTTAGTTCATTATAAATAGATTTTAAATCTCAATTCGAAAAGCTTATTAAAGTATTTATCATGAAGTAGTACTCGTTTTTTTTTGTCATGACAAAAACACAAAACAAAAAAAATATATCTATAATAAGAAGAAGTTTAAAAATTCACAAGAAATTTTTTCAAAGAATTAAAATAAATATTAAATATTAAATAAAAAAAAATGCCGAAAACAAAATGCATACCGCGGAAAAAAAATTATATTTTTCTACCAAATCCGAGTTGAAAAAGTATTGTAGAAATCTAGGAATTAAAAATTATAACCATTACAAAACCCAAGAACGATCGATCGAAAATGTGCGTGAGGAGACTTGTGATCTATCACTAGTGAAATTACAAGCCAAAGTGTGCATCAGTCGTTGAAATTGAAAGGTGTCAAATACATGAAAAAAGACGAATGCATAAGTCATTTGCTCGACGGAAAGGGAATGGACGAAAGATCTGCGGTAGTGACAAAAACTACTCGAATCATGAAAAAAAGGATGAGAAGATAGCGACGACAAAACAACGTCAAGAAACGACTGAGAAAGCTAAGAAGAAGAAGAAGATAGCCATTAAATGAAAAGTGGTAGAGCAGCAGAAGGTTTCGAAATAGAATAAAAAAATGAAAAGTGACGCGGTTCAAGGTGACGATTTGTTAGAAAAAAAACACGATGGATGCAATCGAGAGCGGTGAATGAAAAAAAGGGTCTCGATGTTATAACGGATATCATGATCGAAGCGTTGAAGTCACCATTGATTTTCATAAAACGAGACAAAGCCATTAAATGATGGTTCAAAACTTTCGATGTGAAGCCCGGTCTAGTAAAAAGACTCGATCCTGAATCGTTCATGGAACGGGTGAAGGGTAGGGTGTTGGACGTAATTCAAAAACATCTAGATAAGGGTTTAAAAATAAGAATGATCTTCAGGCCTGAAAATAAGCAATCTGACATTTGCAGAATGGGGTCCCCAGATGGTGAATTTGATGATGCTATTCCATACAGTGGGCCAATTTATCCTCTGGGTACCTCTTTCTGTTCAGTTTTGAGACCCTGATTCATATTGTGGTTCACAGAGAGTAAATTTAGTGAGGCTACCCTGCTGTGCAGGAGAGCTTCACTAAATTCACCCTCTGGGGACCTTATTTTGCAGATGACAGTCTGCTTATTTTCTGGCTTGATGATCTTGTATTGTCTGATAAAAAAGGTCGACGCCCAAACGGGTGAGATCCTGGAACGAGATGCCTTTTTCCGATCTAAAAATGAGATTGTGTTCAGAGATGACGAATTAGTTGATGTTTATAAAGCGATGAAAGACAAGATGATGGAATCTATGACTACATTTCAAAACAAGGGAAGTAATTGGACGTTCGAGAAGATATTGAATCTCGAGATTCACGTGGATAGACACGATCCTTTGAAAGCATCTTCCTACATAAAATTACCTTATTTCGTATTTAAAAAACAAGCCGTGATCAACGTGAAAAATGAATATGATAATGAGTGTTTCAAATGGGCGATCACATCGGCCTTGTATCCCGTAGAAAAGGACGCTCAGAATGTTTCCAAGTTCTCAGAGCCTTGTAAAAATTTTAATTGAATGGGAGTGTCTTTCCCAACGCGGTTGAAATACATCAGAGATTTTGAAAAGCTAAATCCTACCATGGCCATGAACGTCTTGGGATACGAGGGAGACGATATAAAAGGAGTAGTCTATCCTCTCAGACTGACTTCGCACGAAGATAGAGAAAAGATTGTTAATTTGTTATTAATTTCAGAGGGTGACAATCAACAATATTGCTGGATTAAAGAAATGAGTTGATTGTTGTCGAAGCAGATTAGTAAACATAAGTGCGAAAGACACATTGTTCACTAGCACATATGCACATGCTGGATGTGCCGATATGTGCTTATGTGAAAATGCACAATGCGACACATTGTGCACTAGCACATAGGCACATACGGGTCATCTGCAAAATGAGGCCCCCAGTGGTTGAATTTAGTGATGCTACCCTCCACAGCAGGGTAGCATCACTAACTGTACCCTCTGTGAACCTCAATCTGAAACGGGGTCTCGAAACTAAACAGAAAGAGGTACCCAGAGGATAAATTGACCTACTGTATGGGATAGCATCATCAAATTCACCCTCTGGGGACCTAATTCTGCTAATGTCAGACCTTATTTTCAGGCCTGATGGTGACTATGGACAAGTCAGTAGTAGTGGGCTTGGGGATACGAAAGTAAGGATGACCTTGAAGCTGCATAGCATCCATAACTATTCAGATAGATATCTTCCAATAGGTATCCTCTAAAAGGTATCACCAAAAGGTATCCTCAAAATGTATCCTCCAATAGTACATTGCCATGTCACTGGTATCTTAAGATACCAAGATGAGGCTAAGAGGGATAGAAAATTAGACCTCATTGAGGGATTTTCTCACAGCCCTCATGGCCTAATACGACAAAAAAGGGATTCTCCAAAAGGTATCCTCGAAAGGTATCATCCAACAATACGTCGCCTTATGATAGATATCCTCAAATACCGAGATGAGGCTTAGAGGGATAGTAAATTACACCTCACTGGGGGATTTTCTCATGGCCCTCATGGTCTCAAATGACAAAAAAGGGATTCTATAACCACCGACTTTTCCCATAAAAAGGATTCTATACAGGCATTCCAAAAAAGGGATTCCATGGGCCGAAACCATTATATACCGAGATGTGGCTAAGAGGATAGTATATTATACCTCAATGAGGGATTTTCTGATGGACCTCTTGGCCTCATATGATAAAAAGGGGTGCCTAGGGCGAGGTATTTGCAAAAAAAGGGATTCCACAGAATGTGGCAATTCAATACTGAGATGATGAGAATCATAGGCCTATGTTGTACACAAGGAAGATAACTCTGCATAAAGATTATGAAAAATCAAGCAATCTGATTGGTTAGTTAGCTGCAATAAAGTGTACTGATTGGATGATCTGGATAAATAAAAAAAAGAACAGAATTACCTGAAATAGGATCAGCATTAGCCTGAATAGTCCGGAAAAAGGTAAATATATTAACAAAACGGTTTCAACTGGTAGGCTCTTCTACTCTACTGGACTATACTCCTATACAAAGGAATGCACCTTATAGCACTATTTGCTACTATTATACAAAGAAATACGACTGCTATTGGGGAAAAAAGCCAATCTGGGGCTTCGCCAAGTCCGTTTTGGTGATTTTGGAGGGATTATCGGGTTGTTTGTGACAAATCTGCGAAGTAAGACTACTCTTATAGGTATCACAGAACTAAATATTTTCCCATAGGCTACCATTATAACGTTCAGGCAAAACAAAAATACGATCGCATCACTTTAATTTTGGCATTCAAATATCTTTATCCAGTATAGCCCATCAGACAACTTTCTCTGACCCCAAAACAGGGAGCCATGCAACAAATAAGAGAGATAAATTGACAGCAAGGGAAGTACCTGTCATGTGCACATATTTTTCCGGGAATTCCCTACAAAAACACACCAAATGTAAATTGTATTTTTTTAGGTCCAAAAGTCATCAAAGCACCCTCTTTTTTATCTGGAATATTCATCAATAATGCAAGATAGAATGCTTCAGACGTTTATTGAAACAATTTATTTTCCCAAGTCTGTTTATTTTTAGAGATTGCATCACTTCAAGGTGAGTATTTCTAATTCAAATATTTAGTTCAGTGATACCTACCCAAAGGAATTCGTCCGATAGCACTACGTGCTACTATTATACAAAGGAGCACGACTGTTATTGGGAAAGAAAACCCAATCTGGTGCTTCATATCAAACAAAAGTGCATTTTGGTGATTTCGGGGGATTATCGGGTTGTTTGTGATAATTCTACGAATCGAGAAACAACTTTTATACAAAGGAACGCTCCTGTTGTTGGGGAAACAAGCCCATTCTGGGTGACATCATATCAAATAATGTCGGTTCCAGTGATTTGGAGGGATTTGCTGGTTTATTTGGGTAATTCTACGAATCGGAAAATTACTCTTATTCAATCGAATATACCCTCCAAACATACTCATGTTCTATAAGAAGCCTTTGTGTAACATAGTAAACATTGCTACCATAGAAACCAAGATGGCGGCCTCACAGTATACAAAATGGCTGACGGAAACACGTATCACCCTAACAAGACGACATATCACTATGGGGATGGCGTCACAAGATGGCCGCTCACACGAACTACCATCCCTTATAAAAAAAAGTACCAGGGTACTTTTTTATAAGGGATGACAAGCAAATGTGGCATCACTAGGTCACGTGTCTATGACGTCACTTCCTAGATCCGAGAGATGGTCTGGCTAATAAGGGTCGATCCACCCATCTCCTACTCCTACTACTCACATTGATGGAAACAAAATATTAACATTAATAAACAACAAGCTATTAATTGAAAATAGAATATGTTTTCATTTTTGGAATTCACTTAAAAAACATTTCCACTGTCCTGTACAAGTATTTCCATTAGTTCCTTGAATCCTGTACCCTATGTAACAAGTAACCAACTAATCCTGTGTATTTTACAGCTTTAGTCAGTGTAAATTTTCATGTAGTGTGTGATATGTCAGTTACCAGTTTTTTTTATAACCAGAAAGTGTGACTAACCCTGTGCAATGCACAGGGTTAGTCACACTTTCTAGTTATAAGAAAATTTCATTATTAACCAAGTAAATAACCCTGTGCACTGTACATTCTTAGTGTAAATCTGATCTATATCATTTCTTTACCCAATGTAATGGCCAAAACCAGCCAGTACTGTTCTCAACCTTAGTTTGTGACCCCTCATTGGAACGGATTGTGGAAAATTTAATTTATTTCGGGAACTCCAAAAATGAAAACATATTCTATTTTCAATTAATACTCAATAATAGCTTGTTAAACATGTGCTGTGCATGCCGACATTGACAACAGAAGATGAATAATTATTTCAACCAGTATTTCTGAAACGGAATTTAATCTTATGTTAAATAGAAATAAAAACACCCATAGAGAATTGTACTAGGTACACCACACCAGAAGTCTGGCCTATTTTAAGAACACCGTGTAAGAATGCATCGGATTGCTCTTTAAGAATCCGAGTGACGTCGTTATGACGTGAAGGAAATGCTTCTACAGGAATCTGTGCCACACAGGAATGTAATCAGACCCCACAGGTGATATTTTTCTTTTCAAATATCAGTTTTATTCACTCGATTCAAGTATAATCGTGGTATAAATACAGAACACACCTCTGGTAAAGTACAAGAGACAGGAATCTACATCCCTTGTTGGGGGTTTTCCTGTATTCCACGAGCTCCTTTGACGCGTGAAATATACGAAGAACTCCATCACAGATCTCGTATGGACTTAGCAGTGGGTGGAGAGACATTCCTTACGCCTTAGTACACAACGCCACTGTGAACCCACAGGGACAGTCGAGCCTAATCTTGTTCTCGCTGTGACTCATATGACCACGTATCCGGAAACTAAACATCCTGTAACGTATTTTATTATGGTAGTCTATGAAGTTGTTTGCATTAAACTTTCCCATCGGCATTCCATTGTTTACAAAAGCAGATGAGTTGTTACACAATGCAAGGGGACATGTCCAATAGCTGTTACAAGGCCTTAACGATCGTATAGGTTAGGAATCTAACAGCGTCTTCTGAGGGTTACTCCTTTGTTTTACAGCAAGGTAGAAAGTTTGTGTTTGTGGCAAACAGTTTCTATTCTGAAATGGCAGCCACTAATGAACAAATGGGAAATCAACAAACACACTGGAACTCGTGGATTCAGTTTCGTATGTCAGTTCAAGAAAGCTCTCAGAGCTTAAATGCAACGACATCGATTAATATTACACCACGCCAGTCAGACATCAGCTTCTATACCAGGACACCAGTACACAAGGACTTCTTGGGTTTCAATTATTTCAACACAAAATTCTAACATCGACGCGACTTAACTATTTAACGAAGTTTTATCGGAGCGACTTTTTCACTCAAAGCCCATGCCAACGCTCCGTTCCTTTCTGCTCGTTGCAAAATCAGAATGCGACCAAATTTTACCCACCCGACCAGTGGATCATATTTTCCACTCGTCAACATGACGCAGACTGCGTGACTTAGATAAGAACAGAACAATGTTGAATTATCTGAAGCCAGCGGTGGGTCTACCATCTCAATTCAAAGGATAATCAACCTCCCATCGTCTCTAGCAGTTAGCAGTTGTAAACTATTCAGCTACAGTACGTGGAGAGTGGATTGTAACTAAATCACCCGTGGAGTGGAATTATCACCCAAGCTATAACTTTCAAATTTTGTACATATCGACAAAAAACACAAGCAATGTTTCAGCCAATGGACCTCCAGGTTTAACCCGGAGGTCCATTGGCTGAAACTTTGATTGTGCTGGTTATGCTTTGCAACAAACTTGCAATTATTGCTTGGGTGGACTCTCCACTCCGCGGGTGATTTAATGATAATACACTCTCCACGTACTGTATCTCCAATATTTGGGGGAATACATGACATTCCGATGAACGTACTCATCTATGAAACTGTCCAGTTTTATTAATTTCTCAATAATTACAATATAAGTTTAAATTTTAGCCTCTTAATCGCCAGACAATCATCTACTATCCTGTCCTGTTCCATATATTTCCCATCAATTATAATACTTGTTTAAACTGCAAATTACGATGTTTAATTCTCAAATTAATTCTCTTGTTTCGCATTTATTTATTCATTCTAACTAACAATTGTCTTAGTAGAGTTTATTTTCCGGGCTATTAACCCTCTCGTAGACTGCATTTCACTACACAGCTTATTGATTACCAAGAAAATTATTGATTTATTACCTCGAACATTTTTGGATGCATTTACAGTTATACCTGCTTTCCAACGTTTTGAACTGGACAAACTTTCTAAAGTGCCAATCGGTCCAATTCAGACAGTGATTTTTGCGATAAAATCGAACTGATGGACGATGGTCGTTTATATACTACCAGTGTCGGAATATTGAAAGCATATGTGGTCACTGTTATCCTTTATTGTCTTTGTATTCCTCGGTCCCCAGTCATTAGTTATTACCGTTCACTATTTAATCACTCTGATTGTCATAATAATTGGCAATGCCAATCGATGCATCCAGGTTGAAATGGTTAATAATAATTTTAAGCTTGTAACCTTGCCGAATCAGGGAACAAAATTGCTGAAAAAGTCAAAATGTACTATCGAACTGATATTTTCGGGTGTGACCCCCTCATTGAAACGACCACATCAAGCTTGTTCCACTGAGATTGCCACAGTTTATCGTTTAGAAACAAAACTAACAGTCTAACGGCATTCATATTCCCCACCGACTTTTATGTTATGATAGGAATAATCTCATTTTCAACCTGGAAATATGTTCACACCCAATAATGTCAGTCACCAAATATCATTTAATTTCTTTAATCACAACTGAAGATATCTTACAAAAACCTGCAATTTTGGGTAAATTCAAAATCGTCAAGGGATATAACTCTGGTAAAATTATTCAAATCAAAACTTCCTTTCTGTCTGCACATGTACACGTCATACTCATACTGCACACCAAGTTTTGTAAAAATCCAATGAAAAAATACTGGAGGAGTTGAGCGGGCAAGCAGTTGTGATGGAAAGTTTGCTATTACCAATGGCCATAAACATGCAACATTCATTGCATCGAAAATTCCTGACCCCATGCACATTTACACTTGATACTGATACATCAGTCCAAGTTTCGTAAAAATCCAATGCCAAATACAGGAGGAGTTAAGTGGACAAGCCTTTGAGGGGGAGGGAGAATTTGCTATTTGCAAGGGCCTTAACCACGCAAAATTTGTAGCATCAAAGATTTCTGGCCAAATGCACATCTACACTTGACACTGATACATCAGACCAAGTTTCGTAAAAATCTACCGAAAACTTTGGGAGAAGTTAAGCGGTCAAAGTTTGTGACGGACTGACAGAAGGATGACGGACAGATGGATGCAATTTTGGTAAATTCAAAGTCGACAAGGGCTATAACTCTGGAAAAATTATTCGAATCAAAATTTCCTTTCCATATGCACATGTACGATGATACGATCATACTCATACTGCACACCAAGTTTCATAAAAATCCAATGAAAAAATGCAAGAGGAGTTAAGTGAACAATCATTTGTGATGAAACTTTTGTTATTTCCAAGGGCCGTAACCACACGAAAATTCGTCACATCGAAAATTCCTGGCCACATGCACATCTACACTTGATACAGATACTTTAGACCCAATTTCGTAAAAATCCAATAAAAATGTAGGCGGAGGTAAGTGGACACGCCTTTGTGATGGACATTTTGCTATTTCCAAGAGTCGTAACCGCGCAAAATTCCTCGCACCAAAAATTCCTGACCACAGGCACATCAACACTTCATACTGATACTTCAGACCAAGTTTCGTAAAAATTCAGTAAAAAATGTAGGAGGAGTTAAGCGTGCAAACCTTTGGAATGGAAATTTTGCTATTTCCAAGGGCAGTGACCATGCAAATATTCGTTGATTCGAAAATTCCTGACCACATCCACCTCTATGCTAAATACTGATACTTCAGAACAAATTTTCGTAAAAATCCACTGAAAACTGTAGGAGGGGTTAACTGGACAAAGTTTGTGATGGAAGGACTGACTGACAGATTCCATTTCAATACCATCTGGAGATGGATGGGCGGTATTGGAATTTTGAGTTCGGTATCGGTTTTGGTATTTTTTTGTGGGCATACCGCGGTATCGGTTTAGTATTCGGTTTGTGACTTGAGATTCACAGATAGTACGAAAGGGGAATACATGTCAGAAAAATACAGAATAAGTTGTTCTTGTATTATTCTATCATAGTGCTACACATATCGCTGCTAATGAGCTCAACATTGTCATACTTTTGCCAACACAAATCACATCTACAGTAATTTGGTGACTTGTTCTAAACACGCCTTAACCTTTCAAGGCCTACTTAAGGCGTCTGTAATCTTAGAATGTGTGTTCTGAAGATATTATCTTTAGGTGGGCCTGATGACAGTAGAAAAATCATCTGGTCATTGATTTCTAGCCAAGTCTTGGCTGCCTGGTAAGGCAGCCAAGACTTGACTAGAAAACACTGCTAAGCAAGGCATGTACATGTCGTAGTCTATTGAGAATTCAGTTCAACTGCCCAGGCCATTAAGGCATAACAAAACAGAAAAACAAAATCAGTCACTTCTTTCATGAAAATGAACACTTCAACTGCAGTCAGTCCTCAATAAGGCCTTATAAATAGCGAATGTAGGGGAACTGAAAATACCAATGGTTTCGGTATTCAAAGATTGGTTCAGTTCGGTTTTTCGGTATCCCCGTGATATCGATATCGGTTCGGTTTTTCGGTATATTGCCCATCTCTAATACCATCCTCCCGAATTATAGTACATAGTTATTTCTGAAAATGTTCACGTGACTTTCGTATCCCAGTGATGTTGGAATCAGAAGAAAATGTATGAAGAAACCTCGTGATTAATACTTTTCCAAATGGTAAAATTAGATTACCGTCTCATTACAACTTACACAAGTATTAAAAGTTGAACTAATCACTTTGTAATTGTTATCGGTTTAGTTCACCATGTACGTACAGGTTATCGGACACTTAGTTCGAGCGGCCGAGAACTAAGGTGTCCGATAACCTACTTGTTGTTCAGTGTTTCATCTTGCCGACTTGACGTGACAAATTCACCTCCCATTATAAGTTGTGCCAGTGCATCTGTGCACGTATTGAGGGACTTGCTCAAAATTCTCAACTGTCACTGTGATGGCATAAAAGTGAAATCGACAAAGCACGAACTCAAGTTGGCAACGCGACAACTCCATCAGACACATTTCTGCGTCAGGCCATAAATCCCGGCACAACTTATAGTGGGAGGTGAATTTGTCAAGTACAGTCGGCAAGATGAAACGCTGAACAACAAGTAGGTTATCGGACACCTTAGTTCTCGGCCTCGAACTAAGTGTCCGATAACCTGTACTTCTTGTCTTTGCTTTCAATACAAATCATTTCCACCGTTCCGTAAGTACCGTTTCTCGATTTTTATTCCATATACCTCTTCCCAAATAAGCTGCACGTTCACCGAGACGGGTCAATGTCAGCTGAAGCCATCACAGTGACAGATGAGAACTTTGAGCGAGTCCCTCGATAAGAACACACGTCTCTCTGAGTTTTCAAAAGGTCAATGACGGCGGTGTCTCTTTGAAATTGGAGAGTACGATAACTTATTTATCGTATGCTTGGGAGGCTGCCAATTTCTTGAACTCAAAGTCTGTTGAACAACAACGTTTATCACAGAAATTCTCATTCAATGTTTTTTTTTAGTTTTTTTTTTTTTTTGTTTTGGTCTTGGAAACACAGCCTGTGTCACCTCTGTGGAAAGAGGGTGTTCATTTTGTTCCACAGAGAGGTCCAGGGCAATGTTTCTGGGACAGCAAATGCATTTATTTTCGTTTTTACTGTCTTCCGCAATTGGGCAGGGGATATGTGTTCCGGAGAAATTCGACGCCTTTTCAATTTCTGCCTTCCAATTGTAGCTTATAATATCTCATAAAAAGGAGTCCATCCACTGAATTGTTATAAGCTATCTATTGTAAGCAAAATAGAAATATATAGTTGGTTACGAATTTATTTAATTTTGTTTTCTTTTTTGGGAGGGGGGGGGGGGTGATGGGGGGATGCTGGTAGCTGTTCAATAATATGGTATATGCTCTTGACCTAAACGGAAATTCAGTATCGTAAATGTCTGTTTTGTACAGTGCAGTCGCTGCGGTGTGGTCGTATTCCACGCGTGGTCAGTGATGTCCACGCATGAGCTTGCTAGGTAATAAAGATCCAAATGGCTCACGCTGGGCTCCAAACAGCCCGAATCGGGTATTACATGCCTCTATTTGCATGATCGATTGTGGGTATGACATAACTCCAAGTATCAAATATCATCTTGTACGAAAGTGTATGATTACAAGCAAGAGCGAACCGATATTCCAAGATTTCAGTCCAGATAAAAATGTTCCGACTGGATAAATTATTGGAGTTGTAACCTCCTCTTGAACTCCACTTAGCCACGCCCTGCGTGCGTTACTAGTGTTAGTGGTGAGTGAAGATGGCGGTCGATGTAGTTACAGTATTGAATTTCGTTGCGTAATAAACCATTACACAATATTGTTTAATCGGTCTTCTCAACAAAGCACTTGACAAAACTCAACAAAGAGAGGTACTAAGACAAAACGCGACGAGGGTGGAATGCGGGTGACAGGAATTGACAAGCCGAGTTGAAGTTTTCAAGTGTTTTATGAGCGTCGTTGGCGTGATGAAAATAAAAGAAATCCTCTAAGAAGTGTCGTTGTTTCATGTCATCGCTGTACTACCGAGTTGTGGTCTGTATTTACAGTACATTGAGAGTGGATTGTAACCAAATCACCCGCAGAGTGGAGTTATCACCCAAGCTATAACTTTCAAATTTTGTTCATATCGACAAAAAACATAAGCAATGTTTCAGCCATTGGACCTCCGGGTTTAATCCGGAGGTCCATTGGCTGAAACTTTGCCTGTGCTTGTTATGCTTCACAACAAATTTACAATTATTGCTTGAGTGGAATCTCCACTCTGTGGGTGATTTAGTGATAATACACTCTCCACGTTCTGTAGATGGCAGATACTGTGTCACGTGAGGCTCAATGAGAGCAATATTAGGCTCCATTATTCACGTGCAGAGGGGAGACATGGTGGAGCTCTGTAGTAACGCGTACTGCACTTCGATGTTACACTTCCCGCTACTTGCTGCTAACTCTGTACGGGAGCTGTGATTGAGTTCTTCCTGTATTTCGTGAAATACAGAAAAATACCCAATAAGGGACGTTGATCCTTGCCCCGTACTCTACCCGAGTTGTGTTCTGTATTTACACCACAATTAAACTTGAAATGAGTGAATAAAACTGATATTTTTCAAAATAAATATAACCTTCGACGATCTCTTTACTTTCTTGCATAGTATTGTTTTCCGAACTATTTCTTTCACATCATAACGTCAATCAGATGCGTAAGTTAACGACCAACCAGCTACATTCCATCAAGGCCTCCCTACATGGAGTATGGGTATATCTAGCACATTTTTCATTGCATTGTAATTGCATCTGGCAACGTTGAATACACTTGACAATTGTGGTCTTCGTGCAAGTCTCCTCCATGAGTGAGTTGTTTTCCGTTATTTTCGTTAATACCTAATTAACCATAGCTTCTTATTATTCTCTTTTTAGATATTGAGAAATGCGAGTTTGATCCATGTGAAAATGGAGGAAAGTGTAAGGGGAATCCGTACAAATGTGAATGTCAACCAGGATTTAGCGGTGAAAAATGTGAACAAGGTATGCATATAGATAGAGCTCCAATCCATCTAGAGTCACAATCAGTGTTTATTTTGTAAAGTTTGATATTTATTGACCCGATAACAAAAAAACATCTTCTTGGGGGAAAGGCGACACAATGAATAACATGAGAACAATTATTTGCACTAATCAACAGAAACGCGTAGATTTTTGCATAAACAAAAGGTTTTGCCCCCACGAGCAGACAACAAAAGAAAACCACCAATTTGGGGAGGAAGATCAGTATTAATTTAATCCGATTGTCCAATATATAGACAATAAACATATAGTGTGTTTTTATATCTGTGTTATACAACGAGTTGAAATATGGTTTATTTTTTCGAGGCTTCGCCGAGAAAAAATAAACCATATTTCAACGAGTTGTATAACACAGATATAAAAACACACTATATGTTTATTGTTTTTATATGATAACAAACAGACACCCGTCTCGTGCGTCTACCCGACTTATATATGCTTCCCACGGGCCTCCAAAGAAAACCAGTCTACGAGACAAAAGAAATAGGACAAGACGCATAGAGTTGTGTCCCTTACATTACAAAATCGATGACGGTGATTGTAAAGTGCAATTGCACTTCTTGCATCATGTAACTGCGCTGGAACAAAATAAATTTCAGCTATTTTATTAACAGTAACAAAACGGTGTTTCAGTAGAGTTATTCTTTTTTGACATAGTTCCAGTTTTCTTCCGTGTTTTATGCTGTAGTCCCAATATAACAAATACTTTTGCGTTTGTTTACAATTTTTACGAAGTGTTTTGTTTTCAGGTAGAGCGGACGAACTTTTAATTAGCGCAGTTCCGCGAGTACTTTTGATCGAGGCCGTGACTATAAATAGTTCGCAGTCGCCGCATACTAATTACTATTAACATTCAAGTAATCTCTACAATGTTTTGAAGCAAAATTTTAGGTTGCCTTTATTGAAGCAAAATAAATAAGAAATGACACCATCAGAGGATTTTGACAAAGTGCAATAAGCGTACAATTAAAACCTGCCCTGTGATATAACGATGTTTCATGAATGAATGAATGAAAATGGAATTGAAAGAGGTCAGAGGTCGTTCGCATAAATTATAATTATATACAACACCCGTTGTATATACTTCAAGTATATACAACGGGTGTTATACTCTATGGTTATCAGATAAAAATTATTACTGAACTTCTCCACAAATACAGCAGAGAACTACATATATACCTATGTTACAATAAGACAAAAATCTTTGCCATCTGATTGGACGAGCGCTCGCCAAGTTTTCTCTCTGTTTACGGCTCCAGTACCATATGTGATCGTTTGACGCACCACGCGAAATGTTTGAAATGACGTTGCCCATTTCGTAAATATTTCACCAACGGTGTAATTTGCAAACCACTTTATTTTTGGAGATTTTTCACATGTGAGAAAGATGTTCTGAAAGGAGTTTACGATTTGAAGTAAGAGGGATGCAAAATATTTTCGACTGTTGTATCCCAGTGATGTTAGTTGATAGGTTGGAGTCTACAGAAGGCATATAAATAAATCTTGTGATTTTAATACCTTTCCAAATGGTAAAATTTGATTACGGTCTTATTACGAGTTACACAAGTATTAAAAGTGGAACTAAACACTGTGTAATTCTTATCGGTTTAGTTAACCATGTATCTAATGTAATCGTTAAAAACGATCCAGCGTTAATCACAGAAATTCACATTCCTTGTTTTTTTTAAATGTTCTATTTTTTTTGTCTCGGAAACATAGCTTGTGTCTCCTCATTGGAACAAGTTCGTTTGTCTCGTTCGGACATTCTTCGTACGGAGCAAATGCCACAGTCAACTCTAATTATATCAAAAATTTAATTTGGGGGAAAATGGCCGAAGTTAATAAAGTTTGAGTAAAAATGAGTGAAATAATTGGCAAGGCTGCACATATAACTCACATGCACAGTATCATTTGTATAAAAAGAAATAAGAAACGAACAGCCATTTACCCTTTTACTGCCACGCCCACTTTAAACATATATGGACCGTACACAAATAACCGAGGCAGAAGTTTGTTAACGTGGGTTCATATATTTACAGCTAAACATCTTTGTACACAATCGATTCACAATCATAGATAAATGATTTATTGTCTCCCGCTTTTTGAAAAAAACAGGAGATATTAAATTCGGGGTGTCGTTCCATCCTTCCGTCCTTCCATGTTTTTCGTTTCCAGACTCTAACTTCCCTTAGAGTCATTTGATTTTGATGAAATTTGGGTAGTAGATCACTTTCATCAATTATGGGTCCAAGTTCGAATATGGGCATTTTCCGCACATATTTAATTAGGTTGCTGAAATTTGATTGGCTGACGGTTTCTAGACTCTAACTTTCTTTAAAATCTACCGATTTCGATGAAATTTCATATATGGATTACTGTTATCAATACCTAGGTCAAGTTCGAATGTGGGAAATTTTGTACCGAAAATCTGTCCGTCTCCCTCATGCGTCAACGCACCTCGGACTAAAAGCCGTATTTTTGAACCGATCTTCACAAAACTTCTTGGGTATCTTTGTTATCATTGTAAGACCAGAATATGTGTTTTGGGGTTTGGTCCATATTCAAGATGGCCACCAGTGGCCATTTTGTTCCGAAATTGGGTGTAATCAGTTTTTTGTACAGAACTTCAATATGAAAGTTTGGATTTGAATAAATTTGTGTATGAATGTTTAGTAACATGCAATACATCACATATAATACGGGTTTTGTTCTCTTCAAAAATTATGCAAATTAGGGAAACTTTGATTTATTCAGTGCTACTACTAATACACATCAAGTGCACACCTTCCGTGTTTTTCTTTTCCAGACTCTAACTTTTCTTACAGTCAGTCAATTTCGATGAAATTTGGGTAGTAGATCACTTTCATCAATTGTGGGTCCAAGTTCGAACGTGGGCATTTTCCACGCATATTTAATTAGGTTGCTTAAATTTGGCTGATGGTTTCCAGACTCTAACTTTCCTTAGAGTCAACTGATTTCAATGAAATTTCATATATGGATTACTTTTCACATCAGTTTAATGTAATATGTCTTATCATACAGTCTTAATTTTTAGTGATTCTCACAGTTATACTCCACATCACTTTACTTGCTTTGACAGTGACCTCCGTGAAAATAAATCTGATAACCACTGTCTGAAGCACTGTCTGTTCTGTCTCTTCTAAATAACTTCCACTTGCAATTCAACTATATTCCACTGGATGCATTAATTCCCCTTGAAACTGCTGCCCAGCGAGAGACATGAATGCACTGAATTTGCTTTATTTATTTATTGGTGTTTAAGGTCACATATTTTTGCACAGTGGCTAATCATGACCACAACAAGAGTATCAACTCAAGACCAGGGGTGAGAGTTAATAAGTCATGTTGTCCATTTTAGAGAGGGTTTGCACCTCCCAAACATTGGTGACTGGGTCCTAATGGTGACAGCAAAAAACTGTTTAAAGTTGTTAAACATCTGTGTGCAGAAAAACAAAGTGTGTCATTTCCACCACACGATGATCCATCAAAACTAGCTGATCAATTTGGCGAATTCTTCATCCAAAAAATAAAATTAATTCAGGAAAAAATTAAGAACATGAATGTAGACAAAATTGACATCAAACAGAGACCATCAGAAAAAGAGCTTTCAGTTTTTCGACTTTTAGAAATCCATGAGGTAACCAAATTAATAAAAGAATCCTCAAATGCCTCATGTCAACTCAACCCAATGCCAACATCTATTGTCAAATCATGTGTAGACTCTTTGGCTCCTGTAATCACAGAAATGATCAACATGTCTCTGCTCTAAGGATATGTGTCTGATGCGTGTAAAATAGCAATTGTTAATCCTCTTCTGAAGAAACAAGGTGCAGAACTTGGTTTTGAAAACTTCCGACCAATGAGTAACTTACCGTTCGTCTGAGCTGTATGAAAAGGCTGCAATTGACCAACTAATGTTACATAGTGATATGCATGCTCCATTACCGGCCAACACGTCTGGATTCAGAAAATTTCACTCGACTGAAACGGCATTACTCAAGGTTCAGAATTACATCCCCCTTAATATGGAATCTGGAAGGGTAACATTGCTTGTTCTTTTAGACCTTAGTGCTGCTTTTAACACTGTTTGTCATAAAACTCTGCTAGAGACAATGAATTCTGATTTTGGACTTAATGGTGTTGCTGCTAGCTGGCTATCATCAAACCTCAAGAATAGACAGCAGCGTGTATCAATAAACGGTAATCTGTCAAAAGACTTCCATCTTGAACGTGGAGTCCCACAGGGCAGTTGCCTTGGTCCTGTTCTGTTTCTATTCTATATTTAAAAAATGTTCACCATCATTGAATCTCACCTGCCTGATGTCCATGGTTATACTTATGACACACAGGTCTATTTCTCTTTTTGACCACCAATCAAGGATCAAACTAAAGCTCTAGAAACTATTGAATCATGTATTTCAGACATTCGAACATGGATGGTTTCAAACAAATTAATGATAAATGATGATAAGACTGAATTCCTAATAATTGGTTCACGACAACAACTCACTAAAGTCGACATCAATTCAGTGAAGATAGGAGATTCCGCCATCAGAGCAAGTAACAGTGTACATAATCTGGGTGCCTTCTTCGACTCTACCATGTCTATGGACAGACATGTTACAAATATGTGCAATAAGGCTATCAGAGGTCTATACAAAGTTAAACAGATAAGACAGTTCCTCACCAAAGACTCAACAAAAACCCTAGATCATGCCTTTGTAACCTCACATTTGGATTATTGTAATGCCGTACTGTTCAACCTTCCACAGTATCAGTACTGTTGCCTGCAGATGGTACTAAATGCATCAGCCCGAGTGGTATGTAGTGTATCACGATCTCAACACTCACTCCTGTTCTGAGGGATATGCACTGGCTGCCAGTCAAGTACAGAATAATTTTCAAAACTTCATTATTAGTTTTTAAGACACAAAACATGTCACCAGCCTACTTAGAAGAACTCCTTAATACCAAGAATGTGTGTCAATACAACCTGAGATCCGATGGTAAAATGCTGCTACATGTTCCAAAACATAGGTGTAAGACATTTGGAGGTCATTCTCATTTGCTGGCCCTCACTTGTGGAATAATTTACCAGAACACCTAAAAAGACTGTCAAATGTCAACCTTTTCAAGAAAGATCTCAAAATATACCTGTTTCAAAAAGCCTATAAGTGATGTTCTGGACTGTAAGATATTGCATATATTCTGTTAGTATATTTGATTGAGCTCAGTAACATGTACAGCGCCTTAGAATATGGTTCTATATCTTCTGAACTATAATTTTGGCGCTATATAAATTATTATTATTTTACCAGTTAAACAGAGCTTGTGTACCACAATAAAAAGACACTGCTTCACTTCCCAGGGTTTCCATGGGGACATAGATAAACGATAATTGCTCCAAAAGGCTAATCTGCAGTGGTGCGTGACCCGATGTGATCTGTCAATGCAGAGCACATCAGATCACCCAGACATTGTGGATAATGGAAATCTTCACACAATATAATTTACATATTACTCCAATTACAGATTTCCATAGTAATATAAATTTTCAAGTTACATAGACAGAATGCGATGTCTGTTTGAATCGGTGGGTGTTTTACACAACTCGTTGGAACGGCGAAGTCATATTTCACAAGAACCTACGGCCTACAGCTCTCGCAAAATATGACTACCCATTCCAACGAGTTACGTAAAACACCCGCCGATTCAAACACACATCGCGTTCTGTGTTTATTACACAACGCATGCATTAAAATTCATTTAAATAAACAAATTTTAATTTCGATGTTTGAACCCAAAGGCGGCGAGTGTGTTTGTTTTGACTGAATCTGTACTGATCAAATGGATCGACAAAAAATCAAAACAACCCTTTCGGAACCAGTGTTGGTTGAAAATCGTATCGCTGTTTCTCTTCGGCTGGTGCCCATTCATGCCCGACCATCTTGTGGGTATTACTGTTAGTAAAAATATAGGTACAAATATGTGCAGATTTGCAAAACAGTTGCGAGAAACGTTTTTAAAAGAAGTTCGAAGCATGTCAAGATGTACAAAGATTTACCGAAATAAAGTTGACCAATTTAGATATAACCGATCCACAAAGCGATACGGCCACAGGACTGGGTTAATGTTCTGGTTGAAAATGATTGGGTTTTTTTAAAATATTATCTCGTTTTTGTTCAACTAATTTTTTTGTGAATTGACTTTATTTTGCTTTGGACGTTTCATTTTCACACTATGCGACAGACGGTCAATAATTGTATAACGAAATTTGGAAACTTTTTGAAGCGTAACTAATGATTCGATGGGAAAGGCAATAGTGTGAACGGTGCTGGGAAAAAAGTTCTGGCTTGTACTTCACCCATTGAATACAGAATCATTTATTTCATTGCGGCCATTCCATTAAATACAGGGGTTTGAATGGATGTGTAATAAATTTCCAAGTTACTTACTATTACTAATATGTAGTATTATTTAAAAGAAATATCTAAATTTGTATATAACAAAATGAGTCAGAATTTCGGCTCCAAAATATTGGAGCCAGGATGTGGTCTGGGTGGTCAGGGCAATACGCCATCAAGACACAGCACTGCCCTGGCCGCCTGACCACCAGAATCAAAGCATGGTATAATATTTTAAAATAAAATACCACTGTACCTTCGTCATCAGTTATTGTGCCTAACAAGAAAGATCCAGTCGTGAGCGATCTTATCTTATCCTGAGAAATCCTCCCACAAACAAAGACTTATTGAATCTCCAGGTCACATTATTTACTTTTACACATTAGACAAACATTTGTCTAAACAAGCACAGTTTCAAGAATAGGTTCATATCAAGAAATTTAGGCGTGGACAGAACAAAGCACTGAAGAAACCCAGACCTGAATTAATTACATTTGATCACTGCAGATAAGTTATTGATTGGATTGTCCAATCGAGAGATAGTTTAACAATGTTCACTGCATGCAGTTAACCCTTTACCCAACGCAGGCGATTTCAAAATTTATTATTTTAAATATCATTTTTTAAATTTTTTCAAACACTTTCAACAAACCATATCATGTGACCCCTCTTTGGAACGAGCTCGACGAGCTCGTTCCAAAGAGGGGTCACATGATATGGTTTCGTTGAAATTTTTCGAAAAATAATATTTTTTCAGTTGCTGAATTTGCATATTACGCTGGCGGATGCGGGCGATTCGTTGGGTAAATGGTTAATAGGAGGTTTGTAACATTCTCCAAATGCCAGGTTGCTTATATCCAGGCTTGTGTGTACGTCAGAATGCAAGGAAGTTTAGTAAGATTTATGACATACTTGAAACTCTACCATCTGTTTAATTGTTGAAAATGACTTTCTGAAATCTTTACAACAATTAATCAGATGGTACCTGTGTGAAAGTTTCTCTGTACTTCCAGGGAATTCCGGGAAATAGCATGGTCTTTTTCATGTCTGGAAATCCAGGGAATTTCAGAGAATATCAAGTCAAGAAAACCTGTCTGAGCAAAAATTCCTGAATTTCCGGATTTCCAGGAATTCAACTGATGTTTCCTTGTTAATGAAATTCCGGAATTTTCCAGATTTCCCGGACTTCAATTTTTCTTTTGTCAGAACAGAATTCCTGATTTTTCCGGGTTTCGTGGAATTCAGTATTTGTTACTGTAGCTTGTTGCACTGACATTACTACAAATATAGATGTGACATGGTACATGTACTTATATGCACCATGCAGTTGAGAACAATTTATCCTAAGTGGAATTTCATGAAACATACAGATAGCTGTACAATATTTTTGAAATGCATCCAAGATTCAATATTTAAAAGGGAATCATTAAAAACTGTTGGGAAACAAGCAGGAATCAGGAATTATGAATCCAACTGATGAGACCACCCATAAGATGTGTTGAGGTGAGAAACAAAGATTTTGATGAAACAAATTGTTGAACAGTTAACATTTCCCCAACCGTTATCCATTAGGCCCTGAAGATTATTGTTTATAATTCGGGAGTGTATTATCAAGCTGAAAGATTGAATACTCACACATATAAGTTTATTTCCTTTCAGAATAGTCTCTTCACCAAAAATACAACATGGCAGAGATATCAAACTCTTCCCTCCAATTTCAAATTATCCATTGGGGACATGACATTAATATACATTATATATTTCTACTCGAACAGAGTTAAAATTCCAGACTTTTCCGGGAAACCATGAATTGAATGAAAACAGTCATCAGATGCTTTTTATGAGAAATCCTGATTTTTCTGGGAAATCAGGAATTTAAAATCAGGAAAAATACAGGAATTCCCTGGAAAAATGTTTTCACAAATAATTACTTCTTTTTCTTGATTTTTCCAAGCTTTGTCTTGATTATTCTCCCAGAATTCCCTGGAATTCCTGAAAACCCGGAATAAAATTCACACAGGTAGGTTTGATCTGCGCATGCCAGAACGTACTGATAATCATCATAAAATAGGTGACAGTAGTCGCTTTCGGCAGCGTAAGTGTTAATTTTCTTTCTGCATGTCTTAAAATTCTGTTTACAGTAGATCCTATTTACCAAAGGTCAAACACTGATGTGAAGTTAACGAAGGCTAATATCATGACGATATGAAATTAACCAAGTAATAACCTCATTATTTATTAAATGTTCTCAGATCTCGTCGTGTGATAACCAGAACGTTCGGGAGCGCGCTGGCTCAGTGGTATACTGTTGGACTTCTATGCTAGAGGTCCCGAGTTCGATCCCCGTGTGGGATGACCCGCATTGTGTCCTTGTTCAAGGCACTTTATCCCGGTAACCTACTTGGGGGCACTATGATGCCATGTGCACATGTCTTCAACCGCTGTAACCTCCTTGAGCGGAGCTTGAACAGAGGTAGAATGTTGAGGAGCTGTTGAGGAGCTGACAGTTGCTCGTCGATGCTCGGTGGTTCTCTCCGGGTACTCCGGCTTCCCCCACCCGTAAAACTGTCATGTTCACGATTAGCCATTGTGCATAAGCATGTGACCTTAAACAGCAATAAATAAATAACCAGAACGTTCTATCTCCCATTTTTAGCTCACCTGACCTAAAAGGCCATATGAGCTTTTCTCATCACTTTGTGTCCGTCGTCCGTAAACTTTTCACATTTTCATCTTCTCTGTAACCGCTGAGCTGGTGTGAACCAAACTTGGTAGGAATGGTCTACGGGAGGTCCTCTACAAACGATCCTCATTTTATTCTCGTCGGATGAAAAGTATGGTTTCCAGAGGCATTCTTTGATTCTGGTTAGTGGATTTTCAAAAATCTTCTCCTCTGAAACTGCCAGGCCAAATGTTTTGAAACTCCACATAAATGATGACTGGTACCCCCTCTACCAACGATCCTCATTTAATGATGATCGGGTTGCAAACATGGCCACAATTTCGGCTTATAATTACTATAGAAACCCTATGGGAAATCACATTTTCATCTTATTCTCCGGAACTACTGAGCCGACGTGAACCAAACCTGGCAGGGATGGTCTATGGGAGGACCTCTACAAACGATCCTCATTTTGTTCCCGTGGGTTGAAAAATGTGGCTGCCAGAGGCATTCTTTGATTCTGATTGGTGGATTTTCAAAAATCTTCTCCTCTGAAACTGCCAGGCCAAATGTTTTGATACTTCACATAAATGATGACTGGGATCCCCTCTACCAACGATCTCCATTTAATGTTGATCGGGTTGTAAACATGGCCACAATTTTGGCTTAGAGTTACTATAGAAACCCTATGGGAAATCACATTTTCATCTTCTTCTCTGGAACTACTGAGCAACCAAACTTCGCAGGAATGGTCTATGAGACATTCTATGATTCTGTTTGGTGGATTCAAATGTTTTGAAACTTCACGTCATTGAAGACTGGGACACCTTCTACCAATGATCCTCATGAAATTCCAGGTGAGCGATTACAGGCTCTGTAGAGCCTCTAGTTCATTTTTGTGGTTGAAGTTTCGGTTCAGGATTTAACACACTAAATTTGGTTCTTCATTAATGTGAATGTAATTATATTGCGAGTAGAATTGAAATCTAATTATATTTGAGGTTTTAAAGGCAAATACCTATATTTTCTGAATAAAAGAGAAAAATATGTTTGCAGATAGAACCATTTGTTGAGGAAATTGCTGCATGAAGTCAAAACCAAAGAGAAATATGCAGATAAAACGTTTTAGCCTCAGAGGGTCGCCATTTTCTGAGGAAACGACAGGGCAACTGTAAAAGCTGTAATTAGTCTGTGTGAAACACACAAACTATTGTTTTGTATGGTTTCTTTTCTTCTTCTTCTTCTTCTTCTTCTTCTTCTTCTTCTTCTTCTTCTTTTCTTCTCCCCAAGCAATACTGTGTTATGTTATTCACACTGGAGACTATGTAAGCATCAGTGGAGTCAGCTGTTAAAAATGAAATGTAACCTTGTTATTATAATGGGATGTAAATTCCTGGAACTAAGTTGAGAGAAACCCTTTGCCTTGCAAGGAAATAAATTATAAATTATTCAGTTCAATGCTTTTAACCCTCTCCAGACTTCAATGTGGATTGCACATATTTTATTTCAGAGAATAAAGTTAACCCTTTCCGTAAAACTGCACTGAATAATTGTTGAAACCTATAATAAAGTTAACCCTTTCCATAAAACTGCACTGAATAATTGTTGAAACCTATCACAAAACTGTCAGGAGGCCGGTAAAAATGCAATACTGACATGGTCGACTGTACTATTAACTGTGTTAGTGCTATGACTGTTTAAAACTCACTTATTAGAGGAGTTCTATAGTTTTTCTCTGTACTCGCTCAGTCTCACTGAGAGTGCAGAAAACCTCGGTGCCAAAGTGCCATTAAGAGATTGTCTCTGATTTGTGCTGTTTCATCCCTGTGGTGTACAAAAGCAGGTACTGTCAGCACAGAAACTTCAGTTCATAGCTTTTCCAAGCTGACTACATTCACTACTCTCAAAGTACAGCTAGTGCAGATTACCACTCCCACTGAACCCTCTCAAAGAGCTAAACTCTCCTAAAGAGCTCATGTTTGCTATATCTTGGGGTTAGTTTTAATTACCTCTGTTAGACTAATTGGGCTGAAGAGCTTATAACCTTGTTTTTATACCACCCTCTTGAAAAGTGGGAGGTATATAGTGTTTGCTTGGTCCGTCCGTACGTTCGTCTGTCTGTCCATCTGTCCGGGCCAACACTGGGGGTTTAGGGGATATTATTATTAGGGGCTACCTCCAAATTAAGGTAGTGTTAGGGTTAGGAGTGGGATAGTGTTAGGGGTGGCCCCAGAGTAGGGCTTAAGGTTGGGGAGGGATAGGTCCCGGGGGGGTGGGAGTTAGGGTTGGAATCAGGGTGGGGTTTCAGTTTTAGTGGCCCATAAACCGAAAAATAGCTCCTAATCCTATTGGTTTGGCTAGGGTGGGGTTGGGTCAGGGGTTGGGTGGGGGTTAGGGTTAGGGGTAGCCCCAGAGTAGGGCTTAAGGTTGGGGGTTAGGTCCTGGGGGTGGGTGGGGGATTAGGGTCTGGGGTGGGCTTTTAGGGTTTAGGGTCAGGGTGGGGTAGGGTAGGGTTAGGGTGTGTTTTTTTGGTGGAGGGGTGGGGTTAGGGTTAAATATAAGTTCTTGGGTGGAGGGGGTGGGGTTCTGGGTAAAATAAGGTTTTGGACATACAAAATGTTTTTTTGGTAGCCCATAAACCCGAAATGTTGGAGCATCCGTCCGTCCGTCCGTCCGTAACGCTTTATGGGGTACATATCTGCTATCTGCAACTCCTCCTAAACCAGTGAACGGATTTCATTGAAACTCTCAGACCTTCTTTTACATACATTGAAGATGTGCACCTCCTATTTTCTTTTCAGATATTTTCATTTTTACAGTTTCCCATATTGAAAAATGAACTTTGTCAGATTCAATTGACATTTTGTACAGATCTGCTATCCGCAGCGCCTCTTAAACCATTGAAAAGATTTCATTGAAACTTTCAGACATTCTTTTACATACATTGAAGATGTGCACCTCCTATTTTCTTTTCAGATATTTTCATTTTTACAGTTTCCCAAACTGAAAAATGAACTTTGTCAAATTCAGTTGACATTCTGTACAGATCTGCTATCCGCAACTCCTCCTAAATCATTGAACAGATTTCATCGAAACTTCAGACATTCTTTTACATACATTGCAGATGTGCACCTCCTATTTTCTTTTCAAATATTTTCATATTTACAGTTCCCCATATTCAAAAATGTACTTTGTCAATTCAGGTTTTAGTAGGGAGGCGTATAGAACTGCTATCCGCTACTCCTCTTAAACCATTGAACAAACTCCGTTGGAACTCTCGGACATTTTTTTATGTACGCTGAAGATGTGCACCTCCTATTTTTCTTTCAGGTATTTTCATATTCCGACTTACAGCCGTTATGCTATAGGGGTATTACGTTTTTTTTTTTTGTTTTTTTTTGGGGGGGGAGGGGGGGTACACATCTGCTATACGCAACTCCTCTTAAACCAGTGAACGGATTTCATTGAAACTCTCAGACATTCTTTTACATACATTGAAGATGTGCACCTCCTATTTTGTTTTCAGATATTTTCTTTTTTACAGTTTCTCATATTGAAAAATAAACTTGGTCAAATTCAATTGACATTCTGTACAGAGCTGCTATCCGCTATCCGCAACTCATCTTAAACCATTGAACAGATTTCATTGATACTTCTAGACATTCTTTTACATATATTGAAGATATGCACCTCCTGTTTTGTTTTCAGATATTTTATATTTCTCATATTTAAAAATGGGGTTTTTCAATTCAAGCTTGTGGGGGGGGGGGGGGGGGTTGTTGACATTTGCTATCCACGACCTCTTTTAAACTAGTGAATGGATTTCAATGAAACCTTCAGACATTGATGTCAGTGTTTGTGCTCTCTACATTAAACACACTTTTACTGTTGTATAATGTTTCTTGGTGGGAGTGGGTGGTATCATTTAGTGTCGCACTTTGCTAACAGTTTTTCTAGTTATTATAATAAGTTAATAATTTTGGTCTACTGCCCTGGAAGAGCTATAGATCCTTTAAGTTGTACTTTGGTCTGTTCTAAAATGTTTCTCTCATCTGGAATGTATTTGATTTTCACATTAAAATGCATGATATGAATAACATGTTTTCGACTAATTAAACCAAATCATCCGTGAAATTTTGTCTAGTGTTTGTTGGTCTATTAGCTGAAAATATCTTTTAACACTTAGTGGCCAAGTCCAACTTCAAATCTGAGTATTGTCCTTTAACCCCTAGCATTCTGGTAGTACAACAGAATTTTCTCCAATCACTCTGTTTTTCTCTTGTGTAACTATGAATTTGACCAATTATATCTTGTTTGACAGAGCTCACTGAGCTCTGTCAAACAGGGTATATTTGGTTAAATATCAAACTGTATTATGGGAAAATATTTGCTACTGAAAACATTGCCATTTTGACATCAATGTGCACAGGATTAATTTAACCCCTAGACATCACTTGAGAATTGGTTCTGATTAACCCCTGCTGGTCATTGCCAACCAATCAAGCAATGATGCTGAGTGGCTTTCTCGAAACACCTTTCACAATTATAATTTAATAAAATGAAATATTTGAATGGTCTCTGTTTAACCCTCATTATACTTCAATATGAAAACAAATGCTTTCATTTAACTGATGACCACAGAACGTTTTGTTCATTTTCTGTCACATTGCCTCTCTGTTCACAACCGCCATTCTTGAGATCAACCATCTTCTTATTTCGCTCACGTCTTCTTTAGGGACCTAGATGCATTTTATGACCTTTTAACTCATACCTGCCAAAACCGGCCAGTGCTATTCACAAAAATCGCCAATTAAATTTCATTATTTTTCCAATGTTTTGTCTCAAAAGCATAGGTTATGATCCCTCTTTGGAATGAGCTCATCAAGCTCATTCCAATGTGGGGTCATAACCTATGTTTTTGAGACAAAAATTAAAAAAAAATGAGTTATTCAAGAATTTTGTTTGCAAGTGCCATCTGCTTTTCATGTTAGGTAAAGGGTTAAATGGATCAAACAGGCACGTGATGACGATGAGGTAACAAAGTTGGACTTCAAAGAGAGAGGTCATGGTACTAAAGTCGCCATGTGTATCTGTGTTGTGTCCTTGGCAAGACACATAATCCTGATTGTCCGCGAAGAGGCACGGTGGCTCTGTGTACTTTTAAATGGCTTGCTTTTAACCCTCTCAATGAGGCATACTTGAACCATTCCCAATGTAACGTTGAAAACCGGTGTGACAGGAATGATAGTCCGTAGGAAAATTAGTCCCTCTGGACTATTATTCCGCGGAATTATAGTCCTAGGTCTAACATTCCTAGGAATAGTAGTCCGGCGGACTACTATTCCTAGGAATGTTAGACCTAGGATTATAATTCCGCGGATTAATGGTCCAGAGGGACTAACGTTCCTACGGACTATCATTCCTGTCACACCGGCCAGCGTTATTCACAGAAATTCCCATTCAATTTTCATTATTTTTTCATTTTTGCTTGAAAAACATAGCTTAGTACCCCTCATTGGAATGACCTCGTTTTTTTAATGGGTTAAAATGGAGTATTTAAATTGAGTATTTTAACCCTCTCATGATCTTAATATGTGTTGCAAAAGTTTTATGTTATGCAATATGTGAGTAAAGATAACCCTTTCCATTCTCACAATGTTGCTCTAAACACATATGGCCATCGTTGGGACCTCTGTATTTTGTCAATGCCAATAATCCTTCAGATAGGCTGATGAGGGCCTTTAGGCCTTTTTGCATTACTGAATTCTTTCACTTGCAATATATTTTCCAGAAGTACCATGTACCTTAACATATTCCAGATAATATGAATATTTGCCGTCATCTAGAAATATGGCAGACCTGGAGTTGGCGGAGCCGATATCTTTAAAGTGGTTTATGTTCATACTTCAGGCTTGGTATGACCTATAGACATGGGACCTATATCGAATTAGTTGAACTTGCTGGAGGCTCCACCTGAATGAGGTCAACAGAAGTCATTAAGAGCATATTTTTCTGCCATTATCTAAGAAAGCATATAATCCCTCATAATCAAAGAGTCTGAGAGAAACCTGTGTCTGCTGTTATATAGAATAATATTGTATATTTGTTCAATATCATGTTACAAACATCACTTTCAAATCATGTTGAAAAAACAGAACCCTTCACTTTTCAAAGCATTTTTAAAATTCATTTCTTCTCAACTCTGGATCGACAGGTTTTGGAATGGAGTGGTGTGCGGCATTCTGGAAACACCTCTCACAGTTATAAAGTAATGAAATGGAATTTTTGAAAAGTCTGTTTTTAACCCTCTTAATTCTTCAATGTGAGTACAAACACCTTTAATATAACTCATGGCTGCAGAATGTTTTTCGCCTTCTTTCTGTAACATTTTAATTCTAAATTGAATCGGACACCTTTTTCAGTGTGCCTTCCAAAGTAAGAGCATTCTTAACCCCTTATCCAATATAATGACGAAAACCGGTCAGCATTATTCACAGAAATGTCGATTCAGTTTTAATTACTTTTAAATTTTTGCTTGAAAACACATCATTGGAATGAACGGATTTTTTAAAAGATTATTTATTTATTGGTGTTTAAAGTCACATAATTTCTGCACAATGGTTAATCATGACCATGACAGTTTTACGAGTGAAGGAAGCCGGAGTACCCGGAGAGAACTACCAGGCAACAGCAAGCAACTGTCAGTTCCCACACATACTAATTCCACACAAGCAGTGTTAGCATTGGTTGAAGACAGGTGCACCATCGATATGCAGTACGCCACGGTGACACTGTGTACCCACGTGGGAAATGGGGTGAAGAGTCTTGCTCAAGGACACAGCACGGTTGCTGCAGGTGCGATTCAAACCGAGGACCTCTTGACTCGAAGACTGCTCCTCTACCAACTGAGCCACCGTGCCCCCTTTTAAAGGATTAAAATGGAGTACTTAAAGGGGGTATTTTAACCCTCTCAAGATCTTAATATGGGTCCAAAAAATTTTATTTTATGCAAAATTGAGAATAATGAAAACCCTTTCCATTCTCACAATGTTATTCTGAACACTTATGGGCATAGATGGGACCTCGGAATTTTGCCAATGCCAATAAGTCTTTTGATAGGCTATTTGGGGCCTTTAAGACCTTTTTTATGTCAAAATTCCAACATTACTGAACTCTTTTACGCGCAATTCTTTTTCCAGAGGTACCATGTACCTTAACATTTTCTAGCTAATATGAATATATGCCATCAAATATGGCAGATCCGGAACTGGTGGAGGCAATATTTGTAAAATAGTTTATGCTCATATTTCAGGCTTGGTATGATCCATAGACATGGAACCTATAGTGAATGAGTTGAAACTTAATGGACGTTCAAAATATGCCCCCCCCCCCCCCCCCCCCCACCAATGCAGTCAACAGAGGTTATTAAGAGCATATCTTTCAGACCTATTAGGAATTGAATTTCATACCAACTAATGCAATTCTAAAGATTATTCATGTATCTCATCATTCAAATAAATGGCATAGCCAGTAATGTAAATTTCTGATTCCTTGATCGAACCGTTTAAATGATATGCACATATACGCATTTTCTGGTTTCTTACAAAAATTGTTCTGATTTCTGTATGAATATCTGTAAATACTATTAACGAAAACCCATTTCTGATTTGTTAAAAACTATTTTACTCCTGAAAATAAGCCTCCATAAATTCTCTTTCTATACAGTTTTTAGCTGCGAATAGCAGCTCTATAAGTGGCAATGTCGGTTTGTCTGTCGGTCTGTCTTTCAGTCTGTCTGTCTGTCGGTCGGTCAGTCAGTCGGTCGGTCGGTCGGTCGGTCGGTCGGTAGGTCTGTCTGTGACCAACGAGTTTCAAAACTCAATAACTTTTGAAAAACTTGATGGAATGACTTTATATTTGGCATGTAAGTGTATCTTATTGGTGTCTAGTAACTGTTCAATGCATGTGTTGTTCCAAATATTTTTCTTGGAGTTATGGCCCTTGATGAACTTAGAGTTTTGTTGCACCACCTGTCGCAGCTACGGCGTCAATGTTGCAATTTTTTCCTGATGCTTTAACCCTTTTCACACAGACTTGATTTTACTGGATGCAGTAAATTCTGTTTCTCTGGTTACATTTAGCATTTGCATAAATTCTAAACATAAATCATGCACCATCATGCTAAATGTAGACACTTCACTGAGCTGTGTGTGTTGGAATAAAGAACATATTGTAAAAAAAAAAGCCAGATTCATTTGAAACAAAAAAATTATTTTAAAAAGCAAACATGCTTATCACAACAGAAACACCAAGGTAACTCTTCCAATTTCTTAGTCACAGTTCAGAAGGTAAATATCATGAGAATTGAGTGCCTGACTCTTGGAGTTGAAACGAAAGACATTGCATGAACTATTTAATACAAAGGTGTGATATCGGCAACAGCATTTGAAGCAAGGCGCTATTCTCAACTGAAAAGATGAACTTTCTGTTCACAGCATGCACAATCGTGGGTTTGTGACGAGTTCTGCTAACATCCCGCCTAACGTTCCAACAATTAACTATTTGTATTACAGTTAAAACTAGAAGTCCTGTCACGAATAGTGCGCTTATCTAGACTTAATTGCGTGTTGGAATTGAGCGCAATTGCCAAATCGAATGGCATCCAAAGCACGGCAGGTTCTCCTGGTTACTCGCAGCAAACACATGCAATGTTTCAGCCAATGGACCTCCGGGTTACCCGGAGGTCCATTGGCTGAAACATTGCTTGTGCACGGGCCATATGGACAGAATTCGATAGCTTTACTATGGCCATAACGCGTACATTAACGCGCAGATCAACATGCTATTTGTGCGCATTTCAGGACAGGACTTCTAGTTTTAACTGTACTAATAAGTGGTTATGCTAGGGGATGATGGGAACTTAAGTCAGATCAGGGAGCTTGTACTGCACCCCACTGAGCGCCCCCCCCCCCTCACCCTCTGCAATCAACCTTCAAATATACTCTAAATAATTACGATACTTGTAGTATTCCTGAGATATTGATGGCAGCATGGTTTCTGTGTGTACAGGCATTCGGGCAATGGAGAACGTTACAAGCCTCCTGTTGTTGAAGAAAGGAACTGGCTAAAAGGCCCGTGATGTGATACGACCCCATAATTTCCGTCCTGGACTCTTGAAATAATTCCAAAAATTCAGAACATGTTTGTCATACCCAATGACATCGAAAAGGTAAAAAATAAAACCTCAATCCAAAACAGCTGGAGCCATCATGGACATTATGATTTGAAGGGTAAATCAAGCAAGGTGAATTAAACAAAAACTCAAAACTGATGCACTGCATTCGTTTCAAGACACCCACATCAAACTTGTTAAAGGAAAATCTCATCAAACTGAAAAAGTCACCATCTCCCCCCAAAAACATATAAATTCTGGATGCTACCAAAATGGTAAATTCAGACATTTTAGCTCTGTTTTGACAGGAGCAGCAACCATGTGTAATTGATGAGGGAATTTTCAGACAATGGGGGCGCGGTGGCTCAGTTGGTAGAGGTGCAGGCTGCAAGCCGAGAGGTCCTCGGTTCGAATCCCACCTGCGGCAACCGCGTTGTGTCCTTGGGCAAGACACTTCACCCTGATTGCCTACATGGGGGCACGATGACGCTGTGTACTGAGGCGTACTGCACGTCGATGGTGCGCATGTTTCAACCAATCTAACCCTGCCTGTGCTGCGGTGCAGAGTTCAGAGTTACGATGTTGGAGAGCTGACAGCTGCTCGGTGGTTCTCTCCAGGTACTCCGGCTTCCTCCACCCGTAAAACTGTCACGGTCACGATTAGCCATTGTGCATAAGTATGTGACCTTAAACACCAATAAATAAATAAGTATGTTCAGACAATGAGCTCAGCCAACATCCATGGACTGTTTATTAAACTTAATGCTTGAACATCTCCCCGACAATAACTCAATAATCTGAATATTTTCTCAAGAATGATATTTATCAACGCTGCACTTACTTGTCACATGTATGACTGAAAATAGCTAGGTAATACTCTTTGTCCACGGTAGATATCCAACGTATCATATTTTGATATCTCGAATTCTAACCTTTGGCAGTTTCTTAATTCTTGTTATCACTGGTGCCTTAGGAAGTACATGTATTTTGTGGCGCCTGCTTATGACGGTCAAGTTCACTTTAGTGAAGTTTTCATTTGAAAAGTTTGTTTTGAACGCACAAATGATCGGCTTATCGGACTCAATGCATGACAAGATGCTTAGTGTTTGTGAAAGAAATGTTTGAGAACTTTAAAGGTTTTGCGGCCTTTTGAAAGTCGAAAAGGTGTTTTGTAATTTGGTCTGACGGATTTTAAAAGTCTAATCAACTTAACAGAGCTAAAAAGCTTGGATCAATTTCAAGGCACGAGGGTTATGACTGTCGGTGTTGTCCATCTCTTGGACACTGTTATGTCGTGGGGTGGGAACACGGTGGCTTGGTGGTAGACTGTTGGACTTCTATGCTTGAGGTCTCGAGTTTGATCCCTGTCCGGGACGACCCATGTTGTGTGCTTGGGCAACGCACTTTATCCCAGTTGCCAACATGGGGGCACGATGACGCCGTGTGCTAAGGTGTACTGCACGTCGCTGGTGCACATGTCTTCAACCGCTGTAACCCTGCTTGAGCAGAGCCTGAATAGAGTTAGAATGTTGAGGAGCTGACGGTTTGCTCGTCGAGGCTCGGTGGTTCTCGGTGGTTCTCTCCGGGTACTCCGCCCTCCTCCACCAGTAAAACTGTCGCGGTCACGATTAGCCATTGTGCATAAGTATGTGATCATAAACGTCAATAAATAAATATGTCCTGGGGTGGAGAATTTTTGCTCATTGCGCGTCATGCACTTATGTGTATGTATGAAAAACTTAAGGACCATTACCACATGCAAATTTCTATTTTGAGGTACACAACTGTCAGACGGATAATCCTGATCACCGTGTTACCTTCAACTATCATTTGATATATACAAGTATTTCAGTTTAAGACATTCTCTAAGAGAAATAACGTTTTCATCTGAAAGGCTTTGACACTCAGTTATCGCCGGCTGAGTGCTAGAACGCCCTACAGTACGTGGAGAGTGGATTGTAAGTAAATCACCCGCAGAGAGGAGTTATCACCCAAGCTATAACTTTCAAATTTTGTACATATGGACAAAAAACACAAGCAATGTTTCAGCCAATGGACCTCCGGGTTAAACCCGGAGGTCCATTGGCTGAAACTTTGCTGGTGCTGGTTATGCTTTGCAACAAATTTGCAATTATTCCTCGGGTGGAATCTCCACTCTGCAGGTGATTCAGTGATAATACACTCTCCACGTACTGCATGTCCCATAGGAGACATAGAACATTCTATCACTCAGGCGACAATATGTCAAGAAACGATGTTTGAGTCCAGGTTAAAAGCATAAGATTAATAGAAGATATGGTTTTGAGGCCCGTTCTGGGGGAGCAGGGGGGGGGGGCAGGGTGGATGACGTCATCATAATTAAAATGTTACGTAAGGTAATTAACGTCACTTAATTAATATTTTTTTAATCACTTTAATGACTGTTGCATAATTAATGTAATTAATGTAATTAATGTAATTAATGTAATTAATGCGTGTAATTAGGGTTGATTATAATAATTAGTATATTAATAAATGAATTAATAATGACGTACTGGACATATATATGAATGCTATCGACTGACGGACCTGCAAAGGTGAACATCGCGTGTCTGGGTGTCATTAAATCGATTTTTTCTTTTCAAACGCCAACTACTGACAGATGTTGAAGCAATTAAATCTATTGTCACACTTTAACGACCGGTCATAAATATCATTAGACTGGACATGCTATCATGTATTTAAAAATCAATGATGATCTCACGTGACAAGATGTGTCTTGCTTTTAACTGAAGACTGTGAACGACTCCATTGTGGCTATTTTTATAGGTATAATTTGATTTAATAACTTGGCGTGATTCTTACATATTAATAATGCAAGTTTATTCTTCTCGTTTTTATGGCTGTCGAAAAACTCTCATAGACCAAGGTATTCTGATTTTACGCCTCACGCGATAAAGTAATTTTTTAACGGTCCGATTTCTACGTTTTGACTGATTCTCAAAAAGAAATCACAAGAGAAATCGCCATGAGACTACTGTACACGGGGGAGAGGCTATACATGGCTGTACTTTATGCCCCAATACTTTGATGAATTAACGGATCATCTGAAAACCCACCAAGAAGGTGCTTTGAACTGTCAATTTTGTGTTTCAATAGCAAATTCAACAAAAGAGAGAGGCAGTGTACATCGAACAGACGTCGATGTCAAGATGTTCCAGTGGACGTTTTGTCTGAAATCCTATAATAGGAAAGATACATCAGAAAAAACATGGAGAAATGTCAAAACTCGACATTTAACTGCGCGATTTGCGGGTTTCAGCTGATTCAACTTAATCGTCATCGCACCACAAGTAGCAGAGATGCACAACTCGATTGACTGGTGGAGACGTTCCTCATCAAATAAGGGGGTTCAAACGAGGTTATGAGGAGGGGTGAAGGAGACAAGTGTGCGGTCATATGTTTAAAATTTTAATAACCTTAATTGCTATGACATAATCCCCTTAATAAATAGCGTATATTCATTTAATATAATATATTAATAATTTTCTTTAAATAATTCATTTTTTATTCCACACCCCTGTATCCCCTCACAGTACCTAAAACTTTCATGAATTCCCCTCCTCCAGGTCATCCAATACTAAAAAAACTTTTGGAAACCGCTCTCCCCCGCCCCCACCATAATCTTAAAAAGAGTTGCTTTGTCACAAACACACACTTTTTTCAACCAATCAGACACCTCCATTATCCCACACCCTCACCGTCACACCCCTGTATCCCCTCACAGTACCTAAAACTTTCATGAACTCCCCTCCTCCAGGTCATCCAATACTAAAAAAACTTTTGGAAACCTCTCTCCCCCTCCCCAGCCCTCACAATAGCTAAATTATCTCGAACCCCAGTTCAGTTCTCTAAATGTAATGGACATGTCAGGCCCCCGAATACACCTTCCCCACAATTTTGAGCGATCAAATTGCCGCGATTAGTCTCCTCTCATAACTTACCACACTCTTAACCTGTATTTACTATGAGATTGTCCCCCTAATAAATAGCGTATGTTCATTTAATATAATATAGTAATAATTTTCGTTAAATAATTCATTCCACAAGACACTTGTCGAAAAAACAAAATGGTGGATTAGTTTGACAGAAATACGCGTATCGATTTATTCAGGAATGTCTGTCGGTTGTGTCCTTGGGCAAGACACTTCATCCCCATTGACCATGTGGGGAGCATGGTGACGCTGTGCACTAAGGCATACTACACGTCGATGGAGCACCTGTCTTCAACCAATGCTAACCCTGTGTAGAATTTTGACAGTTGCTTTCCGTTGCCCGGTGGCTCTCTCCGGCTTCCCCCACCCGCAAAATTGTCGTGGTCATGATTAGCCATTGTGCAGACTTTAAACACCAATAAATAAATATAAATAAGTAGTCGGTTATCAAAACAGCCCTTAAGTGTTTAACAGTTAATTGTGGACCAGAGCAGTTTAAAAATGAAAAATTTGGGTGATAACACTACGGACTGTGTTTAATCATAGAAAAATCACACCCGCGCTATTACTAACCCGTATGATTTATTTTTGAACGTTCACTGAAGAATAACCCACCCATCTAAGTAAAAGCATGAAAGAGCTACCATTATCTAATTACCTATGTGGGGGTGGGGGTGGTCGGTAACGTTGTGTACTATGGCGTACTACCTTCAGCCAATGATAACCCTGTGTAGAAGTTTGACAGTTGTTTGCCTCGGCACGATGGTTCTTTCCGGATTGCTCCAACTGTCGTTAAATAAATGAAAAAAAACTACAATTCTATAATAACAGGCCACGCCCCCCTTATCAACAACAGTACTTTCATCTCCCTCATTTTAATAGTTGAAAAGCGCTGTTACTCGATCAAAAAAAATGGTAAAAGGATATGCGACTCTGTATTAGCCACCCAAATTTGCGAGACTTGGGAAAATATAACCCACCTAGAGCTGCACCAAAGCTACGTACACTATTCGAACTCCCGCATTGTGTCCTTGGGCAAGTTAATTTACCCCGATTACCCCCATGGGAGCACGATGACGGCGTGTAATAAGGTGTACTGCACGTCGGTGATACGCATATTTTAGAACAATCTAACTCTGCTTGTGCGGATTTCCGACGTTGGTGAGATGACAGTTACTCATCGTTGCTCTGTGGTTCTCTTTGGATATTCCGGAGTCTACCCGTAAAATTGTCACGTTTAATTATAACTTGAACTTGATGTCCGGGTGTAATGAAATAGCGTATTTTCTGCAGACATTCTAAATAAACGCAGCTGGTTTACAGACCTGCATATATTTTTTTTTCAATTGAGTAAAATATATGATAGTTTCTGATGTAACACGCCGATTAGTATGTTTAATGAATCTAACTACACCAGCCCGACCGACCCTTTGCCCACCATGATCACAACAAACGTTTCAATTCTCTCTCTCTCTCTCTCTCTCTCTCTCTCTCTCTCTCTCTCTCTCTCTCACCGATACAGTACGGGTGGAAACTAATTGCGTTCAAGCTGTTGTTTTTTTTTCTAGGTTTTATCCCCCCCCCCCTTACAGCGCAAATCGAAATGAAATCTGTTTCATTGAACCATACTACAGTGCATGTCAAAATTAATTTTTGAACGCCATTTTTTCTATGTGCCACTATCAGCAGCTATGACCATAGCGTAACTTTGTGGTAAAATGCTTATTTTTGTACAAAACTCAAGACCTTTCTCTGACAAATGCCTATATAAAAACAAGATAATACGCGAGAATGACTTGTGTGCCTGCTTTTTGTTGATAAAATATGGCCTGTATTAGACTGCATTCCCGAATATTAATAATGTACCCGCTTAATAACAGCCGAATTTTTATCGGATCACAGTTTTTTTGATTTGAATAATTACCGAATTTTTTATTAAATCGCATTCAGTAATTTATGTAGATTTCCTGAACTGGGCGAAGGTCAAGAAAGGCAGTCTGTAGTTAAGGAGACTCCACAAATAAAACAATGAAAAAATCTTAGATATATTGCATTTTTTTTAATTATCCATATTAACCAGAAATCAAAACTAGTCAAATTGATTAGAACTAAATTACAAATGGATATGAAATTTGCAGTAAATTGAACACTGGCATATGCAGCTGGCCGCATTTTTAGTTGTCTGTAATGGCTGTTGTTCAGAATGTCACCCTATTGGTGTGAGTTTTTGCTTTTTCGTCCAGTTTCATGAGAGCTTCCACGAAGTCCGTTCCGCATTCGCAATCTTTTCTAGGGGCCATTCTTCAGAGGCTGGTCCATCGCAGCTTTGCAGAGATATTGTTTTCTGGACGACAAAGTTCAATGCGTTCTTGGTATCCGATCAGACCCCTTGGGATATTTTGATCTTTAAGGATGTTTGCCAAAATTTTCCACCCTGTCGGTTGAAAATCTTTTCTTTTTCGCAGCAGATCATTTATTAGATCACACATATTGGAGCCCGAAATTGTAATGCCGTTATACACGAGTCGATCTTTCTCATCCCAGGATAAATTGGGTATATTCTTTATTATCTGGAGTAACAAAAGCGCCTTCTGCTGCATGGAATTTGGTATAACGGCTAACCAGTCCGGATGATTTTCCACTGAAAAACTAGTCGTTAAGGAGTGTGGTTTGGTGTTTTCTTTGCGTAAATTTGATTGGCGCTGAAAGATTGTCTGGTTCAGCAGCCCTTTCTCTTCAGAACTCGATGAAGATTCAGTAATTGGTCTCATGCCCTGGTCTATGGGCGGGACAGCTACAGCATTCAGGGGTGTGCGTATTTCCTGCAACTGTTCACTCCTCCATGGTTCAATACACTGAATTCTGCTTGAGGGTAGGCTGGTTGAATCATCTATAGGTTTTTCCTGCAGTGATTCCCCCATCACTAGCGATTTTACTGGCTCTAGCTTATTTGCAAGCCCCAAAATATTTCCACTTGTTAATGCATTGTTCCAACTAAAGGTTGATTTCATATGCACTGGAGGATAGGGTGGCTGGTTACAGACAGATCTGGTTGTTAACTCGGCTGTATTTGGGTTCGCTCCCCCTATAGTGTGTTTAAAATTTACATTTTTGTGTAACTGTCGTCTGTGTCGATAATAATGCGTTTTATGAGAGTAAGATTTTTGACACAATTCACAGACGTAGCGTGAATTCATCCTTTTCAGAAGCTAGTTAATAGAGTGGCAATACAGTTCCAACACTCTGCCATTTATATGCATGAATAGGATGGGTCCCACCCCAACCAGTTAATTGCTGATTGGCTAATTATATACCAAGATAAGGTGGGTTCTACCCCAACCTGTTGATCATTGGTTACTTCAAATTCTCACACAGTGCATTGTGGGAAATTACAGTGGTAGAGCTCTGGGGTAAAATAAGTTTTTTTTGCTCAACTTCACACAAATTGATATAGTTTACTTCAAAAAAAGAAACATCAAAGTCACATTCATGACAACCCGAGGTAGCATATCTGAACCACCCATGCCACACTGTTTAATCAGATAATCCCTTTAATCAGATCATGAGTGACTACTGATTTTACAATTCGATGAAACGGTTTTTTAGTGATTTTACAATTCGATGAAACGGTTTTTTAGTGATTTTACAATTCAATGAAATGGTTTTTAGTGATTTTACAATTCGATGAAATGGTTTTTTGTGATTTTACAATTTGATGAAACGTTTTTTAGTGATTTTACAATTCGATGAAACGGTTTTTAGTGACCATTTGCTCCTACATGTTCACTAATTACCACTAATTGGTCACTAATGGTCACTAATTACCACTAATTGGTCACTAATTGCCACTAATTGGTCACTAATGGTCACTAATTGCCACTAATTAGTGACCAATGGTCACTAATGGTCACTAATTGCCACTAATTCGTGACCAATTGGTCACTAATGGTCACTAATTGCCACTAATTAGTGACCAATTGGTCACTAATTACCACTAATTGGTCACTAATTGGTCACTATTTACCACTAATTGGTCACTAATGGTCACTAATTAGTGGCAATTAGTGACCAATTAGTGATCATTAGTGACCAATTAGTGATAATTAGTGACCAATTAGTGGTAATTAGTGACCAATTGGTCACTAATTAGTGGCAATTAGTGACCATTAGTGACCAATTGGTCACTAATTAGTGGCAATTAGTGACCATTAGTGACCATTGGTCACTAATTAGTAGCAATTAGTGATCATTAGTGACCAATTAGTGGCAATCAGTGACCATTAGTGACCAATTAGTGGCAATCAGTGACCAATTCGTGACCAATTAGTGGTAATTAGTGACCAATTGGTCACTAATTAGTGGCAATTAGTGACCATTAGTGACCAATTGGTCACTAATTAGTGGCAATTAGTGACCATTGGTCACTAATTAGTGGCAATAAGTGACCACTAGTGACCAATTAGTGGTAATTAGTGAACATGTAGGAGCAAATGGTCACTAAAAACCATTTCATCGAATTGTAAAATCACTAAAAACCGTTTCATCAAATTGTAAAATCACTAAAAACCATTTCATCGAATTGTAAAATCACTAAAAACCATTTCATTGAATTGTAAGATCACTAGAAAACCATTTCATCGAATTGTAAAATCACCAAAAAACCGTTTCATCGAATTGTAAAATCAGTGGTCACTCATTATCTGATTAAAGGGATTATCTGATTAAACAGTGCGGCACGGGTGGTTCAGATATGCTACCTCGGCTTGTCATGAATGTGACTTTGATGTTTCTTTTTTTGAAGTAAACTATATCAATTTGTGTGAAGTTGAGCAAAAAAAACTTATTTTACCCCAGAGCTTTACCACTGTAATTTCCCACAATGCACTGTGTGAGAATTTGAAGTAACCAATGATCAACAGGTTGGGGTAGAACCCACCTTATCTTGGTATATAATTAGCCAATCAGCGATTAACAGGTTGGGGTGGGACCCATCCTATTCATGCATATAAATGGCAGAGTGTTGGAACTGTATTGCCACTCTATTAACTAGCTTCTGAAAAGGATGAATTCACGCTACGTCTGTGAATTGTGTCAAAAATCTTACTCTCATAAAACGCATTATTATCGACACAGACGACAATTACACAAAAATGTAAATTTTAAACACACTATAGGGGGAGCGAACCCAAATACAGCCGAGTTAACAACCAGATCTGTCTGTAACCAGCCACCCTATCCTCCAGAGCATATGAAATCAACCTTTAGTTGGAACAATGCATTAGCAAGTGGAAATATTTTGGGGCTTGCAAATAAGCTAGAGCCAGTAAAATTGCTAGTGATGGGGGAATCACTGCAGGAAAAACCTATAGATGACTCAACCAGCATACCCTCAAGCAGAATTCAGTGTATTGAAACATGGAGGAGTGAACAGTTGCAGGAAATACGCACACCCCTGAATGCTGTAGCTGTCCCGCCCATAGACCAGGGTATGAGACCAATTACTGAATCTTCATCGAGTTCTGAAGAGAAAGGGCTGCTGAACCAGACAATCTTTCAGCGCCAATCAAATTTACGCAAAGAAAACACCAAAACACACTCCTTAACGACTAGTTTTTCAGTGGAAAATCATCCGGACTGGTCAGCCGTTATACCAAATTCCATGCAGCAGAAGGCGCTTTTGTTACTCCAGATAATAAAGAATATACCCAATTTATCCTGGGATGAGAAAGATCGACTTGTGTATAACGGCATAACAATTTCGGGCTCCAATATGTGTGATCTAATAAATGATCTGCTGCGAAAAAGAAAAGATTTTCAACCGACAGGGTGGAAAATTTTGGCAAACATCCTTAAAGATCAAAATATCCCAAGGGGTCTGATCGGAAACCAAGAACGCATTGAACTTTGTCGTCCAGAAAACAATATCTCTGCAAAGCTGCGATAGACCAGCCTCTGAAGAATGGCCCCTGGAAAAGATTGCAAATGTGGTACAGACTTCGTGGAAACTCTCATGAAACTGGATGAAAAAGCGAAAACTCACACCAATAGGGTGACATTCTGAACAACAGCCATTACAGACAACTAAAAATGCGGCCAGCAGCATATGCCAGTGTTCATTTTACTGCAAATTTCATATCCATTTGTAATTTAGTTCTAATCAATTTGACTAGTTTTGATTTCTGGTTAATATGGATAATTAAAAAAAATGCAATATATCTAAGATTTTTTCATTGTTTTATTTGTGGAATCTCCTTAACTACAGAGCGCCTTTCTTGACCTTCGCCCAGTTCAGGAAATCTACATAAATTACTGAATGTGATTTAATAAAAAATTCGGCAATTATTCAAATCAAAAAAACTGTGATCCGATAAAAATTTGGCTGTTATTAAGCGGGTATATTATTAATATTCGGGAATGCAGTCTAATACAGGCCATATTTTATCAACAAAAAGCAGGCACACAAGTCATTCTCGCGTATTATCTTGTTTTTATATAGGCATTTGTCAGAGAAAGGTCTTGAGTTTTGTACAAAAATAAGCATTTTACCACAAAGTTACGCTATGGTCATAGCTGCTGATAGTGGCACATAGAAAAAATGGCATTCAAAAATTAATTTTGACATGCACTGTAGTATGGTTCAATGAATCAGATTTCATTTCGATTTGCGCTGTAAGGGGGGGGGTGGTAAAACCTAGAAAAAAAAACAACAGCTTGAACGCAATTAGTTTCCACCCGTACTGTATCGGTGAGAGAGAGAGAGAGAGAATTGAAACGTTTGTTGTGATCATGGTGGGCAAAGGGTCGGTCGTGCTGGTGTAAGTAGATTCATTAAACATACTAATCGGCGTGTTACATCAGAAACTATCATATATATTTACTCAATTGAAAAAAATATATACAGGTCTGTAAACCAGCTGCGTTTATTTAGAATGTCTGCAGAAAATACGCTATTTCATTACACCCGGACATCAAGTTCAAGTTATAATTAAACGTGACAATTTCACGGGTAGACTCCGGAATATCCAAAGAGAACCACAGAGCAAAAACGAGTAACTGTCATCTCACCAACGTCGGAAATCCGCACAAGCAGGGTTAGATTGTTGTAAAATATGCGTATCACCGACGTGCAGTACACTTTATTACACACCGTCATCGTGCTCCCATGGGGATAATCGGGGTAAATTAACTTGCCCGAGGACACAATGCGGGAGTTCGAATAGTGTACGTAGCTTTGGTGCAGCTCTAGGTGGGTTATATTTTCCCAAGTCTCGCAAATTTGGGTGGCTAATACAGAGTCGCATATCCTTTTACCATTTTTTTTGATCGAGTAACAGCGCTTTTCAACTATTAAAATGAGGGGGATGAAAGTACTGTTGTTGATAAGGGGGGCATGGCCTGTTATTATAGAATTGTAGTTTTTTTTCATTTATTCAACGACAGTTGGAGCAATCCGGAAAGAACCATCGTGCCGAGGCAAACAACTGTCAAAGTTCTACACAGGGTTATCATTGGCTGAAGGTAGTACGCCATAGTACACAACGTTACCGACCACCCCCACCCCCACATAGGTAATTAGAAAATGGTAGTTCTTTCATGCTTTTACTTAGATGGGTGGGTTATTCTTCAGTGAACGTTCAAAAATAAATCATACGGGTAGCGCGGGTGTGATTTTTCTATGATTAAACACAGTCCGTAGTGTTATCACCCAAATTTTTCATTTTTAAACTGCACTGGTCCACAATTAACTGTTAAACACTTAAGGGCTGTTTTGATAACCGACTACTTATTTATATTTATTTATTGGTGTTTAAAGTCTGCACAATGGCTAATCATGACCACGACAGTTTTGCGGGTGGGCGAAGCCGGAGAGAGCCACCGAGCAACGGAAAGCAACTGTCAAAATTCTACACAGGGTTAGCATTGGTTGAAGACAGGTGCTCCATCGACGTGTAGTACGCCTTAGTGCACAGCGTCACCATGCTCCCCACATGGTCAATGGGGATGAAGTGTCTTGCCCAAGGACACAACCGACAGACATTCCTGAATAAATCGATACGCGTATTTCTGTCAAACTAATCCACCATTTTGTTTTTTCGACAAGTGTCTTGTGGAATGAATTATTTAACGAAAATTATTAATATATTATATTAAATGAACATACGCTATTTATTAGGGGGACAATCTCATAGTAAATATGGGTTAAGAGTGTGGTAAGTTATGAGAGGAGACTAATCGCGGCAATTTGATCGCTCAAAATTGTGGGGAAGATGTATTCGGGGGCCTGACATGTCCATTACATTTAGAGAACTGAACTGGGGTTCGAGATAATTTAGCTATTGTGAGGGCTGGGGGAGGGGGAGAGAGGTTTCCAAAAGTTTTTTTAGTATTGGATGACCTGGAGGAGGGGAGTTCATGAAAGTTTTAGGTACTGTGAGGGGATACAGGGGTGTGACGGTGAAGGTGTGGGATAATGGAGGTGTCTGATTGGTTGAAAAAAGTGTGTGTTTGTGACAAAGCAACTCTTTTTAAGATTATGGTGGGGGCGGGGGACAGCGGTTTCCAAAAGTTTTTTTAGTATTGGATGACCTGGAGGAGGGGAGTTCATGAAAGTTTTAGGTACTGTGAGGGATATAAGGGTGTGGAAAAAAAATTAATTATTTAAAGAAAATTATTAATATATTATATTAAATGAATATACGCTATTTATTAAGGGGATTACATCATAGCAATTAAGGTTATTAAAATTTTAAACATATGACCACACACTTGTCTCCTTCACCCCTCCTCATAACCTCGTTTGACCCCCCTTATTTGATGAGGAACGTCTCCACCAGTCAATCGAGTTGTGCATCTCTGCTACTTGTGGTGCGATGATGGTTAAGTTGAATCAGCTGAAACCCGCAAATCGCGCAGTTAAATGTCGAGTTTTGACATTTCTCCATGTTTTTTCTAATGGATCTTTCCTATTATAGGATTTCAGACAAAACGTCCACTGGAACATCTTGACATCGACGTCTGTTCGATGTACACTGCCTCTCTCTTTTGTTGAATTTGCTATTGAAACACAAAATTGACAGTTCAAAGCACCTTCTTGGTGGGTTTTCAGATGATCCGTTAATTCATCAAAGTATTGGGTGCATAAAGTACAGCCATGTATAGCCTCTCCCCCATGTACAGTAGTCTCATGGCGATTTCTCTTGTGATTTCTTTTTGAGAATCAGTCAAAACGTAGAAATCGGACCGTTAAAAAATTACTTTATCGCATGAGGCGTAAAATCAGAATACCTTGGTCTATGAGAGTTTTTCAACAGCCATAAAAACGAGAAGAATAAACTTGCATTATTAATATGTAAGAATCACGCCAAGTTATTAAATCAAATTATACCTATAAAAATAGCCACAATGGAGTCGTTCACAGTCTTCAGTTAAAAGCAAGACACATCTTGTCACGTGAGATCATCATTGATTTTTAAATACATGATAGCATGTCCAGTCTAGCGATATTTATGACTGGTTGTTAAAGTGTGACAATAGATTTAATTGCTTCAACATCTGTCAGTAGTTGGCGTTTGAAAAGAAAAAATCGATTTAATGACACCCAGACACGCGATGTTCACCTTTGCGGGTCCGTCAGTCGATAGCATTCATATATATGTCCAGTACGTCATTATTAATTCATTTATTAATATACTAATTATTATAATCAACCCTAATTGCACTCATTTATTACATTAATTACATTAATTATGCAACAGTCATTAAAGTGATTAAAAAAATATTAATTAAGTGATGTTAATTACCTTACGTAACATTTTAATTATGATGACGTCATCCACCCTGCTCCCCCCCTGCTCCCCCACCCTGCTCCCCCAAAACAGGCCTCAAAACCATCTCTTCTACTACTCATAAGGTTGAGATCTCATTTCCAAGCAGATTAAGAGTTGTAAGAGTTTTCGCGACATATACAAAGCCTTTGACTAGTTTGAAAGTCAGGTAGTAAGGTCCGATTCTTATGTCAGCATACCCAATTTCAAAATGCCCGAAGGCTGCCGCGTGAGACATAACATTGCCCAAGTCTAAGCGTTCAAAAGATATTAAATTGGGAAACTCAAAATATTTCCACAGCTCGTTGGTGGTCCTAATATGAGATTAAAAAATCGCTCGCATATAGGTCCTATGGCTGACAATAATTCATCGAGAGGGGAAAACTTGAAAAGTTCTATCAATATGTGAAACACATTATATAGGACGATTATCAGCTGGCGTGAACCAAGCGTAGGTTTTTGGTCCATCCGAAGCAGTGGACTTTTGGTGTGTTTGGATCCATATATCAATTATTCAGCTCGTTACGAGCGAAAGTAATGACTGAAAATGATTTCGATGTAGTTTCGGTGATGGCGAAGTTATTAATTTGCAAATGTGTTTATTTTTATTACCCAGTACACCATACCACAATGTGGCCTAATCGGTGTTCTGAACACGGCATTTGTCGAAATTCAGTCAATGAAGATTGGTAATTTCTTACCATGAGGGAGCATTGTTTTCCATTATTTTTGACATTACCTTGCTTAACTTTGAATGATTTTTCGTTGTAGATATTTACGAATGTTCTTCTAGTCCATGTCAACATGGAGGAAAATGCATTGATTCGCAGAATGGATACACATGTGAATGTGAATCAGGTTTTGAGGGTGTCGCGTGTGAAAATGGTATGTAAATAGATCCATCTCCAATCCTGTACTATCAAACTTTGTGGGAAGAGAGGAAATCTAATCGAAGTGGTAACTAATACATTTCTCCTCAGTTATGAAATGGCGCATCAAATTTTAGTACTGTTGTAACAATGTAATTTGTAAGGCGGACAAGCATGTCGACAGGGACACCGAAAGCAAGGGCGCAGGGGGGAGAATGCAGCTGCCCTCCCTGGCTTCGGTCCATGAGGGAGAGATGAGGCAGAAAATGCCCTTACGAGATTCGTCAATAAATTTTTTCAATGATTTTTTATTCGCGAAGTAAAGCTGAAATAAACCCCAAATCCATTCTGGGAGCCAAATTCCATGGGTGAGTTTGGGTAGCGGTGCCTCCTCCCGATGGAGGTGGGAAACCTCTTCTCAAATTCCCCCATCATGGGGCTTCGACTTTCAAGACAGGAATGCTTCGGCATATCATGGCGGGGCTTCTAGTGCGAGTAAATGCCCCTTTCCCAAGATCCCCCCCCCCCCCCTGTGTGCTTCTGACACCTCTGGCGAACAGCATGGGAATTAGTATTAACACTTATACCAGATACACACACTTTTTAAGTAAACCGATTGGCTATTGGAGAGCAGGCAGCAAATAAATATACTAAATTCTGAGCGAGGAACAGTGATAATTCATACATACAGCCCTCTGTTGTCTCTATTGGAATAAATTATAATTGAACCTGCTTACAAAATTTTCTGATTTGGCCGCCGACAGTTGGGGGTTGGGGGGGGGTGCTTAGCCGAGTCCGTTCGTTGCGTCCTGGTTGAAATGCTAAATAGTAATTCAATTATGACGCTCCACAGACTTTTGTAATGACAATATTGAAAGGATCAAGATTTACTCTCCAGCTGACATTTTAATTATGACCCCTTATCAGAGTGAGCTCGTCAAGCTCGCTGCTGTGAAGGAATCAAAGGTTGCGTTTCCGAAGCAAAAGATGAAAATTATTATTCTTATTCAAGAAAGTATCTCCCCGATCAGGCGCATCGCTGGGGGGTGGGGGGGGGGAGGTTCTACGGATACACCTCTCCACAAAACTAAAGTTCTATTTGAAGCACTTTCTCCCATTTGTGATTTGAACATTTTGCTAAAATGAGGCGATCATACTTATCTCCATACATTGTACAGAGTACGGTGTACCTGGGTAAGGTGTTTTAAAACACAATTTTCTCATTTGCATGTGGGAAACGCCTAGGCACTACTTTGGTACATTTTTTTAGCCTCGGCTATAATATTTATTTATTGGGGTTTTAGGTCATATATTTCTGCACAATGGCTAATCATGACAACGACAGTTTTACGAGTGGAAGAAGCTGCAGTACCCAGAGAGAACCACGAAGCAATGACAAGCAACTGTCAGCTCCCCAGCATACTAACTCCACACAAGCAGAGTTAACATTGGTTGAAGACAGGTGCACCATCGACGTCCAGTTTGCCTTAGTACACACCGTCACTGTGCCCCCACGTGGGCAATGGGGGTGAAGTGTCTTGTCAAGGACACAACGCGGTTGCCGCAGGTGGGGTTCGAATCGAGGACCTCTCAGCTTGCAGTCTGCACCTCTACTTACTGAGCCACCGCGCCCCCGGCCTCGGTTATAAAAATGTATCAAAGTTCTCAGGAGTTTCATAGAAACTAGTTATATAGTCCTTGTGTTATAAGGGTCTATATGATGGAGCGACAAATAATAATCTCCACTGATTCCGAACGGCTGTTATTTATCGGTATCCATCTATTAACCTTTGTTGGAAAGCTCACGTCATTCTGACACGATACCATATCAGACATACAAGTCTAACACATTCCTTTTTGTTAGAGGGTAGTGTGCGACTGGAGTGTGCTTCTAGCCAACCGGTGTTGACAGTGGAACACATTCTTTTACACTGCACTGATTTTAACGAAGTCGGAGGGCGAATTGTCACAAGATATAGAATCTAGGAGAACCAGAGCATCCCAGACATGATGTCACCAAACAATATGTAGACATCGCAGAACGAAAGATCGTCGATACCTTGAGTGAGAAAAGTGAAATGAAAACCGATCTGAATGCCGGATTTAATAAGATCGTCAATCTGGCACAAATAGGCGCCAACGATACTGAATCGACCACAGTCAATAAAGGCTTTGTGGATTTTGCTCTCACCAAATCTCAAACCTGTCTCGAAGAGCATGTGGACGATTGGTATCTCCACAAAAAAATCTGGAGAAATCATTGCTCAACAAACAATCGGGAGGAACGATGGAGTTTGTTATCGACATGAACAATAACAAACTATTCGGTCCCGAGGACAACCCAGAATACGATTCGAGTGGAGTCAGCAGAAAATATGTGGACGACTCAAAAGTCGAGAAAACCAGCGATATGGTAGAAGCCTTTCTGGACATGGAAGGTAATCGAATCACGAATCTAACCGATCCGGTGATAATGACAAATGCTTGCACTATGATTTGGGTCATGGAGAAAATAAAATACGCGAGACGGTTGACAATCATGGGGGGCAGAAAAAGGCGGTCCATTAGATTCTGGTACATCGGAATGGTCCTTCGGAAATGGACTGCTGCATAGGTCAGATTGGATATCCGATGCCAAAAGGAGGACGCAGCCTTCGAATGAGTCTGACTTCTATCAACTTGAAGAATAGGGCTCTTGTCAACTTGGTGGTAAATTGCATAGAAAACGATCGATATAAATTCGAGAAAATTGAGAATCAATATGCCAATACAATTAAAACTAGAAGTCCTGTCATGAAATGCGCACACATAGCATGTTGATCTGTACGTTAATCTACACGTTAGGACCATAGTAAGGCTATCAAATTGTTTCAGCCAATGGCCCTCCAGATAACATTGCCTGTGTTTGCTATGAGAAACCAGGAGAAACTGCCGTGCTTTGGATGCCATTCGATATGGCAATTGTGCGCAAGTTCTACGTACAATTAAGGCTAGATAAGTGCACAGGTCATGACAGGACTTCTAGTTTTAACTGTACGAGCACATTTGAGAGCCGAAGAGGGAGATAGAATTAATTTCCAGTCGGAGACGAGTCAGACGACTAATCTCGAAGTCGCTTCAACAGTATCTGTGTTGATCGAATGCAATCCCTTGGATGCATAAAAATGGACTTCACTTTTTAACTGAATTGAACATGTGAACTACTTGAGTAAAAAATAAGTGAGTTTGAGGACTCTATTAAATACCTCTAAAGTTCCCAAACTTCCTTTTTTAGGTTTAAGTTTTTTATGTTATTTTAAGTTATTTGATGTTATTTTGAGTTTTTTGAAGTTATTTTAAGGTTTTGTTCTGTTATATTAAGTTATTTTAAGTCTTTTTTTCATGTTAAGTTTTTTAAAAAGTTATTTTAAGATTCTTTATGTTATTTTAAGTTTCTTTCATTTTTTATGTTATTTTAAAGTTTTTCTCAGTTATAGATGAATAACAGACATTTTACTTCCATCTAATTGGAACGCCAACACTCTGTCGAAAGCTTCAGTTTTACGAGGTACGATCCTTTCAAACTGCATCTTGATGAGAATGTTCAGAACTGTGTTCCTGAGTTTTTCGTTCTATTTGCTGATGTCAAACACAAACAGGGGATGGGGCATCTTGTATTCGGTGGGTGTTTTGTTCGGATTGCTTATCAATTTGTCCGCATGATAATATTTTGATCGGAAGCTTGCAGTTTCGCTATATATCCTAGAAAAGTAGTTCTTCTCAAACAAGGCATTGTAATCTAAGGTCAGATATCTCATAGAACTGAGAAACACCTGCATACTTCTCAAGTTGCAATGATCGAATAGAGATGAATTCTTTTCTTGAGATCCGATCCTGCCTGTTATATCCTACTATTAAGCAACATGTTTCTTTCCGAAGAAGATTTCACAGACAATCTCCAATTGAACTGAGTCGTGTTGGAACGTTTGCGACATCACACTGAGTCAGCGTTGGAACGTTTGCGACATCACACTGTCTCACTCTAAATTCCACAGGTAATCTGATTTTTGATTTGATAATCTTGAGGAGTCTCATTCTTTGCTCGTCATTCGGTAATGTGTGTGGCATAAACTACGACACCCGGCTCAGATGCACTTTGTCGGCACCTGTTGTAGCAACTCTCACGATGATATCATCGTCATTTCAACGAACTTGTATGATATTGTGTTTTAATCCATAGACGTTTTTGTCGTAATCATTGGTGAATCCAAAAATGTGTTTCAGAGGAATCCTAAACGAGAATGTTCCTCTCGGCAAAGACGTTGAACAATGTGTTCTCCTGGCTACACCCACATTGTCGAAAATCGCATCTAAGCCAGTGTCTTTCATTCACAGTTACTTGAGTCCTTTAAATTTGGAAAAAAATTGTCTGGATATTTCAAAAGTCCTAACATCATGATTGCCTTACCGGGATGAAAAATGATTTTTATCTCTTAACCTAAGAGTTTATATGATACACTGTTGAAAAGATGCATCATGCCGTTATGAGCTAATGTGATGACACGGCGTAGTCGCTACCATCCTTTTTGTCAATCGATCTTCTATTTGAAGATAGCTATTGCTCGGATGTAGAAAGAGATTGTGCATTTCGATATTAAGTTTTATTATATGACTCCTCCGTTTTGTTCCTGTTAAAACATTTGATATTTTGTTTTCATATCAATCAGTGATAAATAAAGCCTTCCGTCACTTTCATTGGTCAATTTCAAAACTAGACAATTTGATTGGCTGAACAAAATAAAACTGGGCCACATTTTCATAATTTGCATAATTAGAGTTGGGAGCTTTCATTGGTCAATTTCAAAACTGGACAATTTGATTGGCTAAACAAAATACAACTCGGTGACATTTGCATAATTTCAGTAGGGAGAATTTACGTTATCTGTCCTATTTAGGGTTGGTTATATTGTATTAATCCTTTACCTACAAGAAAAACGCCATTCATTTTTTTTATATTTTCACTTTTTGCTTCCAAAACTGACCCCCCAATGGAACGAGCTCGAAGAGCTCGTTCCAATGAGGGGTTATAACCTATGTTTTGGAAGCCAAAAATGAACATTTTTAGTTATACGAGGATGTTTTTTCCAAGTGCCGTCTGCAATTCAAGATAGGTGATGGGTTAAAAAGTCATACTAAGTGGCTAATTTGTGCGTTTGTGTGTCATATGATAAATAGAATATGAAATGAGTGTTTTTCTCATATAATATTTATGAAACTCGTCCGAATTTTCCGTTTGGGCTCGCTAGAGGCTCGCCAAAATGGAAAATTCTTAGACTCGTTTCACAAATATTATATGAGAAAAACACTCATTCCATATCCTCTATTTATCTCTCTTTAATTATTGAGATTAAATCCCTCCACGGGTAATATTTGTGCACATCATACTCTTAAATACTTTCATCTGTTATTATACCTTGCGTTATGTCTAATATGTTCCTCCTTTTTTGATTTCCCTGTAATTGTAATTATTTTATTTTTACTTATTTTTTTAATTTTTATTTTTTACTTATATATATGTGACAAAAAAAATTGTTGTCCTCTGTTTTTTTTAAAATGCGGTGTTTTGCAGTTGCTGTTCATAAAACTCACCCATGATTTTTTCATCGTCTAATGCTTCTGCCTAATACAGTTAAAACTAGAAGTCCTCTCTCGAACTGGGCGCTTATCTAAGCTTAATTGCGCGTAGGAATTGCACGCAGTTGCCATATCAAATGGCATCCAAAGCACGGCAGGTTTTCCTGGTTCCTCACAACAAACACAGGCAATGTTTCTGTCAATGGACCTCCGCACATTGCTTGTGCACAGGCCATATGCACAAAATTTGATAGCCCAACTATGGTCATAACGCATCGATTAATGCGTCGATTAATGCGTGGATCGACATGCTATTTGTGCGCATCTCATGACAGGACTTCTAGTTTTAACTGTAAGTGATGCGATCAGCTTAGAACAGTTGAACCATGATGAAGATTTCTTTAGTCCAACTGGTTGTATAGCCATTTTCAAAATGCTTTTCCACTTGTAAATTCTAACCGATCAACCACGGCAAATTTCAGTCATTTTGTCGGTGCCATCTTTAATGGATAGAGATTTGCATAGACTTCCTTTTCGTTTCAAGGATCGCTAGTTTTCACGGGTGTCATCTTGAAGAAGCTGTGAAGTGTATTGTTATAGTCATCGACCAAATCGTCTGAGACATTCAAAATATTTCTTAGTCAAGTAAGCCGTGAAATATTTTTTTTTTATGGTTCCATTTCATCGTTCGACCACACTCACCTTCTCGTTTTCTGTGGAATACATGTCAAAGAGTCGATGAACCTGAAAGTTGTAGAATCCTCGATCTTTATACACCCACAGTTTCTCAGGTTTTCATGAAGAAGTGGTGAAGATATTTTCGAAAAGCTTTTCAGCCACACTCGTTCCCAATTCATTTTTCAACACTCTCATCTATCCGTATTTTGAAAACACATCTATGACTGTCATTAGATATTTCACATTTTTGTTGTGACCAGGCAGAGATTGCCTGCCCTCAGATTGGCAGCTCACACATGATCCAGTACTTTGAAAAATACTATTCTCTTTCAAAATCTCCGTACTGTGGGCTTGTACAGCTCTTTCGCCAATGCATTAGTCAATTGCATCTTTTTATTTTGAAAAGAGAGCAGTTGAATTCCTCTCTCATCGTGGGATTGACTATATTTTTCATATCTGTAAACATGTTCTTGTCACACACATGCCTTCGAGTCTTCTGACAGAATGCTTAGCATTACAGAGATTTTACCTGTTGGCAGCTCATTCCACTCTATTGTTGGATTTGCTCCACAATTTCGGAGTCAGATCTTTATTCAAAGTTATATGGCTGCAATTTAAACTGTGACTGAGCTCTTTTCGAATATCTATTCGACTCAACAGAGATGAGTTAAGGGACATCTGGTTTATCTGTGGGTGGTACGCTTCTGAAAAGGAAAGGTATGTTACTGCACGTAGTGGAGCACTGTGTCATTCTTATTACATGAGTTTGGGAACATAGACAAGATTTCATACTCTATTTGACAGAGCTAATTTATAAAACTTTGGAGACAATACAAGAGTAACGAGTCAAAACTAAGAGGGGAATTGTATAAAACATTGGATTAGTTATAACACAAAGCAAATTTCTTAAAAAATCTTCTTCTCCAGATCCAGCAGACAGAATCTTTTCAAGTTTGTTCAAATCGCCTCCCTAGATTCATATTTGGGCTCACTATAGAAGCTCGAATTCGAACTTAGTGCATTTCAGGCAAATTTCTTCAAAAATCTTCTTCTCCAGATCCAGCAGGCAGAATCTTTTCATATTTGGTATGCAACATTGCGGGGTGGATCTGATTCAAGTTTGTTCAAATCGGCCCCCTGGATTCATATTTGGGCTTACTATAGAAGCCCGAATTCGAACTTAGTGCATTTCAGGCAAATTTCTTAAAAAATCTTCTTCTCCAGATCCAGCAGGCAGAATCTTTTGATATTTGGGATGCAACATTGTGGGGTGGATCTGATTCAAGTTTGTTCAAATCGGCTCCCTAGATTCATATTTGGGCTCAATATAGAAGCTCGAATTCGAACTTAGTGCATTTCAGGCAAATTTCTTAAAAAATCTTCTTCTCCAGATCCAGCAGGCAGAATCTTTTCATATTTGGTAAGCAACATTGTGGTGTGGATCTGATTCAAGTTTGTTCAAATTGGTCCCCCTGGGTTTATATTTGGGCTCAGTATAGGAGCCCAAATTTGAACTTAGTGCATTTCAGGCAAATTTCTTTGAAAATCTTCTTCTCAAGATCCAGCAGGCAGAATCTTTTGATATTGGGTATGCACCACGCTTAGGGGGGGGGGGGGGGGGGAGATTCAAGTTTGTTCAAGCCAAGTCCCTGGGTTCATATTTGGGCTCAATGTGGTAGCCCGAATTATAACTTAGTTCAAAATGAGGAATTTTCTTTAAAAATCTTCTTCAGATCCAGCAGTCGGAATGTTTGATATTTGGTATGCAGCATCCTTAGGGGGTGAGATTCAAGTTTGTTCAAGCCATGTCCCTAGGTCCATATTTGGACTCACTGTGGGAGCTCGAATTGTAACTTAGTTCAAAATGAGGAATTTTCTTTAATAATCTTCTTCTTCAGATCCAGCAGTCGGAATGTTTTGATATTTGGTGTGCAGCATCCTTGGGGGGGGGGGGGGGGGGGGGTGAGATTCAAGTTTGTTAAAGCCAAGTCCCTGGGTTCATATATGGGCTCCCTTGGGAATCTTTGGATATTTGTTTTAGCTTTTCTTAGGAGGAGCAGATGCAAATTGTTGAAATCAATTCTCTGGGTTGATATTCAGGCTACCATGTCAAGTGAGCGCCCTCAGGCCCCTTGGGGCCTCTTGTTTTTAGTTTTCACTTTTCACAAGTTATCTGTGTATCTGTAGATTTCTTACATTTTACGCAATACGTTTTTTTAATTTAATTTTTTTTAATTTATTTAATAATTGTTTTTATCACTTTCTTATATATATAATATCATTATTTGCTTTTATTTGAAATCTGTCACTATTTCTGGATCTTTATATTTTCCCAAAACTTTATGAAAAGATTCCCTGGCTTTCCTGTCAGTAGTATGTAATGTGGTTTTGGGGCCTCATTGGCCGGACCCCAGTGCCGGACCCCGGAAGTGACGTCATGTCACGCGACCCAGTGCCGCCATGTTGTGTTGTCATGGTAACCTGCGTGAGCGGCCATCTTGTGACGTCATCTCCATAGTGATACGTGGTGTGAGTGCGCATGCGCAGCGCGTGTTCTGAGGGTGATACGTGTTTCTGTCGTCCATTTTGTAAACTGGAGGCCGCCATCTTGGTTTCTATGGTAGCACGTGATTGCTATGTTACCCAATTTTTCTTCAATAAGATGGGGTATGTTCGGTGGGTATGTTCGATTGAATCGGAGTAAATCTAATTACCACAAACAACCCGACAATCCTTCCAAATCACCAAAATCTATCCCAACTTTTTCTATTTCGAATTCTTTCAGAATTCTCTGCTTCTGTCTATATATGCAATAGTTTTCGTCTATCTGGCCATGTTCCTTTGTTATGGAGTATACTCCAGTAGTTTAGAAGAGCCTATTCGTTGGAACAGTTTTGCTTATTATTACTATATTAAGCAATTTCTGGTCTATTCTTGTTAGTTCTGACCATATTCCAAGTAGTCTTGTTGTTTCATATATCTAGATCATTTATAACCAATCAGATTGCTTGATTTCCCATAATCTGTATGCAGAGTTATCTACTCTTATTACAACGAAGTCCTATCCGATTCTCATCACCTCTATATCCAATGGCCTATCCCAAGGAATCCATTTTTGGGAAACACCCGTGGCTGTGGAATCCCTTTTTTGTCGTATGAGGCCATGAGGGCTATGTAAAAGCCCTCAATGAGTCCTCATTTATTATCCCTCATAGCCTCATTGAATTTTGAGGTTATGAGGACCATTAAAAATCCCTCAATGAGGTATAATTTACTACGACTCTTAGACTCATTTCAGTATTTGAGGATACCTATGGCCTGGTGTTGTATTATTCGAGGATACCTACCGAGGATACCTTTAGGAGAATCCCTTTTTTGTCGTATGAGGCCATGAGGGCTATGTAAAAGCCCTCAGTGAGTCCTCATTTATTATCCATCATAACCTCATTGAATTTTGAGGTTATGAGGACCATTAAAAATCCCTCAATGAGGTATAATTTACTACGACTCTTAGCCTCATTTCAGTATTTGAGGATACCTATGGCCTGGTATTGTATTATTCGAGGATACCTATCGAGGATACCTTTAGGAGAATCCCTTTTTTGTCGTATGAGGCCATGAGGGCTATGTAAAAGCCCTCAATGAATCCTCATTTATTATCCCTCATAGCCTCATTGAATTTTGAGGTTATCAGGACCATTAAAAATCCCTCAATGAGGTATAATTTACTACGACTCTTAGCCTCATTTCAGTATTTGAGGATACCTATGGCCTGGTATTGTATTATTCGAGGATACCTATCGAGGATACCTTTATGAGAATACCTTTTTTGTCGTATGAGGCCATGAGGGCTATGCAAAAGCCCTCAATGAGTCCTCATTTATTATCCCTCATAGCCTCATTGAATTTTGAGGTTATGAGGACCATTAAAAATCCCTCAATGAGGTATAATTTACTACAACTCTTATCCTCATTTCAGTATTTGAGGATACCTATGGCCTGGTATTGTATTATTTGAGGATACCTATTGAGGATACCTATCGAGGATACCTTTTGGAGAATCCCTTTTTTGTCGCATTAGGCTATGTAAAAGCCCTCAATGGGTCTAATGTAGGCTTACCAATCAATTCCATCTTGTCGCAAAAGCTCCAAGGCCATTACAGGTCTATAGCCTATCTGTCCTATCATTAGCTTCTACAGCAGTCTTGTTCCATTGCGGCCTTGTACCAGTACTATTGGCTTCTGTTATTCTGCCCCACATCTCAGCCATTACTTCCTAGCTATACCTATCTCAGTCTCGACTATAACATTGATCAAGGTTGAATCAGATTTCCCCTGTATACATATAAGGCATTCGGTAATTGAGATTCCTAGTCGAGTCCGTAAAATTTGGATTCCGTGATTTGACATCAACATTCGAGGGTATGGAAAAGGACTGATAGCACCCAATTCAACAATGACTACAAGAACCTGAACAGATACAACCAACCATTACAAAACAATATAGGTACAGAACGAAGATCCAACATAACCAAGATCGAAGTGAACATAACAAATTGAAGAACATCGAACTGACCCAATGCAGGGACCGACCTGGGCATGCGCCAGTGCGTATTTGGTTCTGAAACATCAGGACCTGGCTCTTAAATCTCAGAAATAGGCTTCTCAGTTGGCGCGTAACTTCTCAGATCATATTTTGATATTCTTTCGATGGATAATCGAGAGAGACACTCTTACATGTATTATATATATGATTATCATTGTTGTAGAGTGCTTAAGTTAATACTTCAAGTCTTAATTACCAAGCATTAATCTTCACTGTGGTTTCTGATCAAGTCTTGGCTGCCTTAATTGGCAGCCAAGACTTGATCAGAGACCACAGGGAAGATTAATGTTTTCTATATAGTTCTAAATGAAAATGATCAGAGCTATTACATACTTGCAGTGTGTGTTACAAACAGCAGTGTGACTCCGTAAATTGAAATCTGGCGCATGAATTGAAAAAATAGGCGCCGAGGCTAGAGCGTATTTTAAATAGTCCTGATCGGTCCCTGCAATGAAGATATCGAAGTGAACTGATCATAAAAATGTGAACAAAGATCCAACACAACCAAGATCGAAGTGAACAGAACAAATTGAAGAAAAGAGAACTGACCCAATGAAGGTATCGAAGTGAAAATGTGAACAAAGATCCAACACAACCAAGATCACAGTGAACAGAACAAATTGAAGAAAAGAGAACTGACCCAATGAAGGTATCGAAGTGAATTGACCTTAACAATTTGAACAAAGTTTTCAACTGAATGAACTTTATGTAATTAAAACCCCTTTGATGTCCAGAAAGTTTTTAACTATAACCTAAATAAAGGTATTAAGACCCTTTGAACTGAATGGGTTTTTAAACTGAATGAATTTTATGTAATTAAAACACCCTTGAACTGAACAAAACGAAGATTCAACATAACCAAGATAGAAGTGAACTGTATCCGAACAAAATTAAGCAAAATTGAAGATATAGTTCAAGAATATGATGTGGTTTGTTTTACCGAGACACATCTACAGAATAGTTACAGTTCCACCAATACCCTCATTCCAAATTTTTCGGCCCCAATTCGCAACGACAGAAACCACTCTGGTGGAGGAATAGCCGTTTATTTCTCGAAAAGACTAAACTACAATCGTAAGACCGAGATGGAATTTGATGATTCCATAATGTGGTTCGAGATTTCTTCGAAATCCAGCACAATCTTGATGTCAGTAACCTATAGATCCCAACAGTTTGCTAATCCCGAATATTGGGAACTGTTAGATGCTTCAATTGAGAATGCCCTAAATGTCCAACAGGCTATAGTAATAGTAGGAGACTTAAACTCTGACCTAAGAAATCCGCTCTCCAAACTAAATGAAATAATAAATCGCTACAACCTCCGTAATGTTATCGATAAGCCAACAAGAGTTACGCCAACCTCCCAGACACTTCTTGATCCAGTAATCATTAGTGAAACAGTGAACCTTGTTGAGGTTGATACGCTTGACTTGGGCATGTCTGATCAATATGCAGTTTATATCTATATCTCATTCAAACTTGACAATAGGCAGGCTTTCTATCGTACCGTTCGAAATTATAAAAAGGCAAATTTTAAACAAGCAAACGAACTGATCTGTCAGAAAGACTGGAAATCAATAATAGATGACCACGCAGATGTTAATGTGTCCCAAAAAAAATTCTGTGAACATTTTATGGAGATAATGAACACCACAGTCCCAAAATCAACAGTCGAAATACGCCCAAATGACAAACCGTGGTTTACGTCGGAACTCCGACTCGAGATTAGGCGTAGAGACCGTTTCAGACGAAGAGCTCTAAAAACAAAGGAGCCACATCATTGGAACTTGTTCAAACATTCACGAAATACTGTAAATAACATGAAAAAACACGCAAAACAAATTTACGAAGATAACATCCAAGACAGATTTTCGAACGCCCCCAGCCCCAGAGATTTTTGGCACATTATTCGAAATTTGTTAAACAAAACTGACGAAAAATAATCTGCCCCTTTATCGTGGTGATAGCCCCGATCCATCCGTTTTAACAACGGACGACCTAGAAATAGCTGTAATTCTGAACGAAATTTTTATAAAAAACAGTACAATTGATGATGAAAACACCCAACTTCCAAACTTTCCTACAAAAAGTCATGTTATCCTTTCGAGCATTCTCTTTGATATAAAAGATATTACAGATGTTATTAAGTCGCTAAATGCAAACAAGGCCCATGGCCATGACGAGATCAGCATTAAAATGCTGAAGGGGACTGTCGGTACCATCGCAGCACCATTGAGTATGCTCTTTCGAAAAAGTTGCGATACCGGAACATATCCAGACGAATGGAAGAAAACCAATGTAATCCCCATCTTTAAAAAACTAGATCCCGCGGACAAAAACAACTATCGGCCGATCTCCCTTTTACCAATCTTAGGGAAAATCTGTGAAAAAGTGCTCCTGAAATCGGTTTTTACTCATTTTCATCAGAATAATTTTCTATATAAATATCAGTCCGGCTTCATCCCTGGCCACTGCACTACTTTTCAACTTCTTGAACTATACCATTCACTATGTCAGTCACTAGATGAACGACTGATGACTTGTGCTATCTTTTGTGATATCTCAAAGGCCTTCGAGAGGGTATGACATAAAGGTCTTCTCTATAAATTAGAGCAATATGGAATCTCAGGTCCTCTGTTAAAATGGTTTGACAGTTACTTGAAAAATCGTAAACAACGAGTATTGGTGAATAACACATACTCTCCATACAAGCTAATACAAGCTGGTGTTCCTCAAGGATCTGTCCTGGGACCTTTCCTCTTTTTAGTCTATATCAACGATATTGCAGACAATTTAGAATCCCTTGCGAGATTGTTTGCTGATGATACATGTCTCACTAACGGTAAAAGCTCCAGTTCTGAACTAATAACCATTTTGAATAATGATCTGGCCAAAATATACTCCTGGTCTCAGAAGTGGCTGGTGTCCTTCAACCCATCTAAAACGCAAGCTGTCTACTTTTCTCGAATCCCTAATCATAACCATCCAGATTTGTTCTTTAACGAAACTCCGATAAATTTCTCCGATTCACATAAACATCTTGGTTTAATCCTGCAGCCAAACTTGAAATGGGATCGCCAGATAGCGGAAATTTGCAAAAAAGTTAATGCACGCCAATCTGAGAAAACTCAAGTATAAACTTGGGAGGAAAACTCTGGAACAAATATATTTCTCATTCATCCTGCCACTCATTGATTACGGTGATACCATCTGGGACTGTGCTCCTAAGCTTCTTCTAATGAAACTAGACCGACTACACCACAATGCAGCAAGAATAGTGTCTGGTCTCACACGATCTGTTTCATCCGAGCGTATACTCTTGGAACTTGGATGGCGCTCACTCTATGAGAGAAGGCACCATCATAAACTGTGTGCTTTTTTTAAAATATCTAATAACGATGCTCCAGATTACCTTGTTGAATTATTACCTCATACTGTAGGTGAAACAGCAAATTAGAATTTACGTAATTCTAACAACTTATCCATGTACCAAGCGCGAACAGAACAATTTTCCACTACATTCTTCCCTTCATCTTCCAAAATTTGGAATGAGCTCCCAACTAATACCAAAACTGCGTCAATACTTTCTGTTTTTAAAGGCAACCTTGCTAAACTGAACCCTTCTGTTAAATCACCTTCATATTTCTATACAGGAACCAGGAAAGGAAACGTTCTCCTCTGCAAACTACGAAACTGTTGCAGTGATTTAAACCACGACAAATTTAACAATTTTATCTCCTCTACCCCACAATGTACCTGTGGCAACCCCCAAGAAGATGCACACCATTTCTTCTTTCAATGCCCAAACTACCACCCTCAAAGATTGACCTTTTTTAATGCTGTTATCACGCTCAATCTATCTAATGTTGACGAGCTACTTTATGGAATAATTGGTTTAACAACAAAGCAAAACGAACTTTTATTCAGGAAAGTTCAAACATTCATCCTTGCGACTGGCAGATTTGAATAAGATCACCTGAACCCAAACGATGCATATTGCACCCTTGGTTGTGTACTACCGTGCGTTGAGACAACCGTGGCGTGCTGTGGAACTGCATTTTAATTTTAATTTTAATTTTAATTTCCACCAATTTGTTCTTAACTTACACGCTCTCTTTTTCTAAAGACGATAGAGATCCAATAATGCAAAAGTCAGCAGGCGAGCCTAGACAACGACAATCCTTCACTCTCTAATCCTATAACTCTTTAACACCTCGAGCCCCGGTGGCCCTTTTTCGGACAAAGCCAGTGGAACACCCCGTTTTCCGTGACAAAATAATGTTAAATAAATAAGTAGTACAGACCAACCACTGTTTCCAACGTGTGGCCCCAAGGCTCCTCGTTGGAAATACTGATTGGTCAGCTCTAAAATATTGAAAATATTGAAAATAGACCCTTCTAGCTAATTCTAGTGAACTGATGTGGAAGATACCACCGGAGCTCAAAACGGTTAAATCATTATCTCTCTAAATCTCCAATCTTCAACCCTTTAGCTGATGACTACACTAATTCTTAGTATTTCTATATTGTATATAATTGTGCCGCAAATGTTCAATTATTCTTGTTTAAGGAGAGGAGTTTTTGTAAGTTGTGATAACTTGTTCTCCGATCCTTTTTGCTGTATATAGTGGCAAATAAAATATGTTTAAACTAAGTGAACTGTTTAAATGAACTATGTTTTAGCTATAACCCCAATGAAGGTATTATCACCCAATTGAACTGAATTTTTCCAATAGGGAAGGGGAATACCCTCGAATGTCGATATCAAATCACGGAATCCAAATTTTACAGACTCGGCTAGGAATCTCAATTACCGAATGCCTTATATGTATACAGGGGAAATCTGATTCAACCTTGATCAATGTTATAGTCGAGACTGAGGTAGGTATAGCTAGGAAGTAATGGCTGAGATGTGGGCCAGAATAACAGAAGCCAATAGTACTGGTACAAGGCCGCAATGGAACAAGACTGTTGTAGAATGCTAATGATTGGACAGATAAGCCATAGACCTGTAATGGCCTTGGAGCTTTGGTGACAAGATGGAAGCGGTTGGTAAGACTACATTAGACCCATTGAGGGCTTTTACATAGCCTAATGCGACAAAAAAGGGATTCTCCAAAAGGTATCCTCGATAGGTATCCTCAATAGGTATCCTCAAATAATACAATACCAGGCCATAGGTATCTTCAAATACTGAAATGAGGATGAGAGTCGTAGTAAATTATACCTCATTGAGGGATTTTTAATGGTCCTCATAACCTCAAAATTCAATGAGGCTATGAGGGATAATAAATGAGGACTCATTGAGGGCTTTTACATAGCCCTCATGGCCTCATACGACAAAAAAGGGATTCTCCTAAAGGTATCCTCGATAGGTATCCTCGAATAATACAATACCAGGCCATAGGTATCCTCAAATACTGAAATGAGGCTAAGATTCGTAGTAAATTATACCTCATTGAGGGATTTTTAATGGTCCTCATAACCTCAAAATTCAATGAGGCTATGAGGGATAATAAATGAGGACTCACTGAGGGCTTTTACATAGCCCTCATGGCCTCATCGACAAAAAAGGGATTCTCCTAAAGGTATCCTCGATAGGTATCCTCGAATAATACAATACCAGGCCATAGGTATCCTCAGATACTGAAATGAGGCTAAGAGTCGTAGTAAATTATACCTCGTTGAGGGATTTTTAATGGTCCTCATAACCTCAAAATTCAATGAGGCTATGAGGGATAATAAATGAGGACTCACTGAGGGCTTTTACATAGCCCTCATGACCTCACGGCAAAAAAGGGATTCTCCTAAAGGTATCCTCGGTAGGTATCCTCGAATAATACAATACAGGCCATAGGTATCCTCAAATACTGAAATGAGGCTAAGAGTCATAGTAAATTATACCTCATTGAGGGATTTTTAATGGTCCTCATAACCTCAAAATTCAATGGGGCTATGAGGGATAATAAATGAGGACTCATTGAGGGCTTTTGCATAGCCCTCATGGCCTCATACGACAAAAAAGGGATTCCATAGCCACGGGTGTTTCCCAAAAATGGGATTCCTTGGGATATAGCCATTGGATATAGAGGTGATGAGAATCGGATAGGACTTCGTTGTAATAAGGGGAGATAACTCTGCATACAGATATGGGAAATCAAGCAGTCTGATTGGTTATAAATGATCTAGATATATGAAACAACAAGATTACCTGGAATAGGGTCAGAACTAACAAGAATAGACCAGAAATTGCTTAATATAGTAATAATAAGGAAAACTGTTCCAACGAATAGGCTCTTCTACGCTACTGGAGTATACTCCATAAAAAAGGAACATGACCAGATAGACGAAAACTATTGCATATATAGATAGAAGCAGAGAATTCTGAAAGAATTCGAAATAGTAAAAGTTTGGATAGATTTTGGTGATTTGGAAGGATTGTCGGGTTGTTTGTGGTAATTAGATTTACTCCGATTCAATCGAACATACCCACCGAACATACCCCATCTTATTGCAGAAAAATTGGGTAACATAGCAATCACGTGCTACCATAGAAACGAAGATGGCGGCCCCCAGTTTACAAAATGGACAACGGAAACACGTATCACCCTAACAACACGCGTTGCGCATGCGCACTCACACCACGTATCACTATGGAGATGACGTCACAAGATGGCCGCTCACGCGGGTTACCATGACAACACAACATGGCGGCACTGGGTCACGTGACATGACGTCACTTCCAGGGTCCGGCACCGGGGTCCGGCCAATGAGGCCCTAAAACCACATTACATACTACTCCTGTCACAAGAGCAACCCTCTCTGTCACTAGTGTGACTTGAATGTTAGCCAGGGTCGATAGGAGACACACACCAGTAGCACTCAAACCTATGAATACGATGATGAGTGACAGATACAGCTCATCCACCAATTTAGTTATTCACGCATACTACTTGTTGCCTGATTGATGTTTATCTCTTTCCATCGTTAAATAATGTGGAATTTTATCGATCTGATCGATGTGAAATGCGTTGCCTCTATCTTCCAAAGAAAGTGCCATCGGTAATAAAGTCATCGCTACGTCAGGATATACACTTCCACTTCCATTTTTAGCTCAACTGGCCTATAAGGCCATGTGAGCTTTTCTCATCACTTGGCATCCGTCGTCTTCCGTCGGCCGTCGTCCATAAACTTTTCACATTTTCCTGTTTTTCTCTGTAACCGCTGAGCCGGTGTGAACCAAACCTGGCAGGAATGGTATATGGGAGGTCCTCTACAAACGATCCTCATGTTGTTCCCATCGGATGAAAAACATGGCTTCCAGAGGCATTCTTTGATTCTGGTTGGTGGATTTTCAAAAATCTTCTCCTCTGAAACTGTCACTCCAAGTGTTTCGAAACTTCATATAAATTATGACTGGGACCCCCCTCTACCAACGATCCTCATTTAATGTTGATCAGGTTATAAACATGGCCACAATTGCGGCTTATATTTACTATAGAAACCCTATGGGAAATCACATTTTCCTCTTCTTCTCTGGAAAAACCATGGTGACATGAAAACAAACCTGGCAGGGATAGTCTATGGGAGGTTCTCTACAAACGATCCTCATTTTGTTCCCGTGGGAGGAAAAATATGGCCGCCAGAGGCATTCTTTGATTCTGATTGGTAGATTTTCAAAAATCTTCTCCTCTGAAACTGCCAGGCGAAATGTTTTGATACTTCACATAAATGATGACTGGGACCCCCTCTACCAACGATCCTCATGTAATGTTGATCGCGGTACAAACATGGCCACAATTGCAGCTTATAGTTACTATAGAAACCCTATGGGAAATCACACTTTCATCTTCTTCTCCGGAACTACTGAGCCGACGTGAACCAAACCTGGTGGCAGGGATGGTCTATGGGAAGTCCTCTACAAACAATCCTCATTTTGTTCCCGTGGGTTGAAAAACATAGCCGCCACAGGCACTCTTTGATTCTAATAGGTGGATTTTCAAAAATCTTCTCTGAAACTGCCATGCCAAATGTTTTGATACTTCACATAAGTGATGACTGGGACACTCTCTACCAACGATCCTCATTTAATGTTGATCGAGTTGTAAACATGGTCACAATAGCAGCTTATAGATACTGTATAAACCCTATGGGAAATCACATTTTCATCTTCTTCTCTTGAAACTACTGAGCCGACATGAGTCAAACTTTGCAGGAATGGTCTATGAGAGGATGGAAATATGTGGCCACCTGAGCCTATATTCTAATGCTTAACCCAATGCCTCTCCTGTCTGCATGAAGATCGGTACTGTCAGCAAAAATACTTGTTTTTTGAGAATGTTGTAAGGGTTGGTTCCAGTTTTCTCCACTTAGAACTGGGGAAAAAAACCCAAAAATAGTGTGTATACAGTACAAGTCAAAATAACCTGTGGCATAACAGCAATAAACTAAGTAAACTGCTGCTCCTACCCTGACAAGATCAGAATCTGACATTTTCTGGAAAGCTATCAATGAGAGCTTTCCAGAAAATGATGTCAGCTTCTGGTCTTATCAATGTAGGAAGAGAAAAAGATACACAGTTTATAGGATTATCCTACAACTTATTTTGACTTAACTGTAAACTATTGGAACTGTACATGGATGCTGATGTATGCTCATTACTCATGTTACTTATCAGATAATCTTGGTTGTTGACAGGTGTTTGGAGAAAACAGGAGAAGATTTTGCTAACATTCTTGCAATCATGTCAGCTTAGATGACAGTAATTATTCTATATCTTTTTAAGATTTGACAAAAATTGGAGTTATGTGTTTCTTGTAACACTTTTACCTATCCAAAGCTATTTTGAAAAGAGAATACTGTCTGAAAAAAGTTGTAATATTTCAAAAATATTTAAACATCTTTTACTGATTTTTTTGTTGAAAACAGAATTCAAAAATGTGTGCATTTTCAAGAAAACCTTCTTTGAAACTACAAGGCCAAATGGTTTGAAAACTTAGTATGACTGATGACTGTAACCCCCTATACCAATGATCCTCATTTTAATCTTCATCGGGTTGCAATTATGGCTGCAATTGTGGCTTATAGTTACTATAGAAACCCTATAGGAAATCACATTTTCATCATCTTCACTGAAAGTACTGAGCCAATGTGAACCAGACTTGGCAGGCATTGTCTATGAGAGGTTCGCTACAACTGTTACTCATTTTCTTCCTGTTGGGTGAAAAAACGTGGCTGCCAGAAGCATTCTTTTATTCCGATTGGTCAATTTTGAAAACTGTTCTCCTCTGAAACCACAGGGCCAAATATTTTGAAACTTTGCATGGTTGATAACTGGGACAGCCTCCACCAACGTTCCTCATTTTAATGTTGATCGTATTGCAAACATGGCCACAATTGCGGTTTATAGTTACTATAGAAAAAAACTATAGGAAATCACATTTTCATCTTCTCTCTGGAACTATTGAGCTGACATGAACCAAAAACTTGGCAAGAATGGTCTATAGGAGGCCCTCTACAAACGATCCTCTTTTTGTTGCCGTAGGCTGGAAAATATGGCCACCAGATACATTCTATGATTCTGTTTGATGGATTCAAATGTTTTGAAACTTCATGTGATTGAAGACTGGGACTCCTTCTACCAATGATCCTCATGTAATGTTGATGTAATCTTGCAAAACATGGCCACAACTGGCAGCTGCCCTCTCTCCATTTAAACAAGGGGACGAGAGGTGGCAGAAATGCCCTTCCCAGGTTCATTACTAATTTTTCTTCAATGCGTTGTTCTCGAAGTGAAGCTAACATACACCCCAAATTAGTTCTAGGAGATTTCAAAATTCAATGGGAAAGTTGGGTGAGTGTGGGAGGAGGTGTACCCAGCCCCCATACCTCCCCCCACCCGGTGTGATCCCCAGTGCCTTGAAGTGCTTACAGCGCTCCTGGCGATGAGCATGGCATTAGTAATAACACTTTCAAACAGAAACAAGTTTTTACGTAAAAGGACTGGCTATCCTTGAGCACACAACAAATAAATATACTCAATTCGGAACGAGGATTAGAAATTTTTCACTCATATAGTCCTATGATGTGGCTATAGGAATAAATTAATATAAATACAACAGGGGACTGTAAATTTTTTTTATTTTCGTACTGACAGTAGAGCTTAGATGATTCCATTTAAGGTGCGACGCGTGCGAACTCTCCTCTCCACAAGATTGCAGTTCCACTTAAGGGTCTCTCTCCCATTTGAGATTTGATGATATGGGGCGTTCTCACTCACCATGTTGACACAGAGAGTAAGATGTATCGGGGTAAGTTCTTTTAACCCTTTACCCAGTGTAATGGCCAAGACTGGCCAGCGCTATTCACAAAAATCGCCAATTAATTTTCATTATGTTTTCATTTTGTGTCTCAAAAACACAGGGTATGACCCTCTTTAGAATGAGCTCAATGAGCTCGTTCCAAAGAGGGGTCATAACCTATGGAAAAAATTAGTTATTCAAGAATTTTGTTTGCAAGTGTCGACTGCTTTTCATGTTAGGTAGAGGGTTACACATCCATAAAATGTACCAAAGAAGTGCCTAGGAGTTTCATAGAAACTATCTGCATGGTTCTGGTGTTACAGGCCCTATCCATTACACTGAGCTTATCACTTATTTCTACCAGAATCACCACTCAACAAAATAACATGTACAGGTTTATTTTATTAGGCTTTTCCCTCTGGGAAAGACTATTGTTTTTCTACGGATTATTATTATACCCCCCGCAAACAAAGGTTGGGGAGTATATAGGAATCACCCTGTCCGTCCATCCATCTGTCATTCTGTCCGTCTGTCCATCTGTCTGTGCGTCCTTCTGTCCGTCTGTCCATCCTTATAAGCGCAACTCCTCCTAAACCGTTTGAAGCATTTTCATGAAACTTTACACAATGGAAGAACTCCATATGAAGATGTGCATGAAGCAATATATAATTCCGTTCTGACATTTCCAAGGGGAGATAATCTAACTTATACATTTCAGGAGCGGGGGGTATCACTTTGCGAGCTTGCTCACAGTACCTCTATTTTTTTTATTTTTCGGGGTGGGGGGGGGGGGGGGGGTATTTTGTTTTTGTTTTTTCCACACATTTTGTCCGTATGATTGAGAAGCCATTTTCGAACCGATTTTCACAAAATTTTACACACACTGCGGAATTCTTTATTTAACCCTTATCCGCCATAATTGGCAAAAAACTGTCAAAATTAGGGTTTATAGGCATTTTCTCGAAACGCGTCTTGTAGATTTTTTTTAAACATTCATCATTGTTAGACCTGTCTGGGACAAGACCATTCATATACAAGAGATTTTTGGCAATGCATATGGTAACCCTCCACAGGCTGCCAAACATCGATATGTTGATGAAATGGGCTGTTTTCGGGCCCCCAAAACACCCAAACGATACATGAGAGATAAACATAACTTCATTTATTGGAAGTAAGATTGATCGTGGATCATTTTTGCAGATAATAAGGGTATTCAAAAACCAAGCGTTAACCTGTTTTGGGCTGGTTAAACTGCAGTACCTCTCAAAAGCTCAAAAATTCATGTTTCCTGTGGATTTCTGTAAACGAGTCTTGTAGATTTTCAAGAAAAATTGGCCACCTGCAGGTCTTGGTATGACAGTACAAGTTGCATGGACAAAATACTCCAGTCAGCATTTGTTAACCCTCCACGGGCTGCTAAAAGTAAAAATTGTGATAAAATGGGCTGTTTTTTGGACACCAACAGTGCCCAATGGGTACGCCAAAAAGAAAAGTGCCTTCTTTTATTGAGCGCAAAATTGATACGGAAACATTTTTGTAGGTAGTAAGGATATTCAAAAGTCGAAGTCTTGACCCATTTTGGGCAGGCTTAAGCGATATACCCCTTAAAAGCTTAAAATTCCCATTTTCTTTGGATTTCTCTAAAAGCAACTTGTAGGTTTTCAAGAAAAGTTGACTATTCGCAGGTCTTTATGTGACATTACAAGTTGCATCTGAGCGTTTTTATTAACCCTCTACGGGCTGCCAAGCATCGTAATTTTGTTGAAATGGGTGGTTTTTGGACATGCACAGCACCCAATGCATACCCGAGAGATAAACATAATCTCCTTTGTTGGAAGTGGAATTCACTGAGGACCATTTTTGTAAGTAATGAGGGTATTCTAAAAACCAAGCGTTAACCCCGTTTTGGGGTGGTTAACTCTGATACCCATCAAAAGCTTAAAAAAATCATGTGTTCCCTGGATGTCTTTACAAACATCTTAAAGATTTTCAAGTGAAAATGGCCATTGATAGGTTCTGGTGTCACATTACCAGTGGCATGGAAAAAATATTCCCGTAAGCATTTGTTAACCCTCCATGGGCTGCTAAATGTCAAAATTTAAAAAAAAAATAGTATGTTTTTGGACACCAACAACATCAAATGGGAATGCCACAGAGAAACTTAACTCCTTAACTCCGCAAAACTGATAGGGAAAAGTTTTTGTAAGTAGTAAGGGTATTCTAAAATCGAGGTCTTAACCCACTTTCGACTGGTTAAGGAGATACACCGCTTAAAAGCTTAAAATTCCCGATTTCTGTGGATTTCTCAAAAACATCTAGTAAGTTTTCAAGAAAAATTTACCATTCGCATGTCTTGGAGTGACAATACAAGTTGCATGAACAAAATATCCATGTAAGCATTTGTCAATCCTCCGGAGGCCGCCAAGCATAGAAATTTGGAGAAAAAGGGCTGGCCTAGGGCACCCATAACACCCAATATGTACCTCCGAGATAAACATGACCTCCTTCACTGGAAGTGGAATTCACCGAGGATCATTATTGTAAGTAATGAAGATGTTCACAAAACAAAGCATTAACCCGTTCAGGGCAGGTTACAGAGCGATACCCCTCAAAAGAATAAAAATTCATGTTATCCGAGGATTTCTCTAAAAAAATCTCATAGATTTTCAAGAAAAATTGGCCATTCTCAGATCTTAATGTGGCCTTACAAGCTGCATGTACAAAATATTCCCGTAAACATTTGTTAACCCTATGCAGGTTCTCAAACATCAAAATTTTGATAAAATGGGCTGTGTTTGCGTACCCACTGCACCCAAAGTTAAGAGGAGAGATCAACATAAGTGGAAGTAGAATTCATTGAGAATTATTTTTGTAAGTTATAAGGGTATTCAAAAACAACCCTTAACCCGTTTTGGGCTGGATAAACAATGATACCCATCAATTGCTTAAAATTCAAGCACTCCCTGGATTTCTCGGAAAACATCTTGGAAGATTTCAAAGAAAATATGGCCATTTGCAGTTCTTGGTTTGACATTACAAGTTGCATGGAAAAACATTCCTGTTAGCACTTGTTAACCCTCTACAAACTGCCAGACATCAATATTTTGGATATATTTAAGTTAAAATGGACCATTTTCAAATAGCCACAGCACACGATGGGTATGTGTCAAACAAACATAACTCCTTTTGTCGGTCATTAACTTATCAGACGACGATATTGATATTAACCATGGTGATTTTTACCTCAACATTTTTTTTATCAAACTGAGTCATTTGAGACTGCTATACCCACCTTTCTCATAACATCAGTAAAGGAACTTCAGTGAGACAGATAAAAACAATTCATCAGGCACTCTGGGGTCATGAAAAATCATGGAATCTCATCTGGAAAAGCCATGATTCTCCAGAATCATAAAGTCTAGTTTTTATTTGTATTGTTGTAGTGAAGGAATCACAGGTAGTGTTTCCGAAGCAAACAATGAAAATATGTAGTTAAGCAAGAGAGTATTTTGCCACCAGGTACGTCACCAGTGGAGGCGCGATGGGGGCGTATGCACCTCTCCAGAAAACTGAAGTTCCACTTGAGGGACATTTTCCCATTTGTGATTTGAAATTTTGATAATGTGGGTCGATCTCACTTACCCCCATCCATCGTACTCTCTGGAGCTTAGCCATAGAGAGTTTGATGTATCAGGGTAAGTAGTTTTGAAAGTAGAAGTTCTTTTTCCGATTCATGCTACTTTTGTTAGGGTTTTGCAGGCCTGGCATTCTGAAAAATGCAGGAGGGCAAAAAATCGCTCTCCTCAACCAGCTTAGGAGAGCAATTAGCTTTACACAGCATTTTAAGTATCCAATTGAACGAACTCATTGAAACAGAAACCAACAGACTACATCAGTGATTTTATTAACTTTACTAAGGTAAAGCGAAATCTCTTAGACATCTAGATGTCTCACTCAACAACCTAACACACACTTGACAAGACCTGTGTGTGTACCCAGACCTGTTGTCCAAGAAAGTCATACGCCTACCACTACCACCTTCAACCCCCCAAGGGGGTTGAAGGTGGGAGTGGTAGGCGTATGACTTTCTTGGACAACAGGTCTGCTTGAATCTACAGTCACATCTTGGTGCAAGTGCTTCAAGTGACAGGATAGTAGTAATGGTAGTATATTATAGTGTCAATATTCCTTGAATAATTACTCCTCAAACTGTGATGTCAGTTGTTGAACTTGAAACTGACAGAAAAAAAATATTGCTGTGACCCATTTTGCTTCAGATGATTGCAACTGTGTTTGGGTATGGTTGCAGCCATTACCTTTTACCACTAAACCACTTTCAAAATGAAATTACGTGATGTTATGTGACTTCGAAGTTAAATTACATTTTTGCTTTACAACAAAAAATTAATGTGAGCATAATACATGTAATCTCAATCATCCCAGACCAAAATATTTAGGAGGGCAATTTTTCGCTCTCCTTAATTCTTTCAGGAGGGCAGTAAGGAGAGCTAAAAAATCGCTCTCCTGAAATTGCCAAGCCTGGTTTTGCATAGGTGTTTGTCCAATTGACACCTGCAGTACTACCTAACTTGTATAACTTCATGTAGAGACATTTATGTGTTGGTGTTATTGACTCCGGGAGTCGGTGTATCCAAAGCCTATTGGTGTAAATTTAGGTATTTGACTTTAAGTAGTCGGGGGTACATTTGACTGTAAATAGTCATTGAATTTAATACAGAAGTTGAGGAAAAAAATGAAATATAAACATTTGACTTTCCATAGTCGGTGTTTGTTGAACTTTAAAGTGACATTGGTACTTGACAGACTATTTATGTGAACTATTTATTGTGGTAAAAGCAGCAAATACTATTTGCATGTTGTCTCCTGAGTTCCAATGTGTTCTCTTTATGTCTACCGGCACATAGAACACATTGGAACTCAGGGGACGATGTGTTGGACAGTTAGCTCTATGTGATGAAGTGTATGTGATAGGCCTATTAAGTGTGTGGTAAGAGTGCAGTTTGAGTGATGTGTGTATTTTCACAATTATACATAATAGAAATTTTACTAGATTTATACATATTTATAGTGTTTTTAACAAATATATAATATATACTTTTAGGAGCTCATGTTTTCGCTTGCAGTGATACTGATAGATCTATATTGTCACTTATTGTTCGTGACATGGGTTTTTTCCATTTGTTTTTCATTTAGAGGGTTCTCCCTGCACCTAAACACATCACTTTCAATTAATATGTTTCAAGTATTGCTTTTGATAACATATTTTTTTTTTGGGGGGGGGGGGAGCATTAGGCGGGGGTAGATGTGGGCTGCATGATAAAGATGAGCTAATATTAGAGGAGTACTTTAAGGGAACAGAAGAAAATTAAAGGGGAGTATAACGAGGTTGTGAGTTTGGAGAATGGAGGATATGTAATTATTTGGAGACACAAAGGGGTCGCTAGTACACTTATACCCCAACTTGCCAACTTGGATGAATCTCATGGTGGATCTCATGTGACGTCATAGTCACGTGACCAAATTATGTCATGTTTGGTTGTCATGGTAGCCCGCATAAGCAGTTATCTTGTGATATGATCCGCTTAGTCATACGTTGTCTTAGTGCACATACACAGCGCTTGTTTTGGGGTGACACGTATTTCCGTCGTCCATTTTGTATACTGGAGGCTGCCATCTTGATTTCTATTGTAACATGTGGTTGCTATGAGTCTGGAAGGCTTCTAATATCATGAGGATATCTTCTGAGGATGTGTTCGATTGAATAGGAGTATCTGGCGGGTTCCAGTTTTCCACAAATCCTCGTTTACGTCATTGAATTACCCCAAAAAAACCCAACAACAAGTTCCAAATCACCAAAATCTGCCCCCAAATCACTTTATTTGGTACGAATTACCCCCAAATCCCTCTTTTTTCAATAATAGGCTCGTTTCCACTCGTCATTGTTCCTCTATATAACAATAGTTAGTTTTACTGGTTTGGATTTTCCCAAAGTCTTCGGTTACTTTCTAGATTTACCACAATCAACACGACAACATGGATGTTTCACCAATTATTTCTTAGTTAAAACTAAATGAATTTTTTTCATCAAATCTGGTCATGGCTGCTTTATTCATGCTGTTGTATTCAATATGGTCTGTAACATTCAATGCCTAAAAAATGAACGCAATATTTTTCACATTGAGCAACAGCATTATTTACCCAAGTATTACCTTTGACAATGAATTGCTTGAGTTCACCAATACTCACAAACATCTGGGTTTGATAGTTCAGTCGAATCTCTCTTGGGAAGCTCACATTGATCACATTTGTAAAAAAAACATGCTCTAGACTTTCACAGTTAAGAAAATTGAAATTTTTGTTAAACAGAAACACGGTGGAAAAAATGTATAACGTATGTATTCTTCCTATTCTTGAATATGCCAGTCCGGAGTGGGATAACGCACCTGAAAACGTAGTGAAACGACTTGATGATATACACTGGGGTGCTGCCCAAATCATTACAGGTCTTACATTCTCTGTCTCAACAACAGCACTTTTTAGAAATAGACTGGCAGTCTCTACAGGAAAGAAGAATTTCAAACAAAATGGGCACCTTCCACAGAATTGTAAATTTATTTATTTTTGTTTTAAGGTCACATACTTTTGCACAATGGCTAATCATGACCGTGACAGTTTTACGGGTGGAGGAAGCCGGAGTACCCAGAGAGAACCACCGAGCATCAACGAGCAACTGTCAGCTGCTCAACATTCTAACTCTGTTCAAGCTCCGCTTAAGCAGTGTTACAGTGGTTGAAGACATGTGCTCCACCGTCGTGCAGTACGCCTTAGTACGCAGCATCATCGTGCCCCCATGTAGGCAGTTGGGATAAAGTGCCCTTCCCAAGGACACAACGCGGGTCTTCCTGTGTGGGAATCGAACTAGAATTGTAAATGAAAATGCTTCTAGCTTTCTCACTGATTTATTACCACCTCCTGTCCAAGATAACTTGTGTTACTGCCACAGAAACCCTACAAATTTCATGCTATAACGCACTCAGACTGAGTTATTAAAGCTTTCCTTCTTTCCTTCTTCTGTTGAAATATGAAACTCTCTTCAGGGAATGTCCCACTGTTAGAATTTAAAAACGCTCTCTCAATCTCCTGCTGTAGACCTGAATATTTCAATGCGGGGAGGAGGCGGTTAAATATCCTCCCCTGTCGTTTAAGATGTGGCTGTAGTGACCTAAATGGGGATAAATTTCTCAACTATATTGCAAAATTTCCTAACTGCTCTTATGGGAGTCTTGTTGAAGACACCAAACATTACTTTGCAGATTGCCCACTCTACTCTCACAAAAGAACTGAATTAGCGTCTACACCATCAAGGTACAACACCATCTCCAATAACCTTGACGTGTTGTTATATGGAGATCCTGAACTCCATACAAGAGACAACATCATTATCTTCAGCGCTGTTCAATAATTTATTGCAAAAACAAATAGATTCGTTTCGACTACAGTGACCGAGAGGGACACTTGATCTCTTTAAGGCTCTCCTGGGGTCATTGCTGGAGGGCTTTTGCAGCTGTGTTTTTTAGAACTATATTTTCTTGTTATGACATTCAAAGGTCAAAGGTGGACATTGACATTTTCAGGGGGCTGTCAGTTTGCCTGTTGACAAATTGCCATATCGTTTAAGGTGCCCGTGATTCATTTTAGTCAAGTTATATTAAATGGTAGAGGGTGTAATGTGGAATGTACATTTGTAGAACGTTTTGTAGTATTGGCCCCTGGTCAAATGGCCAATTGTACAACCGTAAAGTTACAAAGGGGCATTGGCATTAACAACAATTCTTTTCTTTCTTTTTTTTCTTATTCAGTTCTTCACTATTTTTTTTATTTTTTTCTGCATTTGAGTACTTTTTCATTTTCCCACTGTTTTTTATTTTTTATTAAAATTTGGTAATAAGATTGTTCATACATACACGTTTTGTTGCAAATCAAATTCTCGATTGTATATTGTTGGGAGAGAAGAATTTCCTAAGTGGAAAGAGACTTGTGTCTCCAGTCTCACTTTGTCCTCCATATTGACAAATAAAATATGTTTAATCAAAAAAAAAACGACAACTATTTATTTTGCTCGGATTTCTCTAAATCTTCGGTTTCTACCTGTTTATATAAAAGTAGCATGTTGTGCTATAGGACCGAAAGGTTTCCTGGTGGTTCATTCGGTTGTTCGGTAGTACAGTACGGCCGCTGTGGACTTTTCACTTTCCACGGATGGGCAATATTTCCACAGTCGCAATAATATTAGATTCCAAACACTAATTAAACGAATTATCATCAACAATTTAATTAATGAAGAACGGGGTACAACCCGGTGTGACAGGAATGATAGTCCGTAGGAAAATTAGTCCCTCTGGACTATTATTCCGCGGAATTATAGTCCTAGGTCTAACATTTCTAGGAATAGTAGTCCTCTGGACTACTATTCCTAGAAATGTTAGACCTAGGACTATAATTCCGCGGAATAATAGTCCAGAGGGACTAACGTTCCTACGGACTATCATTCCTGTCACACCGGTGCTTCATTAATTAAAATTTTGCTAATGATGTTTTTTTTATTACCTGGTAAACGCATGTGTGGACACCGCTGTCCACACGTGGATTACCACCAGTCCACGGCGACTGTACTGTATACTCCAGTATCGCAGAACAACCTTTAGGTTGGAACCGTTTTAGCTTATTTGTTACTATGTTTAGCTTCCTTGTCCCTTCAGACCAGTTCTAAACAATGGCATCGCTTCATTTTGTAGTTTTGAGCTATTTTTTTTTATAGCGGAAGAACTTTTAACTTGGAACAGTTTTACATTCCAAACCTAGTCTGTCAATACCTAGGATTACAGGCGTTATTTTCCCTACTCTAACCCTAACGGTCTATCTAGTCCAAGGTATCTCTGGTTCCTACTTTTACCTTTTATCCTATTACTACATTTTATTTTACCTTTATCCATGTCTCAATATGTCTAATCAGATTGCACCATTCCTCGTAATCTGTACTTACCCATACAAAGTTATCTCCCCTGTGTATAAAATGGTCCTATGTGATTGCTAAGCCCGAAAGGCAATCGAGCTGGAAAATGCTTTGCTCGAACGGCTCAAATCTTATCGAGCGAATAAGCTATCGAGTAATTGCGCGAACGAGTAACTCCTCTTAATGACTCTTATGCTCATCTGGGAATTGGGGGATACTTGTGACATGGTGATATACTACTGGAGGATACCTTTTAGAGGATACTTATTGAAGGATATCTATCTGAGGATAGTTATGATGCCTAGTGCCAGTTCAGTTCTTGGCTTCTAGGCCAACTCCATTATAATATTAGAATGTTTCTTTTCATGTTCTATCGGTCGATAGTACCTGAATTTGTGTGATTTCTGAAATAAAACCTGAAGCAGCAAAGAACATGAAACGTTCTGATTAGTTTATTATGCCGAAAAAAGTATGGGAGTTTCTATATCAACAAATGCCAGTGTTTACAGCTGTTCATGTTATAATTCAATGTTAATTATGCTTGTGTGATAAGTGGTATAAATTAATGGAATATAAATTCATGTTTCTTGGACGATGGCAGTTGATAGAATAAAGCGGAGTGAAACAGTTTATTTTGAACTTGAGGCGGAGGCTCAGTGAGGACGGGGATTACTAAACCTGTGGAAATATAATTGATTGAGGTCATAACTCATATTCAGGATTCACTGAGGTGGTGAACAACATGTGAGTTTTTAATATTTCTGATTCTTTTGAATTCATTGTTTGCAGTTAAAATGGAATTTGAAAACACGCCCACTGAAGATGATATATTTGTTGGTAAGTTTGTGTCTACCGGTATTGAAAAAAAGTTAAACAGACACGGAGCCAGCGTTTTGGTGTTGAGAAATTCCAATCGACGCTGATCAACGGAAGTGGAGCTTACATTTTCTTCGTTCTCTTGTTTCCAGGGAAAAACGTTCCGATAATACCCGTGTTTGCCCCAAAACTCCAGTACTATGACTTTTAGAAGGTGTCGAATTAACCAATCACGGCTGATGTTACAAACGTGAGGCATAATAATTCTTTATAGCACCAGGGCCACTACTGCCAATTTGTCCACACTACTGTCAGTTCTATGATTAACGTCCACTCTTTACTTCCACTACTATTGGTCTGTACCACTACTAGTGGCTACCACTATCTGTCCTGTGCTAGAGTCTCACGGACTTATTAATGATTACAATTGCTCTCAGCACCTATATCACTCCTTAACCCCCATAACGGGACTCGGTTCATATCACTATCAAACTTCACTTCCACTACTACTAGCAGTCTAATATGATCTTCTTGCTCTGACGACTTGAAACTTATCAAGCAAATAAGCTATCGGGTAGTAACTTGAACAGGCATTACCCGAATGACTCGAAACTTATCATGAAAATAAGCCATTCCATAACTGCTCCAACGAGTGACTCCTCTTACAACTCATGTGCCCATCTGGGGGGGGGGGGGAGGTACCTTTTTATGCTTCTCTTTTGGGATACATTTCAAAGAAGATCTATCTGGGGATAGTTATGGCTTCTAGCTTTTGTTCTGCTCCTTGCATCTCGGCGACTACTGCTGACATATGCATTGTTCCATCGTCTACCGTATGATCAGCTTCTACTATATTTGTCCTAAGCTATAGTACTACTGACTTGTAGCACTACTATAGGCTCAAGCCAGAAAATAAGCAGACTGACATCTGCAAAATGAGGTCCCCAGAGGGTGAATTTACATCACTAAATTTACCCTCTGTGAACCTCAATCTGAATCAAGAGTCTCAAAACTAAACAGAAAGAAGTACCCAGAGGATAAATTGGCCCACTGTATGGGGACAGCATCATCAAATTCACCCTCTGGGAACCTCATTCTGCAAATGTCAGACTGCTTATTTTCAGGCCTGTATAGGCTTGCTAACTATCTCGGATTGCTCAAACGACTCGAACCTAATCGAGCAAATAAGCCATCGAGTAATTACTCGAACAAGTGACTCCTTTATGACTACTGCTACTCTGGTATTGAATTATACATGTAACATGGTGATGTACTATTGAAAGATACCTTTCAGAGGATAGGTCTTAGACCACCCCCTCCCAACAGCGGACCTACCCATAGTCACTACCATCTGTTCAATGATCAACTTCTACTGTATTTATCTAATAGTACAGTATTATATCACACCTACAACCTTTCACCATTACTATTGACTTGTAGCACTACTTCGAACTTCCAAGCTGAGTCGGATCCTATCTCAACTGTTCCTTCAGGTCTTTAACGGGCTTAATCAGATCCCTCCTTTCATCTAAGCCTGTATCTGGTCTTTAACAGGCTCAATCAAATCACTCCATTCATCTAAGCCCGCATTGGTCTTTACATTTCCTTGACCTAGTGCACGCTAGGGTATCTTATGTGTGAGAAACAGTCTGTTGATGGTACCATGCTTCATGCTTAGGGGCTCATGATGTAGGCGAATAAGAATTATATGCCCACTTTTGGCTATCCTGTTGAAATAATCAGAGAACTTTCGTTCTCTGCATTCAAGGTTTAGTGAATTTGGGGTATATACAGGGGCCATTTATGAGACCCTTTCCCAGTGACATTTGGGCATGATTTTTCCCAATTCTCAACCTTGAATTTTCCAAGCTCACTCAATGAAACATTTAACCCTTTACCCAACGTAACGGCCAAAACCGGCCAGCGCTATTCTCAAAAATCGCCAATTAATTTTCATTATTTTTAGCTCACCTGACTTTCAGTCAGGAGAGCTATAGTGATCACTCACCGTCAGTCGTCCGTCGTCCGTCTTCCGTGAACATGGTGTTTGCGTCTTCTCCTCCCAAACCGCTGAACCAATTTAATTGATATTTGAGATAATAGTTTGTTATGACATCGCAATTTGATTTTGTTCAAATCAAGTTGCCCCGCCCGTGGGTAGGGCCACACCCAAAAAGTGTGCTGAAATATTAAAAAATCTTCTTCTCATGAACCAGCAGTAGCAGAGACTTGATATTTGGTGTGCAGCTTCCTTTTGAGGTGTAGACTCAGATTTGTTCAAGAGAAGTTTGTGGGGCTATACTTGGCGTCGTTATGGGAGGGGCAAAACTTTTGGCCCCGCCCAAAATTTCTATTTTCCAAATCGAGAGGCTGATTTGAACCAAATTTTATGTGAGGGCTTATTGGGTCATAAGTACCTAATTTATGCTGATTTTTCTTTTTCCCGTAGCCCCACGGGAACCGCAGGAGCTAAAAATAGAAAAAAATTAAAACGCCCATATCCCCAAAATTGCACGGCACCGAGAATTTTTATTTGGTGTGAAGCTTCCTTAGGACCAACAGAAAGAATTGGTAAAAAAAAATTGCCATCGGTTTTATCATAGGGTACAGTTTCGGGACATTGAAAAGGTTTTGAGTCAGCACTTTTTAACACTGTAGGCAATGGGAAAAACATTAAAAAATCTTCTTCTCCAGATCCAGCAGGCAGAATCTTTTGATATTTGGTATGCAACATTGGAGGGTGGATCTGATTCAAGTTTGTTCAAATCGGCCCCCTGGGTTCATATTTGGGCTCAGTATAGGAGCCCGATTTCGAACTTACTGCATTTCAGGCAAATTTCTTAAAAAATCTTCTTCTCCAGATCCAGCAGGCAGAATCTTTTGATATTTGGTATGCAACATTGTGGGGTGGATCTGATTCAAGTTTGTTCAAATCGGCCTCCTGGGTTTATATTTGGGCTCAGTATAGGAGCCCAAATTTGAACTTAGTGCATTTCAGGCAAATTTCTTTGAAAATCTTCTTCTCAAGATCCAGCAGGCAGAATCTTTTGATATTGGGTATGCAAAATTGTGGGGTGGATCTGATTCAAGTTTGTTCAAATCGGCCCCTTGGGTTTATATTTGGGCTCAGTATAGGAGCCCAAATTTGAACTTAGTGCATTTCAGGCAAATTTCTTAAAAAATCTTCTTCTCCAGATCCAGCAGACAGAATCTTTTGATATTTGGTATGCAACATTGTGGGGTGGATCTGATTCTATTTTGTTCAAATCGGCTCCCTAGATTCATATTTGGGCTCACTATAGAAGCTCGAATTTGAACTTAGTGCATTTCAGGCAAATTTCTTCAAAAATCTTCTTCTCCAGATCCTGCAGGCAGAATCTTTTGATATTTGGTATGCAACATTGTGCGGTGGATCTGATTCCAGTTTGTTCAAATCGGCCACCTGGATTCATATTTGGGCTCACTATAGAAGCCCAAATTCGAACTTAGTGCATTTCAGGCAAATTTCTTTGAAAATCTTCTTCTCAAGATCCAGCAGGCAGAATCTTGTGATATTTGGTATGCAGCATCCTTAGGGGGGGGGGGGGGGGGGGTGAGATTCAAGTTTGTTCAAGCCATGTCCCTAGGTCCATATTTGGGCTCAATGTGGGAGCTTGAATTGTAGCTTTGTTCGAAATGAGGAATTTTCTTTAAAAATCTTCTTCTTCAGATCCAGCAGTCGGAATGGTTTGATATGTGGTGAGTAGCATCCTTGGGGGGAGGGGGGGATTCAAGTGTGTTAAAGCCAAGTCCATGGGTCCATATTTGGGCTCCCTGTGGGAACCCAAATTATAACTTAGTCAATATGAGGAATTTTTCTTTAAAAATCTTCTTCTTCAGATTCAGCAGTTGGAATGTTTTGATATTTGGCATGGAGCAACCTTAGGGAGCTGAGATTCAAGTTTGTTCAAGCCAAGTCCCTTGGTTCATATTTGGGCTCACTATGGGAGCCTGAATGACAACTTACTAAGTTCAAAATGAGGAATTTTATTTAAAAATCTTCAGATCCAGTAGATGAATGCTTTTGATATTTTTTATGCAGCATCCTTAGGGGGGTAAGATTCAAGTTTGTTCAAGCCATGTCCTAGGTCCATATTTGGGCTGATTGTGGGAGCTTGAATTGTAACTTGGTTCAAAATGAGGAATTTTCTTTAAAAATCTTCTTCTTCAGATCCAGCAGTCGGAATGTTTTGATATTTGGTGTGCAGAATCCTTAGGGGTGTGAGATTCAGGTTTGTTAAAGCCAAGTCCCTGGGTTCATATATGGGCTTCCTGTGGGAGTCCGAATTATGACTTAGTTCAGTATGAGGAATATTCTTTAAAAATCTTTTTTTTAGCTCCACTGGTCGGAATATTTGGATATTTGGTTTCAGCTTTACTTAGGAGGAGCAGATGCAACTTGTGGAAATCAATTCTCTGGGTTGATATTTAGGCTACCATGTCAGGTGAGCGCCCTCAGGCCCCCTGGGGCCTCTTGTTTTCATTTTTTGTCTCAAAAACATAGGTTATGACCCCTCGTTGGAACGAGCTCGTCGAGCTCGTTCCAACGAGGGGTCATAACCTATGTTTTTGAGACAAAAAATGAAAAAAATTAGTTATTCAAGAATTTTTTGTGCAAGTGTCGTCTGCTTTTCAGGTTAGGCAACTGGGATTAACCCTTTACCTAACCTGAAAAGCAGACGTCACTTGCAAAAATAATTCTTGAATAACTAATTTTTTTCATTTTTTGTCTCAAAAACATAGGTTATGACCCCCTCGACGAGCTCATTCCAATGAGGGGTCATAACCTATTTTTTGAGACAAAAAAATGAAAAAAATAATGAAAATTAATTGGAGATTTTTGAGAATAGCGCTGGCCGGTTTTGGCCGTTACATTGGGTAAAGGGTTAAGTTCCTAACACAAATACACAGCGCAGTTACCCCTGGCGGGGATCGAACCGCTAACCTCTCGGTTTGAAGTGCTGTAACCACTGAGCCACCGTGCTCCCAGCTACAGCTAATGTGCAATCTCGCTTCAGCTAGATAATACATTAGTTGTTGATATTTATGTAGGTGGAAATCCCGTTATGACTTAAAAATGCATGACTGGTGTAGTCATCACAACCCCCTTTTTCCCACGGCGCACAGCGTAACCTGGAACGGGTTACGATATAATCAGGCCTGAAAATAAGCAGTCTGATATTTGCAAAATGAGGTCCCCAGAGGGTGAATTTTATGATGCTATCCCATACAGTGGGCCAGTTTATCCTCTGGCTACCTCTTTCTGTGTAATTTTGAGACCCGGATTCAGATTGAGGTTTGCAGAGCGTAAATCTAGTGATGCTACCCTGCTGTGCAGGGTAGCATCACTAAATTCACCCTCTGGGGACCACATTTTGCAGATGACAGTCTGCTTATTTTCTGGCTTGGATATAAGCCATCTATTTCCAGGCCCGTAAAAGATTTAGTGATGCAGGTGAACAAGAACTGAATCGCCCAATTCCTATTGAAGTGATCAGGAAAGTTCCGTATTAATTGTCTAAGGTCTAGCAAATTGGGCGAAGAAGAATTGGATAAGCCTCTTTATATTGAAGTGTGTGAAAAACTTTCGTCTTAGATAGCCAAGTTGTATGAAAAGGGTGAACAAGAACTGGTTTAGTCTATTTCTGTGGAAGCGGTCACGGAACTTCCCTTAATCCTGTCTAAGGTCTAGTGGTGTAGTTAAACAAGAATTGTACTACCCTGCAGTACATGGAGAGTGTTTTATCAATAAATCACCCACGGAGTGATGATTTCTCTCAAGCAATAAATGCTAATAAACCCGAGATCCATTGGTCGAAAAGGTGTTTCTTGTTCTTGTGCTTCTTGTGTTTCTGTACAAAATTTGAGAGAAACTTTGGGTGATAGGCCTACCTTCACTCCATGGCTGATTTGGTGACAATCCTCCATCCACATACTGTTTGTATATTAACTGGTAGAGTGCTAAATTATTTTTGGCCATCACAACTTCAACACAGGTCTTTGCCTTGTTACAATTTATGGGAGAGTGCCTATGGGCACTCTCCCATAAATTGTAACAAGGCAAACCCTCACAGACTAAATAATATCACTTCAAAGATAATACAAAGCACATCCACTGAATGTGAGCCTTCAAGCTGTGGTACCGGCACTTCAGAATAAAGCCCAAATATGGGCTTCCAGCACTCTACCAGTTAAAGTGATCATCAAACAACTTAGCAGTGATTTTTAGTCACGAAACCTTTGTGCTACTTCTTAGGTCTCGTAATAGTCGTGATGCAGGTGAACAAGAATTAGATCATAATATATCACATGAAACGGCGTTAATTTCGACGTAACAACCCATGTCTTATTTCCTGATTATCAACTAGTGTCAAATTGGCACGTGGTCCCATAGCAGCAACAGCATTGTATTCTTGTGCGTAGTTCACATGACGTCAATTACGCCAACAGGTGCAAGTAAAGCACATTCATGACGTCATGGTGTGAAGCATTTGAGCCAACGAACTGATTGTCGGTTGTTTTCAGGCCTGAAAAAAAAGCAGTCTGACATATTCAGAATGAGGTCCTCAGAGGGTGAAGTTGATGATGCTATCCCATACAGTGGGCCAATTTATCCCTTGGGTACCCCTTTCTGTTTAGTTTTGAGACCCTGATTCAGATTGAGGTTCACAGAGGGCAAATTTAGTGATGCAACCCTGCTGTGCACGGTAGCATCATTAAATTCACCCTCTGGGGAACTCATTTTGCATATGACAGTTTGCTTGTTTTCTGGCTCGGTTGTTTTGGGAGAATTTAGCGACAATGAATTAAATAAAAAGTGTAAAAAAATTAGAAAATTCATGTGATATACAGAATCTTTAACTCGTGATGTTTGGATATAAGATTTTTTGAAAATCGTTTGATGAATTCGATTCACAACTCGCCTAAAGGCTCGTTGTGAATGAAATTCATCAAACTCGTTTCAAAAAATCTTATATCCAAACATCACTCATTTGAGATCCTCTATATTTCTTTTGAAGTTAAGGTAATATGAATGAACTCTCCGATCAGCTAAGTACCAGTCTGTCTGCGTTAAAAGTTGGTAATCAGGTAGAAAATGAACGGAGCGATTAATTCAGTGGCGGCACCAGAATTTTTTTTGTGGGGGGGGGGGGGGGCAATTAGGGGGGCAGACTCCCATGAAGGGGGGCAAATACGTAAAGGATCATATCATTACTTTGTTATGAGGTAGTCGAAACTTGGACCCAAAGTCCGTAATATACTTTTTTGGTTTGGTACGTCCGTACCAAACAAAAAAATTATATTACGGACTTTGGGTCCAAGTTTCGACTAAATGTAATGGTAATTAGCGGTCCTCCTTTCAAAAAATCCTGGATCCGCGTCTGGTGGGTCTGTGCGTGAGAGAGAGAGAGAGAGAGAGAGAGAGACTCATAATGCCCATCTGTCATAATGCGAAATCCATGAATTTTTTTAGACAGGGGATATGGATAGACATGCTTTTGTTGGCTCATAACTTAATTATAACTTATAAGTATCTGCATCCGAGTCTTTAAATCTCTACTGCCTGGATGTGTTCATCAGCTAACCATGTAATCGTAAGCATCTGGTAGAAAAGTGGACTCATGGCAAGACCAAAATATTTGTTGAATATTTTTCCTCTGTTTTTCAGCAGTGAGTGACACCACCATTACTGATATTGAAAGTACAGGATACTCAGCTGGATACAGAAGTAAGAATTATCATTTTGAAAACTCGTTTTCGTAATGATGTTACAGAGCCTTTTGATATGACTACCACAAATAACTATTAAATATGCAGGTGAACAAGATGGGTCATGAATAATTTTTCTCCATATGAAAGTGTAAGTAAAATGCAGTCTGACCTTGGGTGGAGAAGCCTTGAAGAGAGACGTATGAGCTCCAAGCTTGTTGTGTTCTATAAAATAATTCACGAACAAGTAGCCATACCACTCCCACCCTACGTTCAACAACCCTCAAGACTTACCAGACACATGCACCCTTTCCACTTCAGACAGACCCACACAGGAGCAAATTTTTACAAATTTTCATTCTTTCCACATGCCATTGTTTTATGGAATGATCTTCCATCAAACACTGTAACACTGCCTGACAAAGAGTCCTTAGGTAAGGCAGTGAGAGATTTAACCTATCCCTGAAGCCAGAATCGATTGTTTTTAACCTGATTTTATCTTTTAAACACTGTTAATAAAATACTAGTCTATCATCTTTTTTTCTTCAGACCTTACTATTCTTATTTTCATCTCCTTTCGCAGTAACTTCCCGACGTTGCACCTTTTCCTGCTCACAATACCCGCAAGGGGTGTGCAGCAGTATTTAAAGAAAGAAAGAAAGAATATCGGTTCTCTTAACCTTCTACCTAACATGAAAAGCAGACGGCACTTGCAAATAGAATGTTTGAATAGCTAATTTTTTGCCTCAAAAACATAGGTTATGACCCCTCATTGGAATGAGCTTGTCGAGCTCATTCCGAAGAAGTGTCATAACTTATATTTTTGAGAAAAAAATGAAAAAATAATGAAAATTAATTGGCGATTTTTGTAAATAGCACTGCCCGGTTTGGGTCATTATGTTGGGTAAAGGGTTAAACACAGTAATGACATGGAATGACACCGGAATAACATCTCTCAATAAAACAAAGGGTGCTATTTTATATTCCTAATGAAGACCCTCAGGTCATCGCCTCCCACTTCCCTACCCTGGGGGTCCTAGTTAGGACTACTATATTTTTATACTAGAACCAATGGCCCAGACTTAGCTGGTGCTAACTCAAAATTTTCGGGATTGGGGGTCAAAATTTGTGTTTGGCCCTAGATAATTGGTAAGTATAAAAAAATATATAAATTACTTTCACTTTTTTCATTTCTAGAATCTAACATGAGCTATGTCGAGAATCCCTATAAGTTACTTAAGACTGTGACTCCAGGGACGTGGTGTCTGTGGGAATTCCTACAGTAAGTTTTAGGCTCAGAGTGACAGTCCCTGATAACCTGATAATTCTATCATAAATGTGTTGGCATTTCAGTTACTAGAATCAATTTTATGCCCCCTTTCTTGCCTTAATTTTTTTTACACTCAAGTCCGGATGATGCTTCTCCAATTTGTCTATTTTCTTCTTTACAATAGCAGGTTTCATAGATACGAAAATGTTTTTGTACTTACGAAAAAGTCTTCCTACTTACGAAAAAGTTTTCGTACTTACAAAACTTCAAGAATTTGTTTTTAACATGGCAGCAATGAGCTTCCGTAGATAAGAGAATCGTACAACCGGAAAGTGTAAGCACACAGTCATTACTCAATGACTCCATAGACAAATCCTCAAAACCAAGAGGATTTACATGACACTGCAAATTGATGAGAAATAAAAAATCTAGAAGATAAATAAATAAAACGAGATAAATAAAAAGAAAACAGAAAAACAAATTATGAACATATCAGTAGATATACGATAATACCATAGTGTGTTTTGATATGTTTGATATCTCAACGAGTTGAAAGTGAGTTTTTTTCGCGAGGCTTGCCAAGCGAAAAAAACTCACATTCAACGAGTTGAGATATCAAACATATCAAAACACACTATGGTATTATTGTATTTATCTTATACCGACCATTTTTGTTCTTTTCTGCATTTTTAAAAGGGTTTTGGGGATGATTTCGTGTCAAAATGTCGACTCATCTGGAGTCTCCAATCTATATGACATAGGGGTATGTGTTATAGATAATCTATAACACATGGGCTATATCTTCAACAGGTATAAGATAAAAGATGTTATTTTACCAATCGCACCCTTGTCCAATAGAAGCTAGAGATGGGCAATATACCGAAAAACCGAACCGATATCGATATCATGGGGATACCGAAAAACCGAACCAAACCAATCTTTGAATACCGAAACCATTGGTATTTTCAGTTCCCCTACATTCTCTATTTATAAGGCCTTATTGAGGATTGACTGCAGTTGAAGTGTTCATTTTCATGAAAGAAGTGACTGATTTTCTTTTTCTGTTTTGTTATGCCTTAATGGTCTGGGCAGTTGAACTGAATTCTCAATAGACTACGACATGTACATGCCTTGCTTAGCAGTGATTTCTAGTCAAGTCTTGGCTAGAAATCACTGACCAGATGATTTTTCTACTGTCATCAGGCCCACCTAAAGATAACATCTTCAGAACACACATTCTAAGATTACAGACGCCTTAAGTAGGCCTTGAAAGGTTAAGGCGTGTTTAGAACAAGTCACCAAATTACTGTTGATGTGATTTGTATTGGCAAAAGCATGACAATGTTGAGCTCATTAGCAGTGACATGTGTAGCACTATGATAGAATGATACAAGAACAACTTATTCTGTATTTTTCTGACATGGATTCCCCTTTCGTACTATCTGTGAATCTCAAGTCACAAACCAAATACCAAACCGATACCGCGGTATGCCCACAAAAAAATACCGAAACCGATACCGAACTCAAAATTCCAATACCGCCCATCTCCAATAGAAGCAGTCAAAGCATTAAATATAAAACATTTTCAAGGTGTTTTTTCCCCGAGATGTATTTCCTAGTCACAGATGACGAGAAGAAAAATGCAGAATTTTGAATCAGTCCTGATGATTTTTGTATGCGACGGTACTCTTATGGTGGATTGGTTCAAGAATAACAAGAAAAATTATTATTTCAATAGTTACGGGTTCCAAGACCTGATGAATTGAGGAAATATTTGAAATTGCTTCAGGCTTGGCAATTTCAGGAGAGTGATTTTTTAGCTCTCCTTACTGCCCCCCTGGAAGAATTAAGGAGAGCGAAAAATTGCCCTCCTAAATATTTTGGTCTGGGATGATTGAGATTACATGTATTATGCTCACATTAAATTTTTGTTGTGAAGCAAAAATGTAATTTAACTTCGAAGTCACATAACATCACGTAATTTCATTTTGAAAGTGGTTTAGTGTTAAAAGTTAATGGCTGCAACCATACCCAAACACAGTTGCAATCATTTGAAGCAAAATGGGTCACGGCAATATTTTTTTTCTGTCAGTTTCAAGTTCAACAACTGACGTCACAGTTTGAGGGGTAATTATTCAAGGAATATTGACACTATAATATACTACCATTACTACTATCCTGTCACTTGAAGCACTTGCACCATGACTGTAGGATGTGACTGTAGATTCAAGCAGACCTGTTGTCCAAGAAAGTCATAAGCCTACCACTACCACCTTCAACCCCCCTTGGGGGGTTGAAGGTGGTAGTGGTAGGCGTATGACTTTCTTGGACAACAGGTCTGAGTACACACACAGGTCTTGTCAAGTGTGTGTTCGGTTGTTGAGTGAGACATCTAGATGTCTAAGAGATTCCGCTTTACCTTAGTAAAGTTAATAAAATCACTGATGAAGTCTGTTTGTTTCAGTTTCAATGCGTTCGTTCAACTGGATACTTAAAATGCTGTGTAAAGCTAATTGCTCTCCTAAGCTGATTGAGGAGAGCGATTTTTTGCCCTCCTGCATTTTTGAGAATGCCAGGCCTGTTGCTTGTCTTTTACAATACAGAATGAACAGACTGGGTCAAGTTTTTACGAACTCTTGTGTCTGTATGTTCTCAAGAGATGGTGTTCGGAACATGATTTACAGGACATTTTCAACGATTTACACCGATGCTTCTTCTTTACAGATATGCATACGTTTATATATTTTTATAAGAAAGAAAACAATTTTAAAAATTAAAAATTAAAATTAAAAAATGACAGTCGATAATGTGGCATAGCGGCTGTGTGTGTTAAAAGTCTAGCGGGGTGTCTCTACCAGCTAATTCCTATATTCCAATAAGAATCACAAGACTTCAATAACCATCCATCTTGTGAATGTCTTGAAATTAAGTAACACAATCAGAACCGGTGTGCCACGATATCTTCCCCCCCCCCCAGGATATCTTCCCCTTGGGGGGAAGATAACCTAGGTTATCTTAGCCCCCCCTCCCCTCCCCACCCTGGATATTTTTCCCTCCCACCACAAAAATAAAATATAAAAAGAACTGAATAAAAAGATAAGAACATTTATTTATGGAAGATATCATATTCCATATGGCATGGGGGAAAAATATCCAGGCCTGGATATCCCCCACCCCACTCCCAAACCTCCCTCCACCTAAGTTATCTTCCCCCCACCCTGGATATCTTCCCCCCCCCCCCCCCCCCCCCCACTTCAAAAATAAAATATAAAAAGAACTGAACAAAAAGATGAAGATAAGAACATTTATTTATGGAAGATATCATATTCCATATGGCGTGGGGGAAAAATATCAAGGCCTATATATAAATAAAATATCTAAAACCAATTTTTCTGCAAAATAATGTCAAATATGTGAAATAGAAAATATTGAGATGATTTATTGTCACAGGTTTGGCACTGGATGGACCTGGAGGCAAGATATCCATGTTGGAATTGAAAAAAAAAAATTAGCCCAAAATGTTTTTCTCACCATTTCATCATCAAATAATGTCAAATCAATCCAAAAATGTTTTGTCTCACGGGTGTGTGTGTGTGAGGGGGGGGGGGGGGGAGATATCCAGGGTGAGGGGGAAGATAACCTAGGATATCTTCCCCCAGGGGGGGTGGGTGGGGAAGATATCCTGCTACACAGGCTTAACAGTTTAGTGACTGTTCGAATTCCGTGAAACATGGAACAGTTTATAGTTAAATGACAGACTGTACTGGATTTCCAATACAACTCGTCAATTTTTGACAACTTAAAATTCTGAAATGCCTGATAAGGCCACACAAAGTAAATCTTCTGTTTCTCAGGCCATTTTTCATAAAATTGCATGCGGGCGAGCGTTTTTTTTATTTCTGTAATTATTTCTTTGCCATGAAAAGTTCATGTTATTGGTTTAGGTTTTATGTCTCATAATACGGAATAGCATGGGCGGGGGTGTATTTCATCCCTTGAGAGCAAGAAGGCTTTGCAATGCTAAAGCATTGCAAAGCCTTCTTGCTCTCAAGGGAGAAATTTGTCACTTTTTTTAACTTGGGTGAAATATCAGACATAATCCATTTAATTTTTATTTTTTTTAAGTTTACATTGGTTATAAAAAGAGAGCATGCGGCAGCCAAAAGGACCATGCGGGAGGGCCTGAGAAACAGAATTTTAATTTTTTTAGGCCTAACCATATGCATTATATTATCTCGGTATAACTGACGTTAGATCTACAAACATGAAAATAGACAAGTATAACAGCCGTGCAAGTTGATGTAACAGAACTTTTACTATTACTGAATACATTTGTATTTTCCTAGATATTTTATTGCAATTTACTGGAGGTTCTTATGGCCGTCTTAACACTTAACCTAGAATGAGATTGGGTACTGCATGTAGGTTGAATTTCGTTCCAATAAATTAGGACAGAGTGAAGATCCTCTGAAAACGATAAAGCCCACCATCGCTGCTGACACTGTTGGATTATCTGAGACTGATTTGAATGATAATTTCATCAGGAGATCCGAAGCTTGACGAGAACCATTGAACATGAATTCTCAAAAGCATTACAGGCCTTTAAATTCTTCCCAACTAAAGACAGTAAATGCTGTTCCCAAATAATATCATTGCACCCAAATTATGCAGAGTTTGAAACCTTTTCCAAAGTTTTGCAGTGTTTCGGCAATATATAGTTTGGCCAGGTTTCCAGGCCTGGCATTCTGAAAAATGCAGGAGGGCAAAAAATCGCTTTCCTCAATCAGCTTAGGAGAGCAATTAGCTTTACACAGCATTTTAAGTATCCAGTTGAACAAACTCATTGAAACTGAAACGAACAGACTACATCAGTGATTTTATTAACTTTACTAAGGTCAAGCGAAATCTCTTAGACATCTAGATGTCTCACTCAACAACCGAACACACACTTGACAAGACCTGTGTGTGTACTCAGACCTGTTGTCCAAGAAAGTCATACGCCTACCACTACCACCTTCAACCCCCCCAAAGGGGGTTGAAGGTGGTAGTGCTAGGCGTATGACTTTCTTGGACAACAGGTCTGCTTGAATCTACAGTCACATCCTGGTGCAAGTGCTTCAAGTGACAGGATAGTAGTAATGGTAGTATATTATAGTGTCAATATTCCTTGAATAATTACCCCTCAAACTGTGATGTCAGTTGTTGAACTTGAAACTGACAGAAAAAAAATATTGCTGTGACCCATTTTGCTTCAAATGATTGCAACTGTGTTTGGGTACGGTTGCAGCCATTACCTTTTACCACTAAACCACTTTCAAAATGAAATTACGTGATGTTATGTGACTTCGAAGTTGAATTACATTTTTGCTTTACAACAAAAATTTAATGTGAGCATAATACATGTAATCTCTATTATCCCAGACCAAAATATTTAGGAGGGCAATTTTTCGCTCTCCTTAATTCTTTCAGGAGGGCAGTAAGGAGAGCTAAAAAATCGCTCTCCTGAAATTGCCAAGCCTGGGTTTCCCTGAGGTTTGTAATATAACTTAGAGCTTACACTGTCGACGGCGATTACTTTTCTGTGGCCAGTTCTATATGACCATGCACTTAAGGCTTGAGATCTATTATATTCATGTTTGTGGCATTTCTCAGTAAACGCCATGCATAATTTAGCTTACATTCAAATAGACCTTTGGCTGGACACTGGTAAACTAAGAAGCCTTCTCGAGTTTGTCGAGTAAACTTACATCAAAGGGTGGTGGGAACCAGATAATGGTGAAGACCCATAACACAGGGTTGTAAACTATCATTTTAAGACTGAGACCTAAAACCTAAAAGTTAAAACAGTCGCCAAGAAGGAGAAAATACCGGTGCTTTTTCTCTAACCATGCAAGGTCATATCCATATTTGCCATTGTGCCCAAATTAGACTGATCTAAAGGTCTGAAGCGTTATAATCTTCCCGAATCAGTAGATATCAGTGAAGCCGTGACTAAAACTTAATGTGTATAAGAGAGAGATGCAGATTTTAAGGGGCGCTTGAGAGATGATTACGTGCATAGACACATCAACGTTGGACTAAACTTGAAAGTAAAATGTTTGGTGAACGTCGCCGATCTCATCAACTTGACTGATGCCATCTTGAAATGTTATGCAGACAATTCATCCACTAAGTTCCAATGTGTTCTAGGTGCCTACTGGTACATAGAACACATTGGAACTCAGGAGACGAATTCTCACACGTTTTTCAGTAATCATATGAGAGATCGTTATACCAACAAGTAGCCCAAGAACATTAGGTTTCACAAGGGAAAAAAATCGGAGAAAGCTGATTTTTTCAGGGAATGTCGAGTACATGTCACTGAACGATTAGACAAAAGTCCCCTAAAATCCCAGTTGAGCTTTTTTTTCTACAGCCTTTTTTCGAAAACGCGTTTAAAAAAAATTTAAAAAAATCGCACGAACTTTGTAACCTCGAATTGATCCAACTGTATTTTTTATTTACGCGTATTTCGAGCTACATAATGTCTAATATACATTTACCTAGAGGAAAATGTGCATTCTGTGACAATTTCTGCGAAAAATTATTGAAAATTCACAAAAAAGTAGCGGATTTACGCAAAAAATTACGATTTTCCTAACGGATTTGCCCAAAGGGTCGTAGTACAGAACGGGATGTTAGTTGGACAGACGATAAAAAATCCACCACCATTTGAAGACTTTTATCATTGCTTACAAAATAGACATTATGGAAGACCCCCTCTGCCTCTGGCCGAGTTCCCCTTTTGGCATAAACTTCGTCAGCATGAGAACTCAACTATTTTCGGGCTTGGGACCGAACAGACACGTCTGTGTCTGGCAGCATTAGATCAATAAATAATATTTACAGAATGTACAAAAATCAATAAATAATATTTACAGAATGTACAAATCAATCAACATGGATTAAGTTACATTGACTATTATCAACGCTATATACAGAAATGACATGACCTATATACATATTATTCATCGAACTCAGAAATTTCCGACAGGACAGTGTTTCTGTGGTTGTTACAAGAATCCGAACTGCAATTACACAAACCTGAGCAAGAGAGTCCTGCCTTCTTACACCCACACCTTTTTGTACAAGCACTCTTGCAACCACAACTGATCAGATTCAGTAGGTTATCGGGGGCACATGGCTTTGTGGCTGCAGTCGGTACAAGAAGTCCATTGTCTAGTGACCACCCCCAATCCGACGGAGGAAGCGAAGTGCCCAGCCATTGTTGGACCTGGAGATAACATCTGTAGACATGTTGTTGTGCAGCATCGCTGCTTGGTGGGAGTGAGGCTAGGTCGATGGGTTTATTCAGTTTAGATTTTGCTACATAACGCTTGTAAGTGACATATCTATATTGGTCGAGAGAGGAAACAGTTTTACTCCCGTATAAGATCAGGAGAAGTTGTTCCCCGGCAGCGGCTACTGCACTTGGTGTACTGTCATCCGCCAAAATTGTGTTGACATACTGTTGTGAGTCGCTAGTAACATCGGAGACAATTGTACTGAATACTTTCTTCTTACCAACTCGAAAGAGTGCAGAAGTAGTGTCTTACCACTTATAGAATGTGCTACAAGGAGGTTGCTTCTATGGTCACCCATTTTGGTTGCTATTTCACTAACTGAAACTAGTAAGTTTGGGGTAATGGAATACATCATGTGAATATTACATCCCGGTTTAACTCGAGAGGTAAGAATGACTAACAAGTCTGTGTCTGTTCCCACAACGACAACATTGTTGTCATCTTGAGCGATGTCAAGTGCAGTTTCGGCTATCAGTACATCAGCATCAGCCTCGGCCTGCTTGGACTGAATATTGATAGCAGATAGAAGAGAACATTAGTCCATTCAGAATGTCGATCAATTCCCGAGATGCGAATTTCCTATGTATGTAAACTGCTACCGACAATAATACTGGTGACAAGAATGAACGGGGCCGACAAGAACTTATTAGAGACTGACCTATGGCTGTCACGCGTTTCTGGTTGGCTTGGATGTTTTGCCCACGCTGCGACGGAGCAACAATCCCTTGTAACAAGGTTTGGAGTGTATCGGGTAGTAGATCACTAGATACAGATAACGAATCGGGTTTGGGATAAATGTCACACTCGTAAATGGCTGACCGAATATCATCGCGGACTATAGCCGATGCTTTCTTGACGATGCGCATATGTTCATCAGTTTCATTGGTACATTTGTCTGAGTACCACGAATCATATAGTATTTTGTCTGATGAATCTCTGAATGTGACAACATTTTTTAGGGACCTCAGTGTTGTAATAGAGATTCTACTACCGAAATGCTCAAGCAGTTTGGTTTTAAGATGTTTAATTGTGTAACCGACTTCGTCACCAAGATACGATTCAAACGTCTCTGCCAATTCGCTCAAGGAAAACTGACACTCATCGCTGTTCTCCATAAAGGTACACAATTCATGGAATGCAAGTGCTTTCTTGTCTGCAACAGGCCTACCCCGTGAAAGAGTTCGCTCAGGCTTATCTCTGACAAATCCTGTCCAGCAATCATGGTGATACCGACCTTCCTCGGCCACTAGATCGATAGCATGACCGATCCGAGTAAGTACAGACTCACCCCATTCATCACTATGTTTCAAACAACGGGTTCTGATACTATCAACAAAAGTCAATGTTTCAACGGTGTGGACTTCTCTTCTACGTTGAACGGGTATATGAGTTTGTTTGTCGGCGGATTCTCCACAGAACAGACAATAGAGTTTAAAATTGAAAGCATCTTGATCAGAGCGCAATTTTTTTGTCATAGATGGACCAGCTTTGTCAGATTCAGCTGCATCTAGAGACATTCTCTTACTTTTTCTTACAGAACTTTCCCGTGTATAATTGTTGTAGCAGAATTTGTGAATTTTCTCACCAACTGTGGGTTTCTTCGAACCGGCAAAAAGATTATCGCCAAGCTCGACGCTTACAGCAACCAACTTTTCTATACCCCGCTCACCAAGTGTAGTTATTCCGGATGAGCCGGTCAACTCATCGTTACATTTGATACATTTATCCATTGCCAAAGTCACAACAGAAAAAAGATGATAGACACAATAAACTCAAGTACAATACCACAGAACAGATATCAATGTGCGGACCTGCTTCGTTGTCACCGTAAGGTATCAACAGGTAACGCTAAGTGATATGCCAACAACATAACTGATCAGTTCTACAAATAACACAAGACTCTAATAATCAACAACAGGCAAAATTACATATATATCTATCAAGGGATCATTGGTTTCAATATCTAGGCATCAAATGCGGAGTGTCCAATACTGAACAGAGCAAATTGTGCAATGGACAGACCTGGAATGCGGAATTAAACAGTGTTTCCTGATGAAAGTCGTTCAAGGCTATTTTGCATCAAATTAAAGAGCGTTGTCTGTACATAAAGACCTGGAATGCGGAATTAAACAGCGTTTCCTGATGAAAGTCGTTCAAGGCTATTTTGCATCAAATTAAAGAGCGTTGTCTGTACAATACAAATTTTTTTATGAGTACACACATCAAGGGCGTGCACACATTACATGCCAATGCATCTTGAGTGTAGGCGAACACCACATTATGTGATTTAATCGAACATGGAAATTGAAACAATGATGCTATAATACGGTATTTGAATGAGAAAAGTCGATGCCGTTTGAATTTGAGTTTAGGGGGTATGGTTAATATTTCACATGTTTCACCAGTTCATTATGGAATAAATGACTATTGTTATATATCATTATAAAGCCACTGCTTTTCTGCAATTTTTGATATATAATTTAACTCCCAAAGTAGTCGTAGATTTGATTTAATGGACATTGTGTACCGTTGTGTGTATGAAAACAATAAATTTTTTTTCGTAATTTTGTACATTTTCGTGAATATTTCCCCATTGAGTGTGAGGATTGGTACAAAGTTGGCATTTTCTGTTGGGGATATGTATTCTCAATATAATTCAGCACGATATTTATGATTCTCACCCTACTAAGGCGAATAAGAATGAGAAATATGGATCTGGGTCGAATTTTTAAAAAAAAATTTTTTTTCATCAAAAAAACGCTATAACTAAAAAAGCTCAACTCGGATTCGCGGCGACTTTTCACACTTTATCCGCAATGTGTCTCCCGGAAACATATAAAAAAAATCAGCTTTCTCCGATTTTTTTCCTTACTTTCTCATTTTTATGTCTAATGTGCCTGGACTAAAGACCATGAATTCGGAATTGAATGCGAATGGGAATAAGAAATCAAATCTATCAGAACCACAGATGCGGCATCCTAGATATACGTGCACGCCAAAGGACGAAGGATGATCGAGGTGATGGACAAGAACCAGTTAACCCTTTACCTAACGTAACGGTCAAAACCGGCCAGCGCTATTCTCAAAAATCGCCAATTAATTTTCATTATTTTTTTCATTTTTTGTCTCAAAAACATAGGTTATGACCCCTCGTTGGAACGAGCTCGTTCCAACGAGGGGTCATAACCTATGTTTTTGAGACAAAAAATGAAAAAAATTAGTTATTCAAGAATTATTTTTGCAAGTGTCGTCTGCTTTTTAGGTTAGGTAAAGGGTTAAAGACTGATTTGGATGACAGATTGAACAAGATCATCAGTCTATCAAAAATCGAGGACAGAGACTCAGAATCGACTGCGGTCAATAAAGGATAGTTTGATTCTGCCCTGTCATTTACTCGAAATGCATGTGGATGATTTATATCTGAACGATATCTCGGGGGTAGAGGAGTGGGGGTGATGTTGGCTCATAACTTAATTATAACTTATAAGTATCTGCATCCGAGTCTTTAAATCTCTACTGCCTGGATGTGTTCATCAGCTAGCCTGAGGCTTTGGGCTAAGTGTGTATGGGAAATTATTGGGAATAAAAAAAAGAGAGGGGTGTGTGTGTGTGAGAGAGAGTGACTGAATGTGTTTGTGTGTGAGGGTGGATGGAAATGCATGCGACATGGTTGCCACTGGCGATTATTGAACGACTATCTTTATTGCAATTTTCTTGCCTGACCTTGTAATCGTAAGCATCTGGTAGAAAAGTGGACTCATGGCAAGACCAAAATATTTGTTGAATATTTTTTCTCTGTTTTTCAGCAGTGAGTGACACCACCATTACTGATATTGAAAGTACAGGATGCTCAGTTGGATACAGAAGTAAGAATTATCATTTTGAAAACTCGTTTTCGTAATGATGTTACAGAGCCTTTTGATATGACTACCACAAATAACTATTAAACATGCAGGTGAACAAGATGGGTCATGAATAATTTTTCTCCATATGAAAGTGTAAGTAAAATGCAGTCTGACCTTGGGTGGAGAAGCCTTGAAGAGAGACGTATGAGCTCCAAGCTTGTTATGTTCTATAAAATAATTCACGAACAAGTAGCCATACCACTCCCACCCTACGTTCAACAACCCTCAAGACTTACCAGACACATGCACCCTTTCCACTTCAGACAGATCCACACAGGAGCAAATTTTTACAAATTTTCATTCTTTCCACATGCCATTTGTTTTATGGAATGATCTTCCATCAAACACTGTAACACTGCCTGACAAAGAGTCCTTTGGTAAGGCAGTGAGAGATTTAACCTATCCCTGAAGCCAAAATCGATTGTTTTTAACCTGATTTTATCTTTTAAACACTGTTAATAAAATACTAGTCTAACATCTTTTTTTCTTCAGACCTTACTATTCTTATTTTCATCTCCTTTCGCAGTAACTTCCCGACGTTGCACCTTTTCCTGCTCACAATACCCGCAAGGGGTGTGCAGCAGTATTTAAAGAAAGAAAGAAAGAAAGAATATCGGTTCTCTTAACCTTCTACCTAACATGAAAAGCAGACGGCACTTGCAAATAGAATGTTTGAATAGCTAATTTTTTGCCTCAAAAACATAGGTTTTGACCCCTCATTGGAATGAGCTTGTCGAGCTCATTCCGAAGAGGTGTCATAACTTATATTTTTGAGAAAAAAATGAAAAAATAATGAAAATTAATTGGCGATTTTTGTAAATAGCACTGCCCGGTTTGGGTCATTATGTTGGGTAAAGGGTTAAACACAGTAATGACATGGAATGACACCGGAATAACATCTCTCAATAAAGCAAAGGGTGCTATTTTATAATCCTAATGAAGACCCTCAGGCCATCGCCTCCCACTTCCCTACCCTGGGGGTCCTAGTTAGGACTACTATATTTTTATACTAGAACCAATGGCCCAGACTTAGCTGGTGCCAACTCAAAATTTTCGGGATTGGGGGCAAAATTTTTGTTTGGCCCTAGATAATTGGTAAGTATAAAAAAATATATAAATTACTTTCACTTTTTTCATTTCTAGAATCTAACATGAGCTATGTCGAGAATCCCTATAAGTTACTTAAGACTGTGACTCCAGGGACGTGGTGTCTGTGGGAATTCCTACAGTTAGTTTTAGGCTCAGAGTGACAGTCCCTGATAACCTGATAATTCTATCATAAATGTGTTGGCATTTCAGTTACTAGAATCAATTTTATGCCCCCTTTCTTGCCTTAATTTTTTTTACACTCAAGTCCGGATGATGCTTCTCCAATTTGTCTATTTCCTTCTTTACAATAGCAGGTTTCATAGATACGAAAATGTTTTTGTACTTACGAAAAAGTCTTCGTACTTACGAAAAAGTTTTCGTACTTACAAAACTTCAAGAATTTGTTTTTAACATGGCAGCAATGAGCTTCCATAGATAAGAGAATCGTACAACCGGAAAGAGTAAGCACACAGTCATTACTCAATGACTCCATAGACAAATCCTCAAAACCAGAGGATTTACATGACACTGCAAATTGATGAGAAATAAAAAATCTAGAAGATAAATAAATAAAAAGAGATAAATAAAAAGAAAACAGAAAAACAAATTATGAACATATCAGTGGATATACGATAATACCATAGTGTGTTTTGATATGTTTGATATCTCAACGAGTTGAAAGTGGGTTTTTTTCGCGAGGCTTGCCGAGCGAACAAAACTCACTTTCAACGAGTTGAGATATCAAACATATCAAAACACACTATGGTATTGTTGTATTTATCTTATACCGACCATTTTTGTTCTTTTCTGCATTTTTAAAAGGGTTTTGGGGATGATTTCGTGTCAAAATGTCGAATCATCTGGAGTCTCCAATCTATATGACATAGGGGTATGTGTTATAGATAATCTATAACACATGGGCTATATCTTCAACAGGTATAAGATAAAAGATGTTATTTTACCAATCGCACCCTTGTCCAATAGAAGCTAGAGATGGGCAATATACCGAAAAACCGAAGCGATATCGATATCATGGGGATACCGAAAAACCGAACCAAACCAATCTTTGAATACCGAAACCATTGGTATTTTCAGTTCCCCTACATTCGCTATTTATAAGGCCTTATTGAGGATTGACTGCAGTTGAAGTGTTCATTTTCATGAAAGAAGTGACTGATTTTCTTTTTCTGTTTTGTTATGCCTTAATGGCCTGGGCAGTTGAACTGAAATCTCAATAGACTACGACATGAACATGCTTTGCTTAGCAGTGATTTCTAGTCAAGTCTTGGCTAGAAATCACTGACCAGATGATTTTTCTTCTGTCATCAGGCCCACCTAAAGATAACATCTTCAGAACACACATTCTAAGATTACAGACGCCTTAAGTAGGCCTTGAAAGGTTAAGGCGTGTTTAGAACAAGTCACCAAATTACTGTTGATGTGATTTGTATTGGCAAAAGCATGACGATGTTGAGCTCATTAGCAGTGACATGTGTAGCACTATGATAGAATGATACAAGAACAACTTATTCTGTATTTTTCTGACATGGATTCCCCTTTCGTACTATCTGTGAATCTCAAGTCACAAACCAAATACCAAACCGATACCGCGGTATGCCCACAAAAAAATACCGAAACCGATACCGAACTCAAAATTCCAATACCGCCCATCTCCAATAGAAGCAGTCAAAGCATTAAATATAAAACATTTTCAAGGCGTTTTTTCCCGAGATGTATTTCCTAGTCACAGATGACAAGAAGAAAAATGCAGAATTTTGAATCAGTCCTGATGATTTTTGTATGCGACGGTACTCTTATGGTGGATTGGTTCAAGAATAACAAGAAAAATTATTATTTCAATAGTTACGGGTTCCAAGACCTGATGAACTGAGGAAATATTTGAAATTGCTTCAGGCTTGGCAATTTCAGGAGAGTGATTTTTTAGCTCTCCTTACTGCCCTCCTGAAAGAATTAAGGAGAGCAAAAAATTGCCCTCCTAAATATTTTGGTCTGGGATGATTGAGATTACATGTATTATGCTCACATTAAATTTTTGTTGTAAAGCAAAAATGTAATTTAACTTCGAAGTCACATAACATCACGTAATTTCATTTTGAAAGTGGTTTAGTGTTAAAAGTTAATGGCTGCAACCATACCCAAACACAGTTGCAATCATTTGAAGCAAAATGGGTCACAGCAATATTTTTTTTCTGTCAGTTTCAAGTTCAACAACTGACATCACAGTTTGAGGGGTAATTATTCAAGGAATATTGACACTATAATATACTACCATTACTACTATCCTGTCACTTGAAGCACTTGCACCATGACTGTAGGATGTGACTGTAGATTCAAGCAGACCTGTTGTCCAAGAAAGTCATAAGCCTACCACTACCACCTTCAACCCCCCTTGGGGAGTTGAAGGTGGTAGTGGTAGGCGTATGACTTTCTTGGACAACAGGTCTGAGTACACACACAGGTCTTGTCAAGTGTGTGTTCGGTTGTTGAGTGAGACATCTAGATGTCTAAGAGATTTCGCTTGACCTTAGTAAAGTTAATAAAATCACTGATGTAGTCTGTTCGTTTCAGTTTCAATGAGTTTGTTCACCTGGATACTTAAAATGCTGTGTAAAGCTAATTGCTGTCCTAAGCTGATTGAGAAGAGCGATTTTTTGCCCTCCTGCATTTTTCAGAATGCCATGCCTGGAAACCTGGCCAAACTATATATTGCCGAAACACTGCAAAACTTTGGAAAAGGTTTCAAACTCTGCATAATTTGGGTGCAATGATATTATTTGGGAACAGCATTTACTGTCTTTAGTTGGGAAGAATTTAAAGGCCTGTAATGCTATTGAGAAATATTGCTGTGACCCATTTTGCTTCAAATGATTGCAACTGTGTTTGGGTATGGTTGCAGCCATTACCTTTTACCACTAAACCACTTTCAAAATGAAATTTCGTGATGTTATGTGACTTCGAAGTTAAATTACATTTTTGCTTTACAACAAAAATTTAATGTGAGCATAATACATGTAATCTCTATCATCCCAGACCAAAATATTTAGGAGGGCAATTTTTCGCTCTCCTTAATTCTTTCAGGAGGGCAGTAAGGAGAGCTAAAAAATTGCTCTCCTGAAATTGCCAAGCCTGGGTTTCCCTGAGGTTTGTAATATAACTTAGAGATTACTTTTCTGTGGCCAGTTCTATATGACCATGCACTTAAGGCTTGAGATCTATTATATTCATGTTTGTGGCATTTCTCAGTAAATGCCATGCATAATTTAGCTTACATTCAAATAGACCTTTGGCTCGACACTGGTAAACTAAGAAGTCTTCTCGAGTTTGTCGAGTAAACTTACATCAAAGGGTGGTGGGAACCAGATAATGGTGAAGACCCATAACACAGGGTTGTATCATTTTAAGACTGAGACCTAAAACCTAAAAGTTAAAACAGTCGCCAAGAAGGAGAAAATACCGGTTCTTTTTCTCTAACCATGCAAGGTCATATCCATATTTGCCATTGTGCCCAAATTAGACTGATCTAAAGGTCTGAAGCGTTACAATCTTCCCGAATCAGTAGATATCAGTGAAGCCGTGACTAAAACTTAATGTGTATAAGAGAGAGATGCAGATTTTAAGGGGCGCTTGAGAGATGATTACGTGCATAGACACATCAACGTTGGTCTAAACTTGAAAGTAAAATGTTTGGTGAACGTCGCCGATCTCATCAACTTGACTGATGCCATCTTGAAATGTTATGCAGACAATTCATCCACTAAGTTCCAATGTGTTCTAGGTGCCTACTGGTACATAGAACACATTGGAACTCAGAAGACGAATTCTCACACGTTTTTCAGTAATCATATGAGAGATCGTTATACCAACAAGACCATGAATTCGGAATTGAATGCGAATGGGAATAAGAAATCAAATCTATCAGAACCACAGATGTGGCATCCTAGATATACGTGCACGCCAAAGGAGGAAGGATGATCGAGGCGATGGACAAGAACCAGTTAACCCTTTACCTAACGTAACGGCCAAAACCGGCCAGCGCTATTCTCAAAAATCGCCAATTAATTTTCATTATTTTTTTCATTTTTTGTCTCAAAAACATAGGTTATGACCCCTCGTTGCAACGAGCTCGTCGAGCTCGTTCCAACGAGGGGTCATAACCTATGTTTTTGAGACAAAAAATGAAAAAAATTAGTTATTCAAGAATTATTTTTGCAAGTGTCGTCTGCTTTTTAGGTTAGGTAAAGGGTTAAAGACTGATTTGGATGACAGATTGAACAAGATCATCAGTCTATCAAAAATCGAGGACAGAGACTCAGAATCAGGTCAATAAAGGATAGTTTGATTCTGCCCTGTCATTTTCTCGAAATGCATGTGGATGATTTATATCTGAATGATATCTCGGGGGTAGAGGAGTGGGGGGGGTGATGGGGTCCAGAATCGACATGGGCGGTCACAACTTATCCAGTCGAAAAAAATTCGGACCAAATGCGATCAGATGAGATTCTGTGGATGACATCAAAGTGTGGAAGACTGGCGATAAGATGGAAGGTATGCTTGGCATGGGAGGTCATTGAATCATGAATCTACCAGCTCCTGTACACATGACATGACAGATGTCTGCACTCAGTTGTAGAAAAAATGAAATACGCAAGACATTTTTTGTCAAGTCTTTGATTGAAATTGCCAATGTTATTTCATTTTAGGAATTCTGGGTGCAAAATTCGACGTGGCTGATTCTGATGTGGATAGCAAATGTGCAAGGAGGGAAATTGTAGATATTTATGAAATGGTAGGTACATCTAATTTCTTACCTGTTTCAGGCCCATGAAGATGGCTAGACATTGGGCATTTGCCAAGCATTGTGCAAGGCACCTAATCCCGACTGCCCACGTGACGCTGTGTACTAAGGCACACTGCACTTCGATACTGCACTTGTCGTCAACCAATGCTAACCCTGCTTGTGCAGCATTAGTACGTAGGGGAATCTGGCAGTTGCTCACTGCTACTCAGTAGTTCTCCCCGGGTACTCTGGCTTCCGCCACATGTAAAAATGTCTGATATGAGGTGGAAAAAATAGCAGAAACAGGTCAAAAAAATTTGTTTCCACCCTTTAGGCACGCACCCACCCACCCATGCTTGCATTTTTTATTATTGGCTCCACCTGGCAAAGTCAGCAGAGCTTTTCTGATATCGAGTTGTCTGTCTGTCCGTCTGTCGTCCGGCGTCAACATTTTGTTTGTCCGAGCCATTTCTTTACCACTGGATATTTTTTAACAAAACTTTATAACAGTATGTATTGTCACCAGGCAGTGTGCCATCAATCACAATAAGGTCTGTATCCATCAAGATCAAGGTCACAGGCGACATGGTAAAGGTATCACTCAGGAAAATGTCAACATTTTGTTTGTCCGAGCCATAATTTCTTTACCATAAGTATGTATTGTCACTAGGCAGTGTACCATCAATCATAGTAAGATCTGTATCATCAGTCCGTCCATCCGTCTGTCTAGCCGTCCATCCATCCGTCATCTGGCGTCAACATTTTGTTTCTCAGAGCCATAATTTCTTTACCACTGGATATTTTTTAACAAAAACTTTTGATTTTTTTCGGTCCATTTTTGGGGACCCACCCCTTCGAATCTTAGAAAAAAGCATATAATTCATACCTGGCCCTGTCTAACTTAGCATTGTTCCATTTTTTAACATTTAAGACAACTACCCTGATTGTTCCAGTATTTTAATAAACCTCTGCGGCTGCAAGGGAGATAATTCTAATAAGTTTGAATGGAAATAGTAAGAAAATATTATCAAAGAACTCTGAATAAGTCACTGAATAAGTCTGAGATAAAACATTCCCTGATGCCCTCCTCTGTTCTACATAACTTAGCATTTCTACCTGATTCTACTAAATACAAGACACTCTTCATTCCTCATTTTGGAGCTAATAGGGATAGCAACAAATTATCTTCCCTATTTCTGTGGTATGCATATGCGACATGAGTGAAGTCACACTCACAGTCTAAATGTTTGCATATCTTCCTGGGGTGATGAAGGTTCTTAATTCATATTGTATAGTTGTCACCTTTGTTCATTTGGCCTCTTTGGGAGCGCGGTGGCTCAGTAGGTAGAGGTGCAGCCTGCAAGCCGAGAGGTCCTCGGTTTGAATCCCACCCGCGGCAACCGCGTTGTGTCCTTGGGCAAGACACTTCATCTCCATTGCCCGCGTGGGGGCATGGTGGCATTGTGTACTAAGGCGTGCTGCACGGCGATGGTGCACTTGTCTTCAACCAATGCTGACCCTGCTTGTGTGGAGTTCGTATGTTGGGGAGCTCACAGTTGCTGGCCATTGCTCGGTGGTTCTCTCCTGGTACTCTGGCTTCCTCCACCCGTAAAACTGTCACGGTCATGATTAGCCATTGTGCATAAATATGTGACCCTGAACACCAATAAATAATAAATAATAATAATTTGGCCTCTTTAACTAATAAACAATGTTCAATTTATATCCGCTAAGCCTGGGGAGGAGATGTGGTTTTTGTTTTTAGGGCTGTCATGATTTTTTAATTTAGGAATCAATTAATCATCACAGATAATTGATAATAATCGATTAATCGTACCTAGATGACCCCTCCCCCCCCCTTCTCTCCCTCAAGTCGTTAAAAATAAAGTTCAAGTCAGTTGACCAACCTCAAGTAAACAACGAAGATGATCCTCTTTTAGGTACATTCAAAGCTTTGATGTTCTGAACTTTTGAACCGTCAGTGTAATAATCAAGACCGGTCGGCAGTTGCGAACTTTGCAACTGTTGACCGGTCTTGATTATTACACTGACGGTTCAAAAGTTCAGAACATCAAAGCTTTGAATGTACCTAAAAGATAAATTCTTCTACCGGCTTCTTGAGGTTTACGTCGATGTTCTAGATGTTATAGCCCCCATATTATATTGAGATTGATATATCCTTAGTAGATAATTATATGAGAAAGATATTTTTTATTTCTGCATTTTCTGACTGGTCTCACTCATTTGCACTCAGTGACCTTGTTTACATCTTTGTTACACTGATCTACAATTATTGTACATATCGCTGTTGATTGTTTAAGTAGGTCAGGGACCTTGTTTACTTGGATTGTGACAGAATCACCTGGAAACTGATAGAAACTGATAGAACATTGTAGAATTTTCATCTTCTGGAACATTCTATCTGGTTACTATATAAAGGTTTGTCAACAGAATTCAACAACTCATTTTTAGAAAGCATTTCAGAAAGACTCACTTCCGTTAAAACACAACAGTTGTTTCCATTGGAGATTATTATTGTTCTAGGACAGTGCATTTATTATAGAAGCAGTGCTTCTTTGTGAATTTGGAAGATTGATTCTAAAAGAGAATTTTGAAGAGAATTATTCGTCTTGGAAAAGAGAATTTTTACTTTCTGTTAAACAGAATAATATTTTGTGAAAAGCCAGGATTCTACTGGATTATTTGGAAATTACCTGTGGCGCCAATACTTCTTGGATTTTTAATACTACCAGCTGGTAACTCTTCACAAGATTCCTCACCACTGGATTACTGGATTCTGTCAAACTGTACTTTGGACTAATTCAATAATTGATAAGTACCACTGTTTTTATTTTCTGTAAACCAATTAGTGTGAAAGATCTTTTTATCATTTTTTTTTATATTAATTTTTCTTAATTAAATTTCAGAATAGTTAAATTCATAGTTATTGTTGATGATTCTCAGATTTCTTTCTGTTACCAATATCAATAATATTTCCACACCGTAACAGAAATTGGGGGCTCGTTGCCGAGATTGAATATAAGATAACGAGAAAGCTTTATTTGCACATTGCATTTATTATTTTGGCTCATAGTCGAAACATTTAAATTTTCTTAGAAAATTTCATTATTTTTTTTCATATAATCTGAGAACCAGCAAACCTTTTCATCATGGTATTTATTGTGACAGAATTTATTTCTGAATTTGAAAGCTTTCCTAGTTTGGCCCTTTTAGAATCTCTTAAGGAGGAGGATTTATTTCAACTTTCTCAGTATCTAAAATTACCTGCCACCCCTGGTCTGAACAAATATAAACTTAAACAGCTCATTGTTAATCATTATATGGAGGAAGACCTTTTGCCTCAGTCTGAAACTCTCCCCTCTGAACCACAACCTACTGATGCCCTTGAACTCAAAAAGTTAGAATTGAAATTAAAAAAGTTAGAAATGCAACAAAAAATGAGGGAAATTGAAATTCAGGCCCAAAAAGAAAGGGAACAAATTCAGGCCCAAAAAGAAAAAGAAGAAAGAGAAAATGAAATTAAATTAAAAGAAATTGAAGCTCAAAAAGAAAGGGAACAAATTCAGGCTCAAAAAGAAAAAGAGGAAAGGGAATTAAAATTTAGAGAAGTTGAAATTCAGGCACAAAAGGAAATAAAAATAAAAGAATTGGAATCTCAACGTCAAGGCTCAAATGTAATTTCGCCAAGTAAATTTGATGCAACTAAACATGTTAGGCTAGTACCCCCCTTCCAAGAAAAAGAAGTGGATAAATATTTTTTACATTTTGAAAAAGTGGCAACAAGTTTAGAATGGCCAAGGGACGTCTGGACTTTGCTGTTGCAAAGTGTTTTGAAAGGGAAGGCCCAAGAAATCTATTCTGCTCTATCTTCTGAGCAAAGCAGTAATTATGATGCTGTTAAAGAGGCTATACTTAAGGCATATGAACTTGTTCCAGAGGCCTGTAGGCAGAAATTCAGAAATTATTATAAAAAACGAAAATCAAACTCATGTGGCATTTGCCAGAGAAAAGCAAAATTTATTTGACAGGTCGTGCCATTCAAAAGAAATAGGGAAAGATTTCTCTAAATTAAAAGAAATGATGCTAATTGAAGAGTTCAGAGGAAAGATACATTCAGATATAAAGGCCCACCTGGATGAACAAAAAGTTGACACTTTGAACATAGCTGCACTACTAGCAGATGACTATGCCTTAACTCATAAAATGAGTCGTAACTCTACAAATTTTTGGCTTCACAAGAATTCTTTCCAAAGTGGACCTAGACCAAGTTCAGATAAATCTCATCCTTCCAATCATCCTTCCAATTCTCCAAAATTTTCACCACCCAAATTTAATAGGAATCCTAATGAGAATAAGTCATCTAATGCCAGTCCTACACCATTATGACCCAACAGTTCAACTAAAACTTATAATTATTGTATGAAACCAGGTCATTTATTATCTGATTGCTGGCTGTTAAAAAGGAAAAATGAGTCCACTACTTCACAGAATGCACTAGCATGTGCTCCATGCCCTGAAAATTATGTAATAAAGAAAGATGCTTTAGAAAATTATAAGTCATTTATTTCTGAAGGCTTTGTTTCTCTTGAGGAGGATAAGTACTGTTCCTTACCAATAAAAATACTGAGAGACATAGCTAGCTACTCAGTCTTTAATGCTAGAAAGCATTTTGCCATTTTCTGAAGAAAGTGCTACAGGGGCACAAGTTCTAATATCCGGTATTGAGTCAAATTCTTTAAATGTCCCACTTTATAAAATAAATTTAAAAAGTAGTTTAGTAAATGGTACTGTGACAGTAGGAATCAGACCTACTCTACCTGTAAAAAGGTATTTCTTTATTATTGGGAAATGACTTAGCTGGTGACGAAGTCACCATAGAACCTCAAGTGGTGGATAAGCCGAGCACAGATGAAAGTATTATTAATTTGAAGGAATGTTTTCCTTTTGCCTTTCCAGCATGTGCTGTGACTCGGTCCATGGCAAAGAAAGCTGAGGTTGATAACAACCTCAATTGTGTTGATTTGAACAGCAAAGCTGAGAATAAGAACAGTCGCAGAATTACAGATTCTGAAGACATTGATTTGTCTCAGACATTTTTAAGTCAGTGTGTCAGTGTGATGACTCCTCCAGAGATTGTCAAGAGGCCACTACACCTGAGAGTGATAGGGGGACCTCCTTGAATGTCATTTCCTGGACATCTTTAATTCAGGAACAGGAAAGTGATCCTGACCTTGCCAGGCCACATGAAAGGGCTCTAACAGAGGCAGAAGCCCAAAACTCCCCTGTCTGTTATTTTAAAAAATCTGATGTACTCATGAGGAAATGGCGACCACCAGAAGTACCCTCCAACAGTGATCGGGAGGTTATTTATCAAATAGTTGTCCCCACTAAATACCGGAATGAAATAATAAGCCTGGCTCATGAAAATCCAATGGCTGGACATTTGGGAGTTAGGAAAACCTACTCTCGTATTCAACAGTGTTTTTACTGGCCCAAGCTTCGACAGGATGTTGTCGAATTTTGTAAAACCTGCCACACCTGTCAAATTGTAGGATAACCCAACCAGAAGATTCCTCCTGCTCCCCTTCAACCAATCCCTGCTTTTGAGGAGCCATTTAGTAGAATTATTATTGATTGTGTTGGCCCATTGCCTAGAACAAGATCTGGAAATGAATATCTTCTTACCATCATGTGTGCTTCTACACGATTTCCTGAGGCTATACCTCTAAGAAATATTAAAACTAAGACTATAGTTAAGGCCTTGATAAACTTTTTCACGACTTTCGGTCTACCCAGGTCAGTGCAATCGGACCAAGGCTCAAATTTTATGTCAAACATTTTTCAGCATGTGATGTATGAGCTCAAAATTAAGCAGTACACATCAAGTGCCTATCATCCCGAAAGTCAAGAAGCTCTAGAACGCTTTCATCAAACACTGAAGACCATGATAAAGGCCTATAGTGGAGGATAATGAGAAGGACTGGGATGAAGGAGTACATCTCCTCTTATTTGCAGTCCGTGAGACTGTACAGGAATCTCTGGGGTTCAGCCCTTTTGAATTAGTGTTTGGACACTCAGCGAGGGGTCCACTCACTGCTTTGAAGGAGAAATGGCTCGAGGAAGAGCCACCTGAAATTTCTCTTCTGGACTATGTGTCCACTTTTAAGGAAAAACTGCACCAGGCCAGAGAAATGGCAAATAAACATTTACAGAAACCCCAGAGTCATATGAAGACCTGGTATGATAAAAAGGCAAAATTTCACACCTTTAAACCTGGGGACAAGGTGCTAGTATTATTCCCTTTAAAGGGCAATGCTTTACAGGCAAGATATTCAGGCCCTTATATTGTTAAGCACAAGATCAGTGATACTGATTATGTTGTTGAGACTCCTGACAGACTCAAAAATACTCAGCTGTGCCATATAAATATGTTGAAAACATATTAAGAGAGAGAACCAAGCTCTCTACCAGTCTCAACAGTGACCCACATGGATGAGGTGGAAATTCATGTGGAGGATATTCATGAAGGCAGCGAAAATGTACCTCTGAAGTTACAGAACTCAGATGTCCTAAGAGATCTAGAAAATAAAATAGATTATTTACTGCCTGACCAAAGAAAAGATTTAGTTGATTTAATTTTCAAATATCAACACTTATTTCACGATGTGCCTAGTAGGACATCTGTTATTTTTCATGATGTTGATGTAGGAGAGGCAAATCCCATCAAACAGCATCCATATAGATTGAACTCTTTCAAAGCTGAGATCATGCAAAAGGAAATACAGTATATGCTGGACAATGATATCATAGAAGCTAGCCATAGCAACTGGAGTTCGCCCTGTATACTTGTCCCAAAACCTGATGGGAGTTACCGATTTTGTACCGATTACCGAAAAGTGAACAGCCTCACCAAAACAGACAATTATCCAATTCCAAGAATTGATGACTGCATTGACAAACTTGGCCATGCTAAATTTGTGACAAAATTTGACTTGTTAAAGGGTTATTGGCAAGTCCCTTTAACAGAAAAAGCAAAAGAAATATCTGCTTTTGTTACCCCATTTGGATTGTATCAATATAAAGTTACCCCTTTTGGCATGAAAAATTCTCCGGCAACGTTCCAGCACATGGTTAACCACTTAATTGCAGACTTAGATCACAGTGAAGCTTATATTGATGATGTTATTATACACACAGATACAAATTGAGCGGATCATCTGAAGCATATTCAAGAATTTTTTGACAAAGTGACCCAAGCCAACCTAACTATTAACTTGGTAAAATCAGAATTTGGCAAAGCAACTGTAAATTATTTAGGTCATGTTGTGGGTCAGGGCCAGGTGAGGCCGATTGCGGTGAAAGTTGATGCCATTGTAAATTTTCCAGTACCAAGCTCTAAAAAAGAGCTCATGAGATTCTTAGGCATGGCTGGATATTATAGAAAATTTTGTTTAAATTTCTCAGATGTTGTCTCCCCTTTGACCAGTTTATTGAGCAAAAGGGTTAGGTTTGTTTGGACTGAGGAGTGCCATAAATCCTTTAACAGAATAAAAACTTTATTAAATAATTCCCCTGTCCTGGCCAGTCCCAATTATGAAAAGCCCTTCAAATTATTTATAGATGCAAGTGACAATGGAGCAGGTGGGTATATTGCCCAGGAAGATTCCCAAGGTATTGATCACCCTGTATGTTATTTCTCCAGAAAATTTCTCAAACATCAAATAAATTACTCTACAGTAGAAAATGAAACTTCGGCTTTAATTTTGGCATTAACCCATTTTGATGTGTATCTAGGAACCACCCGATGCCCAATTACAGTTTACACCAATCATAACCCCTTAACTTTTATCAACAAAATGAAAAACAAGAATCAAAGATTATTGCGGTGGAGTTTAGCCCTTCAAGAATATAATTTAGAGATTAGGCATATTTCGGGAAGAGATAATGTTGTAGCTGATACTCTTTCCAGAATATCCTAATTTAAAATGATATGATCGGTCCCTATTCACTTCAAGTGTATATTTGTTTATTTAAAAAAAAATAAAAAAAAAAAAATAAAAAAATGTGAAGATTATGGTGTGTGTGTATTGTAAACCAGTTAGAGACCGCTAAAATTATATAACAAGTTTTCAGTACCTTCAAACTTTTTCTTTTAAGGCGGGGTGTGTTTTTGCCCCCATATTATATTGAGATTGATATATCCTTAGTAGATAATTATATGAGAAAGATATTTTTTATTTCTGCATTTTCTGACTGGTCTCACTCATTTGCACTCAGTGACCTTGTTTACATCTTTGTTACACTGATCTACAATTATTATACATATAGCTGTTGATTGTTTAAGTAGGTCAGGGACCTTGTTTACTTGGATTGTGACAGAATCACCTGGAAACTGATAGAAACTGATAGAACATTGTAGAATTTTCATCTTCTGGAACATTCTAATCTATCTGGTTACTATATAAAGGTTTGTCAACAGAATTCAAAACTCATTTTTAGAAAGCATTTCAAAAAGACTCTCTTCCGTTAAAACACAGCAGTTGTTTCCATTGGAGATTATTATTGTTATAGGACAGTGCATTTATTATAGAAGCAGTGCTTCTTTGTGAATTTGGAAGATTGATTCCAAAAGAGAATTTTGAAGAGAATTATTCGTCTTGGAAAAGAGAATTTATACCTTCTGTTAAACAGAATAATATTTTGTGAAAAGCCAGGATTCTACTGGATTATTTGGAAATTACCTGTGGCGCCAATACTTCTTGGATTTTTACTCCATTTGAATTTTGTGGAGCATTTTGTTATATTTTATTGGAGACTGCTGAAATTTCTAAGTGAAAATTTTATTACAAATCTATGGGATACTGTTTCTGAAGAGACATTCTTGGATTTAATACTACCAGCTGGTAACTCTTCACAAGATTCCTCACCACTGGATTACTGGATTCTGTCAAACTGTACTTTGGACTAATTCAATAATTGATAAGTACCACTGTACCACTGTTTTTATTTTCTGTAAACAATTAGTGTGAAAGATCTTTGTAGCATTTTTTTTTATATTAATTTTTCTTAATTAAATTTCAGAATAGTTAAATTCATAGTTATTGTTGATGATTCTCAGATTTCTTTCTGTTACCAATATCAATAATATTTCCACACCGTAACACTAGACTTTTTACCTTTAGAAACAATAGTTTTTTCATCCAATTTTTTAAAATTATTCAACGTCTAAAATGGGGTAAAATGTACCGATTCTTCGACAATGAAAAATACTAATCGATTTTGGCGTGACTGATCGACATTCGATTGATCGATTAATCGTGACAGCCCTATTTGTTTTATTGTTTTACACTGGTGACATCAGGTGGTATTATGATTGTTGTTTGTATAAACTTTCTGAAATTATTCTGGACTATTTTCTCCTTCAATTAACATGCAATGGTCAGATAAGATTAGGAAGCATAGATGCAAGTCCATGCCTGTACATCCATGAAATATTATAGCACACTAAATCAGACTGATTAAATCACAATTTTAAGTAGTTTCAAGTTGATATTTAAAAATACTTGCCATGTAATTCAATTTGCCTGATACAAATTTGCCAGCAACTTATCTATAACCATGTGGACAGCATTAGCTGCAGGTACCAACATAGAACTTATTTGGATTTGGACTTATCTACACCCCTAATATGATAGTTTATATGTTTTAAATGTCCGGGTTGGCCATATAATTGATAATAAAAGATTAAACAGGCACACAACTTTGTGATTTTATGTGGAGGAAAAATATTGTATTTTTGGTCATTTACCCATTTTTTCCGGCCCCAGACGACTCACCCACTCCCTCCTAGTGTCTGGAAATTTTTGGGTGACTTATATTTCAAGAGCATATTTTTGGGTGCTGCATAATATCCAGCTGTCGATGGGCCTACATGGAGCAAGTACACGTTGTAGTAATTGAGGGTGTTCTTTAACCCTTTTAATCCTGGTAGTATCTTCCATGTCAGTTCACTGGCAGGAATTGGAAGAGGCCATATTTATTATATGGGGTTAGACCAATTAATATTTTCAACGTGCAGCCTTAGGGCTGCACGCTGAAAATATTGATTGGTCTACACTACACATTTATCTTGTAGCCATCCCTCTTAACCCTTTACCGAATGCAGTCGATATCAAAATTTATTATTTTAAATATCATTTTTTAAATTTTTAGATCAATTTTGGCAAAGCCAAATTTGAGTTTATGCCATGGCCAGTCGTCTGTCCTCTGTCTGGCCATCTGTCCATCTGTCCGTCAACAATTCAATATGAACCGATCTTTTACGAAACTTCTTGGGTACCTTTGTTATGACCGTGGGGCTAGAACGAGTGTTTTGGGGTCCGATCTGAAATTCAAGTTGGCCGCTGGCAGCCAATTTGTACAAAATTAGATGCAATCAGATTTTTGTGCAGAACTTCCATGTGTCACATACCATACATGTACATGTCTTAACAAGTTGACCTACAGTGTCATTGACACTTTCATTTCAAAAAATTTCAACAAAATCATATCATGTGACCCCTCTTTGGAATGAGCTCGCCGAGCTCGTTCCAAAGCGGGGTCACATGATATAGTTTTGTTGAAATTTTTCGAAAAATAATATTTTTTCAACTTCTGAATTTTCATATTTCGCGGGCAGATTCGGGTGATTCGTTAGGTAAAAGGTTAATGACATTATCATGTAGCTTGTGATCTGGCCAGAAAACCGGCCTTGATTGTTCAAAGGGTTAAATTGAAATCTTCTGTTTCTTTCAACGAATATATTCTTTCCAGCTGATGCTGAACAATTCCTTAACCAGAGGAGATCTGAATAGAAACACAGGAAAACTTGTTGATATTACATCATCACACAACCTGACATCAGGAGATTTCATTGGCTTATTGGATTGTTTGGACAGAATTCCGAATCTCATCAGCCAGAGTCCGTCAGTGGCGACTGGTCAACACATAGCACCGGTAATTTATGTGTCAGTTTAAAGTTGTTATCCTTTTACCTAACACGAAAGGCAGACATCAGTTGTAAACAAACTCTTGAATAACAATTTTTCTTCAGTTTTGCATCAAAAACATAGCTTATGATCCCTTATTGGAACGAGCTCAACGAGCTTGCTCCAATGAGAGGGTCATAAGCTATGTTTCTAAGACAAAAAAAAAGTAAAAATAATGAAAACTGTATGATGATTTTTGTGAATAGCGCTTGCCTCCTCTGGTCGTCACGTTGGGTAAAGGGGTAAAATAAAGTAATGTTCCAATAAGACTATAATCTCCGCCCTCTTAGTGGACAAGTGCTCGCAAAGTTTTTTCTATGTATTCGACCCAAGTACCATATGTTATCGTCTGACGTCACCACATGAAATATTTGAAATGACATTTCCTGTTAAGGATTTATTCTGTCAACAGAATAACTTGAAAACCACCTTATTTTTGAAGATTTTTCACTCTTGCGACAGACAATGTTCCGAATGACAGGGCTTATATTTCGACGAGAATCGATTCGCACAAAGATTCGCGCAATAAAACCGGCGAGAATCCATGTAGATTCTCGCTGCACCTCTGCTAGGATTCGCGTGGAAAAAAAATTGAGTCAATTTAACCCTTTAACTAACACAGCGGCAACAAATTAACCAATAGAAGGCTAACATGACCTTAAATATCCTGACACTTTGCCAATGAAACCTTACAAATATGGCTGTCATTGGAACCGGCTCATTGAGCCGGTTCCAACGACAGCCATATTTGTAAGATTTTATTGGTAAATATTGTTCAGTTAATTATTTTATCATTTATGTATTATTTATTGTTTGAAAATTATCAAACTTAGTTTTAAAAATTAAAAAAAGTGTGTTGGGTAAAGGTTAAGATGTGTTATCAGTATACAACAGTGGTTCAACCATGGTGGCGTCATGGGATTCTGGGATACTCATAGCAGGTATGGATTCTCGCAACCATTTTCACGAGAATCCAAATGGATTCTCACAAATTTAGACGAAATATAAGCCCTGGAATGAAGTATTGTTTAACCCTTTACCTAACGTGAAAAGCAGACGACACTTGCAAAAATAATTCTTGAATAACTAATTTTTTTCATTTTTTGTCTCAAAAACATAGGTTATGACCCCTCGTTGGAACGAGCTCGACGAGCTCGTTCCAACGAGGGGTCATAACCTATGTTTTTGAGACAAAAAATGAAAAAAATAATGAAAATTAATTGGCGATTTTTGAGAATAGCGCTGGCCGGTTTTGGTCGTTACGTTGGGTAAAGGGTTAAATTACAATCGGTTTACTATTTGAAGTAAGATGAGTGACCTCAACCGTTACTATTTATTGATTATTTGCCAGTGAAGTCATGCAGTACACAAGAGGTTTTTTTTTTTTACTAAACTTGTATTTGTTATAAGTTGCTTTGTTCATTTCACTATGTGGGTTTTGGAATATGGGTAGGGTCTCATTGAACCATATACGTTATTGTGATGAATTGACAGTAACATGGTCTGAGATTTGCTGCTCTGAACTTATGCTCAGCCACGAAGAAACATAAGTTCCAAACCGCAAACCTCAGACCATGTTACCGTCATCACAATAACTTATAATATAACAACAGATCAAGAGAGAAGAGCGGAGATGGGGCTCGAACCATCGACTTCTAGCACGATAAAAGTGCAGAGCCAAGGCTCGAACAGTCAACATCGAGTACACAAGATAACTGATTTACCACAAGACTAAGAGATCCAGACAAGGAGACAGGTTGGTAAAAAGCATTTATGCCTAGCCCGCTACACTACTCTCACTATTTTGCGATTTAACTCACACCCCAGGTTTCACCTCGGTGCGGTCGAAACATCCACCGTGCTTCACCATAGCATGTATGATGCCATAAACCACCGAGAACTTGTCGATGGTTCGAGTCTTGGCTCCCTCACTTCTGTCTCAACAGCAAAATTTGTTCTGTTGACAGGCAACAGTATAGCAAGAGATTTTCGTGCCTTATTACCTGGAGCTTTGCTGGAGCACATCTGGAGCTTCTTGTTGTAGTAACTTTTTTCCGGCGCAATATGGCATCTTAATCGGTCAAGCAGTAAAGATTGTTGGAAGATTGTTTGGGAAGGAGAGTTTTCTTTCTATGTTAACTTGGTACCTTATGAGGAATCTTGTTTAATAATCTTCTTCGGATCCACTAGTCAGCATCTTTTGATATTGGGCAATAGCATTACTATGACTATAGATTAACATTTTTTTCAAGTCATTACACTTTAGTGATTTACTTCATTCACCTGTAGTGTTAAAGCCATACATGCTAAATGTGACTTTAAATCCTACTCCAAACATCTTTCCATGTGAGGACATCTGCCCTCCCCTCCCTCCCGACGCCTCTTGTTTGGATATTTCATTGAAAGAATTGAACAAGACATACAAGAGGAGTAACTTTGGTTTCGAGCATATTTTGTCCCGTATTATATAGCCTAACACCCTTGAGACTCACTCACACTCTACATTTGTCCCCACTCCCCAAAAGGTATAGCCCCACCAGTTACTAATTTTCGATTCAAATCGAATCTGGTCTGTTAATAAAAATTGAATTGAACTTCGAAACGAATCAGGGGTGCCTTGAAGATGACTGATTGTTGGGGAGCGGATGCTGTAAACCTGATTTGTTGCGACTGTGGTTTCCTCTACGCTTACCCATAATTACTAGAGCCTTTCACTACCACTTTCTTCACTCTTTTTTCACCCAATACTGAAGTCTTCCACTATTGATGACTTTGTAGTACTGCTGTAAGATTTGTAGCTTTCCCCATCCTGTTTTGCTCCATTCGTCTAAACCTGTATCAGTCTTTACATTCCCTTGACCTGGTGCATGATAGGATGCCTTACATATAAAAACATGTCTTTTAATTGTTCCGAGATGTGCTTGAAAGAAGTTATTAATTGAAAATAGAATATGTTTTCATTTTTGAAGTTCACGAAAGAAATCAAGCTGTCCACAGTCTGTTCCAATGATGGGTCACAAACTAAGTTTGAGAACAGTACTGGCTGGTTTTGGCCATTGGGTAAAGAGTTGATATAGATCAGATTTACACTAAGAATGTACAGTACACATGCTGGATGTGCCGATATGTGCTTATGTGAAATTGTAGAATGTGTGCACAACACATACAGTTCATAAGTACATACAGTAAAAGCATTTGAGAAGCATAGTCGATTACTAGGAAGTGATTACACTGAATGTGGGTCTGGTGTTTGGTGGAATGTGCCGGTGTGCTAGCATGTGCACAATGTACCACAATGTGTACACATTGCATGCAGCACATGAGTACACGCTTGACCAGTGCCAGTATGTCCCTGTGTGCTAGTGCACATGCTGGGTGTGCTTGTGCACAATGTGAGCACAACACAAGCAGCACAAAGGCACACATGGTCAAAAGGAGGATTCTGTATAGATAGACTGCTGTGGAAGAGATTCCGTTCTTGGGATTCCAAAAAAAACGAGATTACGAGCTACAGTTAAAACTAGAAGTCCTGTCACAAATAGTATGCTTATCTAGGCTTAATTGTGCGTTGGAATTGCGCGCAATTGCCATATCGAATGGCATCCAAAGCACGGCAGGTTCTCCTGGTAACTCAAAGCAAACACATGCAATGTTTCTGCCAATGGACCTCCGGGTTACCCGGAGGTCCATTGGCTGAAACATTGCTTGTGCACAGGTCATATGAACAGAATTTGATAGCTTTACTATGGCCATAACGCGTACATTAACACGCAGATCAACGTGCTATTTGTGCACATTTCATGACAGGACTTCTAGTTTTAACCGTAAATAAAGTATGTTTTGGGTGTTTTTCGGTAGTTCGGTATAATATAATGGAATGCATCCGCAGAACTCGCCCCCTGCTCTATTGTAGGACTTTCGGCGCCATAATGACCATGTGCCATCAAAGATGGCAGTTTTGTTCGGTTCGTTGCCCTGATTTTAGGTGTTTTTTTATGATTGTTGGAAGTCGTCAGGTTAATAAAATTTTTAATGACACAAGAACATGTTTCAGTGAAATATATCATTATTTCAAACAAAATTTTAGAAAACTATGCCTTTTTTTATTCAGTTACCACTAGGAAAGATGATGCGACCTGGTTTTTATTTTAACTCCACAAAGTAGAGAGTGTTTAAATTTATTGCTGCTCAAGTTTAATTTTAAGGAATGATTGTTTGTTTCTGTCTATTTCTTGAGATATGAACTCCAAAAAACAATGGCAAAACAGTGCTGGAAATGAACAAAATTGACAGGTGCAGTTTTAAGCGCCCATGAAATCAGAGACGGGAGTAAATTGCACCCGTAAAATGTTAGTATATGAATTTTCGATGAAATACTGTCACCAAACACCAGAAACCTTAACCCTGGTATCTTCCATGCCAGTTCAATGGCAGCAATTAGAAGAGTCCATATTCATTATTTAGGGTAGACCAATCAGTATATTTTTATACTGTACCAATGACCCAGACTTAGCTTAGCTGGTGCTAGCTCTAAAATATTAGGGCCAAACACAAATTTTGCCCCCAATCCCCCAAATTTGCATGCAAAACCGAAAATTAGAAGTCCTATCGGGCCCTCCATACATTTTACCTTCCACGCATGTGCAGGCTCCAGGAAGTCACCAAATCTGGCGCCAAATAAATCATTCTTTGTTTGGCCCTTCAATCAGTAACATCTCACTGATATCTGTGCTTATAATCTCTGTTAAAATGATGCCAGACACAAAATCATGAAAGAAATGGTGGATCTAAGGATGAAATAAGAGGATGAGAGGAAGAAACAGTGGAAGGATGTGTTCAGGGCTGTAACTTGTATAATTTTTATGCAAAATTGTTTCATGTTCCCTAATTTTGGGTCATGGGCCTGATGTTTTCATTCTTGCTATGAAATCTTCACTGTTTGTTCAATGTTTCCTCTCTCTCTTTCCTTGATACCCCCCTTGCTATTCTCCCATGGTTTTGTCATAATTTTTGTAATTTTTTTTACTGAAATTTCTTCGGAGTTTTTGACATAGTAACAGAATGTTTATTCTGTTTTTCCCCATGGCTACGTCCTCACCCTAGGGGTGGTTAGGCATTTTGGTCATGCATCTACCATCCGATTTACTGCAGTTTCTTCTGTGGAAGTTTCTGTTTTACATCGGATAGTGTTTAAAATTGGTTACTGATTTCTGTGCCTGGAGTCTTGTTTCCGGTTTTTATTCACTTTTGTTTATGTTGACAACAGTTACTTCTGACAGTGATTCCTTGTCTTTTATTTGGTTCTGTTCTTAGCCAGATACATCAATATTGTCCGTAAGTGTAGCATTAATTTTCAGATATGTTTTAAAATTTTTGTCCACACTTAGGCTTTTTTGGGATCCATTTGGGCTCATCGTTCCCTTTGGAAACTTGGGCTCATCTTAAAATTTTTTCAAAAAAATTTTTCTTTTGAATTATTTTTCGAAATTTTTGTAATGGATTATATTATTATTATGTATCTTTGTTTTTCAAGGGTTAGTGCAAGTACGATGACTGTTTAATATTTTTTCAAAATGAAAGAATATTGTTCAAATTGTAAATCGAGGAAGTCTTCCTTTGATTCTCATGTTCATTGTATTTGCTGTAGTCAGAGTACTTGCACTAATTCTTGCTCAGTGTGTGCCAATTGGGATGACAAACGTTGGAGACGTGTGTCACGGTATATTGTTAGTGGAGAGAGGTCCATGCCGGTCCTCTCGCCACAGGGTCACTCTAGTTTTTCAGTCTCTTTTTCAGAGGAACAAGAACAGGGTTATGTTTCTGTGATGTCTTCAAGAAGTGTGCTTCCGTCGTCGCAATTAAATGAAGAGCTAGCGGCAAAAGTGGTCAACAAAATTCGGCAAGTGCCTAAGAGGTCCCTGGTAGGAACAACGGCCTTGTCGCCCGCTAGCTCGCCCGGTGAAGCAATCATTCGAGAAATGGTTGTGATGCCGGGTTGGTCCGTTGCAGTCCAGGAAAGAAGATCGGGTGTTGCAAGCACTATAAACTAGGATCGTGCACAACCGGCGACGACGGATCAGAGGATGGAACGGAGGAAGCCAGAAGAGGATCAAGCAGTTGGAGCATACGTCTACTCCTCCTGTTCGTGACGCTATGCCACATAGACAGTCTGGCGCGGCTAGTCTAATGGCTTCCTCATCCACATGTCAGCACACACGACCGCACCTTGGCTACATGACCGCAGATATCCAGCCTGCTTCACCGACCAGGGATTCCACATCGACCAGGTCACGCCATCCGGTAGCCAAGGACACGAGGCCTTACCAGTTGGGACGTTCGCATAAGAGAAGTATGCAGGAATTACCATCCCAGGAGCTTCCAGTGGCTAAACTACGTAAGACCGCGGCTCCACAGGCCTCTGTGACGGACTTGCTATCAAAGATAGCTCAACTCATCGCAGCATCCCAGCAACCTTCAGAAACTTTTTCAGAATAGAAACTCTCTGAGGAAGCTGGGTTGGTTTGCTCCCCTGCAGGGTCAGAAAGGGACGACCGAGATTCACATGTGGTCCAGTCGAATGGTGAAAGGGAATCAGCAGAGCTGGAATTTTCCCTTTCTGAACAATATAAGGTGGCTGCAGATTTCATCCAACAACACCTTCCAGAAGTTGTTCCACTGGTCCAGAGTGCTGCGATATCTGATAAGAGACTGATAGCGTCACTGGACACAGACTTTTTCGGCCAGAATAAGGATATTGCACCTGAGTTTTCGACCCAGTCCAGAAATGTCACACGGAAAAACATTTGAACTTCTAAATAACGCTATTTTCAAGTTAGCCTCTAAGACTGGCAAATCCAGTTTCTTATCGCCTCATGCTCTACATAAATTCGAACGGTGAAGTAGTTACTCAGCCCATGAGAACTATGACGCCGGGTGTAGACAATCCAGGCTAGAAAAAGTGAGATCATATAGGGTGGAGCGATTGATATGATATGCAAGTATGCTCACCCAGTGACGACGGAAGGAGGAAACTGATAACGTCCGAGGCTGGCTAGTCTTATGGTTTCCTCTACATACGGATAAGTGATCTTGATTTTGCACAGGGCTATAAAACCCGATGAGTGGTGTCAGTTCCCTGTCGCCGGTGTAACGGTTAAGATTGGATACTTGGACCGTGACTCCGGTTGTGTCGCATTTGCATTGTATTTAAAGCTAGTGGGTAAGTGCTCTATGAATTTTAAAGACAAGGGCTTATGTCCCTTGTCTAAAACAGCTAGCTCATCTGGCAGATCTCACTTGTATGTGGATGATGTGATGCCGGGTATGTCCGTGGCGGTCAAGAGAGAATAGGGTGTAGCAAGCACTGGATCGAATCCATGCTCCCCTCGTATTGATGGAAAGAAGAAGATGACAAGTTCTGATGTATCATGTCCGGTAAAGAGAAAACAAGAGAATCAAGCACTCCCGACCGCACATTGGCTAAAACACTCAGTTTCCCGGTCTTCATCATCAAAGGTACATCTTTAGTAAGAAGTCGAACCATCTAGTAGCCAAGAAGATGAGGTTTCCTTCATGGGGTCGTCTGCAGTAATAACTATATTGGACTCCCTGTCCTAGGAGCAGCCGGCGAAGAGGCTATTTGTGACCGCTGCTCCTCAGGCCTCTGTAACAGACTTGCTGTCGCAGTTGCACAGCTAATAGCAGTATTCCTGCTAAGGCAGAAGCACTCAACGTCGATCTCAAAATTTTGAGCTGTTGCATAGTGCTTATTTGGTCCAGTCACCTACCTGTTTACATGCTAGTGACTGTGATTCTATCTGATTTAATCATATTATGGATAGGATAACTTTCCTTCCGGAACAACTCTTGGATGATATAGATATCATACATTATCATTTCCTTCATCTTGTTCCAGTGATTCAAAATGCTGCGAGCAATTTTGAGAAACCGCTAGCGTAGTTAGATGCTGACTTTATCCGGTTAAGAGCAGGGTAGTAAAATCTCTTTCCAGTTAAGTCTACATGGGTGTCGCAGATCTTCGATTCTGTATATGACACCATATATTATCTTCCGGAGGGAAAAGTAATTCGGTTTCTTATCTTCTTCCTCTGTATTTTTAATCGTTTGTGATGATTCACATACTTTTAAAAACAGCAGGGGAAGACATTAAGAGTTCCTCAGCGTTGATTGAGCAGGCTAAGATCCTAGTTTTAGCCTTACCTTCATCATTTAGCTGTTCACTCGGACGCAATTGAGAAGATAATTTCTTTAATCAGAGCAAATTTAGTATCATGGTCTTATGTACTTAATTTAAGTACTGTGACGCATTATCTGTATGGAAGGAATTTTGTGTTTGTTGTACTTTTTAAAATTCTTTCCAGACATAGTATTTATTTCTTGGTCTTAACTTATGTTAAGTGAGAGTTATACTGATGCAACAAAGCCTTGTGTCTTAATTTTTGCATTTGACTAGGTGGAAAACTTGCCATAGGTCACTTTAGTCTTCCAACTCTACTTTTTATGATAAGAATCTATTCTTGTCTCTTTAAGCTGGGGTCTAATGTACCATCACCAGCAGAAAGAGTACAAGAGGTTGTCCTAGACTCAAATCATCTATTAGGACTCATAGCAAGGTATAGATATACCTAAGTCTTTGATGGTAACCTTTCATTATTGTAGGATTATACTACAAGAAAGCATCTATTCTTGACTCTTTTAAGTTGGGGTCTAATCGACTACAGTCAACAAAAGAGTAGGAGAGTTTGTCCTAGACTCAATTCACTTATAAGGCTCATAGCGAAGGTATAGGTATCTCTCCTATACATAATTCTTTAGGTTTGTCTATACTACCACTTGGTTAGGGGTTTCTCGTCAGACTGAGTTACTGATCAGACTCCCCTGAGCCGGTGGTTTGAGGCTCTTACAGAACTCGGTCAGGCATATTTTGACTGGATGTCGATAATTAGATTATTATGATTATCTTTCGGTCTATAACCTAACGTTCGGCAATTGCAGCAAGTATAGTTCTTCAGATCACTTGTATTGTGAACTAGATAATGTCTCATGGGATTTATGATAGGATTCATATATCCCACTATTCATTTGGCTGGTTCTTCTGTTTCACAGAACGAATTAACCAGCTGTTTTGACTCGCTTTTATCTGTTATCTGACGCATTAACTACGATAGTTTTATGTGCCGGATGGAGTTGTGTGGAGCGGCTTGGAATGTTTTTTGGATGGGTTGCTTACACACATGTCTACTCCTGTTATTATCTGGAGTGGTAGATGTTTTTCCCTTTTGACCTGTTTTGTTTACAGAATCTTTTAACATAAGGTCAAGTTTGGGCATATATTACGGTTTTCTCTATTATTTCAGACGTGAGTTCTTATATTGCTTTATTGAGTCCGAGGGTCTCTCTATGCACATCAGAGTTTATCAGAAGAGAAGTATGCTTCTCTTGTCATTATTTTACAATAGAAGGGACATTTATGTTCATTCTATTGTTAAATAAGCTCGTTAGCTATTCGTACTGCTTGGGTTATTTATCCTCCAATTAGCAGTCAGTGCTTAAGATTAACGCGCAAATCGGCGTGCTATTTGTGCGCATTTCATGACAGGACTTCTAGTTTTAAGTGTACCACAGAACGCCATTTGATACTCATTTTTTCAAAATTTTCGCTGCGAACCATGGCAGAGTCGGTGATTGTCAATCACCCATGCTTACCTCCCCAACAAAATTGCAGGCTACTCACCTGCAACAAAAAGAGCATCTTGAGTGTGATCAATTCATTTCAGTTGGCAATATTTCTTGTTTCAGCCCCAGATTCCAGGGTCCTAAATTTCACATAGTCTTTTTGCAGATGCTACCACAGAACTCCATTTGATAATCATTTCTCAAAATTTACTATGGCAGGCAGTTAGAGCTGGTGATTGGTGATCATTGTGCCTATGTTAACCTCCACAACAATTTGTTGGATAAGCAACTGCAACACATGATCATCTCAGGCTTGGCAATTTCAGTAGAGCGATTTTTTAGCTCTCCTTACTGCCCTCCTGAAAGAATTAAGGAGAGCGAAAAATTGCCCTCCTAAATATTTTGGTCTGGGATGATTGAGATTACATGTATTATGCTCACATTAAATTTTTGTTGTAAAGCAAAAATGTAATTTAACTTCGAAGTCACATAACATCACGTAATTTCATTTTGAAAGTGGTTTAGTGTTAAAAGTTAATGGCTGCAACCATACCCAAACACAGTTGCAATCATTTGAAGCAAAATGGGTCACAGCAATATTTTTTTTATGTCAGTTTCAAATTCAACAACTGACGTCACAGTTTGAGGGGTAATTATTCAAGGAATATTGACACTATAATATACTACCATTACTACTATCCTGTCACTTGAAGCACTTGCACCAGGATGTGACTGTAGATTCAAGCAGACCTGTTGTCCAAGAAAGCCATACGCCTACCACCACCACCTTCAACCCCCCTTGGTCTGGATACACACACAGGTCTTGTCAAGTGTGTGTTCGGTTGTTGAGTGAGATATCTAGATGTCTAAGAGATTCCGCTTTACCTTAGTAAAGTTAATAAAATCACTGATGTAGTCTGTTTGTTTCAGTTTCAATGAGTTCGTTCAACTGGATACTTAAAATGCTGTGTAAAGCTAATTGCTCTCCTAAGCTGATTGAGGAGAGTGATTTTTTGCCCTCCTGTATTTTTGAGAATGCCAGGCCTGTCATCTCGAGCGTGAAAAATTCATTTCTGTTGACAATTTTTATTTTTCAGCCTGAGATTCTGGATGAGCACTCGATACAAAAGGTTTGTATCATTTAATCAGTTAACCCTTTGCATAAACCCAACGAAATAGAAAACTTCTGTTAATTCTGTACTACAGTAGAATCCTCTCAATTGAATATCCATTTTGCCAGTGAAAATTATTCAATTAACAGGAGTATACAATTAACAGGGATTTGGTCAGTTTCCTGTGTTCTTGATGTAAACTGAGCATTTATTCTATTATATCTTGTTTGACAGAGCTCATAGAGCTCTGTCAAACAAGATATAATAAAATAAATTCCTGTATTGGATATAGTGAGGCCAAAAAGGTTGATAAATAAGGGGAATTTGGTGCGTGTCACAGTAATTTCTTCGACATATTATAAAAATTTCTATACAATTAACAGGAGTTTACTCTACAACCCATATGCAATTAACAGATCAAATTTGTACTGAAGGTATGGTAAATGGTTTTGTGTTTGAAAATTATATTCAATTAACAGGGATATACAATTAAGAGATATTCAATTAAGTGGGTTCCACTGTATTCAAAAAAAAGATGATTCAAATTTTATTTTTTCAATAGTTGTCTCCACAATGTAACTGATGACCTGCGATTGCGATAAGGCCATTACGCACATTCCAATGATGGGTCATAATCCATGTTTCTGAATAAAAAAATGAAATTTGACTCTTCTATAATACTAAAACAATTGACTATTTTTCTAAAATTTTCTTCTTGAAACTTCTTCACTATTGTTGGGGCATATATACCAGAAAGCATTTTCCAAGTGGAGGCACACCTATTGTAGATGGGAATTTTCAAGTATCAGACGGTGAAGTTCATCATTTTTTTATTTTTATTTTATTTTTTCAGTGAAATTAGTGAAAAACTGAGGGGGCTCCAATGCAAACAGAGGGAATTCCTATGTATTAATTTTAAAGATCAGTGTGACGGCATACTGGTATCGTGGACATGTGCGCCACTGTGTAAACTTTTACTCTGTCTCAGTCCATCTGCAGCCAGGAGTCCTCATTGATTTCATCTTCAAAATGATCCCCACGTACTGAATAAAGCCAAAAAGTGTAAAACAATGAAGAGAGACTTTCAGGTTACTTACAATCAATAATCAAACGACTTCACTTCACACATCTATTGTGTCAAAGTCAACCTCTCGTTACCAGATTTCTTTGTAAAGCATAATACATCAGGAAACCTGGATAAATTTAACATGCGTAAGTGGTAGCTTGAATGAAAACTGACAGCCGAACATCAGAATATATTTTTTTTCATCATCATCGCTTCCTTCTTCTTGACCATTACAGCCCTGATGGTAAATTCCATAACAGCAAGTGGAAGTGTCCATATTCATTGATTGGGGATAGACCAATTAATAGTTTCAATGTACAGCCGTCAGGCTACACATCGAAAGTATTCATTGGTCTACCCCATACATGCACTTAGAACCCATCCTACTTATGAAATTATGGCTTATGGCCCAGGACCGAAAAAGCTTCTTCTCGGGTTCAGAGGGTTAATTCCGTTCTTGTGTGGTGTTTATTCTAGTTTCTTTAAACAATGATGAATCGAGATTTTGCAATTATAATTTCACGATTTTTATTTTTGGTGACACTACCCAACATCAGACCAATGTCTACTTTATAATGAAACCAAAAATTCATTTTCTGCAATTTTAGTAATGTATGCAACACTTAGGCCTCTTTTAGGCATTGTATTCCATCGCATCATATAAGCAGCCTAACCCTCTACTGCTCTATACACATAGGCCAAAATTTTAACATGGAGATTTTCTTCATAATTCAGTTAGATATTTATTATTATTTATTGGTGTTTAAGGTCACATAGTTATGCACAATGGCTAATCATGACCGTGACAGTTTTACGGGTGGAGGAAGCCAGAGTACCCAGAGAGAACCACGGAGCAATGGCAAGCAACTGTCAGCTCCCCAACATACTAACTCCACACAAGCAGGGTTAGCGTTGGTTGAAGACTAGTGCACCATTGACATGCACCACGCCACTGTGCCCCCACGCGGGCAATGGAGATGAGGTTCTTGCCTAAGGACACAACGCAGTTGCCGCAGGTGGGATTCAAACCGAGGACCTCTCGGCTTGCAGCCTGCACCTCTACCTACTGAGCCACCGCGCTCCCAATTCAGTTAGAAATCAAATCAGTCTTGTTTGACAGAGCTAAATGAGCTCTCCCAAAGAAAACTGACTTTGTTAAATTCCTAGTTATGTAATTGGAAAAAATTTCTGCTTATCTCCCTTGAAATTATTAGACATGTGATGAAGGTAGTGAGTAATCGTTGAAAATACACATATGTCATCAGTAGAGAAAAGAGCCAAGTTTCCTTTTGTTACTGTTAAAAAACAAAAACAATAGATGGCTCTCGGAGCTGCCTGTTGTTTTTGTATATTAAAAGTAACAAAAGGAAACTTGACTTTTAATGACAAGCTAAATTACAAATTATTAGTTCCTAGATGATCCATCATTAGAATATCTATCAGTATTGCATTTCCCAACATCGATTGTCCACTTTGACTCTTCGTTGCAAGTGTTTATTCTGCTCAGGTAAAAGTTAGAAAATTCCACTTCCTTGACTTTTATAATAATAATGGAATTATTTATATTTATTTATTGGTGTTTAAGGTCACATATTTCTGCACAATGGCTAACCATGACCATGACAGTTTTACGGGGGAGGAAGCTGGAGCACCCGGAGAGAACCACCGAGCAACGGCAAGCAACTGTCAGCTCCCCAACATACTAACTCCACACAAGCAGGGTTAGCATTGGTTGAAGACAGGTGCACCATTGACGTGCAGTACGCCTTAGTACACAGCATCACCATGCCCCAACGTGGGCAATGGGGGTGAAGTGTCTTGCCCAAGGACACAACGCGGTTGCCGCAGGTGGGATTCGAACCGAGGACCTCTCGGCTTGCAGCCAGCACCTCTACAACTGAGCCACCGCGCCCCAAAAATAATAATGAAAAGGACAGTGTCTGTAGTAAATGTCGCAATATGTACAGTGTTAATATAATGGATAGAAAAAAGTTACAAACATAAAAAGATTGTGAAAATACTGTTTTCTTATTTTTTTAACCCTTTACCTAACATGAAAAGCAGACGACACTTGCAAAAATAATTCTTGAATAACTAATTTTTTTCATTTTTTGTCTCAAAAACATAGGTTATGACCCCTCGTTGGAACGAGCTCGACGAGCTCGTTCCAACGAGGGGTCATAACCTATGTTTTTGAGACAAAAAATGAAAAAAATAGTGAAAATTAATTGGCGATTTTTTAGAATAGCGCTGGCCGGTTTTGGCCGTTACGTTAGGTAAAGGGTTAAAGGGAGTTTCAACAGAGAATCAGTCCTGGTAATTCATCCTTGTTTCCTCGGCCAAAAAACTGCTGTGGGAAACTAATGCTTCTATGGCAATTGCTGTGAAGCCTGTTCGATTGTATAAATATGATCAGGGGGCAGGGTATAGTCTCAATTGCCATGTATATGTAGCAGGGTTCATACAGCTCTTGAAAAACCCTTGAAAATGAGTTTTTTCTTGAAAAACCCTGGAATTTGAAATTAGCCCTTGAGAAACCCTTTAACTTTCAGAAATCTCTTGAAAAACCCTTGAATACCAAGCTATTTCCTGGGCATTGTAAATATGTGTACTCGCCTTTTACTTGTTTGTTGCGCTCATGTCGCTCAGTTAAAAAAAAACAGAAAAAATTAAGGAACGTTTTACCAAGATTACTGGTACACAGATCACACTTTGGGTACCAGTACTTCCTGACTTCCAGAGTCGTATCCGTGTCACATGAATCTTAGATTTTTAGAGCTCATACAACAAGCTGAATAGTATATGTAGCCCTTAAAAAAAAAAAGAAGCCCTTGAAAAACCCTTGAACTTTGTGAGCAAATTTTTGTATGAACCCTGTGTAGTATGTAGTGAAGTGAAAACTTTCAAGTAGCTTTAACATGTGAAAGTAGTTCGAGATACATGTGTATATCACAATCAATGTGCAGAATCGTTATCTCAATTAGATCATGCTAATAAAAAATCTTGGAAGTAAGCAGGAGACTTGCTCAATATGTAGAGTATGAGTGAAAATAATATATAGCATAACCACAAACTAAGTATCTCGATGCTTCGAAGCTGATAACAACAGAATCTGACATCATTTTCTGGAAAGCTCTGTAAGAGCTTTCCAGAAACTGATGTCAGATTCTGGTGTTATCAACATAGAAGAAGCAGATCACATAGTTTCTAGTGGTTATGCTGCATCTTGTACTGTAAATTTTAAGATGAGCAATACAGCGTAATTCAGCTTAGTGCAACCCACATGGTTTAATTCCTTGTGTAACCAGGAAGTTGTGCATTTTCTGCCATCACAAGGCTTTCTGAAGAAACCATCCTCCGCAGTATTTTTGCTGTGGATATTTATACCCCCACTTTTGAAGAAAATGGGGGTATACTGGATTACATGCGTCCGTGCGTCCGTCCATTTGTCCATCCATCTGTGTGTCCATCCGAAAATATTCATAACTTAAATAAATTATTATTTTTTATAATATTTGTTGGTCATAGGTATGCCCACACAAGTTATTTTTTTTTTTTTATTATTATTTTTGTTTGTTTCTTGTTCCCTTAGAAATTGTGTCCATCCAAGCCAAATTTTGTCTGTTCAGCCTGTATCTCGGGTATCGAATGTTCTATTGCAATGAAATTTGCCATGAACACTGCTTATGGTATAGGCTTTAAAAAAAGGATTCAACGATATTTCTCTCATTCTCCTTTTTAGAGTTATCCCCCTTTTTTGACTTAGAAATTGTAGGAAATAGACATTATTTGTCTGTTCAGCCTGTATCTCAGGTATGGGTTATCGGATTTTAGTGAAATATGGCGTGCAGTTTGCCTATGACAAAGGCTTCTGCCTCATTGCATGAAACTTCCAAACACCAAACAATTACCATACCTTTTGACTTAGAAATTGTTGAAAACTTTTGAAGAAAATGGGAGGGGGGGTCATACTGGATTGGGGTTATCGGATATCAGTAAAATATGGTATACAGTTTGCCTAAGACAAAGGCTTCTGCCTCATTGCATAAAACTTCCAAGCACGGAACAATTTACCATACCTTTTGACTTGGAAAAATTGTTGGAAATTGTTGAAAATTTTCGAAGAAAATGGAAGGGGGGGGGGTATACTGGATTGTGTCTGTCCATCTGTGCATCCGTCCGTCAGTCCGTACGAGAATATTCATAAATGATATTTGTTGGTCATAGGTATGCCCACACTAGGCGGTACACCACGTGGGGGTATGCACAGGATGAAAGTCCAGCTCTTGTTTTCATTTCCTCGACATTTTCCTCAGCACTGCTGCTTGCTGAGGGTGAATTACCAGGGCTGAAGAATAATAGTAAAACATTCTAATTCAATCTGTATTTTAACCCTTTACCCAACGTAACGGCCAAAACCGGCCAGCGCTATTCTCAAAAATCGCCAATTAATTTTCAAAATATTTTCATTTTTTGTCTCAAAAACATAGGTTATGACACCTCGTTGGAACGAGCTCGTCGAGCTCGTTCCAACGAGGGGTCATAACCTATGTTTTTGAGACAAAAAATGAAAAAAATTAGTTATTCAAGAATTTGTTTTGCAAGTGTCGTCTGCTTTTCATGTTAGGTAAAGGGTTAATACTAACTCTACAGAAAAATGTCTGAAGTTTGTGAACTGATGCATACATCAGTGATATAAATTCAGTAACATTTTGAAATTTCAATCTATATATGGAGGATATCTATGCTGTTTTAGTGAATATTGGGTATTATCTCATGAGTGTGGACCTGAAAGTTTTATTTTCCATGAGCGCTTGCTCGAGTGAAAAATAATACTTACAGGTCCACACGAATTATCAAGATAATTCCTGATATTCAATAAAACAGCGTAGGTTTTCTTTTTATTATATGCTACGGTTAAAACTAGAAGTCTTGTCATGAAATGCATGCAAATAGCATTTCGATCTGTGCATTAATCTGCACGTTATAACCATAGTAAGGCTATCATATGGCCTGCACACAGGGAATTTTTAACCCGGAGGTCCATTGGCAGAAACATTGCTTCTGCTTGCTATGCGTAACCACAAGAATTTGCCGTGCTTGAATGCCATTTGATATGCAAATTGCACGCATACTCTACGTGCAATTAAGCCTAAGTGCACAGTAAGTGACAGGACTTCTAGTTTTAACTGTACGTGACTGTATGTGACATTTTACTGCACAATATTCAGCCCAATTCGACTGCAAAAACATTCAAAACAATAACAAAGATCTGCTGATCATTCCTTCAAGGCGACGTTCAAGGCAAAGTCATGCACCCGAAGCATAACGTCATTTAGGAAGCTACTGATAAATTTTATTGTGCAGACCTGAAAACTACAGCAAGCACTCCTGAAAAATAAAACTTTCAGGTCCACACTCATGAGATAATTCCAGATACTGACTAAAATAGAGATTTTCTTTTTTATTGTATGCTATGAGACATTTCATTGCACAATATTCAGTCCAAGTCAACAAGAAATGCCTATGTTTCCTTTCCAAACCAATAAAGATCAGCTGATTGTTCCTTCAAGGCGACGTAATGTGACTTAGGGTGACGTCATTTAGGAAGCTACTGGTGAATATTTCTCGATATCTGTCAAGAAATATCTTTTATATAATTTGTGATAATTCACAGGCTAGCATATAAAAAAAATTTCGCGAACATTTCGAAATTTCAATCTGTATATGAAATTCCTATACCCTTAGTGTTAAATATACTGATAACTCTAGGAAATTAAGGGGAGTTACCTTGCCTTCCCTGAAGAGTCAAGTACATTTGTAACTACTTATCAGGGTCCAGTAACAAAAAACTATTACAATTGTATTTTTTAGAATTGTATTTTCTTGATATGACTTTAAAGGAGTTGAAATGAACCATTAGCATTTTGAAAGATATGGAAATTTGCCAGCTGGCAAATTGTCATATCTTTTAAAATGCTAATGATTCATTTTAGTCAGTTATATTAATAAGTAGAAAATACAATTCTAGAAAATACAATTGTAAAGTTTTATAGAAAGTGTAAAATCGGATTTCATGGTTTAATTATAGTTTGAAGTTCTAGTTTTTATAAAATTAATTGGTGTTTAAAAATAACATCTGATCCTACCCAAGTTGTCTTCGTGTCAAGATCTGACCATCTGTGACAAAAACTTCTTTTCCGAATATGCATTTCCGTCTTTTTTTATGAATTCAGAACTGTATTTATAGGCAGAGACGTGACGAGAGGGTCTTGGTTGGGTGCATGGCCCCTCTGAATTTCCAACTGCCCCTCCTGGCAGCAAATCATCCAACATGAGAAAACCATTTTTTTTTATTTTACTTTATTTATTTATTTTTTTTTGTGCATTTACAAGATCTTAAACTTTTCATTTTCTGTGGATGTGGCTCACATGATCTGAAGTGAATTCATCTGTCTATCATCTGTACGCATTTGTCTTGTTACAATTTGTGGGAAACTGGCCATAAGCACTTTCCCATAAAGTGTAATGATTAAGACAAATACATCTGAACAAATTTTGGCACTCCCCCCACCCCTCCCCCTCAAAAAAAGGAAAGAAGAGTGAAATACATTTGTGTTTGACTCTTAGAAGCTGGGAGTCAAGTTTTCTTGCCTGTGATGTAATATGGCAGGTAATCTGGCTGTGAAGGTTCGTCTATCTTTAGGCTGGTGGAGAATTAAACACTGAGCAGCTGATTCTAGTCAAGTGTCATCTGCCTGAATAGGCAGACGACACTTGACTAGAAGCACCTGCTTTACTGTAAGTTTTTCGCTCTATGTCATGTTCATTAAATTCATTCTGATTCCCTGGCTTCAAAGATTTAATTATATTTATGCACCTTTCTTGAAAAATAAAGACCACCCACCTAACATTTTGGTTATATTCAGCAAAACATAGGAAACTGGATGTTTACAAAACAAATGTAATAAATAGACATTACGTATTTTAATCATGCTTTGTTCCAAACACATGTAAATAAGTATGCGGGGGGCATGGTGGCGTCGCACTAACCAGCTCTCATCAGATCACCGAAGTTAAGCAACGTCAAGTGCAGTTAGTAGTTGGATGGGTGACCATTTCAGCGACTGATTCATGCTCCCACATTGTGACCTTGGGCAAGGCACTTAACCCTGATTGCCTACATGGGGGCACAATGACGCTGTGTACTATGGCGTACTGTATGTCGATGGTGCGCATGTTTTCATCCAATCTAACCCTGCTTGTGCCGCGGTGCAATGTTCAAAGTTACAATGTTGGAGAGCTGACAGCTACTCATCGTTGCTCGGTGGTTCTCTCCAGGTACTCCGGCTTCCTCCACCCGAAAACTGTCACCGACATGATATGATCCTGGCTGTTAATGTGTCAATAAACCCTAGTAAATAAATAGGTATGCATCAATCAAATAATGGTAAAATTTGAAAGTCATAAAAACCTTCAACAAAGAAGGTTCAATTTCAAAGAGGGATTGCCTGAAGATGAAAACCCTTCTTTATCCTAACAATACTAATACTCATACTAATATCTTCCTAAATACTACTACTCACACTGGTATTATTGTTTATCTAACAATCATATAGATTTTGGCCTGAAAACCACGAGAAACGGTATGTATCACATAATGTGTTCCGATTCCATATCATATAGACGACTCATTCTGATTCCATATCATATAGACGACTCGTTTCCGGTAGTGCTGCGTGCTATCATAACAGGCACATAGATACATACATTCTATGTGCGTTTCTGTGGTCGACCGAACATTATGTCCCAAAAATTTTTGAAAATAATTTAACCCTTTACCTATCATGAAAAGCAGATAACACTTGCAAAAATAATTCTTGAATAACCTAATTTTTTTTCATTTTTTGTCTCAAAAACATAGGCTATGACCCTCGTTGGAACGAGCTCGATGAGCTCGTTCCAATGAGGGGTCATAACCTGTGTTTTTGAGACGAAAAATGAAAATTAATTGATTTTTTTAGAATAGCATTGGCCGGTTTTGGCCGTTACGTTGGGTGAAGGGTTAAGATTTAATCTGTTTATGTGACAGAATTGCTAGATAAATGAAATATCATGATAATGTGCATGTCCTGTGATTTGTATCAGATTCTCAGTGGTGTCCAAAAATGGGATCACAACTCGCCCGCAAAGCCTGCTCGTTGAGATCCCATTCTGGATATCACCTCGAATCTGATACAATTTACAGGACATGCACATTATCATGATAATCTGTATTACTATAATCCCACTACATGTGATACAACAACTACTACAGTGGAGCCCACTTAATTGGATATCTCTTAACTGAATAACCCTGTTAATTGAATATAATTTCCAAACACAAAAACATTTACCATACCTCCAATACAAATTTGACCTAAATATAGGTAAATGAGTAAACTCCTGTTAATTGAATAAAAAATCTTATAACCTATCGAGAAATTATCCTGACTCTCCCCAGTTGTCCCTTGTTAAAAGACTCATTTGGCATCAGTACATCCAATACAGGCATTTAATCTTTTTTATCTGATGACCATAGAGTATAACACCCGTTGTATATACTTGAAGTATATACAACGGGTGTTGTATATAATTATAATTTATGCGAACGACCTTTGACCTCGTTCGATTCCATTTTCATTCATTCATAAACTTCGTAATGCAAGTTTGAATTCTACGTTGAAGGAGCAAGTGAAATTTAATCGAAATATATATGACATATTTTCTATAAGTATAAACATGTAAATTTTCAGTTTATTTTGCTGAAATAAAGAAATAATTACAACCTACTTCGTTCAAAACATTATGTAGAAATTACTAGACTGTCAGTAATGTGTAATGCACTATTTATAGCTACGTCTACGTCCATGATCACAGTACTGCTCCAATTACACGTTCGTCTGCTACGTGAAAAAAAACGTTTCGTACGAATTGTAAACAAAAACAAAAGTGGACCACAAATAATGGAAATGGGAAACTTCTCGATTGAATACACTTTATCATCGTCGCCAGGAAGAGCTAAAAAAGACATGAATAATAGATCAACTGCAACCAGTGGTTTTGCCTGTACAGCAACAACCAAAAGATCGTGTTTGCTTTGTCTCATTTTCTACGGAGGCCCGTGGGAATGAGCATAAAAGTGAATATAAGCCTCAACTATTGAAACTGCTGTTTGTTATCAGATAAAAACAATATACATATAGTGTTTTTTTATATCTGGTTTATACAACTCATTGAAATATAGTTAATATTTTCTCGGCAGAGCCTCGAAAATATTAACTATATTTCAACTCGTTGTATAAACCAGATATAAAAAAACACTATATGTATATTGTCTATATATCTTGTTCAACAGAGTTCATGGAGCTCTGTCAAACAAAATATAATAGAATAAATGCTAAGTTTATCTCTAGAATACAGGAAAAATGACAATCCCTGTTAATTGAATACTCCTGTTAATTGAATAATTGTCATTGGCAAGGTTGCTGTTCAATTAACAGGGTTCCACTGTCCTGCTACCACTAATACTGCTACAACAGCTACTACTATAACTGCATGTACTTACTACTACTACCTACCTACTACTACTACTATGGTTGCTGAGGACACTGCCTTTGCTCCTGCTAAGTACATGTAATACTACTATGAGAGCCCTGGCTCCGAAGTGAACTCATCCAATTTCAAATCAAGATGTTTTGAATTCAAATCTAACCACAGTTACTGTGTCATGTTCTTGGGTAAAACAAGATGATGTATTTATTTGCAAGCTAGCAACTTGCGAGTGACTTGTTGGTGTGCAGTTACATAAATGTGCAAACAGCACACTAACCACTAGCTCACAGGAAATGGGTGAGAAGCTTGCCAGAAGCATTCAATTAGCCCATCACAAGCATTTAATATGTGCATGACAAGTGTGTAATAAGCATGTGACTAGCATGCAATAAGCACACAACTAGCTTACGACTTAGTACGCAACTAGCTTGTATTGAGCACACAGGTCTGATGTGATTAGCACTCGGCTAGCTCAAGACAAGCAGCCAACTAGCTCGCATTCAGCGCACAAATAACTTGCAATAATTATGAAACTCATTCACAATACACATACCACTATTGTGGGTAATGGCAGAACAACAAAAACAAAATGTTTGTACATGTAGGTTTGTGAAGCAGACTTCATGATTCTCACTGAAATCAAAGAAAGTGATCTTCACTGAAATGGGAAATGTTCTAACACCAAAAATAGAAAAAAATGCAAACATGACATGGATAATATTCAGGCACATCCAAACTGAACCACACTTTATCCTTTGGCTGTCTCTAACACAGTTCTCTCCATTTGATTTTTCACAATCGTTTAGTGTAAGATCTGAAATGGGAGAGAAAAACACAACTTAAATAAATCCCGAGCCAATTTGTTTTGCATTTGTGATATAGTCAGATATGTATTTCAGTAAACAAACTACAGTACATGGAGAGTGGATTGTAACTAAAACACTCATGGAGTGGAGTATCACCCAAAGTATCACTTTCAAATTCTATACATATGGACAAAAAACAAAAGCAAAGTTTCAGCCAATGGACCTCCGGGTTTAACCCGGAGGTCCATTGGCTGGAACTTTGCTTGTGATGGTTATGCTTTGCAACAAATTTGCAATTCTTGCTCGGGTGGATTCTCCACTCTGCGGGAGATTTAATAATAATACACTCTCCACATACTGCAACATGAAATTCAAGTTTGTTTTTTTACTGGAATAAACACAGACTTGCTTCATAAAATGTCTAAAAATGAAAATAAAAATTAAAAGTTCCAATACAGGCATGTGACCAGGGGTGGTGTGAAGGCATCTCTCCACAAAACTGGATTTCCACTTCAGGGACTCTCTCCCATTTGTGATTTAAAAATTTTGGTAAAATGAGATGATCTCACTTATCCCAATACATCATACTCTGTATCGGGGGTATGTTGTTTTAAAATATAATTGATTGCATTTGCATATAGGATATAGCCTACATGTAGTTTCTATGAAATGCCTAGGCACTATTCTGATACTTTTTATAGCCTCAGCTATAAAAATGTATCAAAGTTCCTTGACATTTCACATGGACCTGATGTTAAGGGCCTTATATGTTACATCAAGCTTATCGCGGCTCAGTGGTGGCATGTTGGCTCAGTTGGTAGAGGTGCAGGCTGCAAGCCAAGAGGTCCAGGTTCGAATCCCACTTGCGGCAACTGCATTGTGTCCTTGGGCAAGACACTTCACCCCCATTGCCCATGTGGGGGCATGGTGGCATTTTGTACTAAGGCATACTGCATGTCGATGGTGCACCTGTCTTCAATCAATGATAACCCTGCTTGTGTGGAATTAGTATGTTGTGGTGGTTACAGTTGCTCGCCATTACTCTGTGGTTCTCTCTGGGTACTCCAGCTTCCTGCACCCGAAAAACTGTCATGGTCATGATTAGCCATTGTGCAGAAATATGTGACCTTAAATTTCAAAAAAATAAAAAATAATAATAAGGCCACACAAAGTAGATCTTCTGTTTCTCAGGCCATTATTTGTAAAATTGCATGCGGGCGAGCGTTTTTTTTTATTTTATTTTTTATTTCAGTAATTGCTTCTTTGCCATCAAAAGTTCATGTTCTTGGTTCAAGTTTTAGGCCTCAAAATCCACAGAATAGCATGGGTGGTGGTGTATTTCATCCCTTGAGTGCAAGAAGGCTTTGCAATGCTAAAGCATTGCAAAGCCTTCTTGCACTCAAGGGACAAATTCATCAATTTTTTCAACTTGGGTAAAATATCAGACATAAACCATTTAATTTTAATTTTTTGAAGTTTGTGTTGGTTATAAAAAGAGAGCATGCGGCAGCCAAAAGGACCATGCGGGAGTGCCTGAGAAACAGATTTTTTATTTTTTTAGGCCTAATTGTTGCTCAGTATCTGCCATCACATATTAACAGAATTACATATATATCTGGAAAATAAAATATACCTATCAACTTAATCAATCTATATCTCTTCTGTAATTCTTCGCATACAATAGTGCAAAAGTGATATATTACATCCTAAATTTCACATAACATTTCCCCAGATGCTGCTACAGAGTCCACTTGATACTCATTTTTAAAAAAATTTTCTCTGCTGGGGCGATCGTGAATCGTTACTCACCACTTGTGTAGCTTCTCACAAACATTTCTGGCTACACGCCTGCAATAATAATTGTTAAAGGGCAATTGAGTAACTGATATTGCTTTTATGGAATTGTACCCTAAATAAAAAATGGAGTTTTAATTCAAACTTACATGCAAGCTTACATAACATTATGTGGGCTGGCTGTTTCAAAATCACAGGGCAGTGGTTAGCGCCACATTAATTGACCCTTGGGGAGAGATAAATCACTGACACTAACCTAGGGGAGGCATAATTCAATCCAAGGGAGCCCTTTTTTCAGAACAGGCAATTTTTGTTGGTGAGAAGATACTGAACCCATTAAGTCAATTTGTTGACGGACTGACATAAAGATGATGTGTGGTCACTTCGCACCAGTCATGACTGTAAGTCTGCAAGGTATGCAGCCACATTTAATGCATTTTTATGCTTCCTGAAAAAAATCGGGGGAACATATATAGTCGCTGTTTTGTCCATCTGTCCAAAACAAATGGTTTCCGATGATAACTCCAGTTTGCTTGATGTATGGCATTATTATTTTGCACCATTACAGTGGCGCCCACTTAATTGGATATCTCTTAATTGTATATCCCTATTAATTGAATATAATTTTCAAACACAAAACCATTTACCATACCTTCAGTACAAATTTGATCTGTTAATTGAATATGGGTTGTAGAGTAAACTCCTGTTAATTGTATATAAAATTTTGTAATATATCGAAAAAATTACTGTGACACGCACCAAATTCCCCTTATTTATCAACCTTTTTGGCCTCACTACATCCAATACAGGCATTTATTCTATTATATCTTGTTTGACAGAGCTCTATGAGCTCTGTCAAACAAGGTATAATAGAATAGATGCTCAGTTTACCTCCAGAAGACAGGAAACTGACCAAATCCCTGTTAATTGTATACTCCTGTTAATTGAATAATTTTCACTGGCAAAATGAATATTCAATTAAGAGGATTCTACTGTATTACCTACAATGAAGTGCAGTTCAAGTTCAATTTTCACCGTTCTGACATTTCCTGTTCCAGAGTTATACCCCTTGAAAAACCACAAAATGGTAAAATCAGTGGTCTCTGGGTGATAACTCCAGTTTGCTTTGATGTATGACTTCATTATTTTGCAACCTTACTACCTACCATGAAGTGCAGGTCAAGTTCGATTTGCACTGTTATGACATTCCCTATTCTCGAATTATACCCCTTCAAACGCCACAAAATAGTAAAATCAGTGGTCTCCGGGTGATAACTCCAGTTTGCTTTGATGTATGACTTTATTATTTTGCAACCTTACTACCTACCATGAAGTGCAGGTCAAGTTCGATTTGCACTGTTATGACATTCCCTATTCTCGAATTATACCCCTTGAAAAGCCACAAAATAGTAAAATCAGTGGTCTCTGGGTGATAACTCCAGTTTGCTTTGATGTATGACTTCATTATTTTGCAACCTTACTACCTACCATGAAGTGCAGGTCAAGTTCGATTTGCACTGTTATGACATTCCCTATTCTCGAATTATACCCCTTCAAACGCCACAAAATAGTAAAATCAGTGGTCTCCGGGTGATAACTCCAGTTTGCTTTGATGTATGACTTTATTATTTTGCAACATTACCACCTACAATAAAATGCAGGTTAAGTTCGAGTTTCATTGTTATGGCATTTCCCATTCTAGAGTTATGCCCCTTGAAAAGTTACAAAATGGTAAAAGTAATGGTTTCAGTAGTCTGTTGAAAATTAAACTTTGTTCATCATTTTCATTCGTGTTTGAAAGCAGAGTGGACCTTTTACAACTGATATTTTATCTGAAAATTCTCATTTGCCTTTTTTTTAACTTCACTTGTGTTCTGTCCAATATATTTGTCTGTTTGCATTTTTGGGGAGCATTTGTTGGCTGTGCCAACTTTTTACTTGTTCTGAAATGTTACTGAGGCTGTTTAACCCTTTACCCAACGAATCGGCCACATCCACCCACATAATATGCTAATTCAGCAGCTTAAAAAATACTATTTTTCAAAAAATTTCTGCAAAATCATATCAGGTGACTCCTCTTTGGAACGAGCTCGTTGAGCTCGTTCCAATGAGTGGCCACATGATATGGTTTTGTTGAACTTTTTTGAACAATTTTTTAAAAATGATATTTAAAATAATACATTTTGATGGGGAGCGTGGTGGCTCAGTAGGTAGAGGTGCAGGCTGCAAGCCGAGAGGTCCTCGGTTCGAATCCCACCTGCAGCAACTGCATTGTGTCCTTGGGCAAGACACTTCATCTCCATTGCCTGTGTAGGGGCACGATGACACCGTGTACGTCGATGGTACGCATATCTTCAACCAATCTAACCCTGCCTGTGCTGCAGTGCAGAGTTACGATGTTGGGGAGCTGGCTGCTGCTCGTCGTTGCTCAGTGGTTCTCTCCGGGTACTCTGGCTTCTTCCACCCGTAAAACTGTCACGGTCATGATTAGCCATTGTGCATAAATATGTGACCTTAAACATCAATAAATAAATAAATAAATAATACATTTTGATATCTTCTGCATTGGGTAAAGGGTTAAAATACATTACACTTAGTGAAGACAGGTCTGGAATTAAAGAGCTAAAGTTTCCCAAAGCAGTAAGATGTGAAGGCTACGAAACGTGTCAAACACAAGAATCTTACCGAACTCCGAGTCGAACTGTTGAAATAAAAATGTCAATAAAATCACTTTAAGTGAACTGATCCACGTAAAACTTAAAATATATAATATTCATAAGTCTTTATTTGACGACACCAAGTCTTCTCCCATTGTTTTATTTCTGTTTGGTTTTGTTCAGCTTTTAGTAGCCCCGATTTGATCCGGACATTTGATGATCCTTGTGTCTGGAACAAACATCTTTCCCCTTGAATGAAATATTTCCACTCACAGACATACCACTCAGGGATAATAATAATACCGAATTTACTCTATATATTGGGACACTCTGTAATTTGGGACACACATTTTTTCCAGAAAAATTTTTTTTTTTTATGCTCCAATGTTTGGGACACTCGGGAGACTTGTTTCCTGTTGGCCCAGTCACCTGAAAACGGTGCAAAATGCTCAATATTAAAGCTAAGTTTGTGTTTAATTTTCCTTTTTAAACAATAAAAATTGATAATACATACTGATTTGTGTTGTTTTTATTTAAATTTGTTCCTAAGTTTTAATATTTACAGTCCGGACTGACATGAGGAAGACTATTTAATATTACATTGTGACAGTCTTCAACCCTTTACTGAACGCCAGTGGCAGATGACATTCATGAAAAGAATTCTTGTGTAACTAAAAATTTTCATTTTTTGCTTCCGAAACATAGCTTATGACCCCTCATTAGAACGAGCGCAATGCGCTCATTCCAATGAGGGGCATAAGCTATGTTTTGGAAGCAAAAAATGAAAATCTAAAAAAAATTGGATGGCGATTTTCATATATAGTGATGGAAAACAAATCACACACAACTTGATTCAGCATCAAAACAAGACCAGGTTGTGTTTTTTCCCCATCTTCTAAGATGTGGGACATCTGTGAAAATATTTATTTTTAGCTGTCCCGATACATAGAGTAAATATGGTAATAATAATATGTAACTTTGACAAAGTTTATGGTCTCATGACACACTTTAACTGTTCTGTACTAGAATCCCTTTTTTATGCGCCCATTTTATAAAAAACGGTTGTATTATGTTATGGCATTGGCATCCGTCTGTCCGGAATTGTTTTCCGGACTTTTTTTCCTTATGGATGGACATATTGAGAATATTTTTGGTATACTGTTTTGCTATGGATCCTTACAGATCAAGTTCGAATTTCGTTCCCTCAGTTTATGTTTGGTGGAGTTACTGCCCTGGAACTTAGTTACCGTTTTTGCAGACTTTTTTTTCGTTATGGATTGACATATTGAGAAATATTTTTATATATAGCTTTGTTATGGATGCTTACAGATCAAGTTTGAATTTCTTGACATATTGAGAAATATTTTTATATATAGTTTTGTTATGGATGCTTACAGATCAAGTTCGAATTTCATTTCACTCTGTTGATTTTTGGTGGAGTTACCTTTGAACTTCGAATTTTTAGAGTTTTCCAGATTTGGTATACAGCTTTGTTATGGATACTTACAGATCAAGTTCAAATTGTGTTCTCCTCAGTTGATTATTGGTGGAGTTACTGCTCTTGAACATAGTTATCATTTTCTAGACATTTTTTCGTTTTCGTTGGACATATGGAGAAAATTTTTGTTTGGTATATAGCTTTGTTGTGGATACTTACAGATCAAGTTCAAATTTCATTCCCCGTCTGTCTGTCTGGAATTGGTTTCCAGATATTTTTTCCTTATGGATGGACATAATGAGAATTTTTTTTTGTGTACAGCTTTGTTATGGATACTTACAGATCAAGTTTGAATTTGGTTCTGCTCAGTTGATTTTGGGTGGAGTTACTGCACTTGAACTTAGTTACCACCATTTTCTGGACTTTTTTCGTTATGGATTGACATATTGAGAACATTTTTTATGTATAGCTTTGTTATGGATACTTACAGATCATGTTCGAATTTCGTTCCACTCGGTTGATTTTTGGTGGAGTTACTACTGAACTTGAACTTAGAATTTTAGAGTTTTCCAGATTTTTTTTCATTTTCCAAACTTTTTTTCGTTTTGGTTGGACATATTGAGAAAATTTTTGGTATATAGCTTTGTTGTGGATGCTTACAGATCAAGTTCGAATTTCATTCCACTTGGTGGAGTTGCTGCCCTTGAACTTAGAGTTTTTACCATTTTCCAGACTTTTTTTTATATGCCCGCATTAATAAATGTTTTATAATTTCTGGAAGTGCGGGTGTATTATGCACCATCCAACGATGTCCTCTGGATGGGCTTAAGGACAGTTGCTGCAATTTGAATGCCTTACAATCTGTGGACACAGTTCTTATTAACTTTGGGGGGGGGGGAGGTGGGGGGGCGGGGGAGGGGGTTGATCGCCCATGTTGAATTTTGACTTAAATGTACTGGCCTGCCCAGTCATTACAGATTTTTGCCCTGGGATTCTTACATGTCAGGAAAGTGGTGGCCGAGTGGATAAGTGTGCTGGCCTCTCATGCCAGAGGTGGCAGCATCAATCCCTGGTTGGGGAAGGTTCTCGAGGTGTCCGAACACTCTCTGTCAGCATCAGCTGTGGGGTTCATGCTGTCATTGCATACAGTCCTATCGGGTGTGGATTTAAAGTGGCTGTCCTCTGTGCAGAGAGAGACGCACTCCTTGCAGGCTAAAGGTCTCTTTGTAGTATTCGAGAAGAGCTAGGCCATGAAGGTGCCACTACAAAGGTCATACCACACACCTGCACCGTTGGGCCAAGGAGAGGCATTAATATAAGTTGCATAACTTGTTTGCCAATCTTTGTAAAACAAATAAGATTGAATAAATGTCAGTCGTTTTAGAATTCTTGACAAAATACAGAAATATGTATTAGTCTGGGAAGGGCCCTGAAAAGTATAGGATAAAATATCAGTTGAGCATTCAAGGTACTGGTATTGAAATTCAAGAGGTACAGAAATTAAGTTTTGAACAAACTTTACCCCATCCCCCACCCTCCTCCTGTACACTGATGTCGAAAAACAAAATTTTCAGGAAATCAACTCATTCCATCTCAGTGAGCTCTGTCAAACTAGATTGAATTGATTATATTCCTTTAGTTGCATTATGGGAAAAATTTGCTTTTTGAAATTTCAGTTTTCATCTCAATTTTCCCACTGTCAGAATTTTTTTGTCAATTTGGTTTACTGGAATGGGTATGGAAGATGGATTGAAATGCCTGGACAGAGTATGGAACTTTTAATTTCTGGCAAGTGTAAGAATAGGGCTGTCGCAACTATCATTTTATGTAATCGACTAATCGTGACCAGTAATCGACGGTTAGTCGATTAATAGTCACTTCCCATGATTTTTTAGCAAATCATTCTTCTCTTCGTAAAACTCTGAAAATGACAATGGCACCAGTGTGTTCAAACGAAGTGGGGTTGTGGGAACAACAAATCGGTCCCGACTGAAGCTACATGTAGTCCAATCTTGGACCCACAGTCCATAATATAATTTTTGGGGTTGGTATGTCCTGTAGGACGTACCAACCCCCAAAATAATATTACTGACTGCGGGTCCAAGTTTGAACTAGATTGAAGCCGATGAATTAAAATGAATTTACCAAAGAACGTTCCTGCATATGTTTCCTTTCTGCAATAAGTTTCTCGAAATTTTGAACATTGAGATCTATGCATTCCCTCGTCAGTTGTTAAAATTGGATCTTAGTCTGAAGTTCCGAACTTTGAGAAGTGATCTGACGTTCTGATTTTCGTCATAATTTTGTCACTTCCGCGCTTTGGGTTTTCCAATGGGTGCATTCGTGTGTACAAGACTAGAGAAATTCAGAAGAATCTATTCTTCTCGAGTAACTGTGAGTGTTCTTTCTTACACAGTCAGTGACAGTCGTACAGTCTTCCGGATATGAATGTTAACTATGGTTAGATATTCAAAGTTATCCACCTTCATTGATCATTCACCACATAAAACAATGCAATTTAGCCCCGACGTGTAGTAGACGTGTACCACCTTGAAAATGAACGACGATTGACTAAAAATAAAAAATGTCAACTACTTCAATAGTCGATGGTTAGTCGACTAATCGAATAATCGCGACAGCCCTATGTAAGAACCCTGATGCCACACTGGCATCTATTTATATTTTTGTCACTCATAGTTCTTTTTTGTTTTCTTTACAGAGAATATTTGCTGCAATCAGTAACTTAACACAGAAAAAACATGCGCTTAAATTGAAGAAATTGGGTGAAACTTCACTTGTAAGTAAAACTGACTCTGTCAACATTATCTCTCTGCACGCTGATGCCAAAAATATCAAAATTTTAGGAAAAGTTTTACCATAATGCAACTTGAAATTAACCAATTCAATCTTCTTTGACAGAGCTCACTGAGCTCTGTCAAACAATATTGAATTGGTTAAATTCCTAGTTGCATCATGAGAAAATTTTGCTGCGTGAAATTTTTGTATTTTTACATCAGAGTGCAGAGGGTAAATTATAGTAGAATTTGTTAAGTTTTGTGGGCTTATGAGGAATGAATAAAGAACATTTACAGACCAAAGTGAAGAAAAAAATGTTTCCAACTGTAATTTGGGGTTTTCATTACTATGAACTATTCTGTTAAATTTGACACATGAGAAAATGTAGTCCACAGAATGCTTTCATCTTTTCAATAAATGGGGAAAACAATTCTCTGTATCCAACCTGCTCTGAATAGAAATAAAAACAAAGTCATCTAAGGCTAAAAACAATTAAAGTTTTGGTTCTCGGTCACCTCCCTCACTGGATTTGAACCCCCTCGTCGAACATTTTTATTGTGTCGATTATTCTGAGAACTTGTGAAAACTTTGATAATTTTTTTTCTTCCACTTTTAACATGTAATTATTTATCCGTGTATGCAGTGAGTTTGTCTTGTTGCAGTTTATGGGAGAGTGCCAATAGGCACTCTCCCATAAATTGTAACAAGGCAAATTTTGATACACAAGACCACAAGACCATCATGTTCAGGGCCTCATGTTTGACAGACACTACTAAGAAGAGCCATAGAATAGAAATCCTTTTGGCTGCAGTACTTCCAGTTGGATATAAAAGGTATGCCATAAATACAGTATGAAGTAACTGTCCCTCTTTCAATAGTAGAAAGATGGCAAAAAGATTAACTGAGTTGGCACAACTTTTTACAGGGAAAAAAAAATTAAAATAAAAAATAAAATCCTCCCTCCCTCACTGATTTAAAAAATAAATTGCCTGAGAACCAATTAATTTTTTTTATTTGGCCTAAAAGCTCCTGTGAACATAATTTCCAATTAATAATACAATGACACTCTGTTAATTGAATACTTACTTTGCTAGTGAAAACAAATTCAATTATCAAGAGTTTTGAATTAACTGAAACAGTTTCCAGTCTTCTAATGACAAACTGAGCATTTATTCTAACATATCTTGTTTGACAGAGCACACTGAGTCCTGTCAAATAAGATATAATAGAATAAATGCCTTTTGTGGTGCGCATGTACTGACCGGAAGCAAAACAAAATTTATCCTTATGAAAAATTCTACTTTTTCTTTGAAAACAAACTCTTGGAAGTAGATATCGAGTGTAATTTAACATCAAACGACACTCTTGTTGCTGTATTTCAGCTCCAGTTTCAATAGTCTCGAAAAACGAGATATTCAAACAGTTACCCAGCGATAACTTACCTATTTTCGACGCATCAAACCCGTGTTCATCTGTTTATATTGATAATTGATACCATTTTATGTTCTGGCTAGTTTTTTGGACAGTAACTGGCAAATGTATTTTGTTTTTGATGCACTTATTTCTGACTTTACTTTTCATCACTAACCTTGCCATCATTGAAATCTCATACTGCGTCTGGGGGTAGCACCCAGAACGAAGATAACACATTTCATCTCAGGGTAGCTTAAGACTAACTTGGTGAAGGGTACCCACTGATAGGGACTGTTGTAGTGTATAGGCTGCACCTTCTCTCTATAGGGAACTCACGTGCATTTGCCTTCCAGTACTGCTAGACACAAAAATGGCATCATCCACCCCATCTAAAGAGCTTCACTCTTGTTAGTACTTACTATAAATTACTGTACTTGCTAGCACGGCCATCCATATTGTAGTAGGCCTATTGTCATACCTCTCCCCAGTATTCATTACCAAAACACACAAAACATGACACATATTTTTGTGCGACACAGTCTTACTCTAAACATGCTGTATATAATCCTCATAATATTCATGATATCCACAAATCAGCATGTTTACCTTCCAAGAGAGGAAAGTGCCAGCAATGAAAGTTCACCACCAATTATTCCTGAGCCATACCAAAACCCTACCACACTGACATTTATGTTTCACACCTCTCACAACTTGCATTATCATGCATTTGAAGATGATCAGATACATTTACGTATCTCAGGTAAACTACATAATCTTGTCAAATCTAGAAGAGTTATACCAAAAGGTAAATTATACAAATTAACCCTTGTTTACCTGTGCATTCTTCTCATAAGCCAAGCTGCCGATGTAAACCTGAATCCTGGTCCAACCTCATCAATTGCTGAGTGTAATGCCCCATTAAACCCCATGAACTCCACTAGATATGACTGTGGATACTGTTCAGAAGAAGTCACATGGGATCACAAAGGTATAATGTGTGATAATTGTGACCAGTGGTACCATCATAACTGTCAGTCTGTAAGTAGTAGAACCTACTCTATCCTACGAGATGACAGTCGATACAGCTGGGAATGCCTTAGATGTTGTTTCCCTAACTACTCAAATGGATTACTCGAATCTTTAGATTCCCTTGCTGATTTAAACATCCATGAAACCTCAATTCAAGAAAATTCAATGTGTTCAAACATTGTGTTCGAACATCCCCAAGCATCGTCTTCCCCAAAGCCTAATCTACCAAATAGCTCTCCCACCAAAATCAATAAAGATGGAAATAAACACCTTGTTAAAAAGAGGAGACTTCAATATCTAAAAATATTAAACATCAACTGTCAGTCCCTTAGATCGAAAGTCCACGAACTGCAAGAAGTCATTGAGGAAATAAAGCCAGACATAATTGTAGGAACTGAGTCCTGGCTTAACTTGGAAATATTAACATCTGAGCTATTTTCCCCTGACATGTTTAACGTTTATAGAAAGGATCGGCCTGATGAGAAGAAAGGGGGTGGTGTATTTCTTGCTATTCTGAAAGATATAAGATCAATTGAACAGCCTGAACTCAATACAGAGTGTGAAATCATCTGGGCTAAGATCATGCTACCTGGAAGCAAACATATATATATATCAGCCTTCTACAAGCCCAAAGAAGGCGACACTGAGAGCATAGTACAACTAAATAACTCACTGCAACGAGTACCCAATAATAATCATATCTGGGTACTAGGTGACTTTAACTTCCCAAATTTAGACTGGAAGAACAAAGAACTTCTCCCAGGATGCAAATATGTCCACTTATATGAAAATTTCCTGAACATCATGGAAACCAAAACCCTAGAGCAAGTTGTAAAAATTCCAACACGTGGGGAAAATACATTAGACTTGTTCTTTTTAAATCAACCAAGTCTAATCCACAATATAAAAACATTACCAAGCCTAGGTAAATCTGATCACGACATCGTGTTCCATGAACTAAATATCATTAACCGCCTACCCAAACAACCTTCACGCAAAGTTAGTTTGTACAACAAAGCAAATTGGGAGGAAATTAAACAAGAACTAAATGAATTCCAAAACACATATTTTACAAAAACTGAAAATCAAGATGTTGAATTCAAATGGCAGACTTTTAAAAACAAAATAAATGACTTAGCAAGAAAGTACATCCCCACTAAATCCATCAAACAAAATCACTCTGTCCCATGGGTATCGCCAGAGCTAAAACGCCTCATTCGAAAGAAATCTAGAATGTACCGTCTCACCAAGCTCGAGAAAAACAAGAAAAACAGTGAACTAAAATCAGCCTATCGCAAAGCGGAAAAACCTTATCCAAAAGAAATCTAGACAATCATATTGGCATCACATTGAACAAATCATCATTGAAGATAATGACAACATCAGGGAAAATCAAGATAACAATAAATCAAGTAAAAACAACAGCATAAAACAACACAAAAATGCTGAACTTACCCAAAATAAAAGGGGTAGACCAGGGAAAAAATTCTGGTCCTTTGTAAAAAAACAAAGAAGTGAAAACTGCGGTGTCTTTCCATTAAAGGTGAATGGGGAGTTAAAATCTGACCCCAAAGATCAAGCAAATGCCCTTAACCATCAATTCCATTCAGCATTTTCCACACCCAAACCACTTGATCTCACCCAGTGCTGTGAATCCCAAATATTACAGCACACTGTACAAGAGCATGGAATGGACGAAATTGAAATAACACCTGCAGGCGTGTCAAAGCTACTCAGCAAGCTGAAATCAAACAAAGCCTATGGTGTTGATGGCATCTCACCACATTTCTTGAAAATGGTTCATGTAGAAATTTCTCCCATAATCTCTGACCTGTTTTCATTCTCCCTCCAAACTGGAAATGTCCCTTCAGACTGGAAGAGGGCACTCATATCTCCAGTCTTCAAAAAGGGCTCTAAATCAAGACCTGAAAACTACCGACCAATTTCCCTCACATGCATTCTTAGTAAACAACTAGAGCACATCATTGTCTCCCACATAATGAACTATCTTGACTCACACCATCTTCTTCATCCAAACCAACATGGCTTCCGCTCGAAACTGAGTTGTGAAACTCAACTCTTATGCTTTACTCAAGATGTCCTAAACAATATGGGACGGGGTAAACAAACGGATATAGCGGTAATGGACTTTTCCAAAGCCTTTGATAAGGTTGATCACTCTCGGCTACTCTTGAAACTTCGCCGTATCGGCATAAACAATAAAACTGTAGACTGGATAGGTTCCTTTCTTGCAGGCAGATCCCAGAGAGTCATTGTAAATGGCGTCCAATCAGATTCCTCTCCTTCCTCTCTGGAGTGCCTCAAGGTTCTGTCCTTGGCCCCTGTCTCTTCCTGATATACATTAATGACCTCGCAGCAAACTTGGAATGCCCAGCCCGCCTGTTTGCTGATGATACTATCGTATACTGCACCATAACTTCAGCCTCTGACTGCAGTACTCTCCAACAAGACCTAAACAAACTTGAAAAATGGGAACATGCATGGCAAATGGCTTTTAATCCCGACAAATGCGAAATAATAAGTATCTCTCGAAAACAAAACCCCATCAAACATGAATACAGACTGCACAATAAAATCCTCAAAAATACAAATAAAGCCAAATACCTCGGTGTAACGCTAACAAAAGATCTCTCATGGAAATGTCATGTAAATAATATAGTAAATAAAGCGAACACCTCGCTAAGATTCATCAAAAGAAACATAAGAACAAGTAATAGAAACATCAAAGCACTTGCATATCAGACATATGTTCGGCCACAACTTGAATACTGCTCACCTGTGTGGCATCCTTGGCAAAAAGATCTCGCACACCACATTGAGATGGTCCAACATCGTGCAGCACGCTATGTCATGAACATATATAAACACCCCAGTAGTGTTACTGACATGCTTACCATCCTAAATTGGCCGACTCTTGAGCAGCGCCGATTATATACATCCATGGTCTTACTGTATAAAATCCACCATGACCTTGTAAAAATAAAAGACACTGCTCCTCTTACTCCTACTAGAGATCACAAGTTTGTTAGACCCCATGCAGTGCCCAAATATATCTCAAATTCCTTCTATCCTCGAACTATCAACGCATGGAATAAGATCCCATACTCAATGGCAAGCTTAACAGATCTAGATGAGTTCAAATCCACCTACTACAAGTACTTTTTCAAAGTCAAATAGTCATCTAAACAAATCTTTTATCAGTTTACAAAAAAAAAAAAAAAAAAAAAAAAAAAAAAAATATCATTCATGCGCCTCCTTATAATCTTCAATTCTTTGAAGGCTAAGAGTATGATGTAGATGTAGATCATATGACTCGTCCGTTTTGTTCACTTTAAAACATTTGATATTTTGTTTTCATATTGATCAGTGATAAATAAAGCCTTCCGTTAATTTCATTGGTCAATTTCAAAACTAGACAATTTGATTGGCTGAACAAAATACAACTGGGTCACATTTGCATAATTTCAGTAGGGAGAATTTACATTATCTGTCCTATTTAGGGTGGGTTTTATTGTATTAATCTTTCACCTACAAGAAAAACGCCATTCATTTTTTTTTATATTTTCATTTTTTGCTTCCAAAACATAGGTTATGACCCCTCATTGGAACTAGGTCGACAAGCTCGTTCCAATGAGGGGTCATAACCTATGTTTTGGAAGTAAAAAATGAAAATTATTAGTTATACGAGGATGTTTTTTTCCAAGTGCTGTCTGCAACTCAAGTTAGGTGATCGGTTAAAAAGTCATACTAAGTGGCTAATTTGTGCGTGTGTGTGTCATATGATAAATAAAATATGAAATGAGTGTTTTTCTCATATAATATTTATGAAACTCGTCTGAATTTTCTGTTTGGGCTCGCCAGAGGCTCGCTAAAATGGAAAAGTCTTAGACTCGTTTCATAAATATTATATGAGAAAAACACTCATTCCATATCCTCTGTATATTGGATGTACTTGGACCCAAAATGTCGATAATATAAACGTGGGGTATTCGATGGTTGTCAGAATAATTGTTCGACAGATTGCAAGATGTGTTATCCAATATACAGAAGAATACTTTATAACCCCAGTCAACAGTTGTTACCACTTTAGCAGGCTTGTTCTAGTATATAACAGATCTAGAAGTGCAGTGAAACTCAGTAATTTATAGGGCTGAAACGGTTGGCTCATTTTCTCAACTGACTAACCAAGAGCTATAACTGGTTAATATCCAGTTATGCATAGCCATTATTTTGCCGAATCTGGGATCAAAACTATAGGAATTGGAAAGCAGTATTCTCAGAACCTACTCCGTAGTGTGCATACAAACGAACATTGTCGAGTACTTGACAATGTTTGTTTGTATACATACTACGAAATAGTTTCTCCAGTTACTCAGTACTCACGAAAATTGCCGATCATTAACGAAGTCTTGAAGCCAAAGTCGATTATTTCTCAATATATACAACACAGAAATTGCCGATCATTAATGAAATCTTGTAGCCAAAGACGATTATTTCTCAATATGTACAATGCGGTTTTCTCAATATAAACAACATGGCTTCTATCCCAAAAGAGAAGCAGCAGATTTACTACGTTTTAACCGTGGAATGGCGATCACTATCAATATTTTGGATAACCGGTTGATGTTTTCAAATTGATTAGGTAGGTAACCGGTTTCAAACCGGTTATCCGGTTAACCATTTCAGTACTAGTAATTTATGGCGTCATGCAACTGGAAGCGTGCACAGGCTGTTAATAAAAACAAAAGTCATTAATGATAAACTACCAGCTTCCAGTCATGATAATAATAGTAATAACATGATTTTGTCGGGCATTCCAGTTCATTAATGGCTCAACAGGAATGAATCTCAGCCCTCTGGCTTATTAATGACCCTTGACTTGGTCTTGGCATGGTAGTAAACCCTCGGTCTGTTACTCATTTCTCTCGGGTCGTTAATAAACTGTGTTGCCTTCCAAACTCATGTTATATTAACAGGTCAAATTTGTATGGGAGGTATGGTAAATGGTTTGGTGTTGTTACGGTGTGTAATAATAATAATATTGTAAACAGAAAGAAATCTAAGCTCCAACAACAGTAACTCCAATCATATTTTGAAATTTAATAAAAAATAATTTGAAAGGAAAATAGTAGAAAATCTTTTACGCTGTGTGGCTTACAAAAAAATAAAACAGAAATACTTATCAGTTTGTCCAAAATACAGTTCAATATATAGAGAGTAATCGCATGACTGGACAGGTTACGTGAAATAATTCATGAGAGGTGAGGGACATTGTACAAAACCTGATTGCGCACGAGTGTTTTACAATTTAGTCCCTTGCCTCGAATGAATTATTTCATGTAACTAGTCCAGTCAAGCGATTACTGTGTTTATTACTTTTCATTATTAATGATAATTATAATATTTAACCCTTTACTCAATGTAACGGCCAAAACCGGCCAGCGCTATTCTCAAAAATCGGCAATTAACTTTCATTATTTTTTTGTCTCTAAAACATAGGTTATGACCCCTCATTGGAATGAGCTCGTCAAACTCGTTTCAATGAGGTGTCATAACGTATGTTTTTGAGACAAAAAATGAAAATAATATTTATTCATAAATTTTTTTTTGCAAGTGTCGTCTGCTTTTCATGTTAGGTAAAGGGTTAAAAAACAAAAAAACAATGTACTCACCATTACACCCATGGCAAAGCATCTTTGTTTGCTCGCGTGGATACATGACCCAATTGTTGATTGCATAATTCACTTGTTCAGTTATCGTTTATAATCAAACCGGGAAATCCCAGTAACTCACACTTTGGAAAGTAATAAAATTCAGTTACAAGTAAGATGAAGAAACATTCCAGTTGGTATTATAATGTTCAAGAGTGTTCTGCAGAAACAGTATCCAATAAATTGTAATGAGATGTTCAGTAAGAAAGGTTCACTCCAGAATTCAGCAGTGTCCAATAAATTCTAGCAAACCTCATAGCAAATTTCAAATAGAACTAATATGCAACAAGTATTGCCTCCATGGGTAGTTTGAAGATAATTCAGTTGAATAATATTCCCAAGATATCCTCTTCAGATCAGTTCAAATATTAGAAATATGTTTCTAATAACACAAATGACGCATGGTTCACAAAAATAATATTCCTTAGGATATGGAGAGGGTATCTAGTGTTTTGGAGTGGATACCGAAAATTATCTCATGACTGACCGAGACAAATGTTTATTTTTTGTGAACCATTATTCAATTAATAAGTCAAAATTTGTACTGGAGGTATGGTAATTTGTTTTGTGTTGGCAAATTATATTCAGTTAACAGGGTTATTCAGTTAACTCTTTACCCAACATGAAAAGCAGACGACACTTGCAAACAAAATTTTTGAATAACTAATTTTTTTCATTTTTTGTCTCAAAAACATAGGTTATGACCCCTCTTTGGAACGAGCTCGGTGAGCTCGTTCCAAAGAGGGGTCATAACCTATGTTTTAGAGACAAAAAATGAAAAAAATAATGAAAATTAATTGGCGATTTTTGTGAATAGCGCTAGCCGGTTTTGGCCGTTACGTTGGGCAAAGGGTTAAGAGATATCCAATTAAGTGGTCTCCACTGTAACAGCTTTAATTTTCTAGACCAGAGGACGATCCAATCACAAAATGTTTACACCTGTGGAACATAATTTCAGGAATAAATTATTATGAAAATTCGCTTGAATAAAAAAAATACAAATGAAAAAGAGCAATGTTTTACATTTTTTTTCAACTGTTGAGATTCAAGATCAGCAATAAGAATGTCGTGGCTGTCCTCTCAGTAGGTAGAGATGCAGGCTGCAAGCCCAGAGGTCTTCGGATTGAAACCCACCTGTGCCAACCATGTTGTGTCCTTGGGCTAGACACTTCATCCCAACTGCCCACGTGGGGGCACAGTTGCATTGTGTACTAAGGTTTACTGCACGTCAATGGTGCACTTTTCTTCAACCAATTCTAACACTGCTTGTGTGGAGTTAGTATGTTGGGGGTTGCTCGCCAATGCTCGTGGAGGGCGCGGTGGCTCAGTAGGTAGAGGTGCAGGCTGCAGGCCGAGAGGTCCTCGGTTTGAATCCCACCTGCGGCAACCATGTTGTGTCCTTGGGCAAGACACTTCACCCCCATTGCTCAACTGGGGGCACGGTGACGTCGTGTACTGAGGCGTACTGCATGTCGATGGTGCACTTGTCTTCAACCAATGCTAACCCTGCTTGTGTGGAGCTAGTATGTTGGGGAGCTGACAGTTGCTTGCCATTGCTCGGTGGTTCTCTCCGGGTACTCCGGCTTCCTCCCCCAGTAAAACTGTCATGGTCATGATTAGCCATTGTGCAGAAATATGTAACCTTATACACCAATAAATAAATAAATATAAATAATGCTCGGTGGTTCTCTCTGGGTACTCCGGCTTCCTCCACCTGTAAAACTGTCCAACACGAGATGGCCTTGGCTGTCAAAAGTGTTGTTAACTGGTAAAGTGCTGAGTTTTTTCTGACAACAAATCAAAGCTCATCATATACTGCTCTATTACATTTAATTGGATAGTGCCTTTAGGCACTATCCAATTAAATGTCAGAGAGCAAGGTATTGTATACAAAATCTGATTCATATCAGGGACAATAAAGGCTTCCTCAGGCAGAATGTAGCTCCAGACAGTTATTGCCTGTCACTTTTAGTAAAGCCCAAAATAGGGCTTCCAGCACTCTACCAGTTAAACCTCAATAAATAAATATATATCCACATTGTCCATTGTTAATACTATGACATTAATGCTTATCAAGATTTGAAAAGTGTCAAATTAAATTTTACTGCACAGAGTTGCAATCCTAGGACATATTTGTACTTGTGGCCCCAAGTACAAAGTTCATACATTTTTGACGATCTTACATCAGGTGAAAAAGATCTGGAGGAAAAACTCTGACGTGGGTAATAATCTGTATCAAGCCTTCCTATTTTAACTTTTGTGAGTCTCATCTCTGATAAAAAAAAATATATCCAAAAATGTAGTACCAATCCAGCCTGACTGATCTGAGAAAATTCTCAAAGGTCTCGGGTGATACTTTTCATATCAACCTCACAGAAACTAAATTTTGTCTGATTTTTATAAAAAAAATTATTATTAAGTGGTAGAGCTAAAAAAAATAAGAATATATAACTGAGTCAAAAAAGAAAGTATAATAAACTTTGAGGAGAAATTTTTTTAGTATTATCAACTTTATTCCCAAACAAATTCTTGTAAATTCATATTTTGTATCTAGCAGAATGAGTTTGCATAATTTCATGTTCTTATTGTTGCCAGCTTCACGTCAGGACGTCGCAGTTCAGACATGGGGTGAAATGAAAAGTTCACACATGCAGTCAATAGTGTGTATGTTCACCATTTGCCTCTTGGATGGCAGGATATTGACGGTGCATGGACCTGATAAGTCTCTGGATGGCACCCTGTGGATTGCATTCTGCTCCTGCCTTAGAACATTACGTAAATTGCCTAATATCTGAAGATCATGAAGTCGTAACTGATGGTCCAATTGATCCCAAAGATGCTCGATTGCCGACAAATCTGGTGAAAGTGGGGGCCATGGAAGAAGTTTGATGGTCTGCTCCTCAAGAAAGTCACAACAGATATGTGCCACGTGACTTTGGGCATTGTCTTGCTGGAATAACTGCAATCCGACATTAGCGTTGAACAATGGGACAACAACAGCATTAAGAATTTCGTCCTTATATCGCTGTCCATTCAGATTACCATTGATGAAGATTAACTGCATTCAATGGTGCAAGGAAATTCCTGCCCAAACCATTACTTTACCCCCGTCGAAATGGTCACATTCCTGCACTCAAGCATCAGAAAACCATTCTCCTCTTCGGCGATACACTCTTGCCCTACCATGAGCGCTGTACACAAAATCGTGATTCATCACAAAAAGAACTGTGCTCCAACGCTGCTGAGTCCAGCGAACTTGCTGACGTACCCATTCCATTCTGTTGGTAGGATGACATTGGGTAAGAATTGGTCCATGGCATGGATGCCTACTTCGGATGCCGTGTTCAGCGAGTCTGTTACAGACAGTTTGTGCACTGATTCTATTGTTGGTTCTACCAGGAGTAATTGTTGCTCTTCTCATCGTCGGAAGGAGGCGATCCCACAAGTGAGATGTCTTTATGTGTCAGTATTGTGCAGGGGTCATAACTCTTGGTCAACCTGAACATGGTCGGTCGGCAGTAGATCCAGTGGTTCTATACCTTCCAATGAGACGGTAAATTGTGGCCACAGCGGTGCTACTAAATAACAAAAACAAACGAACACAAACGAAAACAAGTAAAAAATGGCAAAATATAGGCTAATAAAAGTTTAAAAGGGGTAGAGTGTGTGTGTACGAGCATGTGTTACTCATGTGTGAAATTTTATCCGCTTTTGATATTATCCTTAATGGTTACAAAAAGGAAAAAAATCCACCAATATGTTTCTTTTTTAAAGCTGGGAGTCATCCATCAGCCTATCTCACACACACACACATGCACCCTCTCACAGACACACACCCAAAAGCCTTAAAAGGGCTGTTAAATCTTTATTCAAATGTTTATTTATATAAAATGTACACTTGTCCCAGCCAGGCAAGCTTATTTCAATCCTTGCCTGGTGTTTGGTGGTTTCCTGTGTATGTTAACAGAAAGGTGGGTTGTACCAATTCCTCCTACGCTTCATCTACTATTTCCATGTGTCTTCTTGATAAAGGTGTTGTAAAAAAAATTGAGAATTTTCAATTAGAAAAGTTATAGGTAGAGAGAAAGATAGGTATCCGTTATTGTATATTGTGACTGTTGTGTAATTGTTGCTATGGATGGGGTGAGGGGTGGGTTTCTTCGGAGCCCACTTCCCACACGCAGAGTTGCGAGGCAATCCTCACAGACTCAATCCTAAAGTTCACAATGAGTAGCGAGGCAATCCTCACTGACTCCACGCAGTTTAGTTCTATTGAGTAACTTTAATTTACTGTGACTGAAAAGTTGGGCAAATGAGCCATGTTATACACTGATGGGTATGCACATGAGTTTGAAAATTATTATTGCCAGAACAACCAAGCTTTTGTTCAAAAGAAACCGGCTATCAAATATGCAAGCCAATATCAAGAGTTTTCTTCAAACGAATCTACATCATCGTTATAAAAACAAGCAAGTAAAAAATCAAAAGTGCGTCACTTATTACAAAAAACAACCATGTTGTACATCAGTAGAATTGTTTGACAAACAATAAAACATCAAACATTTCAGATAGGCAACAAAGAAGATTAAAATAGATCCCAGTTAACCATTTACCCAACGCAGACGATGGCAAAATTTATTATTTTAAATAATGTTTTTTCAATTTTTTCAAAATATTTCAACAAAACCATATCATGTGACCCCTCGTTGGAACGAGCTCGACGAGGGATTCTCATCGGGGATCTCAACCCACTATCCTACTGCCAGTCGCACACTCAAACTTAATAAGATTAACCGAGGAGTGTGGAAACGGAAAAAAATGAAAATAGAAAAGACAATTTTAAACCAGTCATGTTAAACTTCTGTTGACATGCTGGGTCAAGCCCGGGTAAATTGGTGATGGGAATTGTCATGCAAGTAGTAATAAATATATAAAATATGAAAGAGACAAAATTTCAAACCAGCCATTTATGCAAGCGCTAATCCGATTCAATATTGACAGCTAATTAATTATCCACTGTCGTTTCTTCTTTTCATTATTTAGTAGGGCAGGTCAACTACGACTAATTAATGAACACAAGTTCTGCGCCACGCAACACATTTTAAATCCTCTTATGACCAAAATACTCATCAAAAGTGGATAAAATTTCACACATGAGTAAAACATACCCGTACACACATCCTCTATCCATTTTAAACTTTCATTAGGCCAATATTTTGCCATTTTTTACTTGTTTTCGTTTGTTTTCGTTATTTAGTAGCACCTGGCCACAGTGATTCGGAACTTAGCAGCGAGCTCATCTGGAGGTATCCCAGCCTCGTGCATACCAATGGCACGCAACCTCTGATTTTTGGTTAACCTTGGCATTTTTTAAAATGTCGGAAGACAAAAACTCAGTAGCGTGTTTTCCCAATAACCCAGGCTCTCTAGCACAATATAACACTAAGAAAATCGTCAATCACCCATTCAATTTGACATTCTCGGGTAGCACATGCTATTTTGAAATCCGTAGCAAAATTGTATACGGTTGGGTGGACAACAACAACATGTGATTAAACTATTTGCACGACTTCTTGTCCACAAACATGCAACATTAGAACTATTATATTTCATCCTTTTTAATTAACGTAATTTTCAATGTTTGAAAGTCATTTCAAACATTGCCATCACCCTTTTCAGTCCGGTGACACAGCTTTGCCCCAAAACTATATACAGTACAAGTCAAATTTAAGTTGTAGCATAACTGCAATAAACTAAATATACTGCTGCTCCATGGCCAGCACTGATAAGATTAGAATCTGACATCATGATGTCAGCTTCTGGTCTTATCAGTGTAGGAAGAGAAAGATACCTAGTTTATATTGGTTATCCTACAACTTATTTTGACTTGTACTGAAAATTAGCACTGTAATAATATCATAGTCGCCAAAAGGAATAGTTGGAGGCAGTATTCTTCACAATTTCATCCATGTGGTTGGAAACCATCAAAATGAAATTTCAATGCATAAAGTTGAGATCAAGGGAAGATTTAGCACCCATGACAGTAATAACAAGTTGACAATTTTTTTTAAATCCAGCATCAAATATCTGAGATGTGTCGTGAATACCAACATGTGTTACCCTCTCCCATTGGTACAAGGGGGAAGCACATGCCCTTTTTCACCAGAAGAGTACTGGAAGAAAAAGACTTTACTTTCCGAGAACTGTAGAATATTCATATGGCCTGTGCACAAGCAATGTTCCAGCCAATGGACCTCCGGGTAACCCGGAGGTCCATTGGCAGAACCATTGCATGTGTTTGCTATGAGTAACCAGGAGAACCTGCCGTGCCTTGGATGCCATTCGATATGTCAATTGCGCGCAATTCCAACGCGCAATTAAGCCTACATAAGCGCACTATTCATGACAGGACTTCTAGTTTTAACTGTACACTACTGCGCAAGCGACCATTACATGAATATCCTAGGTCCGAGGTGAGACTATTATGATCCCCGTTGAGTCTGGAGATGGGATGGGGAAATCTCACCCGAGGGGCAAAATATTTGAACCAGACCCAAGGCTTGCCGAGGGTCTGGTTCAAATATCTTGCCCCTCGGGTGAGATTTCCCCATTCCCACCTTCAGACTCATCAGGGATGATTTTTCTCCTCCCACCATGCAGCGATTACGTTAGCCAGAGGTAATCCGGAGTCACGTGCTGATTCAATCAACTCATTTTGTATTCATTGTTTTGAGAAACTGATGACACCATCGGAAAGAGCATGCACAAGTTATGTATATACCAAAGGTATATACCTCAAAATCGATTAGGAACGGGGGCAGCTTGAGGGTTGAAGAGTTTTAGAGCATCGAATTTTGATCACACTGCATTCCGATGACATCAATATGAATTAGTTGGCAGCAAGAAACTGATACGATATGCATAAAGTCATAATAACATTATAAATGTATACGGTCATGTGGGTGGGGTGGGATGAATCTGTCTGTCCCTGCTATCTCACCCGGGACACACGTATGTTACACTTGCAGTGGGGGGGGGGGGGGGGGGAAGGGAGGGGCTTGTGGGGGGGGGGGGTGGCGGGCGAAACATTTGTCTCTCCCTGCTATCTCATCCAGGACACATGTATGTTACACATGAAGTGGGATAGAAAAAAGTATTAAACCCACCTGATATTACGCGGACAATGAATTAACTCCAGAGAGCGTAATATCGGCATTAATTGTGAAATAGATTAGACAAAATAAACTACTGCATGTTGATGTCACAGAATGTCAGAATGATAACCAGTCATCAATAATTTTCTGAATCATATTTATGTACGTTTGTGTCGGAAATTGCAATTTGTCAGAATTTGAAAAAAAAAACATTTTATGAGTGTTGGTAAACGTAATTTCGTCGAGTTGAGATTGTTGAGTTATACATGTATTTCGACCACAAAATTGTGAGAGTCGTGCAAAATACGACAATAAGTACATCCTTTTTGTTCAGGTGCCCTAGAAATTAATTACAGCTGTAATCTGTTTGACCGTGAATCACGGCGATTATAATATCGTGTCGGACATTGACTCGAGAAACAATCGCCAATATTAGTCGACGACTTCTCTTAGATCTTGAGCGAAGATATCTTGGACCTGGGATATTCATATAATGGTCACTTTTGCAGTAGTGTACATACAGTACGTGGAGAGTGGATTGTAACTAAACCACCCATGGAGTGGAGTTATCATCCAAACTATAACTTTCAAATTGTGTACATATGGACAAAAAACACAAGCAATGTTTCAGCCAATGGACCTCCGGGTTTAACCCGGAGGTCCATTGGTTAAAACTTTGCCTGTGTTTGTTATGCTTTGCAACAAATTTGAAATTATTGCTTGGGTGGAATCTCCACTCTGCAGGCGATTTAGTGACAATACACTCTCCACGTACTGCATTGTCCCTTGAGTGGAAAAAGTACTATCCCTGTAGATGGCATCTTTTTCCAGTCAAGAGGTGATATTGTTGTCAGTAATATTGAGTATATCACATTATGCTTTATGATATGTTGTAAACTCCCAGACTGAAGTCATACCAAGAGTTGCTTGCCCATTTTGATACCCCTGCCCCCTTGCCCGGCTACCATGACCTTATTTGAAAACCAAGTTATGTTTGCCTCGAAACAATCAAATCATAATGAAACAAGATAATATAATGGGGTGTAGTGGCTCATTCCTTATAGTGCAACAGACATCAGATAAAAATGTTGATGGTTCAATCTAGACCTGTATCCTGTGCAGGTCTGGCAATATAGAAGTGCAGGCCTGGCAATATAGAAAATCAAGGAGTGCAAAACAGTTGCCCTCCTCAGATTACTTGGGAGTGCAAAGAAATTTTCAATGCAAAAACTTGTGTGCTAGTTTGGTTATATTCACTTCAAGCTATTAATATAGTGACTGAAAAATTGTACTATATTCAGCTACATAGTGGAAAAATTGGCACACACATCTCATTATTCGAAATGTTGCATACAATTCTTATGTGACTGTCTTCTACACTCAAAATGCTTCAAAATACAACACAGAATGGGTGATAAATTATTGCTAATCAATGCAGCATTGACAAATCGTCCACTGAGTTCCAATGTGTTCTCTGTGCCTTTTGTCACAGAGAACACATTGGAACTCAGGAGACAAAATTATAATAGATTTTAAAGGCATTCCCAAACAAGTCTGGCATTCCAGAATAACAACGGGTGCAAAAAATTGCCCTCAATTTTCTAGGCATGCAGTAGCTGTGCAGCACTCCTGTACTCCTCAAGAATGTCAGGCCTGCAAGTGGGAGCATAGTGACCCTATGTCCAAATTGCATGTACTGCAATTCATAGTCACACTAGCCTTCAACCATTACGTTGCTTGATGGCACTCTGGCTTCAAACAACTGTCTGACATATGACCCAAGCTGTTGAAGGAAAACCCAAATCCCAAACAAATGAGACAATGTTGCTTGTTAGGAAAGCCTGTTCAACACTTACTACATATCGTTGGGTTATACCTCATTGCCCCTCCATTCTCTTTCACCCCTGCCACTATGCATGGGTTCAAGTCAATTTGTATTTGAATTAGAACATTGGTATAAACAGTTTTTATTGTCAAAAAGGTATTAATTGAAAAAAGAATCTGTTTTCATTTTTGGAATTCACTTTAAAAACTTTCCACAATCCATTTTTAGTGTTTCCATAAGTTCCTTGAATCCTTCACCTCTTATGACATGTAACCAACTAACTCTGTGCATTTTTACAGCCTTAGTCAGTGTATATATTTATTTATTTATTTATTTATTTATTTATTTATTAACCCTTTACCCAACGAATCGCCCGCATCCGCCCGCGTAATATGCAAATTCAGCATTTGAAAAAATATTATTTTTCAAAAAATTTCAACAAAACCATTTCATGTGACCCCCCGACGAGCTCGTTCCAATGAGGGGTCACATTTTATGGTTTTGTTGAAATTTTTTGAAAAAATTTAAAAAATGATATTTAAAATAATAAATTTTGATATCGTCTGCGTTGGGTAAAGGGTTAAGGTTTAACAACACATTAACAGCCAAGGTCATATCATGTCAGTGGTAGTTTTACAGGTGGAGGTAGCTGGAGTACCCGGAGAGAACCAACGAGCAATCAGGAGCGGGTGCCAGCTCCCTAACCTTGTAACTCTGCACTGCAGCACAGGTATGGTTAGATTGTTTGAAGACATGCACACCATCGATGTGCAGTACACCTTTGTACATGGTATCATTGTACCCCCATGTGGACAGTCAGGGTTAACTGGTAGTGCGCTGGAAGCCCATATTGGGACTTTATTCTGAAGTGCAGGTGCGCCAACTTCAAATTCAGTTGCTGTGCTTCAAATTATCTTTCAAGTGATATTATTTAGTCTGTTAGGATTTGCCTAGTTACAATTTATGGGAGAGTGCCCACAGGCACTCTCCCATAAATTGAAACAAGGCAAAGACACATGAACAAATTTTGATAGCCAAAAATAATTTAGCACTCTACCAGTTAAGTGCCTTGCCCAAGGGCACAACACTGGAGTCCGAATCAGTTGCTGACACGGTCACCCATCCAAGGATTAACCGGGCTCGATGTTGCTTAATTTCGGTTATCTGATGAGAACCGGTTACCAATATTTTCATATATTAGATGTCACGTGACTTTCCCGCGTGCTGATTGGTTGAACAGAAACACCCTATTTTTCAATAGTTCATCAGCAAAATCGCACAGACCTACTATCATTTTTGAAAAAAGAATAGTGCACGGTAATAGTGCACGGTTATAAATAGTAACATTTGAATTCGCTTAGAAAATTCCATTGAAGCGTAAATACTTTACAAGACATCTCGTCCCATATACATTATTACATTTCCCTTATAAAAAAGTACCATGGTAAACCATGGTAAATCCCAAAATACCCTGGTAATACCATGGTATACCATGGTATTACCAGGGTATTTTGGGATTTACCATGGTACTTTTTTACAAGGGTTAGTGTGGAGAAGTAAAAATATGTGTATCAAAAGTGATGTTTGTAGTAGTGTTGGGGGCGGGGAGGGGGTTAATTGAATAATGGTATTGTGTTTCTTGGGGTTTTGGTTCTCTACCTCTCTATCCCAGAACTATGAGTGGCAGAATTAACTTAGTTTACCTGTTTAAACCCTGAACCATTTCTTTTCTCTTTGGCTGTGAATAAGAATATTATCTTGCATATATGACCGATGAAGAACCCCCCCCCCCCCCCCCCACATATGCCATATTACCAGCAAGGGAAGCTTTAGTTTAGCAAGATTTTGTTCATAAATAATTGTTTTGTTACAATTTATTGGAGTGTGCCAGTCAGCACTCTCCAATAAATTGTAACAAAACAATTTTATGTAAACATTTATTTTCTCTTGCTAAGAAAACCAAAAGTCTATGCAAAGTGTAATAAAGCCATTAAAGTGGCTTTCAGCACTTTTCAATAGAGCCATGATAGTGGCTTCTAGCATTCAACCAGTTAACCCTTTACCTAACATGAAAAGCAGACGACACTTGCAAAAAAAATTCTTGAATAACTAATTTTTTTCATTTTTTGTCTCAAAAACATAGGTTATGACCCCTCGTTGGAATGAGCTCGATGAGCTCGTTCCAACAAGGGGTCATAACCTATGTTTTTGAGACAAAAAATGAAAATATTTCGAAAATTAATTGGCGATTTTTGAGAATAGCGCTGGCCGGTTTTGGCCGTTACGTTAGGTAAAGGGTTAAGTGTTATCCTTGTCCATACGTACTATTATGTACATCCCCCTGAATATGGTTTCCGGACGATAACTTCAGTTTGACTAAACAAAATGAAACAAATTTTATACATAAGTTTATTACCACATAATACAGGTTGGGATTGATAGTGGGCTTCGTCCTGATATTTTTGGGCACAGTCATGGCCCTTTTTCAACTTAGAAAACATGTTGGTATTGGTTTCTAGATGATACCATTAGTATGACTGAACAAAATGAAACAAAATTTTATACGTAGGTTTATTACCACATAATACAGGTTGTGCTTGACAGTGGGCTTGGTCCGTTATTTTTTTGCAGAATTATGGCCCTTTTCTAACTTAGAAAACATGTTGATATTGGTTTCCGGATGATAACTTTAGTTTGACTGAACGAAATGAAACAAAATTTTATACATAGGTTTATAACCACATAATACAGGTTGGAATTGATAGTGGGCTTGGTCCGATATTTTTTGGCAGAGTTATGCCCCTTTTCCAATGTAGCAGACATGTTGATATTGGTTTCTGGATGGTAACTGGAGTTATAGGTGCCCGCGATTTCAATCAAACTTGAAATATAGCTTATTGTAGACAATATTCCAGACAGGTTTGGCTTTGAGAGTGGTGCAATAATTTTTAATCTGTGTTATGGCCCCTTTTGGACTTTGTTGACCACTAAATATACCTTACCATAAAGCGGGTATGGCCCCTTTTGGACTTTGTTACTCGTTTACCTAACATGAAAAGCAGACGACACTTGCAAAAAAAATTCTTGAATACCCGGTAGATATTTTTTTTCATTTTTTATTTCAAAAACATAGGTTATGACCCCTCATTGGAACGTTCCAATGAGGGGTCATAACCTATGTTTTGGAAAATTAATTTGCGATTTTTTAGAAAAACGCTGGCCGGTTTTGGCCGTTATGTTGGGTAAAGGGTTAACCACTAAATATACTTTACCATAAAGCGGGGGCATCAGTGTCCCATGGACACATTTGGTGGACTGCTGTATTGGTGCTATGGTTTAACCCTTTACCCAACGTAACGGTCAAAACCAGCCAGCGCTATTCTCAAAAATCGTCAATTAATTTTCATTATTTTTTTCATTTTTTGTCTCAAAAACTTAGGTTATGACCCCTCGTTGGAACGAGCTCGTCAAGCTCGTTCCAACGAGGGGTCATAACCTATGTTTTTGAGACAAAAAATGAAAAAAAATTAGTTATTCAAGAATTATTTTTGCAAGTGTCGTCTGCTTTCCATGTTAGGTAAAGGGTTAAGGGAAATTAAGATTACACATTTATTAGTTCAATATCAACAAAGTTAAATGATTAGAAGCTCATGCTTGGTAGTAAGGGGGGGGGGGGGGTGCATAGCCACCCTTGGCTTTGCACTTGTTATTTTTTAATTATACATTGTTGGTATCTAGAGGAAGCTTCCTTTCGATTTTGGACGAGTCAGCTGAACCAAGATGGCTGCCAGTGGCCACTTCATTATGGCTTCCATGGTGGCCATCTTGAATTTGGTTTCTGTCCAATAACTAATGAATACTGACTTGATTCAATTTATATTTATGGGTATGCATTATGGATGTCTAGAGGAAGCTTCCTTTTGATTTTGAATTAGCTCGCCAATTCAATATGGCTGCCATGGTGGCCATATTGATTTTGGGTTCCATCCAATAACTAAAGAATGCTGACTCAAATCAGTTCGGATTTGTTATGCATTATTGGTGTCAAGAGGAAGATTCTTATGACACCATCGGGGCATATGCCATGCTTTGCATTGCTCTTGTCTCTGTTATGCGCCTAACCCTGATTGCACAGCCTTAGTGAGTGTTCCTTTTCATGTAGTGTCACTGTGTGTGACATGGCAGTAACCATTGTTTTATAACCTGACAGTACAGTGGAACCCTGTTAATTGAATAGCCACTTTGCCAATGAAAATTATTCAATTAACAGGAGTATTCAATTAACAGGGATTGCATCACTTTCCTGTATTCTAGAGACTTAGCATTTATTCTATTAAATCTTGTTTGACAGAGCTCCATGAGCTCTGTCAAATAAGATATAATAGATTAAATGTCTGTATTGGATGTACTGAGACCAAATAGGTCTATAAACAAAGGAAAACTGGGGAGAGTCAGGGTAATTTCTCGACATGTTAAAGATTTTTTATTCAATTAACAGGAGTTTACTCTATAACCAATATTCAATTAATAGGTCAAATTTGTACTGGAGGTATGGTAAATGGTTTTGTGTTGGGAAATTATATTCAATTAACAGGGATATACAATTAAGAGATATCCAATTAAGTGTGCTCCACTGTATAACTAACCTGTGCATTTTACACAGATAGTCACACTTTCTAATTATGAAAAAAAATAATTTTTAACTGAGTAAGTAACCTTGTGCACTGCACAGGCTAAACGTAAATCTCATCTATTTCAACTCTTTACCCAGTTCACATGGCCAAAACCAGCCAGTAGTATTCTCAAAAAGCAGTCAAACTCAGCGTATGATCTCTCATTGGAATGAATTGTGGAACATATTTTTAGTCGAGTTTTGACAAAGTCAAACTCGACTTATAGTTTGATGAAGTGCCGGGTGTGCGGCGGGCAGTGGGCGGCGGGCATAAACAATTGGTTTCTGGGCAATAACTTTAGTTCTATTTGACGCACCTTTACCAAACTTACACCAGAGGTTACCCTACAGGAAAGGAAGACACCTATCGATTTCAGAGTCTCGTGTCCCAAGGACAAGGTCACTGTTACTATAAATACAATATTTTGTGACAAATTGGTTTCCGGGCAATAACTTTAGTTCTATTTGATGCACCTTTACCAAACTTATACCAGAGGTTACCCTACGGGAAGGGAAGACACCTATTGATTTTGGAGTCTCAGACTCCAAGGTCAAGGTCACTGTTACTATAAATAGAATATTTTATAACAAATTGGTTTCTATTTGAAGCACTTTTACCAAACTTATACCAGAGGTAACCCTCTGGAAAGGGAAGACACCTATTGATTTCGGAGTCTGGGACTCCAAGGTCAAGGTCACTGTTACTATAAATAGAATATTTTGTGACAAATTGGTTTACGGGCAATAAGTTCAGTTCCATTCCGTGTATCTCAACCAAACTTATACCACAGGTTACCCTATAGGAAGGGAAGACACCTATTGCTTTCGGAGTCTGGGGACCCAAGGTCAAGGTCACTGTTACTATCAATAGAATATTTTGTGACAAATTGGTTTCCGGGCAATAACTTCAGTTCTATTTGATGCACCTTTACCAAACTTACACCAGAGGTTACCCAAAAGGACAAGAAGACACTATCGATTTCAGGTCAAGGTCACTGTTGCTACAAATAGCTTATTTCTTCAGAATTTAATGTCAAAACTCGACTTCTGGATCTGTGATCCTCTTGCTGGATTTTTTGTTAATTCCAAAAATGAAAACATATCCTTAATTTCAGCTAATGGCCTGTTTGTTTCACTTTTATTTTTTTCAGAACAATAAAGGTGTTGAAAGAGTTTTGGCATTAGTAGAGAAAACTTGTGGAACTGTACATGAAGATCAGTTGGACAATAGTGCATTCTGTTTTGAAGAAGCCAACCTGCGTAAGAGAGATTTCATATCTTGTACTTTGAATAATGTTATTGACTGATTTTATTATATGCTAGCCTGTGAATTATCACAGATTATCTAAAAGATATTTCTCGATATCCATTGACTCGATGTATGTAGAGGAATATCTGTCAGTAGCTTCCTAAATGATCTCACTCTTGTGCAAGTGAAAAATAATATTTTCAGGTCCACATGATGAATTTTTTCAGTAGCTTCCTAAATGACATCACACTTCGGCGCAAGATGTCGCCTTGAAGGAACGATAAGCTGATCTTTGTTATAGCTTTGAAACATTCGCATTTTGGGTTGAATTGGGCTGAATATTGTGCAACAAAATGTCTCATAAAATATAATAAAAAGGAAATCGACTATTTTTAGTCAGTATCGGGAATTATCTCATGAGTGTGGACCTGAAAGCTTAATTTTTCACTCACTCTTGCACAAGTGAAAAATAATACTTTCAGGTCCTCGTACATGATGAATTTTTTCAGTAGCTTCCTAAATGTCGTCACACTTAGGTGCATGACGTCGCCTTGAATGAACAATCAGCTGATCTTTGTTATTGTTTTGAAACGTACGTGTTTGCAGTGAAATTGGGCTGAATATTGCGGAGTGAAATGTCACATAGCATATAATAAGAAGAAAATCTACGCTATTTTAGTGAATATCAGGAATTATCTCATTCGTTTGGACCTGAAAGTATTATTTTTCACTCGCGCAAGCGCTCGTGAAAAATAAAACTTTCAGGTCCACTTTCCTGAGATAATTACTGATATTCACAAAAATAGCATAGATATCCTCTACAGTACGTGGAGAGTGGATTGTAACTAAATCACCTGCGGAGTGGAGTTATCACCCAAGCTATAACTTTTAAATTTTGTACATATCGCAAAAAACACAAGCAATGTTTCAGCCAGTGGACCGCTGCTGGTCCATTGGCTGAAACTTTGCTTGTGCTGGTTATGCTTTGCAACAAATTTGCAATTATTTCTTGTGTGGAATCTCCACTCTGCAGGTGATTTAGTGATAATACACTCTCCACGTACTGTATGTATCCTTTACTCAACCAAGCCTACAAATAAGAGGCCTACTGTGGTCATTGACAGGTACAATTTGCATTTTTGATTCGAGCTGGGAGGTTTTGATTTTTCAGATTCGGTTAAGGTTCGATTTCAGGAAAAAACCTATGTTTTGGTTCGGTTTTTTTCCTCGTGTTTGGAGCAGATATTAAAATAACACTTCATGCTCCTTAACTTGGAAAAAATCGTCAGTAATTTATACAAAATTACTCACCACAAAAGCCCTGCCTGTAAGTATTGCCATTGGGTTCTGCTTAACTTCCATGTGATCATTCTTTGGAGTTCAATGGGATCAGTTGCCAATCCTATTCAGTCAGAAAAAAACATAAATCAGGGTAAGAAAATAATAAAATTCATCCAAGGCCTAAAAAAATAAAAAATCTGTTTCTCAGGCCCTCCCGCATGGTTCTTTTGGCTGCCGCATGCTCTCTTTTTATAACCAATTTAACCTTAAAAAAAATAAAAATTAAATGGTTTATGTCTGATATTTTACCCAAGTTAAAAAAATTGATGAATTTGTCTCTTGAGTGCAAGAAGTCTTTGCAATGCTTTAGCATTGCAAAGCCTTCTTGCACTCAAGGGATAAATTCATCAATTTTTTTAGCATTGCAAAGCCTTCTTGCACTCAAGGGATGAAATACACCACCACCCATGCTATTCTGTAGATTATGAGGCCTAAACCTTGAACCAAGAACATGAACTTTTGATGGCAAAAAAGTAATTACTGAAATAAAAAAATAAAAAATAAAATAAAAAACCGCTCGCCCGCATGCAATTTCACAAATAATGGCCTGAGAAACAGAAGATCTACTTTGTCTGGCCCAATCAATGTTGTGTTCTGATTGTCACATTTTCTCCCTTGTTGACTTTCCCATGGACGAGCCAATAAGGGGGAAAATGTGACAATCAGAACACGTTGAATTTGTCCTTTTGCCAGATAGACTAAGTAATTTTATTATGACTCACTTTTGTAACATCAGTCGTGACTGGTTAATTTGACACCTTCTAAAAGTCATAGTACTGGAGTTTTGGGGCAAAACACGGGTACTATCAGAACGTTCTTCCCTGGAGACAAGAGAACAAAGAAAATGTAAGCTCCACTTCCATTGATCAGCGTTGATTATGCACGCTCTGACTGGAATTTCTCAACACCAAATGCTGGCGCCGTGTCCGTTTAACGTTTTTCGTCACCAATAGATACAAACTTACCAACAAATATGTCATCTTCATTGGGTGTGTTTTCAATTTTAACTGCAAACAATGAATTCAAAAGAATCAGAAATATTAAATACTCACGTGTTGTTCACCACTTCAGTGAATCCTGAATATGAGTTATGACTTCAATCAATTATATTTCCACAAGTTTAGTACTCCTTGACCTCACTGAGCCTCCACCTCAAGTTCAAAATAAATTGTTTCACACCACTTAATTCTAATAACTGTCGTCGCCCAAGAAACATGAATTTATATTCCATTAATTTATACCACTTATCACACAAGCATTAATAATGAATTATAACATGAACAGCATGATGCAGTTGTAAACACTGGCATTTGGTGAAATAGAAACTCCCAAAACGACGGCAGTTGAAAAAATATTATTTTTCAAAAAATGTCTACAAAACCATATCATGTGACCCCTAGTTAAATTTAGTGTGGTCTTCAAACCATTACTAAGACAAACATTCTATATTTCTTATCAACCTACTCACAATTGTTTACTTCAGGCTTGCACTACAGTGGAAGTCCCTAACTCGGATAAACTACTCTCTATTTTTGTCTTTCCCAAGCAAATTGGGAAAGAAAAGTGGTGCAAAAGCACCAATAAAAAATAAGCCAAAACTGGGTCGAGTGCAACCGGCGCAGACCCAGTACGGGACGCTCTCTCCCAAGTACAACTCCATGACTTCTGTTGCCAGTGCGCATGTACCATCTCTAAAGACTCATTCTTTTTATAATCTGTTTCATGTCGAGATGTTTTTGCACGCTTATCAGTGTTCCTCCAGCTCGATGTTTGATGATTCCTGATTCATTGTACCTCAGTGTATCCTTTGTATTCTCAGGAACAGTGTTTTTTTATATTCTCTTTTATATTATATGTCCATAATGTATATTTAATTGTTCTCTCTCGAGTCGCACGTGAATTTCATGTGCCATGCAGTTCGGACTTATATTATTTCACAATTATTGTAAATGCTCTTTTGCTAAATTTTCTAATTGTGTTAGAGTTAGGTGTCAGCAGGGTACCACTCCTACAGTTTTTCTTCTTTCTTTTGAGAGTAGTCATCCTGTTGTGTGGTTCCCGGTCGACCGTCTGGGGTCTTTGTTTCTGTCACCTTTCTCTCTTCTTTGGGGGTGTTCTGTTTTCTGATTTCACCTTCTCTGCTCCTCTCACCTCTATCATGCTCAGGACAATTCCTTGTGGGCAATGTCTGCTGCCAAAGCATGTGGACGATGTACATTCGTCTTGTTCCTCCTGTAATGGGTGTTCGGCCGAGCGGCCATGTGGTGTCTGTGGATCATGGTCATCCACTTTCTGGGCGTCTGGATCAGGACTCCACTTCCCTCGGGCTTTCCAAGCCCAAGTTTGCCGTCATTCCAATGACGACTCTGGAGTCCACGTTGGGCTTATCTAGAGAGATGCTTGGCATGCTTTCTCTCTCAGATCACGTCGTCTCAGCTTTGGCTGCTTATCTGCCTCCAGATAAGTTTGTCGAGGTACAGGCTCCTTTGTGTGTGCTGTCCAAGGCGCTTATGCACCTTACTCACACGCATGCCTGTAACACAGCTAATCTGGAATTAGTTCGAAGGGATGCTGTGCTGGACACAGGACGATCCCTTCCCGAGGAGCAGCGTGCTGCTCTTCGATCTGCCTCTTTGGCAGGTCCGCAACTTTTCCATGGTTCCGTGTCGACGGTCCGGGGTGACGTCCTACGTCATTCCAAAGATCAGATGCTGTTTCGTCAACTTGATCAGCCTTCTAGCGGAGGCAAGGGCCGTTCCAAGCCTAACAAGTACCCTTCTGCTTCCTCTGTGAAGCAAAAGGCTGGTCCTTCTGCCGCCGCCTCTACTTCTTACTGAAGGGGTAAAGGTAAGGGTCGGCAGAATCGAGGGAAGTCTCAGGATTCTTCATTTAGCAGAGGAGGTGGTTTCTCCTCTCGTGAGCCTCGTCAGGGCTCGAAATGAAGGTCCTCACCTCGACTCGTCCCAGGTTGGAGGAAGGATAGCAGAGTTTGCAGACCATTGGGCCACCATCACATCGGATCCGTGGGTGTTAGATGTTGTTCGGTCCGGGCTGCGAATATCCTTCCGACGGCACCCCACTCTGTCAAGGGTGCCTCTTCCAACCACAGTTCCTTCAGACGTTTTACGTCGGGAACTTTTGTCCATGGAGATTGCCAATCTCCTGGCAAAGGGGGCGATCGAGGTCGTCAAGAACATTCAGTCAGTGGGTTTCTATTCCCGCCTGTTCTTGGTGCCGAAGAAGGACGGCCGACTCCGACCGATTATCGATCTGAGTATCCTGAACCAGTCTATCATTGCTCCCAAGTTCAGCATGGAGACTTTCAGGTCGGTCCGCCAATCAATTCACCAGGGAGATTTCGCAGCCAGCATCGACGTGCGAGACGCTTACTTCCACATTCCGATGCATCGGGCGTCACGGAGGTATCTCAGGTTCGCTTTTCTGGGGCGAGTTTACCAGTTCAAGGACATGCCTTTCGGCCTCAACCTGGCTCCTTGGGCATTCACCAGACTGATGTCGCATGTGATAGCGTTCCATCGCACACAGTCCAGGGTGACTACTTCGGCATATCTGGACGATATCCTCCAGAGGCATTCCAATGCTGCCTTACTGGAGTCGGATGTCGCCACTCTGTTGAGCTTGCTCACGTCGCTAGGATTCAGAGTCAACGAGGAGAAGTCGGACCTGGTCCCTTCTCAGTCGTTTTGTCATCTGGGGATGTCTTTCCAAACCAAATTCAATTTGGTAGCGGTTCCCCAGGCCAAGGCTGTGATTCTCTCAGCTTTTGCTCTGACTCTGTCCCAGTCCATGTCCGGGACCGCTCGGAGTTTTCTCCGGCTAATCGGTCTATGCGGTTCGGTGATGGATCTCATTCCTCTAGGTCGGCTGCGTGTCAGACCTCTCCAACACTTTCTGCTCAGTCGTTGGAGGCCGAATGTAGATTCTCTGGATCAGGTGCTTCCGTTTCCAGACTCTCTGTATCCTCACCTTCTTCCCTGGACAGATGTTCAGTGGATTACGCAGGGTGTTCCACTGGACTTACCCACGTCCGATCGCGTTCTGACGGCAGATGCCAGCGATCTCGGATAGGGGGCGACGTTGGATCCTCTCGGTCTTTCCCTACATGGGATGTGGGACCAGGATCAAGCAGCTCTACACATCAACCAGAAGGAGCTTCTTGCTCTTCTTCTGAGTTTCAGGCAGTGGATCCCTCACCTTTCGAATCGCCAGGTCCTTCTACTATCCGACAATTCGACAGTGGTTGCTTACATTCGGAACCAGGGCGGCACGCACTCGGTTCCGATGTACGAATTAGCTCGGGATCTTCTACTGCTTTCTCAGGATGTTCACGCCGGAGTGGTTGTTCGTCACATTCCCGGTCGTCTGAACGTCCTAGCCGACTCCCTGTCCCGACAGGGCAGGGTTATTTCCACCTAGTGGATGCTTCACAGGGCAGTGTTCCAGTCGCTTTGCGATCTCTGGGGACGTCCCCACATCGACCTCTTTGCGACTCGTTGGAACCATCAGGTGGACACTTTCGTGTCCCCGTGTCCAGATCCTATGGCTTTTGCCGTGGACGCTCTGTCACTCGATTGGAACGGTCTAGTCGGCTACGCCTTCCCGCCGGTTCCGATTCTTCCTCAGGTTCTCGCCAAAATTCGAACCTGCAGTTGTCGAATCATTCTGATCGCTCCCCTGTCGCCTCAGCGGGTGTGGATCAATCAGCTCCGCTTGCTGATGGCGGCGGTTCCAGCACGTCTCCCACTACGTCGCGACCTTCTTTGTCAAGGTCGTCCGAGGAGGTTTCACATCGACCCGACTTCGTTGTGCCTTCACGCATATCTTTTGTCAGGTCCTGTCTCCTCCGTAGAGGTTTTTCGAGACGAGCAGTAGAGTGCATTTCTTCTTCAAGGAGGCACTCCACTGGTTTAGCTTATGCAGCTAAATGGAAGGTCTTCTGTCGATGGTGTGCTGATCACTCTGTTGATTATGCCAATCCTTCAATTTCACAGATTGCAGAGTTTCTGGTATATCTGTTTGATTCTCGGGGTCTCCAGCCTGTTACCATCAAGGGTTACAGGTCTATGCTTTCAGAGACTTTTTCTTATGTGGGGAAGCGTCGTATCGGCACTAATCCTTACCTCTTCAAGCTTGTTCGGCACTTTTCTTTGAAAAGGCCTCGGACTTTGCAGCTTACTCCACTATGGAATCTTTCGTGGGTGCTGCTTTGCTTGGGGGGGGGGGGGGGGGGGGGGGGCGCTGTTCGAACCTTTATCCCAGGTGGATATGCATTTTCTCACATATAAGCAGGGACCAGCCGTGAGGGCGACTAGGGCGATTAAGTCGCCCTTCTAAGCCCAAAGTCGCCTAGAAAAATAGTCAGGGCGATTACAAGTCGCCCTCTAAAAATTGGCCAAAATGAGAAAAGGCTGAACTGAGTGATGCGAGGTTTACATGAAAACGAGTATTTTCAAAAATTGAATGTGCTCGAGTGTGATAAATGGGCATTTTAATTCGTCAAATAAACGTCCATTTATTTGAAATCACACGACAAGCAATTGTCCATTGTCGCTTTTGGTGGATTTTTTTTATTTCTATTTTGTTGCGTTCCAGTCGGAGCTTCAAGTGTCAAAACGAAAATAGGTGACTTACGCGACTCAACAAAACAACCCAGTTTGAAAGTAGGTTACGTTGCTTAGGATGCCGAACGGACGTATTTTATAACACATTATTTTCATTTCGATTTGCTGACGACTGTTAACTGTTGGGCTGTCTATTCCCAGAAAAACACGAATGGAATTGAAACACATGAAAAAAAGCTTTAGTGATGTCAAGAAAAGCTTTGTACAGGACAGTGTGCATGTGGACGATCTTGAAAAAGGGTCCTTCTAAACATCGGAATGACATGAAATCACGCGGAATGACACCGGAATGCCATAAAAATGATGCGGAATGACATTTCTTTTACAAAATACTCGACCCCAGAATGTATTTTGTTTATTAACTAACAAAGTACCTCCCAAGCAACCTTCTTACATCTGGTCCTGTTCACACTTTCAGACTTAAGGAAATTATTAGCTTAGTAGACTTTGTTGAAAGGCAACCACAGGAGGGTGATGGGGGATTGGCACGAAGAAGAGGTGAGGGGTCATGAAGGAGAAGGTAGCAGTGGGGGATTTTCAGTCAATAATTGCATTGTGATTTTTTAACCTGGCACAGATGCATCATAGACAACTGGACCTGGATTATTTGTACGTTAATGGAGGACCATAAATTGAAAATATGAAGGGGCAGCGGGGGTGGTACATGAATATTCTTAATTTTCCCCACTTGCCTATGAAGTCTCCCTATTTTTTCTGGAGGGAGACTTGAAGTCTCCCTAAAATTCCCCCCTAGGCTGGTCCCTGCATATAAGATGGCTTTTCTGATGGCATTTGCTTCGGCCAGACGGGTTAGTGAGCTTCACGCCCTCTCGGTTGACCCGGCCTTTTTTAGGAGCTCTCCCAACAGTGTTACTTTTACCACTGATTGCTCCTTTTTGGCCAAGAATCAGTTACCAGATACTACTCCTCCTCCTATCTGTATCAGGGCTCTTCCTTCTGTTGAGGGTAATCGCCCTTTGCTCTGTCCGGTCTGTGCTATTCGCATTTATCTTGATCGGACACGCTTCATACGGAAAGACAGGAAACATTTTTTTCTGTCTCTCATTCCGGGTCGACAGAAGATCTCTCCTCAATCCATTTCTTGATGGATTTGTCTTGCTATTCGTACGGCTTATGGTTGTTTAGCAGCTGGCGATTGTATTACCAATCGTATTTCTGCCCACGAGGTGCGGGCACTGTCCACCTCTTGGGCTTATTCTAACTCCGTCAAGTTGTCGGATGTTATGCAGGCAGCCTACTGGAGAAATGCTTCTACTTTCTCCACCTTTTATTTGCGTCAGTTGCAAGAGCAGTCGGAGGACCTTTTTGCCCTGGGTCCTCTTTCTTCTGCTCAGGCTGTTGTGCCATTAGGCTTCTTGAAGGTCAGTTTCAGCCTTGTGCTGTTACTGCCCTTTTTCTGTCTGTGTGTCACACAGGCCCATATGTCTCTTTTCATTGTCCTTTACCAATGATTGCGACATTATGGTTTATAAGCCTCGGGACCTCTTCCTTCTGCTTCACGGTTCCAGTGCACTGGGGTTATGTGTGGGTTGGTTATGCGATTCCCTCCAGCCTTTTGTCTATTCAGCCTGAAGTAAGCAATTGTGAGTAGGTTGATAAGAAATCTAAATTTTATAGTAAATTTTCTTTCTTATTATACCTACCACAATTGTTTACATGGAGGCCCTCCCATCTTCTTTACAAGTAAAGAATCTTTCCTCCCCGCTGATCACATAACTCTAACATTGACGGATTCAAAAAGAATGAGTCTTTAGAGACGGTACATGCGCACTGGCAACGGAAGTCGTGTAGTTGTACTTGGGAGAGAGCGTCCCGTACTGTGTCTGCGCCGGTTGCACTCGACCCAGTTTTGGCTTATTTTTTATTGGTGCTTTGCACCACTTTTCTTTCCCAATTTGCTTGGGAATGACAAAAATAGAGAGTATTTTATCCGAGTTAGGGACTTCCACTGTAGTGCAAGCCTGAAGTATACAATTGTGGTAGGTATAATAAGAAAGGAAATTTACTATAAAATTTAGATTTCTATGTATGAAGCAGCATTACTCAAGTAGAATACCTGTAGTGGGCAGGGGGTGATATACTCATTCAAGCCTAGAAATATTTGTTTACAGTTTTTCTGCCACTTTAAGATGGAAAGTATAATTTATATTATAAATTTAGGGGCAAAGTATAAATTGACAAAACCACTTAAGTATTTGAATGGGTTAACCCTTTACCCATTGCAGACGTTATCAAAATTTATTATTTTAAATATAATTTTTTCAACGTACTGTCGATGGTGCTCATGTCTTCAACCAATCAAACCCTGCCTGTGCTGCAGTGCGGAGTTACGATGTTGGGGAGCTGGCAGCTACTCGTAGTTGATCTCCACATACTGTAGGTATTGGTTGCCCACCCAAGTGTATAATGGTACTCTTAAATTCTAAATTATTTAAGAACTGAAAATTGATTCTTGCAGGAGTTCATGAGAATCAAAACAGATTTTCGCAAATCTAGACAAATTAATTGTAAGGCCTGTTGAAGATCTTTTGGGGTTTCTGGATGATGACTTTAGTATGTATGTCAAGTTTGGGGTTTCTGGAGAATAACTTCAGTATGCATTCAGATAATTTTTTTTTAAACTTTCACATATTATCGAAAATGCTAAAATACAGGTCAGGTTCCTGGAGTAACTTCCCGGGACATAATGAAAAATGATACATTGTATGGTTTTGGAATGAAAACTTTAGTACAATACAGTCACCGTGGATTGAGTGTGATCCACACGTGGGCAGTGATGATCACGCATGCGTTTACCAGGTAATAAAACTCATCATCAGAAAGATTTTAATTAATGAAGCACCATGTTGTACCCAGTGCCGTATTAATTAATTTTTTTATGTTTAGGCCACACAAAGTAGATCTTCTGTTTCTCAGGCCATTATTTGTGAAATTGCATGCAGGCGAGCGTTTTTTTTATTTTATTTTTTATTTCCGTAATTACTTCTTTGCCATCAAAAGTTCATGTTCTTGGTTCGAGTTTTAGGCCTCATAATCTACAGAATAGCATGGGTGGTGGTGTATTTCATCCCTTAAGTGCAAGAAGGCTTTGCAATGCTAAAGCATTGCAAAGCCTTCTTGCACTCAAGGGACAAATTCATCAATTTTTAAATTGGGTAAAATATCAGACATGAACCATTTAATTTTAATTTTTTTTAAGTTTAAATTGGTTATAAAAAGAGAGCATGCGGCAGCCAAAAGGACTATGCAGGAGGGCCTGAGAAACAGATTTTTTAATTTTTTTAGGCCTTATTCCTATAATTAATGTTTGGAATCTTATATTAACCTATTCGTGGAAATATTGCCAAACCTGTGGAAAGTGCCCTGTCCACGGCGGACATACTGTATGTATTCAGACACTTTTTGAAACTTTCACATATTGTCAAGAATGTCAAAATACAGGTCAAGTTTGCATTTGGATACATTCACATTCTCTGTTCTATTACCCCAGACTTGGTGAAAATTAATTCATTTTCTGCCATCTGGATGATATCTTCATGCAGTCTGAATCCATATATTGTTTCGATATTTTCACATATTGTCTCGAATGACAAAATACAAGTTTAGTTCAAGTTTGGCTATATTAGCATTCTCCATTTTAGAGTTATTCCCCTTGATTAATGACAAATAGTACATTTTACGGTTTCCAGATGATATTTTTTTAAATTTCACATATTGTTTGAATGACAAAATACAGGTCATGTTTGGCAGTATTCACTTTTTCGTTTCTAGAATTATTCCATTTTAGTACTTTCCAAAGTGTGATTTACTGGGATTTCTTGGTTTGCTTATAAACGATAACTTAACAAGTGAATTATGCAATCAACAATTGGGTCATGTATCTGTGCGCGTGAACGAAGACGCTTTGCAGTGGGTGTAATAGGGACTTCATTGGTTTTTTTTAACCCTTTACCTAACATGAAAAGCAGACGACACTTGCAAAAACAATTCTTGAATAACTATTATTTTCATTTTTTGTCTCCAAAACATAGGTTATGACCCCTCATTGGAATGAGCTGGATGAGCTCGTTCCAATGAGGGGTTATAACCTATGTTTTAGAGACAAAAAATGAAAAAAATAATGAAAATTAATTGGCGATTTTTTTAGAATAGTGCTGGCCAGTTTGGGCTGTTAGTTAGGTAAAGGGTTAAATAATATAATTACCATTAATAATGAAAAGTAATAAACAGAGTAATCGCTTGACCGGACTGGTTACATGAAACAATTCATACGAGGCAAGGGCCTATATTATAAAACACTTGTGTGCATTCGCATTTAATGAAAAACAAAACATTTGATAGAACAGTGGAGCCCACTTAATTGGATATCTCTTAATTGTATATCCCTGTTAACTGAATATAATTTTCAAACACAAAACCATTTACCATACCTTCAGAACAAATTTGATCTCTTAATTGCATATGGGTTGTAGAGTAAACTCCTGCTAATTGTATATAAATTTTTGTAATATGTCGAAAAAATTACTGTGACACGCACCAAATTTCCCTTATTTATCAACCTTTTTGGCCTCACTACATCCACTACAGACATTTATTCTATTATATCTTGTTTTACAGAGCTCTATGAGCTCTGTCAAACAAGATATAATAGAATAAATGCTCAGTTTACCTCCAGAACACAGGAAACTGACCAAATCCCGGTTAATTGTATTCTCCTGTTAATTGAATAATTTTCACTGGCAAAATGGATATTCAATTAAGAGGATTCTACTGTATCAGGATTATAAGTTGTTTTATGGACGTGAACGGTGACTGCACTATTGGTGAGATTGTGGGGTGAATGAAGTAGAGTATGGGCATCTATTATGATGAAGTGCGGTAACATAGCCACTCTAGGTGTCTTTCTAGTTTCTAAATTCTTCTAAGTTTGCAATCTCACTACAATGTGACACCCCAAATATGAGCCCTAACCCTTTGAACCCATAGGCCTGATTTTTCAGTCCAGGGCATAATTTCATCCCATTTTTGTCTTATTAGAAGAGGTCTATGCATGGTTCATTGATGATAAAATAATAACTGCAGTCTGCAGCCAGACGGCTGCGAACTACTGTTGTTATTTTATCCTCCCTGTATATTGATATTGAACTAACCCATCTCACTGTAAATGTGTACAAAACCAATGCCATTCCAGGAATCGAGGTTTCAAAGGGTTAACATATGATGATACAGTAGAATCCTCCTAACTGAATATCCATTTTGCCAGTGAAAATTATTCAGTTAACAGGAGTATACAATTAACAGGGATTTGGTCAGTTTCCAATGTTCTGGAGGTAAACTGAGCATTTGTTCTATTATATCTTGTTTGATAGAGCTCATAGAGCTCTATCAAACAAGATATAATAGAATAAATGCCTGTATTGGATGTAGTGAGGCCAAAAAGGTTGATAAATAAGGGGAATTTTGTGCGTGTCACAGTAATTTTTTCCACATTTTACAAAAATTTATGTACAATTAACAGGAGTTTACTCTACAACCCTTATGCAATTAACAGATCAAATTTGTACTGAATATATACGGTAAATGGTTTTGTGTTTGAAAATTATATTCAACTAACAGGGATATACAGTTAAGAGATTTCCAATTAAGTGGGCTCCACTGTATCAAAATGTATTAGTTCACATACTATGTTTTCAACAAAACCTTATCAAGGGCATCCATGTTGTGCTGTAAGTGTTAATTGTTAATAATCAACTTTGTAGACAATGCACTGAATTCTTGGTATATAATTGATAAAGAGAAATATAGTGAGAAACTGATTCATTAAACTAAGCCTTGCAGACATGATCTATGGGCCTCAGTACGACATGGATTCTGTAGGAATATTTTGATCTTCTGTTCAGGTTGCCCCCCACAAGTTAGCTTGCTCTCTTTCCAAACCAATCATGCATCATCCTTGGCCTGATGGCTCCAGTGTATCCACAAAGAAGTGATATAGGTCAACGTGGGTTGTTAAATTTCTTTTGCATAATCCGAAATGAGGTCATGCAGATTTCTAGTTTTGCAACCTCTGCTTGTAGACGAGTGATGATTGTGTGTTATAGTACACTTTTTTAGCTCAACTTTGGGAAGCCAAATTTGATCTAATGCCATGGCCAGTTGTCCGTCGTCTGTCTGGCCATCTGTCCGTCAACAATTCAATACGGCTCGGGCTAGAGGCCGTATTTATGAACCGATCTTTACGAAACTTCTTGGGTACCTTTGTTATGACTGTGGGACGAGAACGAGTGTTTTTGGGTCCGATACGAAATTCAAGTTGGCTGCCAGCCACCATTTTGTACTGACAATGCAGAAATCTGTTTTTTGTACAGAACTTCCATATGAAAGTGCTGATTTGAATAAATTTTTGTATGAATGTTTAGTGCCATGGGATACATCACATATAATACAGGTTTTTTTCTCGTACGTAATTTATGCAAATTAGACTAACTTTGATGTATTTAGTGTTACTTTCAAGCACTGTAAGTGCAAATGCCAATACTGCTCGGGCTAGAGGCCGTATTTATAAACCGATCTTTACGAAACTTCTTGGGTACCTTTGGTATCACCATGGGACGAGAACGAGTGGTTTTGGGTGCGGTCCAAAATTCAAGATGGCCGATGGTGGCCATTTTGTACAAAATTAGGTGCAATCAGATTTTTGCACAGAACTTCCATATGAAAGTGCTGACTTGAATAATTTTTTGTGTGATTGTTTAGTACCATGGGATACATCACATATAATACAGGTTTTTTTCTCGTGTAGAAATTATGCAAATTAGATGAACTTTGATTTTTTCAGTGCTTCTTACACACAGTAAGTGCACACGTCAATACGGCTCGGGCTTGAGGCTGTATTAATCAACCGATCTTCACAAAACTTCTTGGGTACCTCTGTTATCACCTTGGGATGAGAACGAGTGTTTCTGAGTGCAGTCCAAAATTCAAGATGGCTGCCAGTGGCCATTTCGTACCAAAATTAGGTCTAATCAGTTTTTTGTACACAACTTCCATACGACTCAGGCTAGAGGCCATATTTATGAACCGATCTTTACGAAACGTCTTGGGTATCTTCGTTATCACCGTGGGATGAGAACGAGTGTTTTTGGGTGTGGTTCAAAATTCAAGATCGCCATCAGCAACCATTGTGTATCAAAATTAGTGCAATCAGTCTTTTGTACAGAACTTCTGTATGAAAGTTCTGATTTGAATAAATTTTTGTATGAATGTTTAGTAAAATGGAATACATCACATATAGTACGGGTTTTTTTCTCATGCAGAAATTATGCAAATTAGATGAATTTTGATTTATTTAGTGCTACTTATACACTGTAAGTGCACATGTCAATACGGCTTGGGCTAGAGGCTGGCTGTATTTATCAACTGATCTTCATGAAACTTCTTGGGTACCTTTGTTATCACCTTGGGACGAGAATGAGTGTTTCTGAGTGCGGTCCAAAATTCAAGATGGCTGCCACTGGCCATTTTGTACCGAAATTAGGTCCAATCAGTTTTTTGTCACAACTTCTTTACAGCTCGTATTTATGAACTGATCTTCATGAAACTTCTTGGGTACCTTTGTTTTTACCTTGGGACAGGAATGAGTATGTTTTGGGGTGCCTTTGTTATCACTGTGCTATGAGAACAAATATTTTGGGGGTTCAGTCAGACCCACTCTGGGACTCAAAGATTTCTTTTCTATTTAGCATCTGACTGTCACCCACCTTTACAATACTTTACCTTATCACTTTTTACAGGCTACGGCCAGTATTTATGTACAGACCGTTACAATACTTTATATGTACATTTGTTATCAGGTCATTACCTAGATGTTTGTCATTGCTGTGTCACATACACATGTGTACATGTCTTGACAAGTTGAGCTACAGTGTCATTGACACTTTCATTTGTACGTTGTACAGTAGAGCCCTGTTAATTGAATAGCCAGTTTGCCAGTGACAATTATTCAGTTAACAGGAGTATTCTATTAACAGGGATTTGATCACTTTCCTGTATTCTACATTGATACTGAGCATTTATTCTATTACATCTTGTTTGACAGAGCTCACAGAGCTCTGTCAAATAAGATATAATAGATTAGATGCCGGGACTGGATATACTGAGGCCAAATTGGGCAATATACAAGGGTAATTCAGTGATTGTCAAGGTAATTTCATGACATATTGCAAGATTTTTTACTCAACTGTTAGAGTGCTGGAAGCCCATATTTGGGCTTTATTCTGAAGTGCATGTTCTGCAACTTAAAGAGTTCAAATGCAGTGGCTGAGCATCATATTCTCTTTGAAGTGATATTATTTAGTATGTTTCAATTTGCCTTGTCACAGTTTATAGGAGAGTGCCCACAGGCACTCTCCTATAAATTGTAACAAGGCAAAGACATGTGAACAAATTTTGAAGGCGAAAAATAATTTAGCACTCTACCAGTTAACAGGAGTTTACTCTTATAACCTACTTGCAAATAACAGGGTAAATTTATATTGTAGGTATAGTAAATGGTTTTGTGTTTGGAAATTGTATTCAATTAACAGGGATATTCAATTAAAAGATATCCAATAAAGTGGGCTACACTGTATTGAAATACACTTTTAATATCGTTGATCCCACTTAACTGGATCTCTCTTCATCATACCTTACATCATAACGTGTTAGAACTCAGAAGGTTATGCTATATAACATGGTGGTAACCTACAGGAAAAAAGTGTTTTAATGCTTTTCCACCTTTTTTGCTAAGCCAACCAAGCTGTTAATGTCTTAATATAGCCCAGTTCAACAGCACGCCAAATGTTGTGGCTACCCATCAAATACACTACAGTCACCGTGGATTGGTCATAATCCACACATCAGGACAGTGAATAAAAATCACCGTGAAAATTTTAATTAATGAAACACCGGCTGCTGTTCAGGCTTGGCAATTTCAGGAGAGCGATTTTTTAGCTCTCCTTACTGCCCTCCTGAAAGAATTAAGGAGAGCGAAAAATTGCCCTCCTAAATATTTTGGTCTGGGATGATTGAGATTACATGTATTATGCTCACATTAAATTTTTGTTGTAAAGCAAAAATGTAATTTAACTTCGAAGTCACATAACATCACGTAATTGTCCCCCGACCCTTCGGGGGACTATTGTAATCATCAGTGTCCGTCCATCCGTCCATCCATCTGTCCGTGCGTGCGTCCATCCATCCGACCGTCATACTCTTGTCCGGATGATAACTTTAGTTTGGATGATTTTACTGAAACTAAATTTGGTATGTGTCTTACTTGGGTGGAAATGCAGGTCAAGTTCAAAAATGGGCATGCTCCACTGATTTCTACTGGATTTATTCCCCTTTTTCGACTTAAAAAATACAGTTTTTGTGTTGTCCGGATGATAACTTTAGTTAGGATCATTTGATTGAAACAAAATTTAGTATGCCGCTTATTTGGGTGGAAATGCAGGTCAAGTTCGAAAATGGGCACGCTCCACTGATTTTTACTGGATTTATTCCCCTTTTTCGACTTAGAAAATACGGTTTTTGTGTTGTCCGGATGATAACTTTACTTTGGATCATTTGATTGAAACGAAACTAAGTATGTGGTTTAATTGGTTGGAAATACAGGCCAAGTTAAAAAATGGCCATGCTCTGCGAACAAATTGCATCCTAACAGCTCCCTTGAATTTGCCATCTTGGTCGGGGGACCGGGGGCGTTGCCCTTGTTTCATTTTGAAAGTGGTTTAGTGGTAAAAGGTAATGGCTGCAACCATACCCAAACACAGTTGCAATCATTTGAAGCAAAATGGGTCACAGCAATATTTTTTTTCTGTCAGTTTCAAGTTCAACAACTGACATCACAGTTTGAGGAGTAATTATTCAAGGAATATTGACACTATAATATACTACCATTACTACTATCCTGTCACTTGAAGCACTTGCACTAGGATGTGACTGTAGATTCAAGCAGACCTGTTGTCCAAGAAAGTCATATGCCTACCACTACCACCTTCAACCCCCCTTGGGGGGTTGAAGGTGGTAGTGGTAGGCATATGACTTTCTTGGACAACAGGTCTGGGTACACACACAGGTCTTGTCAAGTGTGTGTTCGGTTGTTGAGTGAGACATCTAGATGTCTAAGAGATTTCGCTTTACCTTAGTAAAGTTAATAAAATCACTGATGTAGTCTGTTGGTTTCAGTTTCAATGAGTTCGTTCAACTGGATACTTAAAATGCTGTGTAAAGCTAATTGCTCTCCTAAGCTGGTTGAGGAGAGCGATTTTTTGCCCTCCTGCATTTTTCAGAATGCCAGGCCTGGCTGTTAGTGTCTTCTTATAATCTAGTTCTACAGCTCTCCAAATGTTGTGGCTACCCAGCACATACACTACAGTCATCGTAGAATGCAGTTGTAATCCACACGTGGGCAGTGATGTTCACGCATGCATTTACCAGGTAAAAATCATCAGCAAAATTTTAATTAATGAAGCACTGGGTTGTACCTCGTGTTCAACCGATTGCCAAAAATGGCCGCTGACCGATTACAGATTATTTGAGCTCACAATTGGCCAATTCCGATGTCGATTCCTATTGTAATGCATTGTACACTACTAGCAAGTCAAAGCCCAAATGAACTACCTTAAATTGAACTTATTTTACAGGTTTACAGCTGTACACTACTAGATGAGTTGAGACTCGAAAGAACTACATTAAATTGAACATATTTCACAGTGTTAAACTCTGTTGACTCAGGTCCAGTAAAATTAACAGCTGTGCACACTTGGGCAGTAAACGTAGCTCTCAGAGCCACGTTTACCACCCAAGTGTGCACAACTGGTAATTTTTACTGCAACCAAAGTCAATGGAGTGCAACCTTCACTTTTTTGGTATGAACTAGTGATTGCTGCAAGTACGCTCAATTGTAAGCATTATATGTATATCCTATAAAGGGGCGTCTAGCGAGATTAAGAATACACATTGTGGTGGTTTTTCAACTTTATTGAATGGTATCATTTACATCATTTTACATTAACAACTGTACAATTGCAGAAGATAATAAGATGTGGTTAATGAATCATCACAAAAAATGCTTGGCAACAATTGGTTGAACCGATGTTCCAGGAGCGATTGCTGTTTTTATCCGATTGCCCACAATCAGCTAATTGGGGTGGCCGATTCCGATCATCGGTTGAACACTAGTTGTACCTGGTGCTTCATTAATTTAATTTTTGATGATTATTCCTGTAATTAGTGTTTGGAATCTTACATTATTGTGTTTGTGGAAATATTGCCCACCTGTGGAAAGTGGGCAGTCCACGGTTGCTATACTGTAGAGGAGTAGCTATGACTTTGAATAGTTTTGATAGCTGAACTAGTTTTAACCCTTTATCTAACGTAATGGCCAAAACCGTCCAGCGCTATTCTCAAAAATCGCCAATTAATTTTCACTATTTTTTTCATTTTTTGTCTCAAAAACATAGGTTATGACCCCTCATTGGAACGATCTCGTTGGATCGAGCTCGTCAAGCTCGTTCCAATGAGGGGTCATAACCTATGTTTTTGAGACAAAAAATGAAAAAAAATAGTTATTCAAGAATTATTTTTGCAAGTGTCATCTGCTTTTCAGGTTAGGTAAAGGGTTAACAGAAAATTGTCACAAACATAAATAGCAACAATTAATGTTGTTGTCAGTCACTTTGGCAGATATTCTGTTTAGTTGTAGAAGGTATGCCACTTTATTACATTCCTCAGTTCGTTATGCATTGAATTTAATGTTGATTAAAAAGTGGTAATGTCACGAGTGAATTATGTCACTTCAATAGTAACTTTGGAACGACTGACGTATATAAGCCACGCCCCCACCGATTTGTTGATGTTTTGTTTTCCAGTTCCACATCAGTTAATTAAAATGAATTTTCCTTCTGAATATTTTTAAAAATTCTTTCTTTCCTCTGTGAACAGGTTCGTTAGCGCAGTTGACAAAATCCAAATAGAAATGTTTTATCTTATGGCTGAATGCCATTCCCCAAATGCGCCTGGAACACCACATAAAATAGTAAAATATCGAACGAAAGTCACAAAAATAAAACTGGGCCATTTCCATTCGAAGATTTGACACAGAAAGTGATGTATTCATATGCACTAATTTCAGAAGTATTTCAGAGTTGCATTTGCGAATATTTTGTGTTGAATTATTTTTAATGAAAGACATTTTGGTCTAAAATGTCATTTACTAAAGAGAGTGACCCATTCTTACGGCAAGTTACAGTATATAATTCTCCTTGAGACAGGACTATTTTGTATTTCCTTCCTGCTAAATTTTAGAAATGTTTCCGTGTTTACACTAAATAGGATTATATCTGACAATAGTTTGGGTTGAATTATTATAGTAAAAGACCTCTTTATTCCAAATGTCATGTAATAAACAGAGTAATCAATTTGTTTTGAGCGTTACGGTAAATAATTCATCTCGAGACGGGACTGTTTCCTAAATCACTCGGGCTATGCCCTCGTGATTTACTCACGTCCCGTCTCTCGATGAATTATTTACCGTAACGCTCAGAGCAAATTGATTACTCTCTATGCAATGTGCAACCATTCAGTCAAGTCAGTCCCAAAAGGTTTTCTGGTCTGACTTGTAAAACAATCACCAAAGCTTGGAGTGGAAATTGTCTGAAATAGGAAAAAAGGCTATAAACGATTCACTATATATAAGCTTGACTTTATCCTTAAACGCCAATAAATAAATAGATAAATACATAAAACACCAAACCATTTATCATACCTCCATTACAAATTTGAATTGTTAATTGCATGTCTAGTGGGTGGAGTAAACGCTTTGTTAACCAAATAAAAGCTCTTGTAATATGTTGATGAATTGTCCTGGTGTTAGAATGCATAGTATAGAAAATAACGTATAGTGTAGAAACGACTATAGTGTTGAAAAAATTCGACATATAGTGTAGAAATTTTCCCAAAGTATAATGTCCGTTGAATTTAACATATAGCAAAGAAAAAAATTAGACTTTGTGAGTGGTTATAAAGCAAACAATTTTTATATGGAAATTTTTTCAACCCAAATTTGTGTTTGTTACTTCCAAGCGACTCGCTCGAGTTCACACAGATGGGTGTACAATAATAAGAATGCAGACTGGACTGCCCTGTACCAGTCTGGTCTGGTCTGCAGTGCAGGGGTGAACCAGACCACTGCCGTTGGACTGCTCCACCCATCCTGGTCTGGTATTTTGTGGGCCAGTACACTTTTTTTGTGTATTGATATACATTTTTTCTCAATTACAAAGTAGTTCATGAAAACACTGGATACCAACCATAAAAATATTTGGTAACTGCATGCAACTAAATAATCAAATAGCATCTACATTGAAAAGTACCAGTATCAGGTTAGAGCTGTCTTTCCAAAGTAATGAAAATGATTAAATGTTATAAAATCAGTTTATCTGTAACTCCGAGTTTTCAACCGGAAAATAGTCTTCTTGTGACAATATTAAAATATCAGTTTAAAAAATTTTTTTCATGAAACATGTTTTGGATGTATATTTATTAAATATACAACAACAAAAAAAAAAAAAACGATGACACAATATGTAATCCTTTTAACATTTGAACTTCGGCAAATATATGAGCCAAACATTTTAATGTGAAACTGATGTTTTCTGTGATGCCATCTTTATGGCAGTGGTGACTAGGTTAAACCAGGAGAGTGGGAAGTGGTAGGTTGGGTAGAGATTGTCACTGGGTGGCAAAGGTGATCCTGGCCTGAAATTTGGAACTGGACTATAACATATTGGCCTAAAAAGATAAAAAAATGTACCTAAATTTTCCCGATTTAGTGCAATGTTTGCCTGAATTTCTGTGATAGTCAAATTATTAGAGGGGTTGCCCCCACTCCCGGCCTGTGCATCTATGAGGTGAGTGGGGAAAGGGGGGGGGGAGTCTTTGGTTCGGAGATTTTACAGAGAAATCTAGCAATTCACCTCAGAAGTTGCATAAAATGAGTAACCCCTGTTCGAAAGTAAGCTCCCATATATGATCCAGTATTTCCATGAAAAATTTAGTTTGCTATGCAGTATATAGGGGAACTGACTATTCGTCAAGAAGGACCATTCGTAAGGACAAAAAATGAAAATATTAATAAATAAATAAAAATTAACTTCACATTGGCATTTCACTGATGTCTTGAGTACAGTAAAACCTGTCTTGAGAGACCACTGTCTTGAGAGACCACATCTACCAGGCATCGATTGGTTTTACTCTGTAATGGACCTGCTATGAGAGACCACCTGTCTTGAGAGACCACCTGTCTTGAGAGACCATGAAAGGTATGGTTTCACGCACCGAAGGCGCACAGGGACGGTATGGGGAACAGGCCCCTTTCGACACTAAATGACTGTAGATGATCAATTCTCACATGTCTAGGTGTGTTGAAGGAGGAATGGGCTCAGTTACTCGGCAGGTGTCACTGGTTGCGGCGTGATGGTCTCTTTGGCTGATGTTGGTTGAACCCTCGGGTGAGGACCAGTGTGAGAGGTTGGGTCCTCTCATAAAGGTACTACCTCTCCCCGAGGGTGAAGTGGTTCTAGGTTTTCAGACGAGTAGATAGGATTTCAGGCAAGTAAAGTCTGCCAGTTCGAGGATGATTTTGAGAGATGGCCATCACTGGCAAGTATAATCTGCCTCAGGCAGTCTCTGTTTGGTTGGACTCTTTGACAACAACAACGACCCCTTTCAGGGACCACCAGAAAGAAGACCCGAACTACCCTGGTTCGGGGCAGACCTGCATTGTAATCCTATTGGGTTGGGACAAAAGATGCGCAGTGCACTTACAAAATGGGGCAGAGGCGGGATGCATGACCAATGCTCGCCTCCCTTAAAGTGGTCGACCACTTTTGGGAATGGAGTGGAGGTTGTTCAGGAACCATGGGGGTTACCATTTCCATAACGGTTAAACTGTCCATAGCGGTTATTGGGGTGCTGGTCAAAAAAACATCTTCTGTGTACCTGCTTAAAAGAAGAAGGCAGAATTAGTTTTCATTAGAATATGTAAAAATGTAAAAAGGTAAAAGTAGCACATTTTGTTCAATTTATGATTTAATCTTTAGCTGAGTTGGTGAAGACAGCCCTTTTCTGGTAGAAGGCCACAGTTAAGCTGTTAATCTGCCTATTAGCTCACCTTCTCGTTCCCTATTTGTCCTCAAGCATGTTTAGTTTTTAAACCTGATGTAATCTTAGTTGAGTCGGTGAAGGTAGCCCTTTCTGGTAAAAGGCCACAGTTAAGCTGTTAATTTGCCTGTTAGCTCACCTTCTCGTTCCCTAGTTTTACTCGAGCAGTTTTAGTTTTAAACAGTCTTGGAACGTGATCTAATTTTAGTTGAGTCGATGAAGGCAGCCCTTTCTGGTAGAAGGCCACAGTTAAGCTGTTAATCTGCCTGTTAACTCACCTTCTCATTCCCTATTTATTATTAAGCGTGTTTAGTTTTTTACAATGTTTAATCGTGATGTAATTTTAGTTAAGTCGGTGAAGGCAGCCCTTTCCTTGGGGGGTGCCTGTTTCAAGGGGGACACTGTCAGACATTTCATTGTTCACTCTGACTTTAATTTCGCGATCATTTAAGAAAGAGGATAGTAATCTGAGCAATTTTATGGGGAGTCTCATTTTTGATAATTTGTAGCGCATTCCGTTGTGCCAAACAGAGTCGAATGCTTTTTTGACATCTAACAGGACTGCCGCACCTATTTGCTGATTGTTGATCGTGGTTTTCATTTGGGTGACTAGTCGGTAGACATGCTCGATGTCTTTTTTGCAGTTTCTATAGGCTCTTTGCCATTTATTGAAAAAATCGTTGTCTTCGAGGTGCCCCCTGAACCGATTGGTAAGGATTCATTCAAATGTCTTACCAATGCAGCTGAGGAGGCTGATTGGGCGGTAGCTGGCTGGATCGGAAGGGTCCTTGTCAGGTTTTGGTATCATGACACCGATGGCTTTTTTCCAACATTTGGGAAAGTAGCCATGGGTGAGGCAAGCATTGAACAGTTTGTTTAGTTTTTTGATTGGGGAATTTTTGCTTTGTTTAAGAATTTTGTAGCTCACTTCGTCTTCGCCGGGTGAGGACGAATTTTTGCATTTTTTAATGATGTTGATGATTTAGTCATTGGTGATGGGGGTGACGAGGTCATCGTCATCCCCGTCTTCTGGCTCGTTATCGAATTTGGGGTCACGGTAGATATCAGGGTGTGCATTGATGAAGTCGTCAATTGTGTTTATGATGGCGTCATCATTGCCCGCGCCTTGATACGGGCGATGCGTTTTTCTTTGGAGATCGGCAAAAGTGTCGGCCTTGTCTTTGTCGGTGCGCATAAAGGTACCGTCTTCCCTTTTCAGAGGTTTAGCAGCGGCTTTGCCGCCCTTGTTTTTTTTGCCCCGTTAGGATTTTGAAAGAGTCCCAGAATTTTTTAGCATCTTGGACCCCATTTAGATTGGCTGTTACCTTTTCCCAGGCAGTTATATGTTTTTTTGAGGTCAGCTTTCTTACCGGGGTCAGTTTCGGTTTTAAGAGCGTGAAGAGCTTTCCATTCAGTTTTGATTTGTGACAGTGTGTCGCCCGAGATGGTATTTCTCCAGGGGCGCACTTCTTCTTTTGGGCATATTTCGTTTAGGGTTGAGTTAATGATTTTTTCTATGCCCTCGCATTGGGTTTCGAATTCTGCTGTGTTGGATGGGGGAGTGTTTGTGAGTTTGACATCGATGATATCGCGGTGCAGTGAGGCATGGACCAGGAGGTGATCGCTGCATAAGTCATCATCGCCGACCCAGTGGTCATCAATGTGGTTTATCAGAGAGTCACTGGCGATAATTAGATCGAGGATATCAGATGAAAATAGTGGGTTGTTGCTGATATAGGTTGCTGAGTTGTCGTTCATAACCACATGGAGGTTATGTCTTTTTGTTATTTCGAGTAGGGCTTCACCGTTGTGGCTGGTTTTGTTGCAGCCAAAGTACAGGTGTTTGGCATTGAAGTCGCCGAGGAAAATGCAGTGTTTGTATTTCCTCGTAAAGAAATCAAAGACAGTGTCAGAAACAATTTTGCTTGGGTCGTTATAATAACAAACAATAGCGATGTTTTTATTGTCGACTGTGATTTCAGTTGCAATCACCTCTGCATCGAGGTGATTTGTTTTTATTGTTTTAGTTTTGATGTTCTGCTTTATTAGAAGAGCAACGCCGCATCCTTTTGGGATTTGGCGGTCTCTTCTAATAGTGCTGAACCCACTTACTGAAAAATTTTTGCTGGGTTGAATCCAACTTTTGCAGATACAGACAATGTCTGTATCTTCGAAATATCGGCTCTTTTGAAGTTTTTTATTGTTAATGCTTCTAGCGTTCCACATGGCTATTTGTAACTTATTCATGATGTGGGTTTGTGTTTAGTTGCAGGGTATTAGTTGTTGATTTTCCTGGAGCATTTAGTCAGAGCTGATAGCGGCTTTTATTAGTGATTCCAAGATGTTAGTTTTGAATAGTTGCATTGCCGACTGGCTGACATCTTGACAGATGTCAGACAGCTTAGTTGTAACGTGTTTGTTTAACACGGAGTAGAGGGATCTGGCAATAAGGGGGCAGACGGTGTGAGGTGATGACGCATTATTGGGCTTAATGAGATTAAGGTGTTTCAGTTCAATGGCGGTTTTTACTTTTTTGAAATGGGGACACCCTCGGTAGCAGCTGAGGTGACTTCCTTTACAATTGGGGCAAGAGGAGGTCTTCAGCTTGCATGATTTGGTGAGATGAGGATCTCCGCATTTCATGCAGGCTAAGTTACCTCTGCATTTATTGGCGATATGTCCGAACTTCTGGCATTTGTGACACTGTATAGGCGTGGGGGAGGTTTTATATTCCTCCCCTGTGTGTCACCTGCCATTGATGTGTATCCCATTTTCGATGATTTTTGTTTTACCGGTAGCTTCCCTATTGGGGCAAATGACTTTGATTTTCCACGTGACCTTGCCCGTGGCTTTGGAATGAAATCTTTCCCATTTGCAGTTTTTTAGGCTTTGATTGATGGCTTCACCGGGTGTATCTGGATGGACCCTATGGTTCCAATGTTGGACTTGTTATAATAATGTCTTGTAATAATGTCTCTCTACAAACCCAGTCCCAGTCTCGAACAACAATCCTAACGCCAATTCTAATCTCAATCCCAATCCTAGGATGCCCCTCCAATACCAATCCCTTCCCTGCTTTCCTTCCTCGTTCCTCCTTTCTTCCTTTGCTCTAAGCTTTTAGAGAAACTTTTAGCAAAGTCAACAAAAATTGTCAATATGTTATAATACCGATATAGAACAGAAATTTAGGCACAAAATCAGGTATTTGCCCCCCCCCCCCCAAAAGGGTCCGGGCAGCTGTGATATACTACTTCCCTGGCAGGAGAGGCTACTGATGTTGGTAAAAATACCTTTTGTGTGAGCTGGCCATGCCCATGGTCTATTTTATGGGGAATCCCGTGAGATTCCGATATGGCTTAACAAAGTCCGGAATTTCCAGAATGTGACATCTTAGAATCATGTATGTGCATGAGACACCATGTATGATGTATCAGCATAGTGATGATGTCACAATATATTGAGTTACCAAGTGTATGAGGAGGTAAATGTATGGTTACTTGACATAAAATCCCCCATATGAGATCCCCCAGACTGGGTCCACCACCAGGGTCCACCCAATGGGGGTCAAAAAACTACTCATACACTACTGGCCCTGAATACCCGTTGAAAAATTGAAGACAACTTTTGTTTGGAATTGTCAGACCCTAATCAACCCAAACATACCAAAAAACCCAATTGTGGAATGCAATTCCCACAAAAATACATAACGACCCACACTAGTACATCTTTTTTACACTATGCATTATGACACATGACAAGTTTCTACACTATACGTCAATTTTTTCAATACTATACATCAAAAAAAATGTCTTCCCTATATGTTGATTTTTAGCTCACCTGATTGTTTGTTTGTTGGTGGTTAACGTCACATATTTATGCACCATGGCTAATCGTGACACAACATGGAGATAAAGTCAAGTTCAGTCAATCATTGATCAACATGTTGCCCATTTTAGAGGACTTTCACCCCAAGCATTGGTGACTGGGTCCTATTTTACTAGTAAAGCGGAACTGGTTTACCACAGTGAACAAGTGCTGCTTACTTCCTGGGGTTCCCACGGGGATAGCTCACCTGAGCAAAGCTCAAGGGGAGCTTTACTAATCACTTTCCGTCCATCTGTCGTCGTCCGTCTGGTGTTAACTTTACATTATCGATTTCTTCTCACAAACTACTCAACCAAATTCAACCAAATCTGGTGTGCATGTTCCCTATCATATGTCAATTCAAATTTGTTCAAATCAAGTTGACCTGCCCCTTGGTAGGGCCACGCCCAAAAAGTGAAAATCTTAAAAAATCTTCTTCTCATGAACCAGCAGTAGCAGAGACTTGATATTAGGTGTACAGCTTCCTTTTGAGGTGTAGACTCAGATTTTTTCAAGAGAAGTTCTAGGGGCTATATTTGCCATCGTTATGGGAGGGGCAAGAATTTTTGCCCCACCCAAAATTTCTATTTTCCTAACCGAGAGACTGATTTGAACCAATTTTGATATGAGGTTTTATTGGGACATAAGTAGTTAATTTATGCCCCCAAAACTTTTCCCGTCACCCCATGGGAACCGCAGGAGCTAAAAATAGAAAAGCTTTAAAACGCCCATACCTCCAAAACTGCATGGCACTGAGAATTTTTATTTGGTCTGAAGCTTCCTTAGGACAAACAGAATGGAATGGTAAAAAGAAATTGCTATCGGTTTTATCATATGGTACTTTTTCGGGACTTTGAAAAAGTGCTGAGTCAGCATTTTTTAACACTGTGGGTAATGGGGAAAACATTCAAGAATCTTCTTCTCCCAAACTACTGGTTCAAAGGCTTTCATATTTCACATATAACATCATTGGAAGATTGATTCACATATTTGTTGAAATCAATTCCTCGGTCCATATTTGGGCTCTCTATGGGAGCCCAAATGTTCAAATTAGTACAATAGGAATATTCATTTTATTGGGACATAAGTAGTTAATTTATGCAAAAAAAAAATGTTCCCGTCGCCCCATGGGAACCGCAGGAGCTAAAAATAGAAAAAATTTAAAATGCCCATATCTTCAAAACTGCACGTCACTGAGAATTTTTATTTGGTGTGAAGCTTCCTTAGGACCAACAGAATGGAGTGGTAAAAAAAAAATTGCTATCGGTTTTATCATAGGGTACTTTTTCGGGACTTTGAAAAAGTGCTGAGTCCACATTTTTTAACACTGTGGGTAATGAGGAAAACATTAAAGAATCTTCTTCTCTGAAATCACTGGTCCAAAGGCTTTCATATTTCACATATAACATCATTGGAAGATCGATTCACATATTTGTTGAAATCAAATCCCTGGGTCCATATTTAGGCTCTCTAGGGGAGCCCAAATGTTCAAATTAGTGCAATATGAGGAGTGCAGTATGAGGAGTATTTTTTAAAAATTTTCTTCTTCAGATCCACCAATCAGTATCTTTTGATATTTGGTATGCAGCATCCTTTGGGGGTGAGATTCAAGTTTGTTCAAGCCAAGTCCCTGGGTTCATATTTGGGCTCACTGTGGGAGCCCAAATTATAACTTAGTTCAACATGAGGAATATTCTTCAAAAATCTTCTTCTTCCCATTCACCTGTCAGAATCTTTTGATATTTAAGATTCTGACAGGTGAATGTGAAGAAGATTTTTGAAGAATATTCCTCATGTTGAACTAAGTTATAATTAGTTATCCTTAGGGAGGTGAGATATAAGTTTGTTGAAGCCAAGTCCCTGGTTTCATATTTGGGCTTCCTGTGGGAACCTGAATTGTATCAAAATTTTTATTTTCCAAACTGAGAGGCCAATTTGAACCAAATTTGATATGAGGGCTTATTGGGTCATAAGTACCTAATTTATGCCAAACACATTTTTCCCCATTGGAACTTCAGGAGCTAAAAATAGAAAAAATTTAAAACGCCCATATTTCCAAAACTATACGACACTGGGAATTTTTATTTTGTGTGAAGCTTCCTTAGAAACAGCAGAAAGGAATGGTAAAAAAAATTGCCATCGTTTTTTTTCATGGGGTACTTTTCCAGGACTTTGTAAAAATGCGGAGTCATCATTTTTCAACTCTGTGATTAATGGGAAAAACATTAAAGAATCTTCTTCTCCCATACCACTGCTCCAAAGGCTTTTGTATTTCACATATAACATATTTGGAAGATTCATTCACACGTTTGTTGAAATCAAATCACTGGGTCCATATTTAGGCTCTATGGGAACCCAAATGTTCAGATTAGTGCAATATGAGGAATATTCTTTAAAAATCTTCTTTCAATCCACCAATCAGAAGCTTTTGATATTTGGTATGCAGCATCCATAAGGGGGTGAGATTCAAGTATGATCAATTTCAGTCCCATTTTAATATTGGGGCTTTCTATGGGTGGGGTGAGGGGATGGCAGGGGGGTGCATGTTAGGTTCAGGTTTGTTCAAATCCATTCCTTAGTGTTTTTCCATCAAATTTGCCTTTCATGACTTCATTCCTTTGTAGTGTTGATGAACCTTGTCTAACTGGATGTGACCCCAAATACTTCTTTGAACCACTTTGGCAGGTGAGCGTTTAAGGCCACTTGGGGCCTCTTGTTTATAATATTTCTGGAAGATAATAAATTTTATTATACGCTAAACAATAAATTATTGAAAAAATTGTGGAAAGATAGAAATCATATCCCCCTCTGTGAAGATATAGAAATTTTCACATTCACGGTATCAATCAAAATGGCAGCTTTCAAAGCATCACTTCAAGGTGAATATGAGTCAAAGTATCACTGGAAATAATCAGTTTGTTCTAAAAATGTATAATGAAAAGGCACTCTCCAATAATTTGTAATACATAATAATAATAACACTTCGGCCGGCCACCGATTTGTCGCAGTTCTCGTATGAGAAGGCCTTGGTTACCCATGTTCTACCAACTGCCTCCCTATTTCCGCGCTTCTTCTCTCCTCCCAACACTTGGAGACGAACTGCTTGATGACATCCCTTGCCCCATTCTTCCCAATCTCTTTGATTAGTATATTAACCCTCTCCTTTGAGTCGCCCCCAACCACATGTCCTTCATTCTCCCATCCCACTTCCCCATTATACTCCCCGTGAATCTTGTTCTTTTAGACTGATATTTTGGGCATTCTATAAGAAAGTGTTCCAGGGTCTCCACCACGCCCAAGTTACACATCTGGCACTCCTTTTCACTGTTTTTCCCAATTTTTCCCCTCAGCTCCAGGGACCGCGACCTCAGCTTGAACAACAGTGACCCCCCAAAGGTGCCATCAAGGTACTCTTCAAAACCAGGCTTCTCTTTATCATGCAGGCCACCCAAAGATCTCTTTGATTTGACCCCCTCTCGCCAATTACGGTTACAATCCTCCATGACCCTTTCTCTGACGGTAGAACCTGTCTTGAGAGACCGCCCTTTGGGCCACACAAAAGTGGTCTCTCAAGACAGGTGGTCTCTCATAACAGGTTTCAGGTTTTCTCAAGTCAGTGAATAACCAACCACAAAATTCAGAAATGGAGAAGAATGGATTTTTGTAATTACTTTGTAGTTGTTCTTTTTTATGAAGTTTTTGTAACAAATTGAAATGGACTGTCATAAAAATAAATTAGTGTTGAAAATCTTCCTTGAAGATTTTCAACACTAATTTATTTTTATAATTTTTCTAACAGTCCATTTCAATTTGTAACAAAAAGATTTTCAACTCAAATTTATTGTATGTATGCATGTCGTGTACGCTGCCCATATGAACACAGAAATTGAGACCCCACTAATTACACTACGAGGTGGGGTCTCAAAACCCCACCACGTGACTTCAATTTGTCTATAATTAACTTGTGTTTTTTGCGAGTGCGGTAATCAGGTTTATTCTTCCACCCAAAATAGTTTCAGTTCATTGTTGTTCAGTGATTATTAGGCATTGGACTTAAGTATAAATGGAATACGTATGCTTCATACGTGTTTTTTGATAATAAAAAGCATTAATATGGCAAAAAAATAATCAAAATATGGAGTTTGAATCGTGTTTTTAATCTCGCATGAATATGTCAAACTGTGTGATGGGATGTTCGACTGACGTCGGTTCATCTTTTGATCTCTCAGTCACCGGCTCTTAATTGAATCAAATTTTTCACAGTCAGTGAAAAATTACTTTTACTTTTACTTGAAATATTAAAAAGATAGTTCAATATGTGAAAAAGTTATTAAAAGCTATTGCGATTTCGAATGTTGTTCATCAAAATCGAATCAGAACTCGAGGAATTACGAAAACATAAATATTATACCGTACTGAAATCATGGATGTGAGTTGAAATAATTATAACTTGACCAGCACAATATCTGGACATTTCCCTGACGGTCTTTTACCTTACTGTGGCTATTGACGGAGAAGAATCATGTCACCAGTACTGAATTTTGAATAAATTGGGGGGGGGGGGGGAGGTATCCGATTTACGATTTTATTTATTTATTTGTTGGTGTTTAATGTCATATACTTATGCACAATGGCTAATCATGACCGTGACAGTTTTACAGGTGGAGGAAGCGGGAGTAACCGGAGAGACCCACCGAGCGCCTGCATGCACTGGCAAGGAAAACTTGCCAAGATGGGGGGGGGGGGGGGGAGGGGAGGGGGGCAGATGGGCAAGCTATCAATGATATAGGCCTATTTCTGCGTGTGGGTTTATGGGAGTCTGGGGTCCAAGTGCCTCGTTTCGGAGATGGGGAGGGAGGCGGGGGGGGGGGGGGGGGGCTATTTATTTCACCATTTAGGAGTGGTATGGATGACTGAATCTTACACTGCCAAGACACTGGAATGTTTGATGTGCGGGCTGCGCCAGAAAATCTCCGATAGAGGAATTAAAATCTTCTATCTGAAAGACTTATTTAATTTTTGGGTTTTCAAGACACGTGTGGGGGGACAAAACCAAAAACTTATAATACGAAATTTCGGGGCATGTTTAAGCTAGGGTTATGATGTGTGGTGGTCTGGCTTGTCGATCGGCATGTCATTATTGAAAAATAAAAAAAAAATATTATTTTCTATTGATTTTATTTACATATGGTTATAATTATGATTGCTGAATTAATAAAAAGTAATTAAAAATGTTGATTTGTCTCATTTTTTCTCAAGCTTGTCATGTGCAGAGGTGTTAAAAAAGATGTTGGTTTGAAGGACAGCCCTGTGCTTTGTCGCGCCACTCAAATGTTATTTCACACCTTGTGCAAGTGGTAGTTTAATCTACTCTATTCAATTAATCACTTCAATCCCGACTACTTTAATGTGGTAGTAGTAGTAGAATATTTTATCTAAGTGTCACATTTCAATTTCAATACACATACATAATATGCAGAGAGTATTTACAAAATATTTATATGAAATCCAGCCTATGGAGGCTTATGAGACACATTTTCATCAGAGGTAGGTCTTTTTTGGTATCCATTCAAAAACACTATATTTTCTTTTTACTATATCCTTTTTATAAGAATCTTTAATTGCGTTGTCCGACAAGAGTAAGACAGGAAAGAGGATGAGCTGGTCGAGTTGACTCAATGTTGTAAACTGGTATCACCTCGATCATTAGCCGTGCGCCGTGGGCGCTTTCGTGCGCAGGAGGCTTTTTCCCACCCAAGAAAAACACGGTTCATCACGTGTTGGCCTACAGCTGTAAACAAAATATGAAATTGGGAACTTCGCGAATAGTAGTTGTTTTTTTCAAGTCTGGTTTATTTATTTCCTCGATCAAATCGATCGAGCAAACACAACAGTTTAGTTTCGAAAGTGACGAGGACTTTGTACTTAACCAAATGGAACTGACTGTTCTATTCCCAATTTACAATTTCAAACCACAGCGATAGTTGCCGTCTGCCTCCTCCAAATTCCAATTTTAATTTAAAATAAATTATCTGCTACCAGTAACAAAGGGTCGTACTAAATACAGCAAGTCCCTAATAAGTCGCTAAGTCCCTAACTCCCCTCATGTACTAATTACAGCAAGTCCCTTTAAAACACAGCATTTATCATGTAAAGCACTCACAAAATTTAACCTCAGACATGAATTTGCAAAGGACTGTCAAATTTGTTTATTAGGCCTATGTGCAATTATTAAGTATATATCGAGCATTTTCATCGATAAATTCGGAACTTTTTGACTTTATAAAGAAACACTTCAGAAATTCGGGTTGGCAGTTTCGTTGTTTATAATTATTCCATTATTTACTGAAATTGTCATTTTTAAAGCATGATTCTCAATGATGATTTTCGTAAATTATTTTCTAGATTTAATTCACAAAACATGATGAAATTAAAGCAAGCTTGCTATTCGGTGTTTGCGTTTGTTTGACCCGTTACGACTTGCGTCGACTAGTTTTGCTTAAACTATTTATTTATTTATTTATTTATTTATTTATTTATTTATTTATTTATTTATTTATTTCTCTGCACTTTTAGCAGCCAGGGTCGGAGCAGAGAGATTTAATTGTGGACGAAAGCCGGAGAGAACTTAAGCACTAGCTTGTTTTGAACAGGTAAAATATTAGAGTGCTCAAGCCGGAGGACCTTCTTTAAACATGAAAGAATAAACAAACAAATAAAAAAATCAAATAAAATAAAAAATAAAACAAGTATCAAAAAACATTTTCAGATAGCATTTCAAAAACATCTCTTTTAAAAGTTGTACTTTTATTTTACACACACGCGACTCGGAGATCGCCGGAACTGCTGTTCAAAACAACAAAAAATTGTCAAGCATTTACTGCTTTTAAATTTGAAAAAAAAACAAAACAAATAAAAACAAAAATAAATAGTCAACATGCAGTTCTATGATAAAGTCTCTATTTTTTATTTTTGACGCTATTAGCGGTGTGTTTGAGGGTCTTACTGTATTTTGTATCCGAGGGGACTTAGGGACTTATTAGGGACTTGCTGTATTTAGTACAACCGGTAACAAACGCAGTTGTCTTGCCAGTTGACGTCACAAGACAATATGTATTAATCAGCAAGAAAACTGACATGCAAAAGCAATTAAACTAATCGTTAAAGCTCGTGACCACGGTGGGTCACAGTGTTTTGAAACTGTCTTCCACTGATCAAACACTGCGGTCCACTGGAACTCCACGGTGGAGAACACACCGCGGCGGCGTTTTTGTTTCAATTCACGTTGAACGTACTGTAATGTTAGTTATAAAGAAACCAAATGAAGTTAAAATATTAAAAAAGACAACTCTTTTATGTAAATATCTATGTGCAAAAAACAAACTTATTTATGTAAATATCTATGTGCAGTGTCTTGTATTTCTATAGCTTATCGCTTGTTAAATGCTGAAACACTTGAATTAAATAAAATATATCAAAGCCAATGTTCTGGTTATTGTTGCTCTATTGTCAATGAAGATAAGTAATTAATTGTACACGCCCACTGATAAATAGTTCCTCTATAAATAGACAGCACTAATCTAAATTTAGCATCAATAAGTGGGGTATTAATTGACCAGTCTCATATGGGTACTGTACACGTAATGGAAATTGTTTATTCAGCAATAATCCTAATCTTTTCACAGGGGTCTTATAAAAACATCTCAATCTGTAATGAGTTAGCAATTGAAACCTAATTAAGAGCTTTTAATACTTTTACTTATGTTTGTATAACCACAATGGATTTTCCAATTCCAGAACAGGTAAAAAGTTTTTGTCATGGTTTCAGTCTTCAAAGGGGCAGTCTCTCAAGACAGGTCCATTATGGCATAAAAATACAAGTTGGTACCAGGTCACAGTGGTCTCTCAAGACAGGTGGTCTCTCAAGACAGATGGTCTCTCACATTACGTGTACAGTACCCATATGAGACTGGTCAATAAATACCCCAGTTATTGATGCTAAATTTAGATTAGTGCTGTCTATTTATAGAGGAACTATTTATGAATGGGCGTGTTCAATTAATTACTTGTCTTCATTGACAACAGAGCAACAATAACAGGAACATTGGCTTGATATATTTTATTTCATTCAAGTGTTTTAACTTTTAACGAGCAATAAACTATAGAAACATACTACACTGCACATAGATATTAACATAAATAAGTTTGTTTTTTGCACATTGATATTTACATAAATGAGTTGTCATTTTTTTAATTTTTAACTTCATTTGGTTTCTTATAACTAACATTGCAGTACGTTCAACGTGGATTGAAACAAAAACGCCGCCGCGGTGTGTTCTCCTCCGTGGAGTTCCAGTGGACCGCAGTGTTTGATCAGTGGAAGTCAGTTTTCAAAACACTGTGACCCACCGTGGTCACGAGCGTTAACGATCAGTTTAATTGCTTTCGCATGTCCGTTTCTCTGCTGATTAATAAATGGTGTCTTCTGACGTCAACTGGCAAGACAACTTCTTTTGTTACTGGTAGTAGATAATTTATTTTAAATTAAAATTGGAATTTGGAGGATGCAGACGGCGACTATTGCTGTGGTTTGAAATTGTAAATTGGGAATAGAACAGTCAGTTCTATTTGGTTAAGTACAAAGTCCTCGTCTCTTTCGAAACTAAACTGTTGTGTTTGCGCGATCGATTTGATCGAGAAAATAAATAAACCAGACTTGAGAAAAACAACTAATATTTACGAAGTTCCCAATTTCACATTTTGTTTACAGCTGTAGGCCAACACGTGATGAGCCGTGTTTTTCTTGGGTGGAAAGTGGGGGGCGAAAAAGCCTCCTGCGCCACGAAAGCGCCCACGCCGCACGGCTAATGATCGAAGTGATACCAGTTCACGACATTGAGACAACTCGATCAGCACATCCTCTTTCCTGTCTTACTCTTGTCGGGCAACGCAATTAAAGATTCTTATAAAAATGATATAGTAAAAAGAAAATATAGTGTTTTTGAATGGATACCAAAAAGTATCTCACTCGAGACTGAAACTAATGATTATTTCACAGGGGGGAGGGGGGTGGACGGGAGATATTTGCATACAGAAATAAATATCCTTCATCCAATTCTGTAGGGGTTTGTACATACTTTTATACTCTTTGCATTTGCAGATTTTTCAACGTTCCTCTACATTGTTTTTATTTGTATTATCAATTGAAATAGCTAAGCGTGTGTGTATGTAAAAATACGAGGGTGAATATAAGGGAGATGCCGAATTAAAATATCTGCGAATGTGCCATTCTAAAAGAGAGTACGCTTCAGTGGGAAAGAGATAGAGAGAGACAGATATACGTGATGGGGGGGGGGGGGGAAGTAAGAAAAAGTGAAAGAAAATTAGTACACGAAAGTATACGCAAGTGCATGTGGGCGTATGTCTGCATATTACTCTCTGTGTGTTTGTGTGTGTGGGGGGGGGGGGGGGGGGTCCGCAAGGGTGTGTATTTTGGTGTGCGTGCATGTGTTTTGGTTTTTCGGGTTTGGGTTTTTTGTTGTTGTTTTTTTTTTGTTTTTTATGAACTACTGTAAAAAAAGACCTACCTGTGTCTCATAAGCCTTAATAGGCTGGATTTCATATAAATATTTTGAACATACTCTATGTATATTATGCATGCGTATTGAAATGTGACACTTAAATAAAATATTATTCTACTGCTACTACATAAAAGTAGTCGGGATTGAAGTGATTAATTAGGTACAGTGGATTAAACTACCAATTGCATAAGGTGTGAAATGACATTTGAGTGGTGCGACAAAGCACAGAGCTGTCCTTCAAACCAAAATCTGTTTTAACACCTCTGCACATGACAAGCTTGGGAAAAAATAAGAGACAAACCAATATAATAATTACTTTTTATTAATTCAGTAAGCATAATTATAACCATATGTAAATAAAATCAATAGAAAATAATTTTTTTTTTATTTCCAATAATGACACGCCGATCGACAAGCCAGACCACCATACATCGTAACCCTAGCTCAAACATGCCCCGAAATTTCGTATTATAATTTTTTTGTTTTGTCCCCCCACACGTGTCTTGAAACCCCAAAAATTAAAATAGGTCTTTCAGACAGGAGATTTTAGTTCCTCTATCGGAGATTTTCTGGCGCCCCCCTTGATTTTTGCGTGCAGCCAGCACATCAAAAATTTCAGTGTCTTGGCAGTGTAAGATTCAGTCATCCATACCATTCCTAAATGGTGAAGTAAATAGCCCTCCCCCTCCCCAAAACGAGGCAATTGGACCCCAGACTCCCATAAACCCACACGTACAAATAGGCCTATATCATTGATTGCTTGCCGATCTGCCCCCCCCCCCCTCCCCCCATCTTGGTCAGTTTTCCTTGCTAGTACATGCAGGCACTTCAATATATGGATTCCGAAGCGTCTTGGGCTGAAACGTCCCAGGGCCACCACAAGCATTCCTTTTTCGTTAATGTAGTTTATTTATGTTAATTCCACTCTCAACATTTACATTTTAACATTCCACTCTGAACTTAACTTTTAAAATCGTAAATCTGATTCCCTTCCTCCCCAACCCACAATTTATTCAAAATTCAATACCGGTAACATGATTCTTCTCCCCATCAATAGCTACAGTTAGGTAAAAGACCGTCGGGGAAATGTCCAGATATTGTACTGGTCAAGTTATAATTTATTCAACTCACAACCATGATTTCAGTACGGTATAATATTTATTTTTTCATAATTCCTCGAGTTCTAAATCGATTTTGATGAACAACATTACGAATCGCAATAGTTTTCAATAACCTTTTCAAATATTGAACTATCTTTTTAATATTTCAAGTAAAAATAAAAGTAATATTTCACTGACTGTGAAAAAATTTGATCCAATTAAGAGCCGGTGACTGAGAGATCAAAAGATAAACCGACGTCAGCCGAACATCCCATCACACAGTTTGACATATTCATGCGAGATTAAAAACACGATTCAAACTCCATATTTTGATCGTTTTTTGCCATATTAATGCTTTTTATTATCAAAAAACATGTATGGAGCATACGTATTCAATTTATACTTAAGTGCAATACCTAACAATCACTGAACAACAATGAACTGAAACTATTTTTGGTGGAAGAATAAACCTGATTACCGCACTTGCAAACAACACAAGTTAATTATAGATAAATTGAAGTCACATGGTGGGGTTTTGAGACCCCACCTCGTAGTGTAATTAGTGGGGTCTCAATTTCTGTGTTCATATGGGCAGCGTACACGACATGCAAGACAGGTGGTCTCCCATAGCAGGTCCATTATAGAGTAAAACCAATCGGTGCCTGGTAGATGTGGTATCTCAAGGCAGGTGGTCTCTCATGACAGTGGTCTCTCAAGACAGGTTTTACTGTAGAACAAATTTTAATAAACAAAATACTATTTGCGTTTGACTGAATATGAAACATGATCAAGGAAAACATTGGTTTTTGCTCGGGTACCCTCATTTTTTTGAAACCCCTGATAGTGGCTTCTAGCACTCAACCAATTAATTGAATATTTTTTAATTGGAAAGTGGCTATTCAATTAACATGGTTTAGGTATAACTATTTCTTTTTTCTCTTTTGAATGTTAGTTGTTCAAATGGCTGCCGGAAAACAGAAATCAGAAATGTTCCCACAGGAAAACCTTACAGCTAACTGTATGCTGCCAGAGTGGATGAAAAATAATGTTGGAGATATAGAAGTCAAGAATGAAAGTGTAAAGCATATGTATAAAGGTAAAGTTGTAACATGAGAAGGTGACTGTGCTACATTCAGGTTTATCTGATAACCATAGAGTATAAGGCTTAAAAAAATAAAAAATCTGTTTCTCAGGCCCTCCTTTTGGCTGCCGCATGCTCTCTTTTTATAACCAATTTAAACTTTAAAAAAATAAAAATTAAATGGTTTATGTCTGATATTTTACCCAAGTCAAAAAAATTGATGAATTTATCCCTTGAGTGCAAGAAGGCTTTGCAATGCTTTAGCATTGCAAAGCCTTCTTGCACTCAAGGGATGAAATACACCACCACCCATGCTATTCTGTAGATTATGAGGCCAAAAACTTGAACCAAGAACATGAACTTTTGATGGCAAAGAAGAAATTACTGAAATAAAAAATAAAATAAAAAAACGCTCGCCCGCATGCAATTTCACAAATAATGGCCTGAGAAACAGAAGATCTACTTTGTGTGGCCTAACAACCGTTGTATATACTTGAAGTATATACAACGGGTGTTGTATATAATTATAATTTATGCGAACGACCTCTGACTTCTTTCAATTCCATTTTCATTCATTCATTCATGAAACATCGTTATATCACAGGGCAGGTTTTAATTGTACGCTTATTGCACTTTGTCAAAATACTCTGATGGTGTCATTTCTTATTTATTTTGCTTCAATAAAGGCAACCTAAAATTTTGCTTCAAAACATTGTAGAAATTACTTGAATGTTAATAGTAATTAGTATGCGGCGACTGCGAACTATTTATAGTCACGGCCTCGATCAAAAGTACTCGCGGAACTGTGCTAATTAAAAGTTCGTCTGCTCTACCTGAAAAAAAAACACTTCGTAAAAATTGTAAACAAACGCAAAATTATTTGTTATATTGGGACTACAGCATAAAACACGGAAGAAAACTGGAACTATGTCAGAAAAAGAATAACTCTACTAAAACACCATTTTGTTACTGTTAATAAAATAGTTGAAATTTATTTTGTTCCAGCGCAGTTACATGATGCAAGAAGTGCAATCGCACTTTACAATCGCCGTCATCGATTTTGTAATGTAAGGGACACAACTCTATGCGTCTTGTCCTATTTCTTTTGTCTCGTAGACTGGTTTTTGTTGGGTGCCCGTGGGAAGCATATATAAGTCGGGTAGACGCACGAGACGGGTGTCTGTTTGTTATCAGATAAAAACAATAAACATATAGTGTGTTTTTATATCTGTGTTATACAACTCGTTGAAATATGGTTTATTTTTTCTCGGCAACTTGTTGTATAACACAGATATAAAAACACACTATATGTTTATTGTCTATTTCCCACACTCTTCGGAAAAAAGCCGTGCAATTTGAGAAATGGTTTTTCATTAGAGCTGGGTGGTTTTTCGATTAACTGGTTAGGTTTTTGTGGCATACTGGAAAACTGAATGGCAATGGATCATCATACAGTTAAAAAAAGGAAGTTGTTGAGTCTGAGGCAAGGTATTCTATTTTGAGATTGGAATTTACTGAGCATTTACGAATAAAATTTAGGATTTAATCAAATTCAAAACAGATAACACGGTTTGTTCTCATCAATTGAAGGTGAGTAAATATTTTATATTCAATTCCCAGTACTATGGGAATATGCCTCTGCATTTAGACGACTAGGCAGAAGATTTGGAGTTGTCATTGCCGGCATCTATGTCGATTCTCTCCAGTATGTTGGAGACGACAATCTCGTCTAACAGAGCCAGTTTAGATGCCTTATCTTATGCAGATCACCTTACCAGAGCATTATCACAACGTCTCGATGGTAAAGAATTCCAGGATGTTCAAACATCCTTGAGAGTTCTTTTGAGGGCAATCGTATATTCCACGTATAACTCCGCCCTTTCAGTGGCAAATTTGGAGTTAGTCAGACGTGATGCTGCCCTGGCTTCATCCACAAGGGTGGATTGTAAGTTGAAAAACTCTCTTCGAGTCGCTCCGGTTTCAGGAGAGCTTCTCTTCGATGGTAAGCTTTCACTTATCTACAATCAGATTACCAAGAAAGCTTCAGACTCTCTGCTCTTTAAGTCCGGATTTCGAAAAAGCCGGACTCGGCAGAGAGGAGTAAGTCAGGGACTTCTGGGTCGAGTACGTCCAAGGGAAGTTCCTATAGAGGATCTAACTGAATAACCCTGTTAATTGAATATAATTTCCCAACACAAAACCATTTACCATACCTCCACTACAAATTTGACCTGTTAATTGAATATAAGTTATAGAGTAAACGCCTGTTAATTGAATAAAAAATCTTGTAACCTGTAGAGAAATTACCTGGGCTCTCCCAGTTTTCCATTGTTTATAGACCTATTTGGCCTCATTACATCCAATGCAGGCATTTAATCTATTAAATCTTGTTTGATAGAGCTAATGGAGCTCTGTCAAACAAGATATAATAGAATGAATGCTAAGTTTATCTCTAGAATACAGGAAAGTGACACATTCCCCATTAATTGAATACTCCTGTTAAGGCCACACAAAGTAGATCTTCTGTTTCTCAGGCCATTATTTGTGAAATTGCATGCGGGCGAGCGGTTTTTTATTTTATTTTTTATACCAGTAATTACTTCTTTGCCATCAAAAGTTCATGTTCTTGTTTCAAGTTTTAGGCCTCATAATCTACAGAATAGCATGGGTGGTGGTGTATTTCATCCCTTGAGTGCAAGAAGGCTTTGCAATGCTAAAGCATTGCAAAGCCTTCTTGCACTCAAGGGACAAATTCATCAATTTTTTTAGCGTGGGTAAAATATCAGACATAAACCATTTAATTTAAATTTTTTTTAAGTTTAAATTAGTTATAAAAAGAGAGCATGCGGCAGCCAAAAGGACCATGCGGGAGGGCCTGAGGACAGATTTTTTATTTTTTTTGGCCTAACTGAATAATTCTCATTGGCAAAGGTGCCATTCAGTTAACAGGGTTCCACTGTATTGTTATTGTGCCACAAAGAAATAAAGTTTGAAAACTTAGAAAATATGTTAACCCTTTACCTAACATGAAAAGCCGACAACACTTGCAAAAAAAATTCTTGAATAACTATTTTTTTTCATTTTATGTCTCAAAAACATAGGTTATGACCCCCTCAATGAGCTTGTTCCAAAGAGGGGTCATAACCTATGTTTTTGAGACAAAAAATGAAAATTAATTGACGATTTTTGTGAAAAGTGCTGGCCGGTTTGGACCGTTATGTTAGGTAAAGGGTTAATGAAGCTGATGTAAACAAAATCTGCCATCCTGGTGAGGCAAACAGTTTTGTCTAAAAAGTATGGTGGGCTATTTTAGTCAATAATGTTTTCTATGACAGTGTTTAACCCTCAAGTCCCCATAAAGCCATAGATGGCCCTTTTTAGCTTAACTTGACATAGTCAAGCTATTGCCATCACGTGTGTGGAAGTCTGTTAGTCTGTGAGTTTGTTCACATTTTCCTTTAGCACGGGCTACACCCCGCATTTCTTGTCTGATCGTCACGAAATTTCATATGCAGGTTTGGGGTCATGTCTAGATGTGAACGTCCCCTTTTGGTCGCGATCGGTCAACTGGTATGGCTGCCCGAGCCCAAAACCTGAAAACCATTAGCACAATCTGCAGGTCGTATTTATGAAGGGATTTCATTGTAACTTGGTAGGATGCCTCTGTATAATGCCTAGATGAGAACGTCTCCTTTTGGGCATGATCTGTCAACCGTGATGGCTGCCCAAGCCCGAAACCCAAAAGCTTTTAGCACAGTCTGCAGGTCATGTTTGATATGGAGGGATTTCATTGTAACTTGGTAGGATGACTCCTTATGATGTCTAGATGAGAATTTCCCCATATGGGCATGATCTGCCGACCGTGACGACTGCCCGAGCCCAAAACCCAAAAACCTTTAGCACAGTCTACAGGTCATATTTATTGAGGAATTTCATTGTAACTTGGTGGGTTGACTTCATTTAATGTCTAGATGAGAAAGTCCCCTTTTGGTCCTGATTGGGCAACTGTGACAGCTACAGGAGCCCGAAGCCTGAAAACCTTTAGCACAGTCTAAAGGTCATATTTATGAAGGGATTTCATTGTAACTTGGTAGGATGACTCCAAATAATGTCTAGATGAGAACTTCCCATTTTGATCGCGATCATTCAGCTTTGATGGGTGCCCGAGCCCAAAAACCTTTAGCTTAGGCAAAAGGTCATATTTATGGAAGGATTTAATTGTAACCTGTTAGGTTGACTCCATATAATGCCTAGATAATGACATCCCCTTTTGATCATGATTGGTCAACTGTGATGGCTACAGTTGCCCGAAGCCCGAAAACATTGAGCACAGTCTACAGGTTATATTTATAAAGGGATTTCAGTGTAACTTCGTAGGATCACTCCAGATGATGCCCAGATGAGATTGTCCCCTGTGGTTGCGATAATTCAACCATGATGGCTGCCTGAGCCCGAAGCCCAAAAACCTTTAGCACAGTCTACAGGTCATATTTATGAAGGGGTTTCATTGTAACTTGGTAGATTGACTTCAAATAATGTCTAGATGAGAACGTCCCCTTTTGGACACGATTGGGCAACTGTGACGGCTACAGGGGCCCAAAAACATTTAGAACAGTTTACAGGTCATAATTATGAAGGGATTTCATTGTAGCTTGGTAGGATGACTCCAAATAATGTCTAGATGACAACATCCCCTTTTGGTTGCGATCATTCAGCCTTTATGGCTGCCCGAGCCCAAAGACCTTTAGCATAGTCTATAGGTTGTATTTATGGAAGGATTTCATTGTAACTTGTTAGGTTGACTCCATATAATGCCTAGATGATGACATCCCCTTTTGGTCATGATTGCTCAACTGTGATGGCTACAGGTACCCGAAGCCCGAAAATCTTGAGCACAGTGTACAGGTCATATTTATGAAGGGATTTTCCCCGTGGGAACCCCGGGAAGTAAGCAGCACTTGTTTACTGTGGTAAACCAGTTCCGCTTTACTAGGAAAATAGGACCCAGTCACCAATGCTTGGGGTGAAAGTCCTCTAAAATGGGCAACATGTAGATCAACGATTAACTAAACTTGACTTTATCTCCATGTTGTGTCACGATTAGCCATGGTGCATAAATATGTGACGTTAACCACCAACAAACAAACATATGAAGGGATTTCATTGTAACTTTGTAGGATCACTCAAGATGATGCCCAGATGAGGATGTCCCCTTTTGGTTGCGATCATTCAACCATTATGGCTGCCCGAGCCCGAAGCCCAAATACCTTTAGCACAGTCTACAGGTCATATTTATGAAGGGATTTCATTGTAACTTGGTAGATAGACTTCATATAATGTCTAGATGAGAACATCCCCTTTTGGACATGATTGGGCAACTGTGACGGCTACAGGGGCCCAAAAACCTTTAGAACAGTCTACAGGTCATAATTATGAAGGGATTTCATTGTAGCTTGGTAGGATGACTCCAAATAATGTCTTAGATGACAACATCCCCTTTTGGTTGCGATCATTCAGCCTTTATGGCTGCCCGAGCCCAAAGACCTTTAGCATAGCCTATAGGTTGTATTTATGGAAGGATTTCATTGTAACTTGTTAGGTTGACTCCATATAATGCCTAGATGATGACATCCCCTTTTGGTAATGATTGCTCAACTGTGATGGCTACAGGTGCCCGAAGCCCGAAAATCTTGAGCACAGTCTACAGGTCATATTTATGAAGGGATTTCATTGTAACTTTGTAGGATCACTCAAGATGATGCCCAGATGTGGATGTCCCCTTTTGGTTGCGATCATTCAACCATTATGGCTGCCCGATCCCGAAGCCCAAATACCTTTAGCACAGTCTACAGGTCATATTTATGAAGGGATTTTATTGTTACTTGGTAGGTTTGACTTCATATAATGTCTAGATGAGAACGCCCCCCTTTTGGACACAATTGGGCAACTGTGAGAGCTACAAGGGCCTGAAGCCCAAAAACCTTTAGAATAGTCTACAGGTCATAATTATGAAGGGATTTCATTGTAGCTTGGTAGGATGACTCCAAATAATGTCTAGATGAGAACGTCCCCTTTTGGTCGCGACCATTCAGCCTTGATAGGTGCCCGAGCCCAAAAACCTTTAGCATAGACTATAGGTCATATTTATGGAAGGATTTCATTGTAACTTGTTAGGTTGACTCCATATAATGCCTAGATGATGACATCCCCTTTTGGTCGTGACTGGTCAACTGTGATGGCTACAGGTGCCGGAAGCCCGAAAATCTTGAGCACAGTCTAAAGGTCATATTTATGAAAGGATTTCATTGTAACTTCGTACGATCACTCAAGATGATGCCCAGATGAGAATGTCCCCTTTTGGTTGCGATTATTCAACCATGATGGCTGCCCAAGCCCAAAGCCTGAAAACCTTTAGCACAGTCTTCAGTTCATATTTATGAAGGAATTTCATTGTAACTTGGTAGGTTTGACTTCATATAATGTCTACATGAGAACAGCCCCTTTTGGACACCATTTGACAACTGTGACAGCTACAGGGGCCTGAAGCCGAAAACCTTTAGCACAGTCTACAGGTGATATTTATGAAGGGATTTCATTGTACCTTGGTAGGATGACTCCAAATAATGTCTAGATGAGAACGTCCCCTTTTGGTCACGATCATTCAGCCTTGATGGCTGCCCGAGCCCAAAACCTTTAGCACAGTCCACAGGTCATATTTATGATGGTTGACTTCATATAATGTCTAGATGAGAACGTCACCTTTGGACGCAATTGGGAAACTGACGGCTACAGGGGCCCGAAACCCGAAAACCTTTAGCACAGTCTACAGGCCATATTTATGAAGGGATTTCAATGTAACTTGATAGGATGCCTCGTTTTGAAATAATTTCACTGTAACTTTCGTTGATATACATTAACTGTGAGGGCAACATACATTAACTGTGAGATCATTTTAACCCACCCCTCAGCTCTTTAGTACAGTGTACACCTCATATTATTTTTATCAAAAACATAGCATACAGGGAACAGAAATGAACATATTCCCAATTATCACAATTCTTGTCTTATTTCATAATCCTTTTATAAACATTGAACATTATTCTTTTCATCAAACACAACACTCAAGTTAAGCTACAGTGTCATTGACACTTTCATTTATATTTCTCTGAAAACTTTGTCCCAAGTGCATTCTTCCTTGCATTTGATTACTCTACTGGTAGGATGCATTAATCATGACAGTGTTTTTACACCATTATTGGCTGTATGTACAGACAGCCAACAATAATGTATACTGCCATATTTACTCTATGTATTGGGACACTCTATGATTTGGGACACACATTTTTTACAGAAAACTATATTTTTTTATTCACCAAGGTTTGGGACATTCAGGAGATTTGTTTCTAGTTGACCCGTCACTTGTAGCAGACGACACTCATAAAAAAAATTCTTGAGTAACTAAAAATTTTCATTTTTTGCTTCCAAAACATCGCTTATGATCCCTCATTGGAATGAGTGCAATGCGCTCATTCCAATGATGGATCATAAGCTATGTTTTGGAAGCAAAAAATGAAAATATAAAAAAAATTGGACGGCCATTTTCCTATACAGTGATGGAAAACGAATCACACACAACTTTATTCAGCACCAAATCAAGATCAGGCTGTGTTCTTTCCCCATTTTCTAAGAATTGGGACACCTGTGAAAATAATTATTTTTAGCTGTCCCAATACATAGAGTAAATACAGTACTCACATTTTGCTAAGGATTACTCCCCGTTCGTCAACATAATTTGTACATGAAAGGAATATGGGCACGTTATTTCTTTGTTTATTCATTGAGGAACAGTAACACTTTTAATAGTCTGGGTCATACCAAGTTATACAAATTTACGGGTAGAAAAAGCTAGAGTTCCCATAGGAAAGCACTCAACAATGCCAAGTAACTGTTGCCTTCTCTGATTTATCATCTTGGTACAAGCAGGGTTAGTACTGCCTGAAGGCAAGTGACCCGTGGGAATACTGCGTGTCAACCATAGATGTACAACATGTCAACATAACACTTATCTTCAACCAGTGCTAACCACTTGTGTCAGGAGGGTAAGTTACAGAGGCTGAAAGTTACTCACCATTGCTCAGTTGTTCTCTCTGGGTACTCCGACTCCCACAATGTAAAATTGTCTGATATGATATGATCAAAGCTTGTGGAAGTCATGTTAAACCTTAACGCGCAAATAAACAAACTTAAAACAATACACATAATTTGACCTTTTATGTATAAAATATACAGGTGGGTTGGTGTGATCCTTGGCAAAAAGTGAGTACAGTAGAACCTGTCTTGAGAGACTGCCCTTTGGGCCACACAAAAGTGGTCTCTCAAGACAGGTGGTCTGAAAAAACGGTACAGGAAAAAATGGTATACATTTTTGACACCCCCGGAAAAAATGGTACGTGGGGTAGGAAAAAACTGTACATGGGGGGAGGAAAAAATGGTACATGGGGTAGGAAAAAATGGAAAGGACAATTGAATCTTTTTTCTTTTTTATTTTAAAAAACCCAACTAATTTCTGCAATTTCTCTAATCTAACTGATTTATGTTGGTATGTTTGAACAGTAATATAATCAGCTTGTTAGGTTTAAATTTTTGTTATACTGATTGTTAATGAAGTTTTAACAGTGATACATTTAGCTTGGTGTGGCCATCATGTTTTGACAGTTATACTACTATGTCATGTTTTGACTGTAATATTGGACTGTAGTTATCTTGTTTCTGGTTATATGTTTAGACTGTAATATTGTTTGATCTTCCATGCATCAATTGGATGTGTGCTTTCAATGCAATAATCCTTTTGTAACTGTTAGAAGTATTACCTATATAATCTTCGTGGAAATGAGCAATGTTTATGTCCTCTCACAAAGGTACTACCTCTCCCTGCACCCTCAGGGAAAGGTAGTACCTTTGTGAGAGGACCCAACCTCTCACACTTGTCCTCACCCGAGGGTTCAACCGACATCAGTCAAAGAGACCATCACGCCACAACCGGTGACACCTGCCGAGTACCTGAACCTGTTCCTCCTTCAACACGAGTAGACATGTGGAAATTAGTCATTTACAGTCACTAAGGGTCGAAAGGGGCTTGTTCCCCATACCATCCATGCACGCCTTTGGTGCATTAAACCATTCCATTCAGGCGTGTTTTTGGTTTTGGCGATGTTTATTAGAAGTAAAATTATGGAGGTGATAGCAACAAACAAAGGTGGTCAAAAACTTATTTTTGAGGGGTGCATGTAAATCGTGGAGAAATTACCCGATGGAGATGTGTCGAACGGTCAATTGATTGCAAAGGTGCTATTATTACAAACCATGATCTCACAAATCCAGAGATGAAAATGCAACATAATCATGACCCAGATGAGTCAGCAGTCTCAGCAGCTAAGTGTAGGAATGAAATGAAAAAGTTGGCAAAGTCAACACATGACAAACCTAATCAGATTTACTCAAAAATGACAAACATTTTAACAACTGAGGCTCAATCAAAACTGATATCAGCAGATGCATGTAAAAGACTGATAAGAATACAGCAAAGCGCAAATTTTCCGCGAGACCCAACAAACATTAAAGATTTGAAAATTGATGGAGCTTGGGCAAGAACTAGTGGACCAACAGCTCGTCCTTTTTTGATATATGACAATGGACCTGAGGCTGACAACAGCGTCATCGTGTTTTGCAGTGATAACTGTTTGCGACTCTTAGCAAATTCCTCGACATGGATGATGGATGGAAACTTCAGTATAGCACCTCTTCATTTCAAACAGTTATATGTGTTCCCCTTGGGGATAGTGCAGTGTCTGTTGCTTATGCTCTTCTGCAGCGGCAGACACAGGATACATATGAGGAAATGTTACGTGCCATCTTTGACAAGTGCAATAGCCAGGAACTTTCAGGTTTTCTCAAGTCAGTGAATAACCAACCACAAAATTCAGAAATGGAAAAAAATGGGTTTTTGTAATTACTTTGTAGTTGTTCTTTTTTATGAAGTTTTTGTAACAAATTGAAATGGACTGTTATTAAAATTATAAAAATAAATTAGTGTTGAAAATCTTTGAAGATTTTCAGCACAAATTTATTTTTATAATCCTATCTGTCACATTTCAGGTATGTTGTATGAAATCGTTTATTCAACAATAATCCTAATCTTTTCAGAGGGGTCTTATAAAAACATCTCAATCTTTAATGAGTTATGTAACTGAATGGCAATTGAAACCCAATTAAGAGCTTTTAATACTTTTAATTATGTCAGTATAACCACAATGGATTTTCCAGTTCCAGAACTGATAAAAAGTTTTTGTCATGGTTTCAGTCTTCAAAGGGGTGGTCTCTCAAGACAGGTCCATTATGGCATAAAAATACAAGTTGGTACCAGGTCACAGTGGTCTCTCAAGACACCTTGGATTCCGAGGTGTCAACAACTACACAATGGAGCTCCCAATTGTTATACAAGAGACACTGGTCAGAGTGAAGGCTACTCTAGGTACCACCTGGAGCATCCAGGTGCTCAAGGGTAAAATTCACCTGACAGTGGATTTTGAGAAGGAAACCAAACCGCTGTCCTTGGAGAGGTGTAGCACCTTTCGCGAGGGGATTTACCCCACACTGGTCACCCACCAAGTGATATGGACTCGCAGGATGATGCCAAGAATACGGATGCAGCCGAAGGAAAGAAGAAAAGGAGAAGAAAGAAGGGACCTTCCGCCAGACGACGTGATGCCCGCCGACTGATGGTGTTCATGGAGAAGAAAAGGATGGAAAAGAAAGAAAGCTCAATGCCTGCTACCCCTGGCCATTCAACGTCCACGCCAGTTCCCCCCACTCCTGTGGAGGGGCCGGAGGATGCTGGTTCGCCAGGCAACACTCCAATCTCCAGTCCATCACACTCATCCTCGGAAGAGGAGATGGAGGGGGGAGGTTTGTTTATGGTGCAGGAAGTTGAGCCGGACAGCGCACATGTAGCTACACCCCCTCTTGCTCTTCCAGCCTTTTCCGACCAGGACACCATCCAGGAAGCTCACACTGCGGAGTCCATGGAAAGCATCCTTGGGGAAAAGGTCAGGGATGACGAACATCTAGCAATTCTTCAACAAACGTTGAATACCCTGGATAACCGCAGACTCTTGGAAAGCATGATTAGAGGAGCATTACAGAGTGTCAGTAACCACTATCTACGCACTACTCCAGAGAGCTCTCCATCACCGGCAGCTGCAAGGGCTAGACCATACCAACCTAGTCAGCCCTCTAGCACCCCTCCTTCAACACCATCAAAAGAGGTATCACCATCACAGCCTCCTCCTCCAAAAAAGAACAGGAGGAAACATAGACGGCGCTGAGTACCATTTCCATTTTCCATCTTTGCCATGTCCAGACAACCCAAATCATCTACAGTTAAAGAGGGTGGAAAGGGGCTTGCCCCATACCATCCCCACGCGCCTTCGGCATGCGAAACCATTTCATTCGGAAGACAGGTGGTCTCCCATAGCAGGTCAATTTCGAGTAAAACCAGTCGGTGCCTGGCAGATGTGGTCTCTTAAGACAGGTGGTCTCACAAGACAGGTTTTACTGTAGTATAGAAACGTTAAATCCTTTGCAACTGTGGACTTATGTGGTAGTTATTAATATAAAATTAATCTGAACACTGAAGGTTCAGCGCAGTACAAGTACTATTGTGTTCAAAACAACTGAATCCAAGGAACACTGGTATTACTCAAGGAATGTGATCTGAATTAATTTTGTATTTTCATGTAACATGGTTTAGGTGTACACATAAATGCCATTCAACTCTTACAAGCTGGGAGTCGAGTTTTCTTGCCTGTGATGTAATACGGCAGGTAATCTACTGTGACAGTTCGGCTATCTTTGAGCTGGGGGAGAATTAAACACTGAGCAGGTGCTTCTTCTATTCAAGTGTCATCTGCCTGAATAGGCAGACAACACTTGACTAGAAGCACCTGCTTTACTGTAAGTTTTTTGCGGTATGTCATGTTCATCAAGGGTTAAATGTATAAGAAATTGCTGAATTATGACAGTAAATTGCCACTGGTCACAGTGTGTTGCTTTCTCAAAACAGCATACATTTATATGCCCTCACAGTATATTAGTGCTCCACAACATTTTTCAACAAGTGCATTTTTTAGCTCCCAGAAAATAGAAAACACAGGTGCTGATGGGAGCAATTCCAATTTGGGGGTGGGGGGGGGGGGGGGGGGGTGGGGAGTCCATTAGATTAAACTGTGATGAAATCAAGGCCCTGGGTCCATTAAGGGAACCCAAATTTTAACTTATTGCAATACATAAATAAAATCTTACACTACCTGTCAGAATCTTTGGATATTTGGTATTCAGCATCTGTAAGAGGGTCAGATTCAAGTTGGTTCAAATCAGTTATGGGAGCCCAAATTTTAACTTAGTGGGGTGTGTGTGAAAATTCCTATCACATAGTTCTTTCACAATGCAACTGATGCATGAAAATTGGAAATTTTACTCCATCATTAAGAAAATTTTGTCTATTACATTTTTAAGCAATTAGCTTCATATTCGAGTATCAGATAAAGTTTGTCCACAAGCCCAACAATACATGAGCCCTGAAACTGTGCCTGCAAATAAACAAACACACACAGCATTTACTCTGTGGAAGGGTGCCAGTAGCACACATCTTTAGAGTCTTGCAATGTTGGCTCATACACAAATTCATGTATTTTTATTCTTTGGAACTCAGTGTGAATTTAATGCTACGGATATTCAGGATAATAGGATGAAAACGAAAGATAAGTCGATGAAGGATGAATCGAGAGAAAGGGTCAGTATTATAGTTGGGGCAATTGAGAAAGCATCTGTTGGGGAAATTATAAAATGGTTTGTATCAGTGGTGGGGATTAGGAAGGAGAGTGGTGGAGGGAGTACCCACGGGGACAGGACTTTGAACCAGTTGCATAGAAGGGAGTGGGGCATATGCCCCCACCTCCCCCCAATTTCAGTCATGCCCCCCCCCCCCCCTCTGTTTTCCCATATAGAGAACATCAGGCAAGAAATTTCAATATGAAGCAATCTTCTTGATTCTGAGTCTGTTTGTCCATAATTTATAAGTTGTGAATGGCATCAATAACTAGGCCACGTAAGTTGTGAAAGACATCAATAATTAGGTCTCATTGTGGCCTAATTATTGATACCTTTCACAACTTATAAATTATGGACACAAATGGACTCGAGAGTCAAGGAAATTGCGTTTTTTTTTTGTCTCCAGTTTTGGGGAGGGGTGGGGGGAATGGACACCTTCTGCATTCATCAAAGACTCTGCGCTGTTAACTTGTTGCCACTGATGTTGTATTTTTATTTAAATACACACACTGACATACCCTTGAGGTCAGCAAACCAATCAACCTGACTGCACTGTAAAATTAACCCTGTTCTATGCATTCTTAACTGGTAGAGTGCTAAGTTATTTTTGGTCATCAAAATTTGTTCATGTGTCTTTGCCTTGTTACAATTTATGGGAGAGTGCCCAAGGCAACCCCATATAGACTAAGTAATTTCACTGCTAAGATAATATGAAGCACACCCACAGAATATGACACCTTTGAGCCAGGGTACCTGCTCTACATATTAAAGCCCTGATAGTGGCTTCTAGCACTCTACCAGTTAAACATACTACTCCTTTTGGTTGTTACTATCTGATATCAGCATTCACACCCGGCAGATTGTGTGCTCAACTAATCGGCAAGGAGATGACAGTCGCAAATCCTTATCAGTTAATCACTACTTCCCATGCTGGATGCACGTTTGAGAAAAAAAAATGGTTGGGACACTGATCATCTTTTGAAAAATAATTCATTACTCTAGCAGTTAATTATTATTAATTGGAAGGACAGTATATCATATTTTATCCCATAAATGGACGTTTATTCCAACAATAAAAGTCTTGGATAAATTTTTGCTTTACTCCCCTAGTAGCGGCTGCTAGTAAGGTGATAAACGTTCCCCGTTGGTTTAACACTGAAAGAATTTATTCTTACAGTAGAGACCAACCTGTTGACCCAGGATCTCTGCTGCATTCATCTTGTCATGACCTGTTTTACGTTTGTGGGAGACAGAAAGAACCAACGTTTATCAAATGTTGACCGCCGCTGAAATGTTTAGTTTTAGAATATACAGTACGTTGAGAGTGGATTGTAACTAAATCACCCGCAGAGTGGAGATATCACCCAAGCTATAACTTTCAAATTTTGTACATATCGACAAAAAACACAAGCAATGTTTCAGCCAATGGACCTCCGAGTTTTACCCGGAGGTCCATTGGCTGAAACTTTGCTTGTGCTGGTTATGCTTTGCAACAAATTTGCAATTATTGCTTGGGTGGAATCTCCACTCAGCAGGTGATTTAGTGATAATACACTCTCCACGTACTGCATGACGCATTTCAACTCTGTCTAACAATAAAATGAACAACAGTTAACAAAGAAAACACAAAGTACCGTATTTACTATATATAATGGGACATTCTATAATTTGGGACACACATTTTGTCCAGAAAATTTTTTTTTTTATGCACCAATGTTTGGGACACTCAGGAGACTTGTTTCCAGTTGGCCCAGTCACCTGAAAACGGTGCAAAATGCTCAATATTAAAGCTAAGTTTGTGTTTAATTTTCCTTTTTAAACAATAAAAAATTGATAATACATCCTGATTTGTATTGTTTTTATTTAAATCTGTTCCTAAATTTTAATATTTACAGTCCGGACTGACATGAAGAAGACTATTTAATATTACATTGTGACAGTCTTCAGCCCTTTACTGAATGCTAGTGACAGATGACACTCATAAAAAGAATTCTTGTGTAACTAAAAATTTTCATTTTTTGCTTCCAAAACATAGCTTATGACCCCTCATTAGAACGAGCACAATGTGCTCGTTCCAATGAGGGGGCATAAGCAATGTTTTGGAAGCAAAAAATGAAAATTTAAAAAAAAATTGGATGGCGATTTTCGTATATAGTGATGGACATCGAATCACACACAACTTGATTCAGCATCAAAACAAGACCAGGTTGTGTTTTTTCCCCATTTTCTAAGATGTGGGACATCTGTGAAGATATTTATTTTTAGCTGTCCCAATACATAGAGTAAATACGGTAATTCAATCAAAACCAGCATTGAAAAGCATAAAAGTTCAATTGTGAAAGGTGGAGGCATGATGAGTGATGGTTCATTTTCCAAATTAGGAATGTGTAAATAAACAAATGCATGTGTCGTCTGCTTTGTTTATAAAACTCAAGATGAATCGACAAAAAAAACAAAACAACAACAATAAATACGAAGATAAAGATTGTTCATTTAATAAAGTATTTTTTCAACTTTAGCTCAAGTTTGTAGGGGAATTATTTTTAGACAGAAATGTGTCACTGTGCCTTGTTTATTTTTGGCAGTGTACTTGTCGAACGAATTGGACCAATGTACTTCTTACTTCTCACAGTGTTTTGTAGTGAGTAATAATAATAACTCTTTGGCCAGCCGCTGATTTGTCGCGGTCCTCATAAGAGAAGGCCATCATTCCCCCTGCACCCCACCCCCTCTTCCCCTCCTCTCCTCCCAGCATTCAGATATAAACTGCTTAATAGTGTCCCTCACTTCCTCTTTTTCAATTTCTTCAATAAGCATTCCTACCCTCTCCCTCGTGTCCCCCTTCAGCCATCTATCCTTTGTTTCTTCACCCCACTTCTGCATTATTCTTCCAGTAAATTTTATTCTATGAGGTATATACTGTGGGCATTCCAAGAGAAAATGTTCCAGGGTCTCCACTACTCCAGAGTGGCACATTTGGCATCCCTTTTCCCCATCTCTCCCAATTTTTTCCCGAAGCTCCAGTGATCTTGATCTCAGTTTGAACAGCAGTGACCCTCCAAAGGTGCCATCTAGGTACTTCTCAAAAGCTGGCTTTTCTTTATATTGTAACCCCTGCAATGATCTTTTCATGCTAACCCCTGCTCGCCAGTTTCGATTGCAATCTTCCATGACTCTCTCTTTGACAAACCTTTTGCCTTCTTTCATTCCTACTTCTATGTTTGTGACCTCTATAGAGTAATTGTCCATTAGTTCCCTCACATGTTTTGACCACCCTGTTTCTATATTAGAATTCCAAATGGTATCGAGCATCAATTTGCACCACCGGTTGTCAGGCAGGTTTCTCAAGTAGTTAAAGTAACACAGTTTTCCCAAATCTACCCTGTCCTTGATTTTCATCCACCCAAGCTCCCCCCTTACTGCTTCCAAAGCTGCAGCATTACTCGACCCTGTTATCCATCTGCCGGCATCATTCTGAGTACTTTCCAACTTCTTAATAACGGTTTGGTTTAATGGAATCACGTCCGTGCCATACGTTATACTTGGTAAACCCACCCTCTCCCACAGTGTTTTCCCCACAAAGACCTTGTTGAAACTATTTTTCCCAAAAAGTTTTAGTTGGTTCAGAATTCTTTTCCCCTTCAGAATCAGTTTGGCTGAGTAATTTCTGTACACCCCTCTTCCCGTTATATTTATGCTTACCCCTAGATACTCATACTCTCCCGTTTCTCCTACAGTGATTTGTTTGCTTTCCCCTTCGGGGATTGAGAACTCCCCCACTCTCCATCTCTTCGTCATATCTACCTTGCGTCCAATGGGTATTACCTTGCTTTTGTTTTCATTTAGTTCGAGCCGCCAAGTGTTCCCATATCTACCAACAATTTCCAGCAGTTTCTCTAGCCCCTGTTCAGTTCTAGACATTAACACCATGTCGTCCGCAAAGAATAAGCCTGGTATCTTTATGTCTCCAACATTTACCCCCTCCGCACTCTGAATTAGTTCGTCCCCTAAATCTTTAACATACAATGCAAACAAAATCAGTGAAAAGATACACCCCTGCTTGAGGCCTATATCCATAGGGACTCGTTTTGTAGTGATACTCCCTATACTGAGTTGGCTTTGCACATCTGTATACAGTGCTTTCATGATTCCCACAAAGTCACCCCCCAGTCCGATGCCCTCGAGCTTTCGCCACATACCTTCCCTCCACACTCGGTCGTACGCCTTTTTCACATCTAGAAATGCCAGAAACATCTTTTTCTTTTCAGCCTTTGTTGATTCTATCAGTTGGGTGAGTGTAAATAGGTGATCAGTGACTCTTCGTCCTTTCCTGAAACCATTTTGAATTTCTCCTAAAAAACCTTTCTCTTCAATAACTTCCTCTAGTCTACCGTATATGACCTTACAGAATACTTTTCCGATGTTACTACTAACTGATATCCCCCTATAGTTATCTAGAACTTCCTTATCCCCCTTTTTGTGTATGAACGACACCTTACTTTCCCTCCACTCTCTGGGGACCTCTTGCTTTCGCAGAGCCAGGTTGAAAAGGTTTGTCAGGGCTTCAATAAGTGCCTCCCCTCCATTTTTGAGGAATTCGTTCGGAATTTCATCAGTCCCTCCCGCTTTACCATTTTTTAATTTCGAGACCACGTTCCGCACTTCTTCTGCCGTTATTTCGCTACATACACGATTGGATAGGTTCTCCTCCACCAGTGTATTTCTTTTTGGTGGGGACCCACTGCCCCATCGCCTATCGTTTATCTTTTCCCAGTGTTTGACTAACTCTGAAGCGATACGGCCTTTATCTTCTGTACTTTCCCCATCCACTTTGATACTCTGCACACTACTTTTCCCCCGTTTATTTATCCAGTTCCAAAATACGTTTGAGCTCGAACCCCCCGTTTTCTTTATTGTTCTGGCAAGACTGCAATTGCGCTCCTTCCTATTATTATTCTTTATCTCATTCACCTTTTTCCGTGCCAGTTCATATTCTCCTTTCATTAGTCTCGTGTCATTGTTATCCACCCCTTTAAGCTTCCTACTTCTTCTGTAAGCAGCGCATTTTAACTTCCTTTCTTTTATAGCCTTTTTCAGTCCCTCGTTAACCCTGTATCCAAGCTCTCTCGTTGGGACCCTCACCCTTCCTATACAATCCTTCCCTGCCTCTGTTAGGCTATTTACTATGCCATCTGAAATACTCTGGACATTTGCATCCCTAGGTATACATTCAAGATTTGGTTTTAGTTTTTCCCGAAACTGCTTCCAGTCGGCTCCTTGTTTTAGTCCCCAAACTTCCTTGAAGGTATTTCTGTCTCTACTCATCTTTTTGCCCATAATCTTAAATGTTATCAGGTTGTGATCACTACCCAAGTCATTTTTTCCCTCGTCATCTATTTCTACGTCTATAACCTCCCTCCATACGCTAATGTCAGTGAGTATATAATCAATTATTGTTTTCTTATCGTTCCTCTCCCAGGTCCATTTACCCTTACATTTCGCTTCCCTGTTCAGGATCTTTAAACCAAGCTCTTTTGATAGGTCCAACATCTTCCTCCCATTCGTGTTAATTTTCCTATCACCTCCCTGTATGCCCTCCTCCTTATCCCCGATGTGCCCATTGAAGTCCCCCATTAGGTCAATACTGAACCCTCTGCTTCCAAGCTCTGTGATATTCGATCTAAGAGTTGTATATATTGAATCATTCCACTCGGGCTTACTTCCCTCCACTGCTAAGTATACAACACCAACGGCAACACTCCTGCTTCCTAACTTGATTTTTGCCCAGACTATTTCGTTGGATACTGGAATCTGAGTCCTTGCTTCTGTGAGATCTGTAATCAATGAGGGCTGTAATTCCTCTTTAGCGTAGATGCCAACACCCCCACCCCATTTCTGACCCTCAGTTCGCCCAGCTCCTATCCACACGCAACCCTTCATCTGATCAACCCGCTCATCCCGTCGTATCCACGTCTCACTTAGACCCATTATATCGAAGTCTCCTTCGTCCATCATTGTTGATATTTCGCTTACTTTCTTGTGCAGACCCTGGATGTTGCAGTACCCAAACTTAATGAATCTTTTTTTGTCATCACTGGCACATTATTATAACCCTGGTATGTCCCTGTATTGTGCATGTTTGTTGTTCTTCCTATGTTCCCAGCATTTGTGCCCCTCTGGGTTATCGGCTGTGGTCCCCTACCCCCCTTTTCTCCAAAAAAGGCCCAGCCACCTGTAAAATTTTTTGGCCCAACAGGTCTGTACCCATCCTACTTAAATGCAATCCGTCTCGCCCATACAACTCTCCTTGTCCCCAGAATGCATCCCAGTGGTCAATGAAATGTATTCCCAAGTCTTTGCAGTGCTCTTCCAGCTCCTCGTTTAGTGCCATAATCCGCGAGTTCCTCTCATTCCCACCACCCATAACGGGGAGCACCCCTGAAACGATGATCCGAGCATTCCTGCTAAGTAGCTTACTAATTAGGTCCTTGTATGTGTCCACCAAACGAACTGATTTCCTCTCCCTGATGTTATTGGACCCCACATGTAATACCACTACCGGATCAGGCCCCGATCCAGCTACAATACCGTCCACTCTATCCCTCAGGTCCTCCACTTTAGCCCCCGAAAAGCACAGAACTGTCCTATTTTTACTGTCCGGACCACAGACAACCTTGTCGATCCCCCGAACTATGCTACTTCCCGCAACCACCAACTTACTTTTGGCCCTCGCCCTATTTATCTCCTCTAGTCTCCTATTGTTTACAGCATCCTCTTCCTCTCCAACAGCCCCACTCGGAATCAATATCGGTATCGGTATCTTTGACCTAGGATTACTCCTATCCTTGTCCCTCCGTCTCTTTCCAGGCCCTGAACTACCTGCACTACTCCCCTGGTCTTCTCCCGGATCCCTCCTCCTTTTTCCTGGCCTAGACCCCAAGCTACTATCTGTTGCAACTACCTCCATCTCCTCCTCTGTCTCTTCCGAATCGAGCACATCAAATCTGTTTCTGGTGCTGCACTCCCCACTGCCTTTGGACTTTACACCCCTATCTACCTGCTTCTCTGGTCCCCCTTTCCTACCACTTTTGATAGTCCACGCCAAACGCTTTACAGCATTGCTCCGGCCTGGGTCCCCCTCATCTGTCCTACTTACTTTTCTAGCAGCCCCCACCTCATCACCTACCTCATTCACATCAAAGGTTCTACCTCCATGTTTCCTCTTGGACCCACCGACAACCTTCCATCCTTCTCGGAAAGCTACTTTCACAGGCGTAACCCCAGACAGCCCCGCCCTACCAAGTTTTCCCTTCAGCTCAGCAATCTCCCCCTCAAACTTAACAATTGTCTCAAGTAGGCGGAGGATTTCCTGACAGTTTGCACATACCTCTCCATATCCCATCGAGCAACAGTCCCCATACATCATAGAACACTGTTTACAAACTTCAAGCCCAATATCGCCATCGGTGGCCCCACCAACCCGGCTCTGGCCGACACCCCCAGTGACCTCTATCTGCACACCAATACTTACCCCGTTGGCACCGTTGACCTGGACCGCGATATTACACGTATTTACCTCCATACTTACCTCTGTCTGAACAGACTTGCTCACCATCATCACGACAAAATTACGCGATCGGACAGGGAAAACTGTAAACACGCGACAAAAGGCAACACGACGAACCGTTCGACAACTTAGCGCTCACAGATTTATTTAAGACCTCCTAACTTTGTCCCAGTTACTATATTAAACTAACTCCCCACAAAGTTGAATAAAATAACCTGAAAATGAAATATATATGATTAGTAAACAATAAAAATACTTAATTTCGATTCGTAACCAAGGAGACTTCTTCTGTATACTTGCGGATCCAGGAGTGGTGAGTAACAGCATGATTTCGCCGTGACTGTCCTGTAAATGATTTATGGGATAAACATATAGTGTTTTCAAATAAAAAATTTATTCTACTTGTAGGATTAAGAATGAAACCGACTCGGCAAAGGCTCATCGGTTTCATTCTTAATCCTACTCGTAGAATAAATATTTTACTTGAAAACACTATATGTTTATTCTCTATGTACAATATTATATTGTTAACAAGCTATTAACTGAAAATAGAACATGTTTTCATTTCTTGGAATTCACTTTAAAAATAATTCCACAATCCAGTATAAGTATTCCTTTAGTTCCTTAATTCCTGCACCCCCATGTAACATGTAACTACAGTAAAACCTGTCTTGAGAGACCACCTGTCTTGAGAGACCACATCTGCCAGGCACCGATTGGTTTTACTCTGTGATGAACCCGCTATGGGAGACCACATGTCTTGAGAGACCACTGTTACTGAGTCAAATAGTTTTGCGTGCCGAAGGTGCACAGGGATGATTTGGGGAGCAAGCCCCTTTCGACCCTCATTAGCTGTAAAATTTGAAAGTGTCAGACCGTGGTAATGGAGGAGAAGTTGTGGGTTGTTAGCGGCGCTTGTGTCTTTTCTGCTTCTTTTTCAGAGGTGGAGGTGGAGGTTTGGAAGGAGAGACAGTGGTAGTTGGTGTTGTTGGTGGGCTGCCTGATGGTGGTTGCTGCTAGCCGAGTCTGGAATGGTTGTGGGTGATTGCTGAGTCTTTTGTTGTTGTAGGTTTCTGGCATCTATTAGTTTATTGGCTTCTTCGATTTGTTGGAGGAGTAGTTGGTACTTCCTGTCCATCTCTTGCCTGTGAGGTCCCCTTGTATTTTGTTTTCCCGTAAGATGTTCTCCAGCCTGTCGTCCGCGTCCTGGCATTCTGGTTTAGAAGGAAGCGGCGAGTGGGAATCAGGATGATGCGAGAAGGCAGCTTCCATTTCCACCTCAGTCTCCACAGACTCTTCCACATCCGACAATACCGGCTGGGAAGCTGGCATTTGGATGTGGCTGTCTGTGGGAGTGGGAGGGGAAGTGGTGGCCGCCTCTGGCTCTTTCTTTTCCTCACCGTTCTCTTTCTTAATCTCCAAGAATGCCTCCAAGCGTCAGGAATCCCTCCGCTTGGTGGACAGGCTCTTCTTTCTTCTCTTCCTCTTTTCAGGGCCTCCTGACCTACTCGGGTCAGGACCAGTGTGAGAGGGGATCCTCCCATCAAAGGTACTACCTCTCCCCGAGGAGGGTGGTAATTCTTTCTCTTCTTCAACCTTGAATTCAAGGTTCAGATGAACGCTCTTGCTTATCTCCTGGATAGTCCAGGTGATAGGGCAAGAGATGCCCAGAGCTGCTATCGTTCTCTTCAATCGCGCTGGTAGTTCCAGTAATTGAGATTGTAATTAGGATGCTCGCACTCTGAGTTCAGAGGTGTGAATGTAATGTCATGTGAAACTGTTACCTACTACCAACTTATATTTTTATGCCATTATGGAGCTGTCTTGAGAGACTGAAACCATGACAAAAACTTTTCACCTGTTCTGGAATTGGAAAATCCATTGTGATTATACAAACATAATTAAAAGAATTAAAAGCTCTAAATTGGGTTTCAATTTCTATTCAGTTACATAACTCATTAAAGTTTGGGATGTTGTTTATTGCTGAATAAACAATTTCATACATACCTGAAATGTGACAGATAGGATTATAAAAATAAATTTGTGTTGAAAATCTTCAATGAAGATTTTCAACACTAATTTATTTTTAAAATTTTTATAACAGTCCATTGCAATTTGTTACAAAAACTTAACAAAAAAAGAACAATTACAAAGTAATTACAAAAATCCATTCTTCTCCATTTCTGAATTTTGTAGTTGGTTCTTCTCTGACTTGAGAAAACCTGAAACCTGTTATGAGAGACCACCTGTCTTGAGAGGCCACTTTTGTGTGGCCCAAGGGCGGTCTCTCAAGTCAGGTTCTACTGTAAGTAATCCTGTGCATTTTTACAGCCTTAGTCAGTGTACAGTACGTGGAGAGTGGATTGTATCTAAATCACCCGGGGAGTGAAGTTATCATCCAATGTATCAGATTCAAATTCTGTATATGTGGGTAAACACAAGCAATGTTTCAGTCAATGGACCTCTGGGTCCATTGGCTGAAACTTTGCTTGTGCTTGTTATGCTTTACAACAAATTTGCAATTATTGCTTTGGTGGAATCTCCACTCTGTGGGTGATTTAGTGATAATGCACTTTCCACATACTGTATATTTTCATGTAGCCTATCAACAGAATAAATCTTGTGGAATACCTTTGGTTAACCCTTTACCCAATGCAGACAATATAAAAATTTATTATTTTAAATATAATTTTTAAAAATTTTTCCAAAAATTTCCACAAAACCATATCATGTGACCCCTCATTGGAACAATCTCAATGAGCTCATTCCAATGAGGGGTCACATGATATGTTTTTGTTGAAATATTTTGAAAAATTAAATTTTTTCAACTCCTCGATTTGCATATTACGCAGACAGATGCAGGCGATTCGTTAGGTAAAGGGTTAATAGGTGTGTGTTAGCTTACCAACTAACTCGGTACAATGTACAGGGTTAGTCACTCTTTTCTTTCTGGTTATACATGATATCATCTTTATAATGTGACTAACACAGTGCATTGCTCAGTCTTAGTGTCGAGTGTACTTTTCATTTTGTGTGTGGCAGTTACCAAATTGTTATGACCAGAAAGTGTGACTATACAGCTAACCCTAAGAAATGCATGAGATGCCCGCCGAATGACGGAGTTCCTGGAGAAGAAGAAGAAGGAAAAGGAAGAGAAGGAGGCAAGTGAGGGCATCAAAGGGACAACACCTGTCACCCCTGAACAACCCTTGTCCAGCTCAGCACCCCTCTCCCAGGAGGAGGGTCCGGAGGACTATGGATCGTCAGGTGATAGTTCTTTCTCTAACCCATCAGACTCTTCATCTGAAGAGGAGATGGAGGAGGAAGATGTGTCAGTGGTACAGGAAGTTGTCTCAGATGACGCACCTTCCTCCCCTCCATCTCTTGCTTCTCCAGCTTCTTCGGACCAGGAGTCCGACCAGGAGGAGAGCTTCCAGGAGTCCGCGGAGGCATTCCTTGGGGAGAAGATCGAGGACGACACCACCCGAGCCACAGTCCAAGATAACTATGACTTCTATGTATCAAAAATCAAAAAAATTCCCAGCACATGTACACTCAGTCAGGACAATCCGCATAATCAATCTAAAAAGCTACATGAAATCTCAAGAAGAAACAGCAGCTAGGATCAGGCCATTCGTTACCAAGGAACCTACTACTCCTCCAGATCCAACAATGCCACCAGCATCCATCTCTCCAACACATCCTCCTCCCACCAAGAAAAAACGCAGGAGACACAGACGCCGCTGAACACCTTTACTCTTTCCCTCCTCTACCACGCCCTGACATGACAAAATTATACAGTCAACGAGGGTCGAAAGGGGCTTGCTCCCCATACTGTCCCTGCGCGCCTTTGGCGCGTGAAACCATTCATTAGTTTTCCACAGGGTTAGTCACACTTTCTGGTAATAAAAATATTTCATTATTCACTGAGTAACTAACCCTGTGAACTGCACAGCCTTAGTGTAAATCTCATCTTTATCAACTCTTTACCCAACATAATGGCCAAAACCAGCCAGAACTATTCTCAAAAGACTTTCAAACTCAGCTGATGTCCCCTTATTTGAACGGGTTGTGGAAAGGTTTTTTTTTGTGACGAGCTCGTTCCAATGAGGGGTCATAACCTATGTTTTTGAGACAAAAAATGAAAAAAAATAATGAAAATTAATTGGCGATTTTTGAGAATAGTGCTGGCCAGTTTTGGCCGTTACGTTAGGTAAAGGGTTAACACATGTAGCTTGTTTGTAAGATTCTAAATTTTGTTTTGCAGATGGCAACCAAATTTCATTTGGAGCTGCATTCTTTAGAGATATACAAACAGTGATGCCAAGGTGAGTACACCATGGAGGGTGTCTGCAGGGGCAGAATATGGGATCCTTAAAGTTTTCTTGATGGCATTTGGGCATGATTTTTTCCTAATTCAAACAATTCCCAATCCCAGTCCCTAATGCACAATGGATGTCCTGAATTGAGTGATCACAAGTCCTCAATAAACATAGGTTCTTCTTTAATTTCTTGAATGTTGTTGACAGATATTCCTGCCCAGGATACAAAATCTCTTGCCAGTGATATAAGCATAATTTGGGCACATTTAACCAAATTTCTCTGCTCTAAATTGAACAGACTTTTTGACAAATGATTATACCCCCACAAAACAAAGTTTAGGGTGGGGGGAGGGTATATAGGACACAACTTGTTGGTTGGTCTGCCGTCTGTCCGCTGCACATGTAAACTTGTGGAGCGAACTACTTCCACAGTTTTAGCTGCATTTTCATGAAACTTCACAAAAATGATCAACATGATGAGAGGAAGTGCCTGACATAATTTTTGTCCCACTCAGTTTCAAAATGGCCGACTGGTGGCCATATTGGATTTTTTTTTTACTTACAAAAATTGAATGCCCTTTTTCAGTCACCCACACTAGGTGGTATGCCATGGTGGGGGTATACCAGGTGACAGACCATCTGTACTTTCTTCTGTAAAATTTAGATGAAGTTTTCGTCAAATCTAGTCATGATTGCTTCACGGCAACTATGATCAGATTTGATGCAGAATATTTTGAAAATACACTACAGGTTGAGAGTTAACCCTCAAGGCCTAAATATAATTTTGATCACTGTTTACCAGTACTACTGCAATAGAACTGGTGCCCCAATAGGCATTTTTTAATGCACTGTCACGTTACATTCTAAGAATCTTGTCAGTTTCTGGGGAAGTCTTGGCTCCCTATATATGTGCCTCCTGTGTCCCCTCTTCAGTTCCTACCTCCTTCCCAGCTAGTGTAACCACTGCACATCATTGTTAGTTACTTAAGGGAAGGTTGCGTGGAACAACAATGTTTTCATAACAAGTCTGCAATGTTAAATAAGAGAAATTGTTGAATGATGCGCAAGTATTTGTGTTGCAGCAATGTTTTCACAACATTTGTACAGCATCAAGTAAAATTGTTAACCACTGAGGGCCTAATTGTAACATTACGTGTACACTCCATACGAAAAAATTATCCAAAAATCATCTGAGTGTGTTATGAGTAATTAATTACATAATGTAAGACGTCCACTCACTAATCAGTGTTGATTGGACTGTATTGGGAAAAGATTAGCCAATTAACATATTAATTTCTGTTCACTACCGGTAAATCCTTTTTTTTGTCCCTGATACATTTTGTTTGGGAATTTTGTATATCAAATAAAATCTTTAAAGGTGAAAATCGGTTCGGTAAATCCTGTTATTTTGCGTGATAAATTTGACCCAAAAAATGAGAATTTTGCCGATTACGTGTCATATATCAGCAAAAATTTTATTTTAATATGAAAACAAATCGAAAATCTCACAAATTAACGAACAGATTTTTTCAATTCCTATATTAAACCGCAGTACAGAGTTCTGGAAATGAAAGATATGGCATTTGTATCTGAATATTTTATGAAATGTAGGTTTTAGAAATTTTCTGACTGAACAATATAATTGCTAATCAGGGACAGTCTCTAAAAGATTTTTCTCGCGAAACATTAATTGGTTATGTAATCCTTCTCACGTGACCGCACTAAAACAGCTTTTCATACCCGGTCGTTTCTACACAAACGACGGGGTATTAACAAGTGCGGTTTTGTATGCAATGTACACGTAATGACTCAATTTGATATTTTTTACTGCAATAAAACATGAGCCTCAACGTATTGTTTCTGGAGAAACTTGTAAGCTACATTCCAAGTGCCTTGGCAGTTGTTTCTAGACAAGTCTTGGCTGCCTATGTAGGCAGCCAAGACTTGACAAGAAACAACTGCAAAGCCCAAGAATGTAGACAGTTAAAAGTGTAACAATAATGCATGAATATCTCAAGATCTTTAACCCTTAAGTCCCCATACTGCCACAATCTGCCCTTTCTATATCACTCTGAAAAAGTTGTTCTCCAATATTCTTTCATTACGTGTACACTCCACAGTGCTCAAAATAACTTTTTTTCTTTGCGTAGCAAAATGCTACGCATTTCAAAAAAATGAATAGCATTTTGTAAAAATTACATAGCTATTTTTGTATACCAGAGTTATGTTATGCTGTTTTATATTGAATCCTTCTAAGTAGATAGAATAGTTTCCATCCATTTCTGGGCATTTCCAAATGATCTGCAACACATGAATCATTTACTATGTTTTTTTAACTGAACTGCCTTTAAGGGTTGCATGGACTTGTATACTGTTACAAATGGCATCTTGGTTGTTTAATAGAGTTCTCAAAATGGAAGTTGGGATTTTTAATTTGATGGGCTTATAGTTATTTTTAATGGACATTTTATGCAAAATGTTGTAAAAACAGGAAGAATTTAAACCAATAGAATTCATCTTACATATGAAGTCGCAAATGATGCTTGATGGAGAGTTAATCTGAGTTATGCCTGGAATGTTCCACAATCAGAAGTAAAGCATCAGTGAACTAGTTTTCAAATTTCTTTGCAAATTTTCATTTACATTTTGCGATACAAGATAATCGAATGTAGGAAAAAAAGTAACAGGAAAAAAAGTAACAGGAAAAAAAGAAACGGAAAAAAAGAAACAGGAAAAAAAGTAACAATTATAATAATACAACAGGAAAAAAAGTAACAGTGTTTTTTCATTATTTCATTTTTCATTATAATAATTATAATAATAATTTTATTTTTTATTTTTTTAATTATTTTGTAATTGGAGATCATGTGTGCTATGACAATGTTGTTACAAGGATATCCATCATGCTTTCTTTGATGTACAACAATGTTCTTGAAACAAATGAACACACATTGTAATAAACACACAGCAAGTGTGGTTACTTTCAAGTATTCTCTTCTTTGATGTACAACAATGTTCTTGAAAAAATAAACACAAGCAAGTGTGGCTACTTTCATGAATTCTCTTATTTGATGGATGTTCTTGAAAAAATAAACACACATAATAATAACTAATAATAACTCTTTGGCCAGCCGCTGATTTGTCGCGGTCCTCATAAGAGAAGGCCATCATTCCCCCTGCACCCCACCCCCTCTTCCCCTCCTCTCCTCCCAGCATTCAGATATAAACTGCTTAATAGTGTCCCTCACTTCCTCTTTTTCAATTTCTTCAATAAGCATTCCTACCCTCTCCCTCGTGTCCCCCTTCAGCCATCTATCCTTTGTTTCTTTGCCCCACTTCTGCATTATTCTTCCAGTAAATTTTATTCTATGAGGTATATACTGTGGGCATTCCAAGAGAAAATGTTCCAGGGTCTCCACTACTCCAGAGTGGCACATTTGGCATCCCTTTTCCCCATCTCTCCCAATTTTTCCCCGAAGCTCCAGTGATCTTGATCTCAGTTTGAACAGCAGTGACCCTCCAAAGGTGCCATCTAGGTACTTCTCAAAAGCTGGCTTTTCTTTATATTGTAACCCCTGCAGTGATCTTTTCACGCTAACCCCTGCTCGCCAGTTTCGATTGCAGTCTTCCATGACTCTCTCTTTGACAAACCTTTTGCCTTCTTTCATTCCTACTTCTATGTTTGTGACCTCTATAGAGTAATTGTCCATTAGTTCCCTCACATGTTTTGACCACCCCGTTTCTATATTAGAATTCCAAATGGTATCGAGCATCAATTTGCACCACCGGTTGTCAGGCAGGTTTCTCAAGTAGTTAAAGTAACACAGTTTTCCCAAATCTACCCTGTCCTTGATTTTCATCCACCCAAGCTCCCCCCTTACTGCTTCCAAAGCTGCAGCATTACTCGACCCTGTTATCCATCTGCCGGCATCATTCTGAGTACTTTCCAACTTCTTAATAACGGTTTGGTTTAATGGAATCACGTCCGTGCCATACGTTATACTTGGTAAACCCACCCTCTCCCACAGTGTTTTCCCCACAAAGACCTTATTGAAACTATTTTTCCCTAAAAGTTTTAGTTGGTTCAGAATTCTTTTCCCCTTCAGAATCAGTTTGGCTGAGTAATTTCTGTACACCCCTCTTCCCGTTATATTTATGCTTACCCCTAGATACTCATACTCTCCCGTTTCTCCTACAGTGATTTGTTTGCTTTCCCCTTCGGGGATTGAGAACTCCCCCACTCTCCATCTCTTCGTCATATCTACCTTGCGTCCAACGGGTATTACCTTGCTTTTATTTTCATTTAGTTCGAGCCGCCAAGTGTTCCCATATCTACCAACAATTTCCAGCAGTTTCTCTAGCCCCTGTTCAGTTCTAGACATTAACACCATGTCGTCCGCAAAGAATAAGCCTGGTATCTTTATGTCTCCAACATTTACCCCCTCCGCACTCTGAATTAGTTTGTCCCCTAAATCTTTAACATACAATGCAAACAAAATCGGTGAAAAGATACACCCCTGCTTGAGGCCTATATCCATAGGGACTCGTTTTGTAGTGATACTCCCTAGACTGAGTTGGCTTTGCACATCTGTATACAGTGCTTTCATGATTCCCACAAAGTCACCCCCCAGTCCGATGCCCTCGAGCTTTCGCCACATTCCTTCCCTCCACACTCGGTCGTACGCTTTTTTCACATCTAGAAATGCCAGAAACACCTTTTTCTTTTCAGCCTTTGTTGATTCTATTAGTTAGGTGAGTGTAAATAGGTGATCAGTGACTCTTCGTCCTTTCCTGAAACCATTTTGAATTTCTCCTAAAAAACCTTTCTCTTCAATAACTTCCTCTAGTCTACCGTATATGACCTTACAGAATACTTTTCCGATGTTACTACTAACTGATATCCCCCTATAGTTATCTAGAACTTCCTTATCCCCCTTTTTGTGTATGAACGACACCTTACTTTCCCTCCACTCTCTGGGGACCTCTTGCTTTTGCAGAGCCAGGTTGAAAAGGTTTGTCAGGACTTCAATAAGTGCCTCCCCTCCATTTTTGAGGAATTCGTTCGGAATTTCATCAGTCCCTCCCGCTTTACCATTTTTTAATTTCAAGACCACGTTCCGCACTTCTTCTGCCGTTATTTCTCTACATACACGATTGGATAGGTTCTCCTCCACCAGTGTATTTCTTTTTGGTGGGGACCCACTGCCCCATCGCCTATCGTTTATCTTTTCCCAGTGCTTGACTAACTCTGAAGCGATACGGCCTTTATCTTCTGTACTTTCCCCATCCACTTTGATACTCTGCACACTACTTTTCCCCCGTTTATTTATCCAGTTCCAAAATACGTTTGAGCTCGAACCCCCCGTTTTCTTTATTGTTCTGGCAAGACTGCAATTGTGCTCCTTCCTATTATTATTCTTTATCTCATTCACCTTTCTCCGTGCCAGTTCATATTCTTCTTTCGTTAGTCTCGTGTCATTGTTATCCACCCCTTTAAGCTTCCTACTTCTTCTGTAAGCAGCGCATTTTACCTTCCTTTCTTTTATAGCCTTTTTCAGTCCCTCGTTAACCCTGTATCCAAGTTCTCTCGTTGGGACCCTCACCCTTCCTATACAATCCCTCCCTGCCTCTGTTAGGCTATTTACTATGCCATCTGAAATACTCTGGACATTTGCATCCCTAGGTATACATTCAAGATTTGGTTTTAGTTTTTCCCGAAACTGCTTCCAGTCGGTTCCTTGTTTTAGTCCCCAAACTTCCTTGAAGGTATTTCTGTCTCTATTCGTCTTTTTGCCCATAATCTTAACTGTTATCAGGTTGTGATCACTACCCAAGTCATTTTTTCCCTCGTCATCTATTTCTACAACTATAACCTCCCTCCATACGCTAATGTCAGTGAGTATATAATCAATTATTGTTTTCTTATCGTTCCTCTCCCAGGTCCATTTACCCTTACATTTCGCATCCCTGTTCAGGATCTTTAAACCAAGCTCTTTTGATAGGTCCAACATCTTCCTCCCATTCGTGTTAATTTTCCTATCACCTCCCTGTATGCCCTCCTCCTTATCCCCGATGTGCCCATTGAAGTCCCCCATTAGGACAATACTGAACCCTCTGCTTCCAAGCTCTGTGATATTCGATCTAAGAGTTGTATATATTGAATCATTCCACTCAGGCTTACTTCCCTCCACTGCTAAGTATACAACACCAACGGCAACACTCCTGCTTCCTAACTAGATTTTTGCCCATACTATTTCGTTGGATACTGGAATCTGAGTCCTTGCTTCTGTGAGATCTGTAATCAATGAGGGCTGTAATTCCTCTTTAGCGTAGATGCCAACACCCCCACCCCGTTTCTTACCCTCAGTTCGCCCAGCTCCTATCCACACGCAACCCTTCATCTGATCAACCCGCTCATCCCGTTGTATCCACGTCTCACTTAGACCCATTATATCGAAGTCTCTTTCGTCCATCATTGTTGATATTTTGCTTACTTTCTTGTGCAGACCCTGGATGTTGCAGTACCCAAACTTAATGAATCTTTGTTTTTTTGTTCTCACTGGCACATTATTATACCCCTGGTATGTCCCTGTGTTGTGCATGTTTGTTGTTCTTCCTATGTTCCCAGCATTTGTGCCCCTCTGGGTTATCGGCTGTGGTCCCCTACCCCCCTTTTCTCCAAAAAAGGCCCAGTCACCTGTAAAATTTTTTGGCCCAACAGGTCTGTACCCATCCTACTTAAATGCAATCCGTCTCGCCCATACAACTCTCCTTGTCCCCAGAATGAATCCCAGTGGTCAATGAAATGTATTCCCAAGTCTTTGCAGTGCTCTTCCAGCTCCTCGTTTAGTGCCGTAATCCGCGAGTTCCTCTCATTCCCACCACCCATAACGGGGAGCACCCCTGAAACGATGGTCCGAGCATTCCTGCTAAGTAGCTTACTAATTAGGTCCTTGTATGTGTCCACCAAACGAACTGATTTCCTCTCCCTGATGTTATTGGACCCCACACAGCAAACTATATATTGGACAGCAGTTTGAATTAGTCATTAAATGTTCTTGAGTCATCATGGAAGTCATTGAGAGTAATAAGACGGGCAAAAAACTTTGTCATGAAGGTTTCATGTACACTGTATCTGTAAGAAGGAAGAACAAGGTCTGGTGGAAATGCACTAAACGTGCTAAATCAGACTGCCGTGCAAGTCTCTGTACTACTACAGATTTCAACAACCCAGAAATAGTTAGACAACACAACCATCCTCCAGAAAATGTCAGTATCGCATATACCAAATTGAGAAATGAAATGCGAAAACAAGCAGCTTCTTCCTTAGATAAGCCATCACAGATCCTCGCAACAGCTGTTTCAAATGCTGAAAGTGAAGTCAAGTTGATGCTGCCAGACTTAGATAATGCCAAACGGAGTCTGAGATACCACAGAAGTCCTCCTGTCCCCAAAAGTCTGTCTGAGCTGACCATTCCAGAAGAGTTTCAGAAAATATCAGACTCTGAACAATTCCTTTTCTTTGATAATGGACCTGATGCAAGTGAGCGTGTGGTTGCATTTGCAACAAATAGTGGACTCAATTATCTTGGCAGTGCAAGTACTTTATTTATGGACGGTAATTTTGCAATGGCTCCTCCACTATTTCAGCAAATTTATGTTGTTAGGGTTAAGTTTCATGACAGTTTTTTATCTTGTGTTTACGCTATATTACAGAGGAAGACACGTACTTCCTATGAGACTCTGTTTCAAGCTATTGTAGATAAACTGACTGAGCTAAATATTGACTTGAATGTAAATACTGTTGTGACTGATTTTGAAGATGGTGTGTTACGAGCTGTGAATGCTGTGTTTGGTAGACATGTACAGAGTAGAGGTTGTTTCTACCATCTGACACAAAGCACTTGGCGCAGAGTGCAGAGTTTAGGTTTAGTGCAGTTGTATCGGGATGATGCAGACTTCAGACTGTTTTGTGGGAAACTGGATGCACTTGCATTCTTGCCAGTTTCAGATGTGCGTGATGGTATGAATCACCTCAAAGACATTGTTCCAGAAGAAGCCGAGGAACTGTTGAGGTATTTTGATGAAAATTATGTCACTGGTAGATACAGGCAACCTCGCGCCGCACCTTCAGATGTGTTGGCACCATTACGACTTAGATTAACTCCTCCAGCCTATCCTCCAGCTACATGGAATGTTAATAGTGCTACGCTGGATGGCGAATCTCAGACAAATAATGCATGTGAAGGCTGGAACAACAAGTTCTACAATCTTGTTGGCCACCAGCACCCATCAGTCTGGAAAACTATCCAATGGTTTCAAAAAGAGCAAGCTCTGACCAATACAATTATTCAACAGGTGTCAGTTGGTTTGCTGCCTGTTATCTGCAAACAAAAGTCAGCTGAATCCCTGAATAGAAAACTGAAAAATCTGTGTGGTTTATATTCCCAAGGTTCACTTACTATTTCAGCTTTTCTTACTGGCATTGGCCAGAATATTAGATTACACAAGGTGTGATATGTAATAATCTAACTAAATCATAATTAAGTTTGTTAAATTATTTTATAACTATGTACTATGTAGTACTTATACTGATATGTAATAATCTAACTAGTTTCAATAATATAACTAAATCATAATTAAGTAATCTATCACTTTTATGAAATAAAAATAAGAAAGTGTGACTCTTTTTCCTGTTTTTTTTTTTCCTACCCAAATCTGTTACTTTTTTTCCTGTTACTTTTTTACCTTATAAAAATAAGAAAGTGTTACTTTTTTTCCTGTTTCTTTTTTTCCTACCCAAATCTGTTACTTTTTTTCCTGTTACTTTTTTTTCCTGTTACTTTTTTTCCGATTACCAAGATAATCAACTGCAGCCTAATAGGCTGCAGTTGATTATCTTGTATCGCAAAATGCTATACATAATTGAACAATGTGTAGCTTTTTGCAAGTTTTGCATGGCAAAAAGCGACGCGACACCGCTTATTTTGAGCTCTAACACTCCATACGAAAAAATTAACCAAAAATTGACTGAGTGTGTTATGTGTAATTACATAATGTCAGACGTCCACTCACTAATCAGTGTTGATTGGACTATATTGGGAAAAGATTCGCAAATTAACATATTAATTTCTGTTCACTAAATCCTTTTTTTGTACCTGATACATTTTGTTTGGGAATTTTGTATATCAAATAAAATCTTTGAAGGTGAAAATCGGTTCCGTAAATCCCGTTATTTTGTGTGATAAATTTGACCCCAAAAATGAGAATTTTGCTGATCACGTGCAACAGTGTGGCTCTTCCGTCAATTGGATATACATTGCATGAAATATTCTGAAGTCATTGGAGATCAGCGAACAAACTCAGGGGGGGGAATCCAAATCATATATCAGCGAAAATTTTATTTTAATATGAAAACAAATCGAAAATCTCACGAATTAACAAACAGATTTTTTCAATTCCTATATTAAACCGCAGTACAGAGTCCTGGAAATGAAAGATAAGGCATTTGTATCTGAATATTTTATTAAATGTAGGTTTTAAAAATTTTCTGCCTGAACAATAAAATTGCTAATCAGGGACAGTCTCTGAAAGATTTTTCTCACGAAACATTAATTGGTTATATAATCCTTCTCACATGACCGCACTAAAACAGCTTTTCATACCCGGTCATTTCTACACAAACGACGGGGTATTAACTAGTGCGGTTTCATATGCAATGTACACGTAATGCTCGAAAACTTTATCGGTTGGCTGCCTTTATCTTAACAGTGTTTTTATTACCCATTCATTGAACTTTAAACCCTTGTATTTAACGGAATCTCAACTATAACATACATGTTTCTGTATTTAACTGGTGATATGTAGGCCAGAACTGTTTTCCCGCACCATTTCTACAGTAAAACCTGTCTTGAGAGACCACTGTCTTGAGAGACCACCTGTCTTGAGAGACCACATCTGCCAGGCACCGATTGGTTTTACTCTATAATGGACCTGCTATGGGAGACCACCTGTCTTGTGAGACCACCTGTCTTGAGAGACCATTGTGACCTGGTACCAACTTGTATTTTTATGCCATAATGGACCTGTCTTGAGAGACCACCCCTTTGAAGACTGAAACCATGACAAAAGCTTTTTACCTGTTCTGGAATTGGAAAATCCATTGTGGTTATACTAACATAATTAAAAGTATTAAAAGCTGTGTGAAAAGTTTAGGATTATTGCTGAATAAACAATTTCATACATACCTGAAATGTGACAGATAGGAATAAAAATAAATTTGTGTTGAAAATCTTTTTGTAACAAATTGAAATGGACTGTTATAAAAATTAGAAAAATAAATTAGTGTTGAAAATCTTCAATGAAGATTTTCAACACTAATTTATTTTTATAATTTTTATAACAGTCCATTTCAATTTGTTACAAAAACTTCATAAAAAAGAACAACTACAAAGTAATTACAAAAATCCATTCTTCTCCATTTCTGAATTTTGTGGTTGGTTATTCAGTGACTTGAGAAAACCTGAAACCTGTTATGAGAGACCACCTGTCTTGAGAGACCACTTTTATGTGGCCCAAAGGGCGGTCTCTCAAGACAGGTTTTACTGTACTTGTTCCTTTCCCGTGGTGTTTTTAGTTACGTTTTGAAAAGTTTCCAAATTTCATTATACAGTTAGCGATCATCTGTCGTGTAGTGCAAAAATGAAAACATCCAAAGCAAAATAAAGTTGGTTTACAAAAAAATAAGTTAACAAAAAATGAGATAATATTTGAAAAAAACAATCATTTCCAACCACAATATTAACCCCGTTCCGTGGCTGTGTCGTCTTCGGATCTTGTGATACCTAAATTGGTCAACTTTATTTCGGTACATCTTCAGACATACTTCAAACTTCTTTTAAAAAAGTTTCTCCCAGCTGTTTTGCAAATCCGCCCAAATTCTTACTTATTATATTTTTACTATCAGTAATAGCCACCAAATGGTAGAAGTGAATGGACACATGTCAAAACAATCCCAAGAGAAAAGATAATGAATGAAATTTAGACTTAGTCCCAAAAAGTTTTGATTTTTTATTGATCTATTTGATCAACACTGCTTCAAACAAAAATAATGGACTCTTCATCCTCAGGTTTAATCATCCTAAATAAAAATGGTTTATTTTAGTGTATTTTAATGCATGGGGATGTGTAATAAACACAGAACATGATGTGTGTTTGAATATGTGGGTGTTTTACATAACTTGTTGGAATGGCGTAGTCGCCAAATATGACTTCGCCATTCCAACTGACGTTAAAACACACACAGATTCAAACACACATCGTGTTCTGTCTATTTACATCATTGTTCATGTTGGCTGCCTGTTCAAACACTGTTAAGTCATCTGCAGCTAAGTAAACAGGGCTTATATTTCATCTAAATTTGTGAGAATCCATTTGGATTCTTGTGAAAATGGTTGTGAGAATCCATACCTACTATGAGTGTCCCAGGATCCCATGACGCCACCATGGTTGAACCACTGTTGTATACTGATAACACATGTTAACCTTTTACCCAACACACCTTTTTAATTTTTAAAACTAAGTTGGATAATTTTTAAACAATAAATAATAAATAAATGATAAAATAATTAAATGAACAATATTTACCAATAAAATCTTACAAATATGGCTGTCGTTGGAACTGGCTCAATGAGCCGGTTCCAATAACAGCCATATTTGTAAGATTTTATTGACAAAGTCTCAGGATATTTCAGGTCATGTTAGCCTTCTATTGGTTAATTTGTTGCCACTGTGTTAGTTAAAGGGTTAAATTGACTAAATATTTTTATACGAATCCTAGCAGAGGTGCAGCAAGAATCTACATGGATTCTTGCCGGTTTTATTGTGCGAATCGATTCTCGGATTCTCCTCAAAATATAAACCCTGGTAAATATATATATATATATGGTAGTTATTGATGGAAAATAATCTCAGGACTTGAGGGTCAAGGGGTTAACAGTATAAGAACAGTTTAAGAGAGATTACCAAGACTGGATTGATCATGCTTCCATGTGACGGTTTGTTTTAAAACTTAATACATGTAGGATAACTGTAGCAGTTTCTGTTTTAACTCTTAGAAGCCGGGAGTTGAGTTTTCTTGCCTGTGATGTAATACGACAGGTAATCAGGCTGTGACGATTCAGCTGTTTTTGGGCTGCGGGAGAATTAAACACTGAGCAGGTGCTTCTAGTCAAGTGTTGTCTGCCTGAATAGGCAGATGACACTTGACTAGAAGCACCTGCTTTACTGTAAGTTTTTCGTGGTATGTCAGGTTCAATAAATTCATTCTGATTCCCCAGCTTCTAAAAAAAGTTAATGTTCTCTGCTCGATTAGAAGGTAACATTTCTTATTCTGTGCATATTGCTTCTCCTCCAAAACAAATTCCCAATTGAATCCTTCATGACATGAATTTCCTAATAACATGAGCCCAAAGAGGCCACACAAAGTAGATCTTGTTTCTCAGGCCATTATTATAAAAATGCGGATATTTTTTTCAATTTTATTTTTGTAGTTGTTATTTCTTTCCCCTCAAGGTTCAAATTCTTGGTTTGTTTTATGTTTTAGGCCTCATGATCTACAGAATAACATGGGAAGTTGTGTATTTGGTCTGTTTTATTAACTTGGGTAATTTATGTGACATTAACCAATTGATTTTTAGCTCAACTTTGACGAAGTCAAATTTGAGCTATTGTCATGGCCCGTCGTCCGTCTGTCCATCCGTCCATCTGTCCATCTGGCCATCTGTCCATCTGTCCGTCTGTCCATCTGTCCATCTGTCCGTACGTCAACAATTGGCTATGGCTCGGGCTAGAGGTCGTATTTATGAACTGATCTTTACGAAACTTCTTGTGTACCTTTGTTATGACCCTGGGACGGGAACGAGTGTTTTTAGGTGTGGTCCGAAATTCAAGATGGCTGCCGGTGGCCATTTTGTACCGATGATGCAAAAATCAGTTTTTTGTACAGAACTTCTGTATGAAAGTTCTGATTTGAATAAAGTTTTGTATAAATGTTTAGTACCATGGGATACATCACATATAATACAGGTTTTTTTCTCGTGCTTAAATTATGCAAATTAGACTGACTTTGATTTATTTAGTGTTACTTTCAGAGCTGTAAGTGCCAAGCTGCTATGGCTCGGGCTAGAGGCCGTATTTATGAACCGATCTTTACAAAACTTCTTGGGTACCTTTGTTATGACCGTGGGACGAGAACGAGTATTTTTGGGTGCGGTCCGAAATTCAAGATGGCTGCCAGCCGCCATTTTGTACCGACGATGCAGAAATCTGTTTTTTGTACAGAACTTCCATATGAAAGCTCTGATTTGAATAATTTTTTGTATGAATGTTTAGTACCATGGGATACATCACATATAATACAGGTTTTTTTCTCGTATGTAAATTGTGCAAATTAGACTAATTTTGATGTTTTTTGGGGTTACTTTCAGCACTGTAAGTGCAAATGCCAATACGGCTCGGGCTAGAGGCCGTATTTATGAACCGATCTTTACGAAACTTCTTGGGTACCTTTGGTATCACCGTGGGACGAGAACGAGTGTTTTGGGGTCCGGTTCGAAATTCAAGATGGCCGATGGCAGCCATTTTGTACAAAATTAGGTGCAATCAGATTTTTGCACAGAACTTCCATATGAAAGCCCTGATTTGAATAATTTTTTTGTGTGAATGTTTAGTACCATGGGATGCATCACATATAATACGGGTTTTTTTCTCGTGCAGAAATTATGCAAATTAGATGAACTTTGATTTTTTCAGTACGACTTACACACAGTAAGTACACATGTCAATACGGCTCAGACTAGAGTCTGTATTTATGAACTGATCTTCACGAAATGTCTTGGGTACCTTTGTTATCACCTTGGGATGAGAACGAGTGTTTCTGGGTGCGGTCTAAAATTCAAGATGGCTGCCAGTGGCCATTTTGTACCGAAATTAGGTCTAATCAGTTTTTTGTACACATCTTCTATACAGCTCAGACTAGAGGCCATATTTATGAACCAATCTTTACGAAACTTCTTGGGTACCTTTGTTATCACCGTGGGATGAGAGCGAGTGTTTTTGGGTGTGGTCCGAAATTCAAGATGGCCACCAGCAGCCATTTTGTACCAAAATTAGTGCAATCAGTCTTTTGTATAGAACTTCTGTATGAAAGTTCTGATTTGAATAAATTTTTGTATGAATGTTTAGTAACATGGAATACATCACATATTGTAAGGGGTTTTTTTTCGTGCAGAAATTATGCAAATTAGATGAACTTTGATTTATTCAGTGCTACTTACACAATGTAAGCACACATGTCAATACGGCTCAGGGTAGAGGCTGTATTTATGAACCGATCTTCACAAAACTTCTTGGATACCTTTGTTATCTCCTTGGGATGAGAATGAGTGTTTCTGGGTACGGTCCAAAATTCAAGATGGCTGCCAGTGGCCATTTTGTACCGAAATTAGGTCCAATCAGTTTTTTGTCACAAGTTCTATACAGCTCGTATTTATGAACTGATCTTCACAAAACTTCTTGAGTACTTTTGTTTTCACCTTGGGACAGAAACGAGTGTGTTTTGGGGTGCCTTTGTTATCACTGTGCTATGAGAACAAATATTTTGGGGTTCAGTCAGACCCACTCTGGGACTCAAAGATATTTTCTAGTTCAGCATCTGACTGTCACCCACCTTTACAATACTTTACCTATACATTTGTTACAGGCAACGGTCAGTATTTATGTACAGACCGTTACAATACTTTATATGTACCTTTGTTATCAGGTCATTACCTAGATGTTTGTCATTGCTGTGTCACATACTATACATGTACATGTCTTTGTCTTGACAAGTTGAGCTACAGTGTCATTGACACTTTCATTTGTAATTTTTAGCTCAACTTTGGCAAAGCCAAATTTGAGCTTATGCCATGGCCAGTCGTCCGTCAACAATTCAATATGGCTCGGGCTAGAGGCCGTATTTATGAACCGATCTTTACAAAACTTCTTGGGTACCTTTATTATGACCGTGGGACGAGAACGAGTGTTTTTGGGTCCGATCCAAAATTCAAGTTGGCCGCTGGCAGCCATTTTGTACAGACTTAGGTGCAATCAGATTTTTGCGCAGAACTTCCATATGAAAGCGCTGATTTGAATAATTTTTTGGATGAATGTTTAGTACCATGGGATACATCACATATAATATGGGTTTTTTTCTCGTACGTAAATTATGCAAATTAGACTAACTTTGATGTATTTAGTGTTACTTTCAGCACTGTAAGGGCAAATGCCAATACGGCTCAGGCTAGAGGCCGCATTTATAAACCGATCTTAACGAAACTTCTTGGGTACCTTTGGTATCACCGTGGGACGAGAACGAGTGTTTTTAGGTGCGGTCCGGAATTCAAGATGGCCGATGGCAGCCATTTTGTACAAAATTAGGTGCAATCAGATTTTGGCACAGAACTTCCATATGAAAGCGCTGATTTGAAAATTTTTGTGTGTGAATGTTTAGTACCATGGGATACATCACATATAATACACGTTTTTTTCTCATGCAGAAATTATGCAAATTAGATGAACTTTGATTTTTTCAGTGCTACTTACACACAGTAAGTACACATGTCAATACGGCTCGAGCTGGAGGCTGTATTTATCAACCGATCTTCACGTCCTTCTTGGGTACCTCTGTTATCACCTTGGGATGAGAACGAGTGTTTCTGAGTGCGGTCCAAAATTCAAGATGGCTGCCAGTGGCCATTTTGTACCGAAATTAGGTCTAATCAGTTTTTTGTACACAACTTCTATATGGCTCAGGCTAGAGGCCGTATTTAGGAACCGATCTTACGAAACTTCTTGGGTACCTTTGTTATCACTGTGGGATGAGAACGAGTGTTTTTGGGTGTGGTCCAAAATCCAAGATGGCCACCAGCAGCCATTTGTACCAAAATTAGTGCAATCAGTCTTTTGAACAGAACTTCTGTATGAAACTTCTGATTTGAATAAATTTTTGTATGAATGTTTAGTAAAATAGAATACATCACATACAGTACAGGTTTTTTTCTCGTGCAGAAATTATGTAAATTAGATGAATTTTGATTTATTTAGTGCTACTTATACACTGTAAGTGCACATGTCACACGCTCGGGCAAGAGGCTGTATTTATCAACCGATCTTCACAAAACTTCTTGGGTACCTTTGTTATTACCTTGGGATGAGAACGAGTGTTTCTAAGTGTGGTCCAAAATTCAAGATGGCTGCCAGTGGCCATTTTGTACCGAAATTAGGTCCAATCAGTTTTTTGTCACAACTTCTATACAGCTCGTATTTATGAATTGATCTTCACGAAACTTCTTGGGTACCTTTGTTTTCACCTTGGGACAGGAATGAGTGTGTTTTGGGGTGCCTTTGTTATCACTGTGCTGTGAGAACAAATATTTTGGGGTTCAGTCAGACCCACGCTGGGACTCAAAGATTTCTTTTCTAGTTTTGCATCTGACTGTCACCCACCTTTACAATACTTTACCTATACATTTGTTACAGGCTATGGTCAGTATTTATGTGCAGACCGTTACAATACTTTATATGTACCTTTGTTATCAGGTCATTACCTGGATGTTTGTCATTGCTGTTTCACATACTATACATGTACATGTCTTGACAAGTTGAGCTACAGTGTCATTGGCACTTTCATTTAAAGTTTGCATTAGAAATAAAAAGATAGCATGCAGCAACCAAAATGACCATACCGGAGGGCCTGAGAAATATGTTTTCATCTTTTTTATGCCTCCACAGTTTAAAATTAGGATTTTGGTACCTCACTTGTCCGAAGGTTCTATCTTGACCCACATCATCAGTGTTGAGTTCTTGAGAAAACATATTATTTCAGGGCTTAAAATTCGTCTGGCATCACGCGAATCTAACATGATTCTCACGAAATATTTTCACGCGAATCCATTTAAACCATGATATGAAATCCCCCGTGGAAACCCAGGAAGTAAAGTCAATGATTGAGGTGGAAATCCTCTAAAATGTGCAACATGGGGTATAAATGATTGACAACCCTTGACTTTATATCCATATTGCGGTCATGATTAGCCATTGTGCATAAATCTGTGACCTTAAACACCCTTAAATAAATAAATAAAGAATGATATGAAATTCTGCAAAAACTAGCTGAATGTTGCTGGTGAGATCACAAAATAAGTTGTCAAGATTTACCAGATGCTTCACATTTTCTTGAGTTTGGTATCAAATCAAGTCATGGCTGCTACAGCAGCCATGACTTGATTTGATACCAAACTCAAGAAATGTGAATAGACAGTTTTTCATAATTGTATATTTTATGATAACCCAGGTCAGAACTTCATCATGAATCAACGACATCATACATAAAGTGAATCCAAGCAGTAAATTGACGTGAATCCACTTGGATTTGCGCCAGTGTAGTTTGCCAGAATCATTACGAGAATCGATTCGTGGATTCGCATGTAATTTTAAGCCCTGTATTTCCTGTGTCTAACAGGGAGCACAGATACACAGTTCACTAAGATATGCAGCACATTGATGGTACTTTTGTCTTCAGCATGTGCTAACCCTGCTTGTACAGGCTAGTCAGTTGAAAAGTCTGATGATTACTTGCTTTTGTAGGTTAGTTGAAACGATTGGGCAATAAACACATCATTACAATGGTTTCAAGGTATGAGGTGTTGTGTCCGTTTCTACTGCAAGGATTGGGCTGCTAGATCCGGCTTGACTGGTACACATTATCCTTTGTGAAGGCACATAAACGTGCAAGACTTTCAGAATGGTAAGGGAGATAAATCCAACTTCAACACAATGCTATGGAAAAATTATCTTATAGCATTGCTTTGGTTTGATTAAATTCCTTACTCCTGCGAATTGGAAATTGACTTTGCATCAGTTATCAAACAGAATTCGGCAACATATTATTGAACTGATCGATTCTTTTTTTTAATCGAATCGATGTTCACGACTTCCTGTTTTTAACATGTTATGCATTGTTTCAAGCTATCGGGCCTCCAGTCTAATTCTGAAAGAAATTTGACACTGTTATGACCTGGAACCAGTCTAAGACTTAAATAGGTCATCACCTATGTTCAGCTTCACTCATCTGGAAGGTTTCAGCTGGATGAAAAGCAAACCTTTTGTTAGCTTTTCCGACCAACTGTTATATTCCGGATGAATGAATCTGAAAAATTTCATAAAGATCCATTTTCTGTGCAACAAACCTAGAAATGTTGCTTAACCCTTTACCTAACATAATGGCCAAAACCGCCCATCGCTATTCTCCAAATTTACCCATTAATTTTCCATTTTTTGTCTCAAAAACAAAGGTTATGACTCCTCATTGTATCAAGCTCATTGAGCTCATTCCAATAAGGGATCATAACCTATGTTTTTGAGACAAAAAATGAAAAAAATTAGTTATTCAAGAATTTTTTTGGCAGGTGTCGTCTGCTTTTCGTGTTAGGTAAAGGGTTAATGGAGACTTAATTTGATTGGTATTTTGATGACATTACAAAGGGGAATTAAATACTTATTGATTGGAACATCTGTAACTGGAGCAGGAAAGAATACCTGTATATCATTGGAAGTAAAGGCAGTTTAACCCTTTACCTAACATGAAAAGTAGACGATACTTGCAGAAAAAATTCTTGAATAACTAATTTTTTGTCTCAAAAACATAGGTTATGACCCCTCATTTGAACGAGTCGAACTTGTTCCAACGAGGGATCATAACCTATGTTTTTGAGGCAAAAAATGAAAATATAATGAAAATTAATTGGCGATTTTTGAGAATATCACTGGCCGGTTTTGGCCGTTATGTTGGGTAAAGGGTTAAGGTACATCACATTACATCAATGGCCATCTGCACACAAATTTCCACCAAAAGTGTGTAAACAAACAGCCTGTAACAGCAATCAAATTCCAAACAGAATTAGACTGGTGGCCTTGAGAGCTTGGCAGTCGATGTGGTGACATGTTCAACATTCTGAAATGGTCACGATTGTTTCTTCAAAAAATACTAGTAATTCACTATTTCACATTTGCTCAGGGAATTGACGGAAAAATTGCAGGTACTATCTGCAATACTTTAGCATTGCCGATGGTGCCTTATTGAACTCGAGGAGTGAATGTTCTATTGGAAGTTGTCATGTAAGTTGCAGTGCTGGAAATGAACAAAATTGACAGGGGCAGTTTTAAGCTCCCGTGAAATCAGAGACAAGAGTAAATTGCACCCGTAAAATGTTAGTATATGAATTTTCGAGGGAATAATGTCACAAAACACCAGGAACCTTAACCCTTTGAGCAGCCGTTTTTTCCAGCCAGGAACATGATACGTCATAACGTCATTAAATAGGATGGCTGTTCAGTAAATGTGTGGGGTAGACCAATTAGTATTTTCAACGTGCAGCCTTGGGGCTGCACATTGAAAATACTGATTGGTCTACCCCAAATAATGAATATGGACTCTTCTGATTGCTGCCATTGAACTGGCATGGCAGATACCACCCGTGTTCAAAAGGTTAAATGTATTAGAAGTTGCTGAATTATGACAGTAACTTGCCACTGGCCACAGTGTGCTGCTTTCTCAAAACAACACACATTTATATGCCCTCACAGTATATTAGTGCTCCACAATATTTTTCAATGAGTGCAGTTTTTAGCTCCGTAAAATATAAATCACAGGTGCTGACAGGAGCAATTGCACTCGCCCCTGTCTCATTTCCAGGACTGAAGTTGCAGGGAAACTGGAAATTCATAGCCTATTTCAAAGCCAAACTTATATCATGCACACAAAACCCTCAGAGATATTCCAATTTTATGTTGTTTATTTATTTATTTAATGGTGGCTAAGATCATATACTTATGCACAGTGGCTGATCATGACCGTGACAATTTTACAGCTGGGGGAAGCCGGAGTACCCAGAGAGAACCACCGAGTAACGACGAGCAGCTGCCAGCTCCCCAACATCGTAACGCTGCACTGCAGCACAGGCAGGGTTAGATTGGTTGAAGACATGTGTACCATCGACGTGCAGTACGCCTTAGTACACGGCGTCATCATGCCCCCATGCAGACAATCAGGGTTAAGTGCCTTGCCCAAGGACACAATGCAGGAGTCAGAATTGATCGCTCAGACGGTCATCCATCCAATGATTAACTAGGCTCGACGTTACTTAACTTCGGTGATCGGACGAGAACCGGTTACCACAAAGCAATCGCACCCCTCCAATTTTATGATATTATGTAATTATAAATATACATGTACTACAAAGATGAAGACATCATGACCACAATGAGAATTCGGAAAACTATGCAGAAATCGGACGGGGATGGACAATTGTGTAATCGTCATGACATGTCTGTACTAGTACATTATGTAGGAAGATGTGTTGTGTGCCCCAAAAAAACTTTCAGGAAGGGGGAGGGGGTTTATTATCCCCTGCTTAGTAAATAAGTTGGCTTTTATAGGATGTGAAATTTTTTTGCTTCTTTCCCAGACTTTCTACAATTTAGTCTTTTAGCTCACCTACTTCAAAGAAGTGGTGAGGTTATCTGCATGGTGACTTCAGTGGCATCGACATCAAACGTATATGTCCAGTTTTGAAAGAATTTGTGTTCAGATCATTTTCTAAAAGTCCAGTAGTCCAATGGCTTTTATATTGCTTATGTAGGTTATAAAGATAGAGGGCTATCATAACAGTATCCAACCCTAATACTGTGACTTTTTTCCAACTTCATCTAAAATTGTCAACCCAAACTAATAGTCAACTTTTGGTTGTAAGAATTAGCATTTAGGTCAGCTTTTGTGCAGTTTGTGAGGGCCTTAATACTTTGAACCCTGGTGGTATCTTCCATATCAGTTCAATGGCAGCAACTGGAAGAGTCCACACTCATTATTAAGGGGTAGACCAATTAATATTTTCAACATGCAGCCATGTGGCTGCATGTTGAAAATATTCATTTGTCTACCCCACACATTCACTCAGCAGCCATCCTATGTATCATCATGCTTCTGGGCCGGAAAAAAGGACGCTCTTTTTTAAAGGGTTAACTTCTCATTAAGGCCACACAAAATAGATCTTCTGTTTCTCAGGCCATTATTTGTGAAATTGCATGCGGGCGAGCGGTTTTTTATTTTATTTTTTATTTCAGTAATTACTTTTTTGCCATCAAAAGTTCATGTTCTTGGTTCAAGTTTTAGGCCTCATAATCTACAGAATAGGGTGGTGGTGTATTTCATCCCTTGAATGCAAGAAGGCTTTGCAATGCTAAAGCATTGCAAAGCCTTCTTGCACTCAAGGGACAAATTCATCAATTTTTTTAACTTGGGTAAAATATCAGACATAAACCATTTAATTTTTTTTTAAGTTTAAATTGGTTATAAAAAGAAAGCATGCGGCAGCCAAAAGGACCATGCGGGAGGGCCTGAGAAACATATTTTTTATTTTTTTAGGCCTAATGTATCTTTTATTTACTTCAGTAACATCTTTAGACACTAACCCTATTGTCTGTGTGAAGATTTTAAGTTTTTATTTTTGAGCTCACCTGACTGGAAGTCAGTGTGTGCTATTCACCTGACTGGAAAAAAAAAAAAACGGTTGTGTCAGGGTGTTCTGTAGGGCGTTTGGAAAAAATGCTGAGTCAGCTGGCATATTTGCAAAATTTGAAAAAAACTATTTTTTCAGAACCAATGATCAGAATCTTTTGATATTTGGAATGCAGCAACTATAGGGAGGTCAAATACAAGTGTGTTCAAACCGAGCCCCTCGGTTCATATTTAGGCTCAACACAGTAGCCCAAATAATTAACTTAGGACGCAATGGGGAATAAGCTTTAAAAATCTTCTTCTTCAGATCAAACAGTCAGATTCTTTTGATACTTGGTATACAACATCTCTACAGGTGTCAAATTGAAATTTATTAATTCGGGTGCCTCCCCCCTAACCCCTCCACCCCTCCCCCCTCCCCCCCCCCTCCCCCAATCTTCTTCAGATCCACTAGTCAGATTCTTTTGATATTTGGTATGTGGCATCTTTAGGGGGGTTAGATTCAAGTTTGTTCAAATGGGATCCCTGGATGAATATTTGGACTCTTTATTGGAGCTCAAATTTTAACTTAGTGCAATATCAGAAAATTTCTTAAAAAATCTTCTTTTTCATACCTGCAAAGTTCATATTTGGTATGTGACATCTCTAGAGGTGTAAGATTCGAATTTGTTCAAATCAAGTTCCTGGGTTAATATTTGGGTTCCTCAAGGGAGCCCAAATATTTACTTAGTGCAGTATGGGGAATTATCATTTAAAAGCACTTCCTTGACATATCCAGCAGTCATATTCTTTTGATATTTGGTATACAACACCTCTGGGAGGGTTAGATTGAAGGTTGTTCAGATCAGGTCCCTGGTTAATATTTTGGGCTTTTTATGGAAGCCCAAATTTTAACTTAGTGCAATATGAGAAAATTTCTTGAAAATTCTTCTTCTTCAGGTCCACCAGTGAGAATCCTTTCATATTTGGTATGTAACATCTCTAGGGGTGTCATATTCAAGTTTGTTCAAATCTAGTCGCTTGTTTTGTTTTTTTTTATTGTTTTTTTTGTGGGGGGGGGGGGGAGGGGGGTGGGGAGGGATGGCTAGAGAGAACCACAGTAGTTTAAAACAAAACAAAAATTTCATTTGGTTGTTTTTTAATACATCACAGAACAGGGCTTGCTAGGAAGCTTTCCTAGGACCAGCGGAAATGAATAGCCAAAAAAGTTGCCTTTGGTTGTGTCATACCAAATCAAAAAATTGCTCTTGCTGATGATCACTTACTGATACACTCAGCTCTTTTGACAATTTGAGCCAGGTTAGCATTTTAGGCTCACTTGAGCCTCTGGTTTTATTTTTCAGTTCAGATTTTCATGTCTTTCTGTGGTGGTCAATTTTAGGTTGTAAAAGCATTAAGATGAGTTTTGTTTCTGTGCATCTTTCCATGTGATTGATATTGTAGACTTGGGCTACTGAAGTCAATTGCAGTAGTATTTAACCTATCAGAACAGCATCCAACTCTGAGTAATACTGTGACTCTTTTTATACCCCCCCCCCCCCCTGCAAACAAAGTTTGGGGGGTGTATAGGAATCACCCTGTCCGTCCGTCTGTCCATCCTTATAAGCGCAACTCCTCCTAAACCGTTCATGAAACTTTACACAATGGAAGAACTCCATATGAAGATATGCATGAAGTAATATAATTCCATTCTGACATTTCCAAGAGGAGATAATCTTACTTATACATTTCAGGAGGAGGGGGGGGGTATCACTTTGTGAGCTTGCTCACAATACCTCTAGTTTCAATTGTCACCTAAAATTTTCAACCCAAACTTAGGGTACGTTTCCATGGGCCTTTTGAGAATCCTAGTGTAGTACTGGACTTGTGCAGATAAGGCAGAATGAGATTTGTGTCGTTTTGTTCAAGTGGAGGTATTCTGGAATACTATTTGGAATGCATTCTCTTAATCCACCTCATGAGGATGAATAAACGTTATTCTGGACATGAGCACTGCATTTTAAAGTTTTGCCCACCGCAAATCAAGAGGTCGAAATTTGTTTTCAATGCTAGCGAATTAGTGCCAACCTGTGTCCAGTTATTTATCTGTTATAACAAATTAATAAATGTTTATAACAGATTCATAATTTGATTTAACAGTTTAGTCAAGTGTTATAACCAACTAATAAACTGGGCTCATTGACTGGCGCGTCGGACTTGTGACCGAGGGGCTGACGCTTTGAAAGTGGTCCAGGCCACTTGATCTTCTGATCCTAAGCATGTCACTTAGTCCTAACTACTCATATAGGGGCACATTTGCAAAATGTGCTCAGGCATATGGCACGTTGATGACATGCGTGCATTCAACCAATGCTCGTCTGGCTTGTGTTGGGTAGTACAATGGAGAGCCTAGCAGTTACTTGTCGCTGTGCGTTGGGTCTCTCTGGGCACTCTGGCTTCCTCCAGCCAGAAAACTGCTCGGCACAGTATGAGCATGGCCTTCGAAAGTGTCATAACCCTCAATAAACAAACTAATGATCTGTTATAACAATTTAGTAATCTGATTGATTGCATTTTTGTAGGAAAGAGGTGGGACCAAAAGATCCTGTCTTATATGGAATTGCTATTGCAGAAGTTATGAACTTGGGGGTGGAGGTAAAGATATCATCAAAGAGCTTTTCTTATCTGAAAATGCTACAGCAAACATTTTCAGAATGGTGTTTTCATGGTCAATACAAGCTACCCCCCCCCCCCCCCCACCCCTGCCCCCCCCCCCCAAAAAAAAAAAAATGCATGGGTGCAAATAAGGGTGATTGGGGGTGTTTTGTCTGCCTTCTACCCCCTTCATGTTACACTTTGTGCAACTTAAGAGAAGGATTTACAAGTTTCGTCATCTGTGCAACCGTCAACCTTTCACACATGACGGTGAAAATAAAACCGCCATGGCTCACAACTATTGGATATGGTATTAGACTTCAGGGGTCAGCCGAGTGGGCGACTAGGGCGAAGAAGTCGTCTTGTCATTCCTCAAGTCGCCTTAGCATACATTGGGGGCGAAATTCAAGTCGCCATCCAAAACTTCCTTGGGAGACATGGCAGTTTACTGTATTTTCTTATGTTTTATTTCCAAAAAAACAATGCTTCCACATTCACAAAAAAGTAAACATGGCTGCTGTTAAAATCTGTCATATGGCTCTGAAAATAGCCTAAACTAGCCCAATTTTATATTTCTGAAAAGTGTTGTAATGGCGTAGTCGTTCGAACAATACGCTCCAACTGATAGCAACCAGCACAAAATGCCATTTAAAACCAAAAGTGTCAGCAAAAACAAAGAATCACACAAGACACGCATCAAGTTTATTAGAATTTATTAAAGTTAACCACCGTTTCAAAACCCCCAAAAATGGGCAGGGGACAGTTCATCCATAAAAACGTCAAAATTTCTTACGGTTACGCTCTGTTCCACTGAAAAATTGGTTGCATTGAAATTTAACCTGCAATTTGCATTGAAAGTTTTTCTTTGAAAACCTGTGTTGGAAGGGGGTTAAATGTAATAAGGCTATGATAGAAATCACACATATTAGGATGGATAAGAATGGCAGGCCTTATAACACCAATCGCACGTGTCAATGTAAGATGGATGGCAGAAGTTGTAATTTTTCTGAACAGAGTATTATCACCCAGCGCAGCAGGTAAGGGAGACAACTGAAATATTTTGTCATTTACCTTAGAAATAAATTAACTCAAATTGTTAATGACGCTTAATTTACTAAGGATGTCGAAAACATTTTTAACTACAGTCAAATTGGGTCAGTTTGTGACTATTTTCAGTGTTCTGTGCATATACTGAATACCATACCAAAACCCAGGTATTTATCCGAAAAATACCGATACAGAAGAACCTGTCTTGAGAGACCGCCCTTTGGGCCACACAAAAGTGGTCTCTCAAGACGGGTGGTCTCTCAAAACAGGTTTCAGGTTTTCTCAAGTCGGTGAATAACCAACCACAAAATTCAGAATTGGCGAAGAATGGATTTTTGTAATTACTTTGTAGTTGTTCTTTTTTAAGAAGTTTTTGTAGCAAATTGAAATGGACTGTTATAAAAATTATAAAAATAAATTAGTGTTGAAAATCTTCATTGAAGATTTTCAACACTAATTTATTTCTTATCAACCTACTCACAATTGTTTACTACAGGCTTGCACTACAGTGGAAGTCCCTAACTCGGATAAAATACTCTCTAGTTTTGTCTTTCCCAAGCAATTTGGGAAAGAAAAGTGGTGCAAAAGCACCAAGAAAAAATAAGCCAAAACTGGGTCGAGTGCAACCGGCGCAGACCCAGTACGGGATGCTCTCTCCCAAGTACAACTCCACGACTTCCGTTGCCAGTGCGCATATACCGTCGCTAAAGACTCATTCTTTTTATCATCTGCTTCGTGTCGAAATGTTTCTGAACGCTTATCAGTGTTTATCCAGCTCGTTGTTTGATGATTCCTGATTCATAGTGCATCAGTGTATCCTTTGTATTCTCAGGAACAGTTTTCTTTATATTCTCTTCAATATTATATATCCATAATGTATTTTAATTGTTCTCTCTCGAGTCGCGCGCGAATTTCGTGTGCCATGCGGTTCAGACTTATTATTTTTCACAATTATTGTTAATGCTTAATTTGCTAAATTTTCTAATTGTGTTAGAGTTAGGTGTCAGCAGGGTACCACTCCTACAGTTTTTCTTCTCTCTTTTGAGAGTAGTCATCCTGTTGTGTGGTTCCCGGTCGACCGTCTGGGGTCTTTGTTTCTGTCACCTTTCTCTCTTCTTTGGGGGTGTTCTTCTGTTTTCTGATTTCACCTTCTTTGCTCCTCTCACCACTATCATGCCCAGGACAATTCCTTGTGGGCAATGTCTGCTGCCAAAGCATGTGGACGATTTACATTCTTCTTGTTCCTCCTGTAATGGGTGTTCGGCCAAGCGGCCATGTAGTGTCTGTGGATCATGTCATCCACTTTCTGGGCATCAGTTAACCATGTCGTTCGTTCTCGTGGCCGTGCCTCCTGCTCCCGCGGGAAAGGAGAACATGGTCATTCGGGGGCTCCCGAGCCGACCTTGTCTGGTGAGAGTTATTCTTCCTCCGTGGGGGATGTGCAGTCTTTTCCTGTAGTGGATACTGCGGGAACCGTCGAGTGTTCTGGTGAAGAGGTGCCTGGTTCCGGGACTACGGTCCCCCTCCAGTCGACATCTGAGGCTGTCACTAGGGTTGTGACTCCTCCTTCGGAGCCGAGCAGGTGTGCTCTCTCCACTTTTCACCAGCCTCAACGACTCCCAATGTATCTACTACTATTGCTGGTCCGTCTGCTTCATTGTCAATTTCAGTCGGCCTCGGCTTTTCGCTGCAGGGGACTGCAGGAATGTCTGGTACTGTAGACGTGGGATATTGGCCTCAGCCTTCCCTGACTTCAACTCGGCGAAGTTGGAAGGGGCTGCCGGCCGAACCCATCTCTGTGGTCTCTACGCCGTCGAGCACCACAATTGTGTCTTTGGATTCGGATGTTCTTAGTGGAGACACTATAAACTCTGTGGCATTTCCGTCCACTCATTCTGGCCACACGACCAGTTTTGGGGGACCAACGCCTTTTGTGCAGCCTGAACCTTCTGCCCCGCAGAGGTCCGTGGTGACTCTCATGAGTTCTCGCTATATTGATCCTCGGGGTGCCTCGTACCCCTATACACGTCTGCCTTCAGATGTTTCGGCTGCCGCCCGTCGTCCCACGTCGGGTGTTTTGGAGGATCGTGACCCTTTGCTGGTTAAGAGGGTCAGAGGTGAAGCCACTTTGCTGGTTCGCTCCCCTGTCGAACCGGCCAGTACGGGCAGTGAGCTTAGGGAGGCCCTCTCCTTACTCACTCAGGTTCTATCAAAGAGCCTTCCTGTTGCTTCCAGCGAGGCAACAAGTGGTTTCCAGGCGCCTCCTATGGCGCCGCCTCCCGGGATTGGAAACAGGCCGGTTTCTGTTTCCTCTGGTGTCCCGACACCATGGGAGGCGTCGGCTGGTTTGCCCACGATGGGCTATGTGTCTTCCGACTCTGGGGAGAAGTCCGACATGCTTGATGTCGAGGGCAAGCAGTCTTCGGACTTGGGGGCAGCTCTTGACTTTGTGTTTGGGTTTCTGCCTGATCTCAAACCTACTAACCAGCCGACATTGTCAGCCAGGCCGCGATCATCGGTCGCGTGCCTACAGCCTATGGAGCAACCTGCTTCTGGGCGCCTTCGACCGTGTCAGTCGGTACAGGTGGTTGAAGCTTTTTCAGCATTGGACTCCAAGCTGAATTCCAAGGCTCAGAAGACTTCGTTCTTCACCAGGGTTGACACCTTTTTGCCTCCTGTGCATTATCGTTCCTACGATTCCGCCAATCTGTCGGTCTGCCAGACTTTGACGGTTCTGGATCAGGACTCCACTTCCCTCGGGCTTTCCAAGCCCAAGTCTGCCGTCATTCCAATGACGACTCTGGAGTCCACGTTGGGCTTATCTAGAGAGATGCTTGGCATGCTTTCTCTCTCAGATCACGTCGTCTCAGCTTTGGCTGCTTATCTGCCTCCAGATAAGTTTGACGAGGTACAGGCTCCTTTTGCGTGTGCTGTCCAAGGCGCTTATGCATCTGACTCACACGCATGCCTGTAACACGGCTAATCTGGAATTAGTTCGAAGGGACGCTGTGCAGGACACAGGATGATCCCTTCCCGAGGAGCAGCGTTCTGCTCTTCGATCTGCTTCTTTGGCAGGTCCGCAACTTTTCCATGGTTCCGTGTCGACGGTCCGGGATGACGTCCTACGTCATTCCAAAGATCAGCTGCTGTTTCGTCAGCTTGATCAGCCTTCTAGGGGAGGCAAGGGCCGTTCCAAGCCTAACAAGTACCCTTCTGCTTCCTCTGTGAAGCAAAAGGCTGGTCCTTCTGCTGCCGCCTCTACTTCTTACTCAAGGGGTAAGGGTAAAGGTCGGCAGAATCAAGGGAAGTCTCAGGATTCTTCATTTAGTAGAGGAGGTGGTTTCTCCTCTCGCGGGCCTCGTCGGGGCTCGAAATGAAGGTCCTCACCTCGACTCGTCCCAGGTTGGAGGAAGGATAGCAGAGTTCGCAGACCATTGGGCCACCATCACATCCGATCCGTGGGTGTTAGATGTTGTTCGGTCCGGGCTGCGAATATCCTTCCGATGTCACCCCACTCTGTCAAGGGTGCCTCTTCCAACCACAGTTCCTTCAGACGTTTTACGTCGGGAACTTTTGTCCACGGAGATTGGCAATCTCCTGCCAAAGGGGGCGATCGAGGTCGTCAAGAACATTCAGTCAGTGGGTTTCTATTCCCGCCTGTTCTTGGTGCTGAAGAAGGACGGCCGACTCTGACCGGTTATCGATCTGAGTATCCTGAACCAGTCTATCATTGTTCCCAAGTTCAGCATGGAGACTTTCCGGTCGGTCCGCCAATCAATTCACCAGGGAGATTTCGCTGCCAGCATCGACCTGCGAGACGCTTACTTCCATGTTCCGATGCATCGGGCGTCACGTAGTATCTCAGGTTCGCTTTTCTGGGGCGAGTTTACCAGTTCAAGGCCATGCCTTTCGGCCTCAACCTGGCTCCTTGGGCCTTCTCCAGACTGATGTCGCATGTGATAGCGTTCCATCGCACGCAGTCCAGGGTGACTACTTCGGCATATCTGGACGATATCCTCCAGAGGCATTCCAATGCTGCCTTACTGGAGTCGGATGTCGCCACTCTGTTGAGCTTGCTCACGTCACTAGGATTCAGAGTCAACGAGGAGAAGTCGGACTGGTCCCTTCTCAGTCGTTTTATCATCTGGGGATGGCTTTCCAAACCCAATTCAATTTGGTAGCGGTTCCCCAGGCCAAGGCTGTGATTCTCTCAGCTTTTGCTCTGACTCTGTCCCAGTCCACGTCCGCGACCGCTCAGAGTTTTCTCTGGCTGATCGGTCTCTGCGGTTCGGTGACGGATCTCATTCCTCAAGGTCGGCTGCATGTCAGACCTCTCCAACACTTTCTGCTCAGTCGTTGGAGACCGAATGTAGATTCTCTGGATCAGGTGCTTCCGTTTCCAGAATCTCTTTATCCTCACCTTCTTCCCTGGACAGATGTTCAGTGGATTACGCAGGGTGTTCCATTGGACTTACCCATGTCCGATCGTGTTCTGACGGCAGATGCCAGTGATCTCGGATGGGGTGCGACGTTGGATCCTCTCGGTCTTTCCCTACACGGGATGTGGGACCAGGATCAAGCAGCTCTACACATCAACTAGAAGGAGCTTCTTGCTCTTCTTCTGAGTTTCAGGCAGTGGATCCCTCACCTGTCGAATCGCCAGGTCCTTCTGCTGATCCGACAATTCGACAGTGGTTGCTTACATTCAGAACCAGGGCGGCATGCACTCGGTTCCGATGTACAAATTAGCTCGGGATCTTCTACTGCTCGCTCAGGATGTTCACGCCGGAGTGGTTGTTCGTCACATTCCCGGTCGTCTGAACGTCCTAGCCGACTCCCTGTCCCGACAGGGCAGGGTTTATTCCACCGAGTGGATGCTTCACATGGCAGTGTTCCAGTCGCTTTGCGATCTCTGGGGACGTCCCCACATCGACCTCTTTGCGACTCGTTGGAACCATCAGGTGGACACTTTCGTGTCCCCGTGTCCAGATCCTCTGGCTTTTGCCGTGAACGCACCGTCACTCGATTGGAACGGTCTAGTCAGCTACGCCTTCCCGCCGGTTCCGATTCTACCTCAGGTTCTAGCCAAAATTCGAACCTGCAGTTGTCGAATCATTCTGATCGCTCCCCTGTCGCCTCAGTGTCTGTGGATCAATCAGCTCCGCTCACTGATGGCGGCGGTTCCGGCACGTCTCTCGCTACGTTGCGACCTTCTTTGTCAAGGTCGCCCAAGGAGGTTTCACGTCGACCCGACTTCATTGTGCCTTCACGCATATCTTTTGTCAGGTCCTGTCTCCTCCGTAGAGGTTTTTCGAGACGAGCAGTGGAGTGCATTTCTTCTTCATGGAGGCACTCCACTGGTTTAGCTTATGCAGCTAAATGGAAGGTCTTCTGTCGATGGTGTGCTGATCACTCTGTTGATTATGCAAATCCTTTGATTTCACAGATTGCGGAGTTTCTGGTATATCTGTTTGATTCTCGGGGTCTCCAGCCTGTTACCATCAAGGGTTACAGGTCCATGCTTTCAGAGACTTTTTCTTATGTGGGGAAGCATCATATCGGCACTAATCCTTACCTCTCCAAGCTTGTTCGGCACTTTTCTTTGAAAAGGCCTCGGACTTTGCAGCTTACCCGACGATGAAATCTTTCGTGGGTGCTGCTTTGCTTGGGGGGGGGGGGGGGGGGGGGGCGTTCGAACCTTTATCCCAGGTGGATATGCATTTTCTCACATATAAGACTGCTTTTCTGATGGCGTTTGCTTCGGCCAGATGGGTTAGTGAGCTTCACGCCCTCTCGGTTCACCCGGCCTTTTTTAGGAGCTCTCCCAACAGTGTTACTTTTACCACTGATTGCTCTTTTTTGGCCAAGAATCGGTTACCAGATACTCCTCCTCCTATCTGTATCAGGGCTCTTCCTCCCCCTTTGCTCTGTCCGGTCCGAGCTATTCGCATTTATCTCAATCGGACACGTTTCATACGGAAAGGCAGGAAATGTTTTTTTCTGTCTCTTATTCCGGGTCGACAGAAGATCTCTCCTCAATCCATTTCTCGATGGATTTGTCTTGCTATTCGTACGCCTTACGGTCGTTTAGCAGCTGGCGATTGCATTACCAATTGTATTTCTGCCCACGAGGTGCGGGCACTGTCCACCTCTTGGGCTTATTCTAACTCCGTCAAGTTGTCGGATGTTATGCAGGCAGCCTACTGGAGAAATGCCTCTACTTTCTCCACCTTTTATCTGCGCCTGTTGCAGGAGCAGTCAGAGGAACTTTTGTGCCCTGGGTCCTCTTTCTTCTGCTCAGGCTGTTGTCTGCCATAGCCATTAGGCTTCTTGAAGGTCAGTTTCAGCCTTGTGCTGTTACTGCCCTTTTTCTGTCTGTGTGTCACACAGGCCCATATGTTTCCTTTCATTGTCCTTTACCAATGATTGCAACGTTATGGTTGATAAGCCTTGGGACCTCTTCCTTCTGCTTCACAGTTCCAGTGCACTAGGGTTATGTGTGGGTTTGTTATGCGATTCCCTCCAGCCTATTGTCTATTCAGCCTGTAGTAAACAATTGTGAGTAGGTTGATAAGAAATCTAAATTTTATAGTAAATTTCCTTTCTTATTATACCTACCACAATTGTTTACATGGAGGCCCTCCCGTCTTCTTTACGGGTAAAGAATCTTTCCTCCCCACTGGTCACATACCTCTAACGTTGACGGATTCAAAAAGAATGAGTCTTTAGTGACCGTATATGCGCACTGGCAACGGAAGTCGTGGAGTTGTACTTGGGAGAGAGCATCCCGTACTGGGTCTACGCCGGTTGCACTCGACCCAGTTTTGGCTTATTTTTTCTTGGTGCTTTTGCACCACTTTTCTTTCCCAAATTGCTTGGGAAAGACAAAAATAGAGAGTATTTTATCCGAGTTAGGGACTTCCACTGTAGTGCAAGCCTGTAGTAAACAATTGTGGTAGGTATAATAAGAAAGGAAATTTACTATAAAATTTAGATTTTTATAATTTTTATAACAGTCCATTTCAATTTGTTACAAAAAGATTTTCAATACTAATTTATTTTTATAATTTTTCTAACAGTCCATTTCAATTTGTTACAAAAAGATTTTCAACACAAATTTATTTTTATTCCTATCTGTCACATTTCAGGTATGTATGAAATTGTTTATTCAACAATAATCCTAATCTTTTTACAGGGGTCTTACAAAAACATCTCAATTTGTAATGAGTTAGCAATTGAAACCCAATTAAAAGCTTTTAATTATGTTAGTATAACCACAATGGATTTTCCAATTCCAGAACAGGTAAAAATTTTTTGTCATGGTTTCAGTCTTCAAAGGGGCAGTCTCTCAAGTCAGGTCCATTTAATATGGCATAAAAATACTAGTTGGTACAAGGTCACAGTGGTCTCTCAAGACAGGCGGTCTCCCATAGCAGGTCCATTATAGAGTAAAACCAATCGGTGCCTGGTAGATGTGGTCTCTCAAGACAGGTGGTCTCTCAAGACAGTGGTCTCTCAAGACAGGTTTTACTGTACTGATACCGAACCTGAAATTTCAATATCGCACAGCTCTAATGGTCACATTCCCCATCCAGTAACACCAGCCAAGTATCCAGGTTGTACAATCAGTACAGACCTTAAATGGAATAACCATATTAACAACATATATATGCAATAGAGCTGAAATAGTTGACTCATTTTCATAACCGACTAACCGAGAGCTATAACCGGATAATATCTGGTTATCCATAGCCATTATTTCACTGAATCTGGGATCAAAACTATAGGAATTGGAAAGTAGTATTCTCAGAAACTATTCTGTAGTATGAATAGAAACGAACATTGTCAAGTACTCGACAACAACGTTCGTTTGTATACATACTATGGAATAGTTCTGTGGTTACTCAGTTCTCACGGAAAATGCCAATCATTAACCAAGTCTTGTACGCCAAAGTCAATTCTCAGTATATACAGCACAGCTTCGAGGTGTCATCTACTTTTTAACCATGGAATGACAATCACTGTCGATATTTTGGATAAGTGGTTGACGTTTTTTTAAATCTGTTAGGTAGGTAACCGATTTCAAACCGGTTATCCAGTTAACCATTTCAGTACTTGAATATGCAATAAAGCAAACAAGACCATAGAATTCCTTAAAAGAAACCTTAACATCAGTAATGCCAAAATAAAAGAAACTGCATACAAATCACTAGTTCAACCAACAGTGGAATATGCACGCACAGTTTGGGATCTCTATCAACAAAACAACATACACAAATTGAAGATGGTCCAACGAAGAACAGTGAGATATGTAACTAACTGATAGTATTACAATTCGTCTGTCTAATCCATAATTGACGATCTCTCATGGAGAGCCTTTGAAGATCAAGGGAAAAAAAGCTAGACTTGCGATGATGTACAAAATGACCCAACGGCTTAGTACAAAATGACCCAACGGCTTAGTACAGTGGAACCTTGTTAATTTAATAGCCACTTTGCCAATGAAAATTATTCAATTAACCCTTTACCTAACATGAAAAGCAGACGACACTTGCAAAAAAAATTCTTGAAAAACTAATTTTTTTCATTTTTTGTCTCAAAAACATAGGTTATGACCCCTCGTTGGAATGAGCTCGACGAGCTCGTTCCAACGAGGGGTCATAACCTATGTTTTTGAGACAAAAAATGAAAATATTTTGAAAATTAATTGGCGATTTTTGAGAATAGCGCTGGCCGGTTTTGGCCGTTACGTTGGGTAAAGGGTTAACAGGAGTATTCAATCAACAGGGAGGGTGTCACTTTCCTGTATTCTAGAAATAAACTTAGCATTTAGTCCATTATATCTTGTTTGACAGAGCTCCATAAATGAAACATTGCTGAAGGTTATTGCAAGGTTCAAAGCTTCCAAATGTTTTTCACATTGTAGTATAGGCCTACAATTAAGTGCCAAATTTACTTTCATTATCAACAACCAAATTACCAGGGAATTAGATGAAAGAAACTTTATGACATTAAGGCGCCAATTTATTATTGTACTGTTTCATAATTTCACCTAAAATGCAAATATTGCACAAAAAAATTCATGTTAGCTGCCGATAACGCAACCAATTTTTCTGTCATCTTTTAACCCTTTACCCAACGCAGACAATATCAAAATTTATTATTTTAAACATAATGTTTTTCAATTTTTCAAAAAATTTCAACAAAACCATATCATGTGACCCCTCATTGGAACGAGCTCAATGAGCTCGTTCCAATGAGGGGTCACATGATATGGTTTTGTTGAAATATTTTTAAAAATTTAATTTTTTCAACTGCTCAATTTGCATATTACGCGGGCGGATGCGGGCGATTCGTTAGGTAAAGGGTTAATTCCTCAACGAGAACAACATTGATTATTCTGAATAACTGCGACGTCAAATGAATGTTTCCTTGAGAATAAAATTCTGTAATTGCACTGTACATGACACACTAGTCGGGTGATTTCTGAATATATTTGGAATGGCCCACGGAAACGTACCCTTAGTAGTACTCAAACGATTAGTCGACTAGTCGATGTCGACTCTGGGCAAACCAGTAGTCGACTCTCAATTGTGCAGTTGACTAGTCGGAGGAGTTCAAGCTTTTAGGTAAATAGTATCCCTTCTGTGCCACTGTCAGACAGTTTGAACAGCAATATTGGGCAATCAATGTATACATCTATTGCCATCTAATAGTAGTGACAGTAGTTTGTTTTAACTGGTACTAGTAGAGTGCTGAATTATTTTGTGCTATCAGGATACTCAGGCACTCTCCCATAAATCGCAACAAGGCAAATTAAATAAGATTAAATAATTTCACTCTTAGTATAATTAGAAGCACATTAACAGAATAATGTTCCAGTAAGTTGCTGTATATGAATGCCCAAGTGAAGCCAAATTTGGACCTTCAGCACTCTACCGGAACACCAACACTGTTATAAGGAGACAGGTTATCACCAATGACTAGTCAAAGTCGACTTGACTTTTGGGTATTGACTAGTCGACTTTGGAATTCACTAGTCGTTTGAGCACTAACCCTTAGTTAAACAAACTGTTCATATATTTTATTTTTACAGTAGGATATCAACACCAGGAATAGAACGCCATAAACTGAACTCAGTCATAATGTCGCTCATGGTATTTCCACCGAATGAACAGAAATATTCTCCACCCATAGTTATCAGACATCGACATTTGGATGTAAGTACATGTATGCAACAACCTAAATATTCACCCCCCAACCACCCCAACCAACATGCATCATTCAAACGCTTCTTTCCAGACATGGTGGAACAAAATAAAAGTTGGGTGGTTAAGTAATGTTTTGTCAAGGGTAGGTGGGTAGGGGGAAAAAAGCAATCCCTTTTGGGGCTGTATATAACAAAGATACATACTTACCGACTTCTGTATTCTGCATTTATTAATAAAGCACCACCTGCTGCTAGAAAAATATGATTACCATATTTACTCTATGTTTTGGGACACTCTATGATTTGGGACACACATTTTTTCCAGAAAACTATATATTTTTATACTGTACCAATGACCCAGACATAGCTGGTGCTAACTCTTAAAAATCTAGGGCCAAACACAAATTTTGCCCCCCAATCCCCAAAATTTGCATCTAAAACCAAAGAAATCATGTCCTGAATGGCCCTCCATACTTGGCCACTACTGCGCATGTGCAGTGTCAAGGACGTCCCGAAATTGGCGCCATTAATCATTCTTTGTTTGGCCCTTCATCAGTTAACATCTGACTGATCTTTGTGCTTGTAAATCTCTGTTTAAATGATGCCAGACACATAAATATTAGAGAAATGGTGATTCTAAGGAGGATATTGAAGGAGGAGAGGAATAATGAGTGACAGAAAATAATCAGGGCTGTAACTTAAAATTTTTTAATGAAATTATGTTAAGTTACCTATTTTCGAGGCAAGGGCCTGTTGTGGTCATTCTTGCTATAAAGTTACACTGCTTGTTCAGTGTTTTCCTCTCTCCCTTTCCTTTAAGTCCCCCCTTGCTATTCTCCCATGCTTTTGGCATATTTTCTGTAATATTATTACTAAAAATTTTTGGGAGTTTTAGCTTGATAACAGAATGAATTCTGTTCTTTTCCCCATGTTTACGTCTTCACCCATGGGTGGTTAGGCGTAGTGTTCTGCATCTACCATCTGATGTTCTGCAGTTTCTTCCCTGGAAGTCTCTGTTTTGCATCAGATAGTGTATTATTGGTAACTGATTTCGGGCCAGGGTTATCAGTGCCTGGAGTCATGTTTCTGGTGTGAGGGGGATTTCTTGAAAATAATATCTTGATGTTAGTTTAATCATAACTAGATGCACTTTTATTGTTCGTAAGTGTTGCATTAATTTTTTAAAATATTTTTAAAATTTTTGTCCACACTTAGGCTTGGGATCCATTGGGGCTCAATGTTACTTTTCAGAAACTTGGGCTTTTCTGAAAAAATATTTTTTCAAAAAATTTTTTGATTTCAATCATTTTTTCTATGTTAATGGATCATGTTATTATGTATTTTTATTTTCAGGGGTTGGTGCGAGTACTAGGACTTTGTATTCTTTTCACAATGAAAGGATATTGTTCAATTGTAATAAGAGGAAATCTTCCTCTGACTTTCATAATCATTGTGTAAATCCAGTCAGTGTACTCGCACTAACTCCTGTTCGGTATGTGTTAATTTCGATGACAACATGGGAAGCGTGTGTCACGGTATGTTAGCGGGGAAATGGCCATGCCGGTCCTTTTCCCGCAGGGTCACTCTAGTTTATCAATCTCTATTTCAGACGATCAAGAACAGGGTGATGTATCCGTGATGTTTTCCAAAAATATGCCTCCGTCATCACAATTAATGAAGAGCTAGCCGCAAAGTGCTCATGGAAATACGTCAATTGCCTAAGAGGTCCCTAGTAGAATCGACGGCCTTTGACGTCCGCTAGCTCGCCCGGTGTAGCGTCCATTCATCGAATGGTTCAGCAGCCGGGTTCGTCCGTTGCGGTCCAGAAAGGAGTTTTGGGTGATGCGAGCACTATAAATCAACCAAGTGCACACCCAGTGACGGCAGATTAGAGGAGAGAACAGAGGAAGCCTATTAGTCCAGTTCCTAGCTCGTTCAGGTCCATCCGGGCTGCGAGCGAGAGAGGCCCCTCTCTTGTACAACAACATCTGGCCCCAGATGTTGTGGTACAAAATGTTTCGCATTCGGAGCATACGTCCGCCGCTCAGGACGCTCCGTTATATAGACAGTCCGGAGAGACTGTCAATAAGGCTTCCTCATCCTCATGGTAGCGCACACGACCGCACCTTGGCTACGTGACCTTGGATATCCAGTCAACTTCGCCAATCAGAGAATCCTCGGCGACCAGGTCACGCCATCCAGTAGCCAGGGACACGAGGCCTGGAGACTCCGGACGTTCGCATAAGAAATGTATGCGGGAGTCAACGTACACGGAGCTTCCAGCGGCAAAGCATCGTAAGACCGCTACTGCACAGGCCTCGGTGATGGACGTGCTATCCCAAATAGCACAACTTATCGCAGCATCCCAGCAACGACAGAATCTCGGTCGCATCATGTAATATCCGACGATGCTGGGTCGGGACGCTCCGCTGAAGCATCAGGTACGGACGTCCGAAAACTTCATACGGTCCGACAGGATGGCCAAAGGGATTTGGAGGATTTCGGGCTTTCCCTTTCGGAACAACATAAGCTGCAGTATATGTCATCCAGCTTTATCTTCTAGAGGTTGTTTCGTCGGACCAGAATGCTGCGATGCCAGATAAGAAACTGATAGCGTCGGTGGACACAAGACTTTTTGGATCGGTTCAGGGACATCGTCCCTCAGTTCCGACACAGTCCAATAATGTCACAGGAACTTTCGAATTATTGAACGACGCTACATATATATATGCTTGCTATTAACAAGCAAGTTTGGTTTCTTGTTCACAAAGTTATTGAGATGTCTTTCAAAAGTGTGCCTCTGTCGTCATAGTTAAATGAAGAGCTAGCGGCAATAAGTGCTCATGGAATACGTCTATCGCCTAAGAGGTCCCTAGTAGGATCGACGGCGTTGACATTCGCTAGCTCACCCGGTGTAGCGTCCATTCATCGAATGGTTCGGCAGCCGGGTTTGTCCGTTGCGGTTTAGGAAGGAGATTGGGGTGATGCGAGCACTATAATAGTCAATAGTACACACCCGGTGACGACGGATTAGAGGAGAGATCAGAGGAAGCCTGTTAGTCCGGTTCCTAGCTTGTCCAGGTCCATCCGGGCTGCGAGCGAGAGAGGTCCCTCTCTCATACAACAACATCTGGGTCCGGATGTTGTGGTACAGATGTTTCTCATTCGGAGCATATGTCCGCCGCTCGGGACGCTCCGTTTTTTAGACAGTACGGGAGACTGTCGATAATGCTTCCTCATCCTCACAGCAGCGCACACGACCGCACCTTGACTACGTGACCTCGAGTATCCGGCCAGCTTCGTCATTCAGTGATCCACGGCGAACAGGTCACGCCATCCGGTAGCCAGGGGACACGAGGCCTGTACACTCTGGTCGCTCGCATAATAGAAGTATGCACGGGGTAACGAACACGGAGTTTCCAGCGGCAAGGCATCGTAAGACCGCTTCTCCACAGGCCTCAGTGACGGACGTGCTATCCAAAATAGCACAGCTTATCGCAGCTTCCCAGCAAACGACAGAATCTCAGTCGGATCAGGTATAATCCATCGGCACTGGGTCGGTTTGCTCCGCTGTTGCATCAGGTATGGAAGACCGAACACTTCATAGGGTCCGACAGGATGGCGAAAGGGATTCGGACGATTTTGAGCTTTCCCTTTCGGAACAACAGAAGCTGCCATACATTTCTTCTGGCATTATCTTCCAGAGGTTGTTCCGTCGGACTAGAATGCTGCGATGCTGGATAAGAGGCTAATAGCGTCATTGGACACAGAGTTTTTGATCGGTTCAGGGACATCGTCCCTGAGTTGCCGACACAGTCCAATAATGTCATTAGAACATTCAAATTATTGAACGACGCTATATATAAGCTTGCTACCAAACATGCTAGTCTAGTTTCTTGTCCGCAAATGCTCTAAATCTGCCTTTCATCAATTCTAGGAATAAATTTGTAATGGCAGGACAGGGCATACTGAGAGTCCCTCTGCATCTAGACAACGAGGCTGAAGACTGGGAATTGTCTTTTTCGCCGTCTATGTCAATTCCAACCACGACGTTGGAAACGACAATGATGTCTATAGACTTAACTTAGACGCTTTATCATACGTACACCACCTTACTGAGGCGTTATCATTATGTCTTCAAGAGAAAGAATTTCAGGATATTATTCTTAATGAAATTTCTTTCAAGGGCAGTAGTTTTTCCGCGTATAACTCCGCCCTTCAGTGGCAACCTGGAGTTGGTTAGACATGACGCAGCCCTAGTTACATCCACGCGCATGGATAGTAAGGTGAAGAACTCTCTCAGAGTCGCTTCGGTCTCGTAGAAGCTTCTCTTCGACGGCAACCTTTCAGCAATCTATGAATTGCTTGATATACACGTTCTCTTGTCAATCAAGTGTAACAAGAGATTCAGACTTGGGCAAACATTCGGTGGTTGACTCAGAGAGTTCCACTGCAGTTGCCGGATCCGAGTTTTATGATTATGACGGATGCCAGTCAAACAGGTTGGGGTACAATATTGATCCCAACGGATTCGAAGTGCCGGGGTCTTTGGGTTCCGTAGTTTCTAGGCAAGCACTTAACTTCCAGGAAATGATGTTATTTTGGCTTGCACTACGTCATTGGATGAACATTATTCAGAAACGCATGTCCAAATCCTGTCCGATAATACGACAGTAGTTGCGTATATCCGGAACCAGGGAGGCACTCATTCGGTTCCGTTATTCAATTTAACGGAAAGAATCCTTCTGTTTGTTCTAGAACACCAAGTTCTGTTCGGTCCGTCATATTCCGGGTCGTCTGATTGTATTAGCAGACTCCCCTTCACGTAAGGGTCGCTTGTTGCCATCAGAATGGACTCTCAACAAACAGGTATTCAGTCAGATTTGCTACCAATGGGAGCGCCCAATGATAATTTATTTGCGACACAACTCACCAATCAGTTGCAAACGTATGTGTCTCCATGTCCGGATCCCCGAGCATATGTAGTTTACGCTCTATTGATCTAGTAGGACGGAATGATAGGATATGCGTATCCTCCAGCGCTGTTGATTCAGCAAGTATTGCTAAGATAAACATTCACAATACAAGTCTGTGGGTAGCATCTCTGTGTCCACAGAGACCGTGGATAAATTTACTCAGGTGTCTGCTGTGGGACTTACCGCGAAAACTTCCTCCACGAGAGGATCTTCTTTCGTTGGGGAAATCGTGTCAACTTCTTCACAACCCGTAAGGTCTCAACCTTCACGTATTCCGTTGTGCGGTCCTTCTTGCACTGCAAGCATTGTACAGGACGAGCAGTGGATGCGATTTCTAACTGTAGGAGGACCTCCTCTTCGCTATACTATGCGGCTAAAGTGGAGGCTCTTCCGTCGTTGGTGTAGGGATCATTATGTTGATATTTTTGATCCCTCCATACCAGACATTGCAAACTTTCTAGTATACTTGTTTGACGAGATCAACTGCAGCCTGTTACTATTAAAGGTTATAGGTCTATGTTATCTGATACCTATGCACTCCATGATAGTTTACAATTGAGTCTAATGTCTCTTTATCTAAGTTAGTTAGAAACTTTCGATAAATAGACCTAGAATCCTTAGATTAATTCCTATATGGAATTTAGCTTGGGTTCTTATTAAACTAAAGTAACCATTTGAGCCTCTTGAGTCAGTAGTTTTCAAATTCTTGCCTTTTAAGACAGCAATTCTCTTAGTCTTCTCTTCTGCTGAAGAGTCAGTGAGCTTCATGCACTATCGGTGGACGATTCTCACTTTCGTAGTGTCGGAAACACTATTACCTTTACTACTGATGTTGGATTTTTCGTTAAGAATCAGGCTCCTAATAAATATCCGGAACCTATTACTATTAAAGTCCTTCCGTCTTCATACGGGCATAGGCCTTTACTCTGTCCGGTTACAGCTTTATGTATTTATAAACAGATCTCAGTTTATCAGTAAGGACGTAAGCTTCTTCTGCCTTTGATGCCTAATAGAAGGACATTACGGTCCATTCTATTGCTAAATGGATTCAATTAACTATCGGTACTGCTTATGATAATCTTTGTTAACTCAGCAGTTTGTGCTTAAGATTTCGGCTCATGAAGTAAGAGCTCTTTCTACATCTTGGGCTTACGTAAATAGTGTCGCTATTATAAATTTAATGAAGGCTGCATATTGGTCTCAGCCATCCACATTCATGAATTTTTATCTCAGAAATATTGAGTCCATTTCTGGTGGCCTGCATTGTTTAGGTCCATTATCTGCTGCTCAGAATGTCGTTCACTTAACAGTTGCAACTATAGCTATGTATACTTTCTGTTCCGGCAGTGACTCTGTCCTGCTGCCCTCTTCGCTCTGGGCTATTTGACCCAGGGCAAGGGGAAGGAGGGGGGGGGGGGAGGGGGTTCCCTTATGTCACCTGTTTTATTATGAAAACAAGGGGATACCTCCTCCGGAGTCAGTAATTCTGAGCTGTTACTGGGATGGTTTTAAAGTGAAAATTTTATGTTTAAAAAATTCATTCATGTCATAGTTTTTAAAGTATAGCATTGGAATTTTTCACGTGTCAAATGGGTGTTATTATACAATCCTCGGACACTTTTAAAAGAGTATAAAGAGTCTCAATTCTCTGGACTAACTTTATTTATTGGCTTACTTTAAAAATTATTAGTATAAGGATTATACTGGATGTTAATAGAGAACATGGATGTTATGATGCTCAATTATGGAAGGTGTTGTGTCTTTCTAATTTATCATAAATAAGAAAGATACATGTAAGGCCTAATACTCCTTTTCCCCTCGAGGAGATGACTCTATTTTATATAGTTGAGCTTATTGGATTTTCCTCTATGTCCTAGGCCCTCCAGCCTTTTTACTATTCAGCTATGTCTGGGTCATTGGTACAGTATAAAAATGTTAAAAAATTTATAGTAATTTATATATTTTTTATACTTACCAATGACCCAGACGGGGATGGCCCTCCCAGGAGTTGGGAACTCATACCTCCCTGCTGAGTACATAGCGCTTACCAGGCACTGATTGTAAGAATGATTAATGGCGCCAATTTTGGGACGTCCTTGACACTGCGCATGCGCAGTAGTGGCGAAGTATGGAGGGCCATTCAGGACATGATTTCTTTGGTTTTAGATGCAAATTTTGGGGATTGGGGGGCAAAATTTGTGTTTGGCCCTGGATTTTTAAGAGTTAGCACCAGCTATGTCTGGGTCATTGGTAAGTATAAAAAAAATATAAATTACTATAAATTTTTTAACTTTTTTTATGCTCCAAAGTTTGGGACATTCAGGAGATTTGTTTCCAGTTTGCCCGTCGCTAGTAGCAGATGACACTCATAAAAAAAATTCTTGAGTAACTAAAAATTTCCATTTTTTGCTTCCAAAACATAGCTTGTGATCCCTCATTGGCATGTGCGCAATGCGCACGTTCCAATGAGGGATCATAAGCTATGTTCTGGAAGCAAAAAATGAAAATATAAAAAACAATTGGATGGCGATTTTCGTATATAGTGATGGAAAACGAATCACACACAACTTTATTCAGCATCATATCAAGACCAGGCTGTGTTCTTTCCCCATTTTCTGAAAAATCATTAGGGTCAGTACAGTAAAGGTCACTGCTACCCTCACCCTTACTGTACTGAACCTAAATCTTTATGAATGTCCCCTATTTAGTCCAATTCAAGATAAAGATTCTGTTTCTGATTATAACCCTTTGAACCCTAGCGACCGCTTTTCCGGCCAGGAACATATGTCATAACATCATTAACCCTTTACCTAACATGAAAAGCAGACGACACTTGCAAAAAAAATTCTTGAATAACTAATTTTTTTCATTTTTTGTCTCAAAAACATAGGTTATGACCCCTCGTTGGAACGAGCTCGTTCCAACGAGGGGTCATAACCTATGTTTTTGAGACAAAAAATGAAAATATTTTGAAAATTAATTGGCGATTTTTTAGAATAGCGCTGGCCGGTTTTGGCCGTTATGTTGGGTAAAGGGTTAAATAACATGGCTGTTCAGTAAATGTGTGGGGGTAGACCAATCAGTATTTTTAACGTGCAGCCCCGAGGCTGCACGTTGAAAATATTGATTGGTCAATCCCAAATAATGAATATGGACTCTTCTGTTTGCTACCATTGAACTGGCATGGAAGATACCACTAGAGTTCAAAGGGTTGAGTTTATAGAATGAAAAGGAGAAAGGGTTAAAATACCTTATAAATAAGATATTGTTGGCTCTGAAATAATTATTCTTTGTTGCAAACATGATGCGGAATGGATGAAAATAAACACAAAACATTGAGGAAACTGGGTACTTTTAAAATAGACTATGGCATCTCCTTTTCTTCAGCTTTATACCCATCTTCTTTTATATTCTCAGCTCATCAATGTGGGGTGGGCAATTGCCCTTGCTCTCAGTTGCCTGCATAAACTCAGAATTCTGCTGGCGGTAAACACATTCCTCACAGAATATTCTGAGGTTGATGAAAGTTAATTTTGTGCATCTGAAAGTATAGGTAACACATGCTTCGGTTGGCATATAGTACATGGAGAGTGTATTATCACTAAATCACCTTCAGAGTGGAGATTCCACCCAAGCAATAATTGCAAATTTGTTGCAAAGCATAACAAGCACAGGCAAAGTTTCAGCCAATGGACCTCCAGGTTAAACCCGGAGTTCCATTTGCTGAAACATTGGTTATATTTTTTGTCGATATGTACAAAATTTGAAAGTTATAGCTTGGGTGATAACTCCACTCTGCTGGTGATTTAGTTACAATCCACTCTCCACGTACTGTACTTCACAAACACGAGATGACAACAACACTTAATTACACTCTACAGGTAACATTATAGGTCTTCATGAATTTGGAAATCCATCTGCTCAATGCTGATATATTGGTATGTCAGCTGACTTCATTAAATGTAAATGAGTGGACAAAAATTTGCTGATGAATCAGACTTGTTTGTTATTCATTTTCAAGACACGTGTGATCTTCAGTATTTTACTTGAAATTATGACAAAGAATTTCCAGAAGTAAACATGAGTGGTGATGCCTTGTCCCTATATCCCGATAATTCTGTCTTTTGATTGGTCAGAATGTCCTGAACAAATAGTCATGGCAAAGGGTGCACCCAACATCCAAGGTATACGAAAGCGTGCAACATCCAGGGTATAATTAAGTGCATGCAAAACATCGGGGGTATATGGTTTAAACGAAATCATTCCACATTTCCTCGAGATAAAAAATTAACCCCAAAACCTGATAATAGTCCCAAATATCATCAGATTTCTGACAATTCGATCATATTTTGTCATTATAAATTAAATAGTCGAATAATTAAAATGAAACAACTTGAGAAAACTAAAATGCAAGCAAGTAATTCATCCCCTGAGTACCAAAGTGTTCTATGTGCCAGTAGGCACATTGGAACTCAGGGGACGATATGTCAACAAAATACTGTTTACCCGTTTTCTTAATGACCCAAGGGATATAACTCTATCTTTTGTCTTCTGCGTTTGGAAAAACAAAACAATTGCAGAGTGTGAGAAAGGCTTCCGCAAATTTGTTTCCCCTATGTTTCTATTGTGTTTAAAACGAAACCAAAACGTTATCTCCTCTGTCAAACAAGATATAATAGAATAAATGCTAAGTTTATCTCTAGAATTCAGGAAAGTGACAATCTCTGTTAATTGAATACTTCTGTTAATTGAATAATTTTCATTGACAAAGTGGTTATTCAATTAACAGGGTTCCACTGTACTGACTTTTTAAAGTATTTTAGTTGCAAAAAAACCCCATATATAGATAATACAACAAGTAAAAGGCTATTATTAACATTTACAAAATTATTTCATGATTATTGGGGGCCCGGTGGCATCGCGGTAACTGGTTCTCGTCAGATCACCGAAGTTGAGCAACGTCAAGCGCGGTTAGTAGTTGGATGGGTTAACATTTCAGCGACTGATTCGCGCTCCCGCGTTGTGTCCTTGGGCAAGGCACTTCACCTCGATTGCCTACATGGGGGCACGATGATGCTGTGTACTAAGGGGTACTGCACGTCGATGGTGCGCATGTCTTCAACCAGTCTAACCCTGCCTGTGCCGCGGTGCAGAGTTCAGAGTTCCGATGTTGGAGAGCTGACAGCTGCTCGTCATTACTTAGTGGTTCTCTCCGGGTACTCTGGCTTCCTCCACCAGTAAAACTGTCGCTGACTTGATATGACCCTGGCTGTTAATGTATCGTTAAACCCTAATAAATAAAAAAAAGAAAATTCATGATTATTATTTACTCACTGTTTATTCACTCCAACTAGTAGCAGATATAGAGGATATCTAGAGTTTTTGAGTGGATACCAAAAATTATCTCATGAATGACCGAGACAAATGTTTATTTTTTGCAAGCGCTTGCGCGAGTGATATTAGCCATTTGTCTCTGTCACAAGTGAGATTTTCGGTATCCACTCAAAAACACTAGATTTTCTTTTTATTGTACACTTTTTTTTTTATCAGAATCTCATAATTCCACTTGTTTCAACCTTGAATTGATGCATGAAAGTAAACAGCGCATTGAATCATTGAAATGCGGAAGTGATTTTATTGATACTCGGAACAGATAGCGTCTTGCAATCTGATTCAGCTGGCGGGTTTGTAGTCCAAACATGGCCTGAAAGTCTGTAACATAAGTTTTTGGTTTGGTGCGTCCTTTGAAAGGACGTACCAAACCAAAAACTTATATTACAGACTTTCAGATCATGTTTGGACTAACGGGTTTCATGCATCAATTCAAGGTGAATATGTGTTGAATTATTGCTGGAAATGATCGGTATCCACTCAAAACACTCGATTTACTTTTCATTATATGTTTTTAGAACAAATTGATCATTTCCAGTGATAATTTGTCTCATATTCACCTTGAAGTTATGCTTTGAAAGCTGCCATTTTGATTGATACTGTGGAAGTGAACATTTTTATATCTTCACAGTGGGGGATACGATTTCTATCTTTCGCAATTTTTTCGATAATCTCTCATTTAGCGTATAATAAAATTTATTATCTTCCAGAAATATTATAAAAAAAGATTAGGCCACACAAAGTAGATCTTCTGTTTCTCAGGCCATTATTTGTGAAATTGCATGCGGGCGAGCGGTTTTTTATTTTATTTTTTATTTCAGTAATTTCTTCTTTGCCATCAAAAGTTCATGTTCTTGGTTCAAGTTTTAGGCCTCATAATCTACAGAATAGCATGGGTGGTGGTGTATTTCATCCCCTGAGTGCAAGAAGGCTTTGCAATGCTAACGAATTGCAAAGCCTTCTTGCACTCAAGAGATAAATTCATTAATTTTTTTAACTTGGGCAAAATATCAGACATAAACCATTTAATTTTTATTTTTTTTAAGTTTAAATTGGTTATAAAAAGAGAGCATGCGGCAGCCAAAAGGACCATGCGGGAGGGCCTGAGAAACAGATTTTTTAATTTTTTAAGCCTCAAGGAAGGTTAAAAAGATGGAGTAACAAAGACATGTTTTGATAAGAATGAGATTAAACCTTTGATACTTTTGTACATCTTATGAAATTACGAAATCAAACAGCGCGTTGATACTTTGTGGTCATTTGTTTTGTTATTATTTTTCAATTTTTTAAAGTTTTAAGCTCATTTCCTATTTTCTCCCGAATAATGCTCACTGACAACCATTGAGCCAAATGTTATCGCAGCTTAAAATACTAATATAATCCTGCTGTCAAGAATTCTTAACTGGTTGAGTGCTAGAAGCAACTATCAGGACTTTCAAAAAATGAGGATATCAGAGCAAAAGCCAACACTTTCCTTGCTTATATTTCATATTCAGTGAAACACAAATAATATTTTGTTTTTATAAATTTGTTTTATTACAATTTATTGGAGAGTGCCTCTGGGCACTCTCCAATAATTTGTAATAAAACTAGTTTTGAATAATAAAATCAGACAGCCAAAACTAATCTAGCCCTCAACCATATAATCACTAATGTGAAAAATATCTTGTTATTTGTACTTTCCAACGTTTGACGTCGCATTTTAAAAAAAACGTTAAAGAAACTGAATTCCCCAGGGACATTTGAATGTCAGGAAAATTAAAGAATTCCCCAGGGACATTTGAATGTCAGGAAAATTAAATAACAAAGATAGCACGGCACCACAAAAACCTATCTTCATTGGAACAGCATAAGATGGGATCACAGCCATACAAACCGGATACTTGAACAAAGTCTTGTATAATAGTTAAGTAAAAATTCCAATGTCCAAAACCATCTAAAAATCTCAACGTTTCGTCAGCAAAATGCCAGCTTCATCAGGAGAAGACACAGAATGAGAAATGAGAAGACAGAGAGAACCGGGAAGAGAGAAGGTGTGAAACATGAAAGATAGGACAGACCACTAACCCCTTTAGCAAACGATTATCGGGTCATAGGCACAATATTAAATATAATAAAATTGACCGTACCCCCCATGTGGCCCCACATTTCAATCAGCCAGAACATTACTTCATTTGCTATCTGCTACAGAGAATCCCTTCCAAAGATAAAAACAAACTTAATATTGCTGAGTCTGTTTGGATACACAGACTCAACTGTGTCTGGCCTTATGGTCTCAATGAATACGACCCGCTTGGATGTTAACAGTGTGCTAATTCCGTGAGCTTTGTTTATCTTTCATGTTTCACACCTTCTCTCGTCCCGGTTCTCTCTGTCTTCTCATTTCTCATTCTGTGTCTTCTCCTGATGAAGCTGGCATTTTGCTGACGAAACGTTGAGATTTTTAGATGGTTTTGGACATTGGAATTTTTACTTAATCAGGAAAATTAAAGAATTCCCCAGGGACATTTGAATGTCAGGAAAATTAAAGAATTCCCCAGGGACATTTGAATGTCAGGAAAATTAAAGTCTCAAAAGGTTAAATAAACTGTTAATTCTGTTCATTCATAACAAAGACCCATCATTATACCTGTTGTCCATAGATTACCTGACAGGCATGTCTTCTTTCTCGTCTGTGTCATCAGACAGTAATTTTATCAATGAAGGGAGCACAGTGGCTCAGAAGATAGAGCTGCAGGCTACAAGCTGGGAGGTCCTCGGTTCGAATCCCACCTGTAGCAACCACGTTATGTCCTTGGGTAAGACACTTAATCCCAATTGCCCACATGTGGGCATGGTGGCATTGAGTACTAAGGCGTACTGAATGTCATTGCTCAGTGGTTCTCTCCAGGTACTCCAGCTTCCTCCCCCGTAAAACTGTTTGACGCGAGGTGACCCTGGCTGTCAAAAGTTTCGTTAAACCCCAATAAATAAATAAATGCTACTGGATCAGATTAATGCACATGCAATTAGAGCTATTTCAAAATAAAAACAAAGCCACAATGTCTGATTTTTCACTGAATTCAAAATGAAAAATTGATGATGCAGGTAGTGAAACTTTTATAAGAAAGAAATCAGTGATAACTAGTAATGTTTATGAAGTGTCTGTTGATGGGATAGACTTTGCTACGGCTTTGCCAGCTGATCGACTGTTTCTGTGACATATCTCAGCACCATTGTTCTTTGATGTTGAAATTCCTTTCTTTAACCCGTACCAACTTCATTTTAGTGCCCCCTACCCCCACTCTCTACTTGTTCAGTTGGAGCTTATATGATGAATAGAATACAACCTTCATGTTTCTTCAATAAGATATTTATTAACCCTTTACCTAACGAATCGCCCGCATCCGCCTGCGTAATATGCAAATTGAGCAGTTGAAAAAAATTAAATTTTTCAAAAAATTTCAACAAAACCATATCATGTGACCCCTCATTGGAACGAGCTCATTGAGCTCGTTCCAATGAGCGGTCACATGATATGGTTTTTTGGAAATTTTTTGAAAAATTTAAAAAACTTATATTCAAAATAGTAAATTTTGATATCGTCTGCGTTGGGTAAAGCAGTTTTGAGAAAGTGCCTATAAACCCTAATTTTGACAGCTTTTGCCAATTCTGGCAAAATAAGGGTTAAATCGAAAATTCCGCTTCGGTAATTTTTGGATTTTTTGTCCCTCAATGCGTGTGCAAAATTTGGTGAAAATCAGTTCGAAAATGGCTTCTGAATCGTAATACTAATCCGTAGAATAACAATAGTCTTTTCCAGGGGAAAAAGCCGAATAAATAAAAAATCAGTCTCAATTGAATGTGTCAGAAATTCTAAACAACTATGTATAGGTTACAATACAGTGTTTTTTTCCATTGACGACAGTACTAATCTTTCCTCCTCTCCCCATCTTATCAAGCTGATTTGGGCAAAAACAACCATCTATCCATTTAGTGTATCATATCATGAAAAAAAGATACTGAAAAAAAATATAGGTCGCCTTATGAATTTTACCCTTAAATTTGGAGCTTCCTGTACTCCCGTCCAATTTCGCACTGAATGAAATAGACACATTTTTACCTACCCCCACCCAATTTTAATCTTCTCTCACACATTTCAGAAGACAATAGTCACCAATATTTTATATCTTTTCCACTTAAAAAATTTTATTCACACTTACAAGCTCGGTTCATTTTCCACCAATTGGATAATTCCAGGAACTTTTATCCTCCATTAAGGGTTGGGTGCCAACCACTAGAGGCGCTGTTTGCCTGAAAACACTGTATTGTAACCTATAGGGCTACTGATATTATATACAGTGGAACCCTGTTAATTGAATCATCTTGTTACCATAGGAAATTTTTCAGTTATCAGGAATATTCAACTAACAGGAATTTTGTTATTTTCCTCATAACCTGGGCATTTATTCCAATAGACAGTACAGCCACCATGCACAGGTCACTTTCCACAGGTGCGCAATATTTCCACAGACGCAATATTAGATTCTCAAAATTATTTATAGGAATAACATAAAAATTTGATAAATGAAGCACCGGGTACAAACCGGTACAGTTGAGGCCACTTAATTGGATATCTCTTAACTGAATAACCCTGTTAATTGAATATAATTTCCCAACACCAAATCATTTACAAACCTCCAGTTCAAATTTGACCTGTTAATTGAATATAGGTTGTAGAGTAAACTCCTGTTAATTGAATAAAAAATCATGTAAAATGTCGAGAAATTACCATGACTCGCCCCAGTTTTTCTTTGGAGCGCTGTCAAACAAGATATAATAGAATAAATTTTAAGTTTACCTCTAGAATACAGGAAAGTGATGCATTCCTTGTTAGTTGAATACTCATGGTAATTGAATATTTTTCATTGGCAAAGTGGCTATTCAATTAACAGGGGTCCACTGTACTTCATTAATTAAAATTTTGCTGATGATAATTTTTATTACCTGGTAAATGCAAAGGTGGACAGCACTCCCCATACATGAATTACAACCAGTCTATGGTGACCGCATCGTAATAATAATAATAGCACTTTGGCTGGCCGCTGATTTGTCGCGGTTCTCGGGTAAGAAGGCCTTGGTTACCACTCTATTCCCAACTGCCTCCCTATTCCCATGCTTCTTCTCTCCTCCCAACACTCAGAGACGAATTGCTTGATGACATCCCTTGCCCCATTCTTCCCAATCTCTCTGATTAGTATATTAACCCTCTCCTTTGAGTCTCCCATTACCACATGTCCTTCATTCTCCCATCCCACTTCCCCATTATACTCCCAGTGAATCTTATTCTTTTAGGCTGGTATTTTGGAAATTATAGAAGAAAGTGTTCCAGGGTCTCCACCACGCCCATATTACACATCTGCCACTCCTTTCACTGTTTTTCCCAATTTTTTCCTTCAGCTCCAGGGACCAAGACCTCGGCTTGAACAACAGTGACCCCCCAAAGGTGCCATTAAGGTACTTTTCAAAACCAGGCTTCTCTTTATCATGCAGGCCACCCAAAGAAAGACCTTTTTGATTTAACCTCCTCTCGCCAATTACGGTTACAATCCTCCATGACCCTTTCTCTGACGATTTTTTTACCCTGTTTTACAGCAAGGTGGCATCACTAAATTTACCCTATGTGAACCTCAATCTGAATCAGAGTCTCAAAACTAAACAGAAAGAGGTATCCAGAGGATAAATTGGCCCACTGTATGGGATAGCGTCATAAAATTCATCCTTTGGGGACCTCATTCTGGAAATGTCAGACTGCTTATTTTCAGGCCTGCACTTGGACCATCCACCCCGTCCACTGTATCTTGTTTGACAGAGCACTTGATTATTATTTACTCGGGGACGCGGTGGCTCAGTTGGTAGAGGTGCAGGCTGCAAGCCGAGAGGTCCTCGGTTCGAATCCCACCTGCGGCAACCGCGTTGTGTCCTTGGGCAAGACACTTCACCCCCATTGCCCATCTGGGGGCATAGTGACGTTGTGGACTAAGGCGTACTGCACGTTGATGGTGCACTTGTCTTCAACTATTGCTAACCCTGCTGGTGTGGAGTTAGTATGTTGGAGAGCTGACGGTTGCTTGCCATTGCTCGGTGGCTCTCTCCGGGTACTCCGGCTTCCTCCACCCGTAAAACTGTCATGGTCATGATTAGCCACAGTGCAGAAATATATGACCTTAAACCCCCAATAAATAAATAAATATTATTTACTCACTGTTCATCCACTCCAACTAGTAGGAAATAATTTATTTAAACAATATATAATAGATCAAATGCCCATATTGCCTGTTTTGAGGCAAAACAGGTCTACGTACAAACATACAGAAGTCAGTGGCTGTCTTGAGATATGCTCCAATATTTTCCAAGATTTTTTCTTCACTTGGCACACGTTTACTCTATAACCTGTATGAAATTTTGGGTCAAATTTGTATTGAAGATATATTAAATGGTTGTGTGTTTGGAAATGATATGCAGTTAATGAGGTTATACAATTAAGAGATATCCCCTTAAGTGGACGCCACTGTTTTGGTAATTTATTAACATCTACTTATTTTTGTACTTTGAAATTAATAAAAAAAAATTCATATATAAAAAATATTTTATAATTTTTTATTTCAGTTAAATTACCAGGATCCAATCTGCAGTTTCTGGGATTTTAATTTAGGGTAAGCATCATACCAATGTGTTTTGAAAATATTTGGATGTTTTTAATGAAATAGATTTCTTGTCAAAACAAAAATTCAAGTAACCCCCTTTTTTTAGCTCATCTTGACAAAGTCAAGCTGAGCTAATCCCATCGCTCTCTCTCCATGTCCATCTGTCATCTGTCCATCCATCCATCCGTCGTCTGTCAACAACATGTTTTGGTCTTCTCCAAAACCACTGGGCCAAATCAAGTGAAAGGTTGTGTGAGTAATGGTCCCAAAGGGGCGTTGCATTTTTGTTCAACTTAGCATGCCCAGGCCCATGAGGAGGGAGTGAGGGGAAAATGCACCAAAATATTTTTAAAATCTTCTTCTCATGAACCAGTGGGTACAGTGACTTGATATTTTTTATGGAGTTTCCTTTTGAGGTTTAGATACAAGTTTGTTCAAACGAAAAATGAAGCAATATTTGGCTTTGTAATGGCAAGGGTAGGATTTTTAGCCCTGCCCAAAATTTAAATTTTCGGAACCAATGATCCGATTTGAACCAAATTTGGTATGTGGTATTATTGGGTCATAAGTACTTGACTTGTGCAAAAAAAATAATCCTGCATCCCCATGGGAACCCCAGGAGCCAAAAATAGAAATATTTTCAAACACCCATATTTCCCAAACCACAGAGAACTGTTATTTGGTGTGAAGCATCCTTAGGACCAGTAGAATTGAATTGTAAAAAAAAATTGCCATCGGTTATATTATGGTGTTCTGTAGAGGGCATCGAAAAAATGCTGAGTCAGTATATTTGCAAAAACTTAAAAAAAATCTTTTCTCCAGAACCAGTTGTCAGAATCTTTTGATATTCGGCATGCAGCATCCATACGGGGATCAGATACAAGTTTGTTAATATAAAGCACATTGGCTCATATTTGGGCTCAATACAGGAACCCAAATTTTTAACTTAGGTCAGTATGGGGAATATTCTTTAAAAATCTTCTTCAGAACCACCAGTCAGAATCTTTTTACATTTGGTATATATCATTGTTATGAGGGTCAGATTCAAGATTGTTCATCAAACCAAGTCCCTAGGTTAATATTTGGGCTTTCTATGGAAGCCAAAATTTTAACTAAGTTCAATGTGGAGGATAATTTTTAAAAATCTTCTTCTTCAGATCCACCAGTCAGAATGTTTTCATATTTGGTTTACAACATCCCTAGTGGGGACAGATTCAATTTTGTTCAAATCAGATCCCTAGGTATATATTTGGGCTCGCTATGGTAGCCCAAATATTAACATAGTGCAATATGAGGAAAGATCCATCAGTCAAAATGCTTTCATATTTGGTTTACAACATCTCTGGGGAGGTCAGATTCAAGTTTGTTCAATTTGAGTGCCTGGGTTAATATTTGGGCTCCATATGGGAACCGGAAATTTAACTTAGTACAATATAAGGGAATTTGTTCAAAAATCTTCTTCAGCTCACCACATTTCTGCTTCAGACAAATGTCTTCTTACATTTGCATTCGCCATATTCAATCATTAAATCACAAGGGTTTGTGTTGAAATGAAGACGGAATACCCTACACATCTCATTTACATGCAAACAGTACACGAAAACATCATGGAAATCAAGGGGTACATGCTTTCCATGACTGTCACGAAAAAGTCTGCCTGTCAAGAGAGCTAATGTAAATACTGGGGACCATCTCAATACATTCCTCAATCATATCCTCCAAAAATATTGCAAATGTGTCACAAGAAAATTTCACAATGATGTGTCAAATATGTGGTGCTTAGCAAACTTTGAGTAGTATATATTGGGCCTATATATAGGACTATCTATTATTTAGGGGCGTGGTCTGTTAGTAGAGGTGCAGGCTGCAAGCTGAGAGGTCCTCGATTTGAATCCCTCCTGTGGCAACCACATTGTGTCCTTGGGCAAGACACTTCACCCCCATTGCCCACTTGGGGGCATGGTGGTGTTGTGCACAAAGGCATACTACACGTTGATGGTGCACTTGTCTTCAACCAATGCTAACCCTGCTTGTGTGGAGTTAGTATGTTTGGGAGCTGACAGTTGCTTGCTGTTGCTCGATGGTTCTCTCCGGGGCCGGCTTCCTCCGCCCATAAAACTGTCATGGTCATGATTAGCCATTGTGCAGAAATATGTGACCTTAAACACCAGTATATAAATAAATAAATAAATAAATAAATAAATAAATAAATAAATAAATAAATAAATATATCTATTATTTACCTGTAGAGAATCTTTCGCTCTTAAATTCAAATTCCAAACTTGGACATATAGACGTACATCACACAGCACATACCATGTGGCTTGTAACTTGTAAGTAAAGCTACTCACACATGTTTGTGATTGCAGCATCGAATTTAGGATCCTAGGATCTGCTGCATTATTTTTACCATTTGCGTTTGTCAGAGAGAAAGTTAGTAAGGAACGCTTTGACATGGGCACATTATGCGGTTGTGTATGAAACTGAATTTCCCACTGCAAATCCCATTGGCTTTGGATGGAAAATGTTGGTATTGGCATCTGAGCGATGAGGCCCATAGGCCCATATAAAAATGGTCCCATATCTGGTTGTCTTCTTTTTCTTTTCATTCTTCTTCTTCCCTCAATTGTTTTACCATTTCACCTCCTTTTTGGGGGCCCCCTGGACACACTCCAAACCACACCCAATGTGCATTGCACTCGTTGGCCTAGCTGATGAGTGAAATACTACTTAGTTGAAGGCCCCAAACTCAATGTGATGCAGCATAACAGAAAACATCACTGTGCTGTTAATCTCTCTATGTCTCTCATCCTATCGATCATGAATGTTGTCTCATGTTACATGAAAATTGTAATGTTCTGTGCATTCTGCGATATGTAGATTTACACTGTGAACTGATCAGTAAATTTTCTCTTTTCCACATTTAATCAGATGGTAGAGTTTTTTAAATTTTTTTTTGTTGGGTTTTAATGATTCTTTTGATGACCAGGGTCACCCCGTGTTGGACAGTTTTATGGGTGGAGGAAGATGAAATACCCAGAGAGAACCATCAAGCAATAGCAAGCAACTGTTAGACTCCCCAACATACTAACTCCACCCAAGCAGGGTTAGTATTGGTCGAAGACAAGTCACCACCGATGTGCAGTACGCCTTAGTACACAGGAAATGATTCCAATGAGGGGACACATGATATAGTTTTGTGGAACATTTTTTTAAGAATTATAGGGGAGAAGGAAATAAAATAACAAATTTTGATATCACATGTTATTACCAAATGAAACAAAATACTGCATTTTGATCGGCTGAGAGGTATGGTATAACTTGCAATCCACAGTGGCTTTTTAGCTCACTGAAGGGAGCTTAACTTATCACTTGTCGTCCGTTGTCTGTCGTCCGTCGTCCGTCGTGAACTTTACATTATCGACTACTCCTCCCAAACTACTGGATCAAATTGAACCAAATAGGGTGTGCTTGTTCCCCATCATATGTCAATTCAAACTTGTACAAATAAACTTGCCACGCCCACAGGGGGCACCACAAAGAGCATAACTCTGATAGCACCCATGAATTTCTTTCCAAAATTCAAAAGATTCGAGTTTGTTCAAATCAGCCCCCTGGATTCATATTTGGGCTCACTATAGAAGCCTGAATTTGAACTTAGTGCATTTCAGGCAAATTTCTTAAAAAATTTTCTTCTCCAGATCCAGCAATCAGAATCTTTTGATATTTGGTATGCAACATTGTGGGGTGGATCTGATTCAGGTTTGTACAAATCGGCCCCCTGGGTTCATATTTAGGCTCAGTATAGAATCCCGAATTTGAACTTAGTGCATTTCAGGCAAATTTCTTAAAAAATCTTCTTCTCCAGATCCTGCAGGCAGAATCTTTTGATATTTGGTATGCAACATTGTGGGGTGGATCTGATTCAAGTTTGTACAAATCGGCCCCCTGGGTTCATATTTGGGCTCAGTATAGAAGCTCAAATTTGAACTTAATGCATTTCAGGCAAATTTCTTAAAAAATCTTCTTCTCCAGATCCAGCAGGCAGAATCTTTTGATATTTGGTATGCAACATTGTGGGGTGGATCTGATTCAAGTTTGTACAAATCGGCCCCCTGGGTTCATATTTGGGCTCAGTATAGGAGCCTGAATTCAAACTTAGTGCATTTCAGGCAAATTTCTTTAAAAATCTTCTTCTCAAGATCCAGCAGGCAGAATCTTTTGATATTTGGTTTGCAACATTGTGAGGTGGATCTGATTCAAGTTTGTTCAAATCTGCCCCCTGGATTCACATTTGGGCTCAGTATAGAAGCCCGAATTTGAACTTAGTGCATTTCAAACAAATTTCTTCAAAAATCTTCTTCTCCAGATCCAGCAGTTGGAATGTTTTGATATTTGGAATGCGACATTGTGGGGTGGATCTGATTCAAGGTTATTCAAATCAGCCCCCTGGATTCATATTTGGGCTCACTATAGAAGCTCGAATTTGAACTTAATGCATTTCAGGCAAATTTCTTAAAAAATCTTCTTCTCCAGATCCAGCAGGCAGAATCTTTTGATATTTGGTATGCAACATTGTGGGGTAGATCTGATTCAAGTTTGTTCAAATCGGCCCCCTGGATTTATATTTGGGCTCACTATAGAAGCTCAAATTCCAACTTAGTGCATTTCATGCAAATTTCTTAAAAAATCTTCTTCTCCAGATCCAGCAGGCAGAATCTTTTGATATTTGGTATGCAACATTGTGCGGTATATCGGATTCAAGTTTGTTCAAATTGGCCCCTGGGTTCTTATTTGGGCTCAGTATAGGAGCCCAAATTTGAACTTGGTGCTTTTCAGGCAAATTTCTTTAAAAATCTTCTCAAGATCCAGCAGGCAGAATCTTTTGATATTGGGTATGCAGCATGCTTGGAGGGGGGGGGGGGGAGATTCAAGTTTGTTCAAGCCAAGTCCCTGGGTTCATATTTGGGCTCACTGTGGTAGCCCCAATTATAACTTAGTTCAAAATGAGAAATTTTCTTTAAAAATCTTCTTCTTCGGATCCAGCAGTTGGAATGTTTTGATATTTGGTATGCAGCATCCTTAGGGGGGTGAGATTCAAGTTTGTTCAAGCCATGTCCCTAGGTCCATACTTGGGCTCACTATGGGAGCCTGAATGATAACTTAGTTCAAAATGAGGAATTTTCTTTAAAAATCTTCTTCTTCAGATCTAGCGGTCAGAATGTTTTGATATTTGGTATGTAGCATCCTTAGGTGGGGGGAGGGGGGGGGGGGAGATTCAATTTTGTTCAAGCCATGTCCCTAGGTCCATATTTGGGCTCACTGTGGGAGCCCGAATGATTTCTTAGTTCAAAATGAGGAATTTTCTTTAAAAATCTTCTTCTTCAGATCTAGCAGTCAGAATATTTTAATATTTGGTATGCAGCATCCTTAGGTGGGTGAGATTCAAGTTTGTTCAAGCCATGTCCCAAGGTGCATATTTGGGCTCACTGTGGGAGCTTGAATTGTAACTTAGTTCGAAATGAGGAATTTTCTTAAAAAATCTTCTTCTTCAGATCCAGCAGTCGGAATGTTTTGATATTTGGTGTGTATCATCCTTAGAGGGGTGAGATTCAAGTTTGTTAAAGCCAAGTCCCTGGGTCCATATTTGGGCTCCCTGTGTGGGCCCGAATTATAACTTAGTCAATATGAGGAATTTTTCTTTAAAAAGCTTCTTCTGTTCAGATCTAGCAGTCAGAATGTTTTAATATTTGGTATGCAGCATCCTTAGGTGGGTGAGATTCAAGTTTGTTCAAGCCATGTCCCTAGGTGCATATTTGGGCTCACTGTGGGAGCTTGAATTGTAACTTTCTTAAAAAATCTCATTCTCCAGATCCAGCAGGCAGAATCTTTTGATATTTGGTATGCAACATTGTGCGGTATATCGGATTCAAGTTTGTTCAAATTGGCCCCCTGGGTTCATATTTGGGCTCAGTATAGGAGCCCAAATTTGAACTTGGTGCTTTTCAGGCAAATTTCTTTAAAAATCTTCTTCTCAAGATCCAGCAGGCAGAATCTTTTGATATTGGGTATGCAGCATGCTTAGGGTGGGGGGGGGGGAGATTCAAGTTTGTTCAAGCCAAGTCCCTGGGTTCATATTTGGGCTCACTGTGGTAGCCCGAATTATAACTTAGTTCAAAATGAGGAATTTTCTTTAAAAATCTTCTTCTTCGGATCCAGCAGTTGGAATGTTTTGATGTGTGGTGTGTAGCATCCTTAGGGGGGTGAGATTCAAGTTTAAAATGAGGAATTTTCTTTAAACATCTTTTTCTTCAGATCCAGCAGATGAATGCTTTTGATATTTGGTATGCAGCATCCTTAGGGGGGTAAGATTCAAGTTTGTTCAAGCCATGTCCCTAGTTCCATAAAATTTGTCTCTCATGACTTCATTCCTTTGTAGTGTTGATGAACCATTTCTAACTGAATGTGACCCCAAATACTTCTTTGAACCACTTTGGCCGGTGAGCAATTAAGGCTCCTTGGGGCCTCTTGTTTTTTTACACTGTGTTAAATCACGGCGTGAAAACAAGAATATACAAGAGCAAGCTATATGGCTGAAAAAGTAGCCATTTTTAATTATTAATTCATACCTTCTGCTCGGTTATGTTAGGACAAAAATAATCTACTTTGTGTGGCCTAACTAATATTTTTTGTAAAGGGTAAAAATCTGTTCCTGGGGGAAATAGATCAAATAATACAAGGTGTGCACAAAAATGAGAGCAATAAAGTATGAATTATAAGCTATAGAATTTCTCAAGACTTCAAACTAATTAAATGTCACTTTCCAACAATTGGTATGTAAACAACAAAAGGACAGTAATATTAGTTACCGTATTTACTCTATGTATTGGGACACTCTATGATTTGAGACACACATTTTTTCCAGAAAACTATATTTTTTTTATGCTCCAAAGTTTGGGACATTCAGGAGATTTGTTTCCAGTTGGCCCGTCGATAGTAGCAGACAACACTCTTAAAAAAAATTCTTGAGTAACTAAAAATTTTCATTTTTTGCTTTCAAAACATAGCTTATGATCCCTCATTGGAATGTGCGCAATGCGTGTTCCAATGAGGGATCATAAGCTATGTTTTGGAAGCAAAAAATGAAAATATAAAAGAAATTGGACAGCGATTTTTGTATATAGTGATGGAAAACGAATCACACAAAACTTTATTCAGCATCAAATCTAGACCAGGTTATGTTCTTTCCCCATTTTCTAAGAATTGGGACACCTGTGAAAATAATTATTTTTAGCTGTCCCAATACATAGAGTAAATACGGTACACAGTGTTTCAGCAGGGTGTACGGGACTGTTCTACCATTCTGAGATCCGTATTTCTTGAGTCCCGTACACCCTGCTGAAACACCACCGTGTGACAAATTTATTACCCTGCCCCTTTAGTGTGTTAAGTTTTGTTTTATTATATAATTCACAAACGGCATTCTTGTGATGGAAACCTTGATAAAAAAAATGAGAAACTGAAAGAAACATGTTTCTTTATTATTCAACAAGAACGCTAAAACTTCTGAGAGGAATAGTTGAAACCTAAACTAACTTGAAAATGTCAACCAGTAAACTTTTTATTAATATCTCTTCCGTGGAATGGCAAGCAAAGCATTTAAGAGACATTTTGACAAATAGATGGAAGAATTTTATTTGATTTGGAGTTATTTCCCTTCGGTTGAACTCAAGACATTTGGGAGACTTCAGCTCAAGGACATTGAGAAATGATGCGTGGTTATTATTGTGGGACACAAGTTGATTTATTAGAGTTTTATTCGATACAGTGGGGCATTGTGCATCTTGGAGAATGGTGACACTTGTTCAAGTACTTTAGTAAGTTTCACGGAAGAGACAGTTCATATAAGGAGATTGCATGTTTTTTGAATCCGCAACGATCTGTAGTGTAGAAACACCACAACAGAATCCATCTTCTTGACAGTAAAATCAGACGTTAAGGGTATTTACACGTTTTATTTCATTGTTTATTGTTACTGACCAAAATGTTTGAGGCGATAGGTGAAAGGGACATCGGCTAAGTGTACAATAGAATGCCTGTACACCCCGTTTAGATGTCTCATGATATTTTCATACACCTCATTTAACTTTGTACACCCCGTTCAAGTTAAATGCACCGCACTGGATGCATGGTTACTGACCAATCAAGAAGTTTGTATAATTTTAAAAGGGTAATACAGTAGAACCTGTCTTGAGAGACCACCCTTTGGGCCACAAAAAAAAAGAAAAAAAGTGGTCTCTCAAGACAGGTGGTCTCTCATAATAGGTTTCAGGTTTTCTCAAGTCAGTGAATAACCAACCACAAAATTCAGAAATGGAGAAGAATGGATTTTTGTAATTACTTTGTAGTTGTTCTTTTTTATGAAGTTTTTGTAACAAATTGAAATGGACTGTTATAAAAATTATAAAAATAAATTAGTGTTGAAAATCTTCATTGAAGATTTTCAACACTAATTTATTTTTATAACAGTCCATTTCAGTTTGTTACAAAAAGATTTTCAACACAAATTTATTTTTATTTCTATCTGTCACATTTCAGGTATGTATGAAATTGTTTATTCAGCAACAATCCTAATCCTTTCACAGGGGTCTTATAAAAACATCTCAGTCTTTAATGAGTTAGCAATTGAAACCCAATTAAGAGCTTTTAATACTTTTAATTATGTTAGTATAACCACAATGGATTTTCCAATTCCAGAACAGGTAAAAAGTTTTTGTCATGGTTTCTGTCTTCAAAGGGGCGGTCTCTTATGGCAGGTCTAATATGGCATAAAAATACAAGTTGGTACCAGGTCACAGTGGTCTCTCAAGACAGGTGGTCTCTCAAGACAGGTGGTCTCCCATAGCAGGTGCACTATAGAGTAAAACCAATCGGTGCCTGGTAAATGTGGTCTCTCAAGACAGGTGATCTCTCAAGACAGTGGTCTCTCTTACTTACTGTCTTTTTGCTCTTGGACATATCTGTATCTGTATGCAGTAGTATATCCCCATAGGATGTCAAGGATCCAAAATCTCAACGGCATACCTTTTCCTTTGATTTAAAAAGTCATTGCGCAAGACCTGAACTGGTGGGTTATTTACAAAATGTTTGGTCGTTTTTACATATTTTCCTGTGATAAAGAATGTGAATTATTGTTGGTGTTAATTGACTTCCTGTGCCATGTCATACATGAATGTCGTTATTCAATTAAGAAATATTCAATAAGTGGGCTCCATTGTGTTGTTTGAACATATGTAGTGGTGATGATTGGATGGCAAATACCTGTCTAGTACCAGTCTATGGCTGGACCACAGTTTGGACCAGACCACCCCTGCTGTACTGGAACACAAACAAGGTGGACAGGTTCAAAGTGGTCCAGAGGGTTATTGTAATGTGTTAAATATGTATTAGTTTGGGACACAATGTTCATTTTGGGACTTAATTTACCTTCAATTGTTACCTTAAAATAACTCGGAGATTATAGGGGGTGCGGTGGCTCAATAGGTAGAGATGCTTGAGCAAGACACTTCACCCGCATTGCCCCCATGGGGGCATGGTGGCTTTGTGTACTAATGCGTACTGCACGTCGATGGTGCACCTGTCTTCAACCAATGCTAACCCTGCTTGTGTGGAGTTGGTATGTTGGGGAGCTGACAGTTGCTCGCCGTTGCTCAGTGGTTCTCTCCGGGTACTCTACTTTCTCCACCCGTAAAACTGTCATGGTCATGATTAGCCATTGTGCAGAAATATGTGGCCTTAAACACCAATAAATAATAAATAATAAATACTGGGAGATTAGTTCTGGAGATTACTTTTAGTTCACAGTCTAAGATCCCTGTGGTTCCAGATAGGAGATGCCTCTCCATAATGAATGAAGGCTTAAGTGATACAATAGATCTGTCCATCGATAGCAACAAGGCACCATCTGCAATACATTTGCATTGCAAATGGCACCTTGTTGCACTCAGTGTCACCACAAATAGATATAAAAAATCACTTCATAGGCCTAAAAAAATAAAAAATCTGTTTCTCAGGCCCTCCCACATGGTCCTTTTGACTGTCGCATGCTCTCTTTTTGTAATCAATTTAAATTTAAAAAAAATAAAAATTAAATGGTTTATATCTGATATTTTACCCAAGTTGAAAAAATTGATGAATTTGTACCTTGAGCACAAGAAGGCTTTGCAATGCTTTAGCATTGCAAAGCCTTCTTGCCCTCAAGGGATGAAATACACCACCACACATGCTATTCTGTAGATTATGAGGCCTAATACTTGAACCAAGAACATGAACTTTTGATGGCAAAGAAGAAATTACTGAAATAAAAAATAAAATAAAAAACTACTCGCCCGCATGCAATTTCACAAATAATCCCCTGAGAAACAGAAGATCTACTTTGTGTGGCCTTACAAATTAGCTATAATCAATAATGCCTTACAAAATTCTTCATTTTGCTGAAAAGTTTATCCAACATGACTGAGAGCCACTAAAAACCTGCCACAGACATGTTAACTCTCCCGGAATGCCTGGGAAAATCCTGTAAATTTAGTGGAGTTTCTGGCATCCCGGAAGGGAATCAGTTTTGCATAAAAATCTTGAAAAATTGTGCAGTTGAAAATTTTTCAATTTACAGATGTTCTGTGTCAAATAATAGGCCTTCAAAGCTCTGATCATAACTAATAAAACAAAAGAATATGCATACAAGTGATTAATATTTAATAAAAGAGCCCTTTATTATAAATATTTCACTTATATCCATGTTTTTTTCTCTGTTTTTATTCATTGGTCAATTTACGAGTGCCGAAGCGAAAATAGATGACTTAAGTTCATACGTACGTTTCCCTGAAATTCATCCAATTTCCCTGAAAATTACGATCAAGTTCCCTGAAAAAAAATTTCCGAGATTAATATGTCTGACCTGCCATCACATTCCACCATCTAATACATACATGGACAAGCCAGAAAATAAGCAGACTGTCATCTGCAAAATGAGGTCCCCAGAGGGGGTAGCAGGGTAGCATCACTAAATTTACCCTCTGTGAACCTCATTCGGAATCAGAGTCTCAAAACTAAACAGAAAGAGGTACCCACAGGATAAATTGGTGCACTGTATGGAATAGCATCATCAAATTCACCCTCTGGGGACCTCGTTTTGCAAATGTCGGACTGCTTATTTTCAAGGCATTAAAATATTGGTTAAAAAATGAAAACACTGTAATGGACTGCTTTGGAGCAGTCCAATAGGGAAAAATGGGCTGCATATCCAACTACCAAACCTTATCAGACTCCTGTTTTTTTTGACTGGACCACTAATGATAGTCATGTACGGTCTGCATCAATAAACATGTCTTTTTGGCTGTGATGAGCAGCTCTATATGTGGCAATGCTGGCCTGCCTGTTTGTCGGTCGGTCGGTCGGTTGGTCGGTCGGTCGGTCGGTCGGTCGGTCTTTCGGTCTGTCGATTTATCACCAAATAGTTTAAAAAACACCATAACTCCTAAAATACTTGATGGAATGACACCATACTTGGTATGCAAGTGTATCTTCATGATGTTTTCTTGATGTCTACACCCTCTCAATAGTGCATGTCATTCAGATAATTTCTGTCACATTTATGCACTTGTCACTAACAAGTTTTTTTGTCACCCACAAGTTTTGAAACATCATTGGTGTGGCACAAATCATTGCAGCTTCAGAAGGGTGACAGTGCGCTCTATTTTTTTCAGTTTCTACTGTGCATGCATGATCTTGTTTTTCAACCTTGTGAGTGTAAACTCCTTAAAAAGGTAAATTCTTAAAAACTGCTATCACCTATATGATCTACAATTGTTTGGTATGACAGACTACTTGATCACTGGACATCAATTCAACTGTATAGACACATTTTATGGGAACACGATGACTCATTAGTTACAGCACTGGACATTAAACTAAACTGATTACACCCCGACACTCAGCATCTCTCCTGTGTCAGTGGGTAAGACACTTAATCCTGATTGCTTATATGTGGACACAGTGGTACAGTGAACTGCATGTAGATGGTATCCTTGCCTTCAGCCACTGCTTAACTGAGATGCTTGCCACGGCTCAATGGTTCTCGCCAAGTACTCTAGCTTCTTCCACCTGTAAAACTGTTCAACACAATATGACTCAGGTTGTTGAAAGTGTCATTAAACCTCAATGAACAAACATAGACATGTTTGTCAAGCTGTATTTGGGAAAACTGTGTGCTTAGCAAGATGATAGATACTTTAATTTTTGTCCTGTTTTACTAATATCCTAATACTACTGATAAAAACATTTTTCAAAGGTACAAAATGTGTATACCACCATGCCTAGTACAATGACGCTTAAATTTTTATTCGATTGTACATTGCCCTTAAACAATTGTTAGTATTAACCGAGGCATATTAATACAAAAATATTGTTTGTCAGGGAATTTCCTTTCAATTTTAGTTTAGTCCACAAAACAGTCGTGAAAATATTTGGAATCATTTATTTAACTCCTTACGCTATTCTGTGTTTTCAGCTATAGCAAATTTAACTATTAAAATTTAACCAACTGCATTTTGTGGAAAAATCTCACTGAACTCTGTCAAACAAGATGTAGTTTGTTAAACTTTAGTCCTGCAAGTTCAATATAGTATCATGAAAGAGATTTCCAGGTGAAAAAGGGTGATGTGGAAGATTTTCAACGACAATGGAGGTGTCCGAGTAACAATTTTTTTTTTTTAATTGCCTTACGTAGGAGATTTTTCAATGTCCTATAACTCAGTTTTTCTTATCAGCAAAATAAGGTTTAAATTTTTTTGTCAATACCAGAAAACTGTTTAACCCTTTACCCGATGTAACGGCCAAAACGTGTCAGCGCTAATCTTAAAAAAATCGAAAATTATTTTTCCTTTTTTTTCTCATTTTTGTCTCAAAAACATAGGTTATGACACCTCATTGGAACGAGCTCATTGAGCTTGTTCCAATAAGGGGTCATCATCTATGTTTTTGAGACAAAAAAATTAAACAAAGTAGTTATTCAAGAATTTTATTTGCAAGTGTCGTCTGCTTTTCTTGTTTGGTAGAGGGTTAATACTTACTAGCATTTATAAAGTTATCTCCCTACGGCGTATCAATATTTTTTGCTTCTTGTTATATATAGATTATCTGTAAACTGTAAAATGTTATTGATATATCGCAAAATAAAATATCTATCTATCTACAGTAAAACCTGTCTTGAGAGACCACTGTCTTGAGAAACCAGCTATCTGGCGAGACCACATCTGCCAGGCACTGATTGGTTCTACTCTATAATGGACCTGTTATGGGAGACCACCTGTCTTGAGAGACCACTGTGACCTCAAATCAAATGGTTTTCCATGCCGAAGGCGCGCAGGGACGATTTCGGGAGCAAGCCCCTTTCGACCCTCATTAGCTGTAGAATTTCAAAGTGTCAGACCGTGGTAAAGGAGGAGAAGTTGTGGGTTGTTAGCGGCGCTTGTGTCTTTTCTGCTTCTTTTTCAGAGGTGGAGGTTTGGAAGGAGAGACAGTGGTAGTTGGTGTTGTTGGTGGGCTGCCTGATGGTGGTTGCTGAGTTTTGTAGGGTCTGGTCCTAGCCGAGTCTGGAGTGGTTGTGGGTGATTGCTGAGTCTTTTGTTGTTGTTGATTTCTGGCGTCTATTAGTTTTTGGGCTTCTTCGACTTTTTGGAGGAATTCTTCGTATTGCCTGTCCATCTTTTGCCTGTGAAGGACCCCTTGTATTTCGTGTTCCCGTAAGATGTTCTCTATCCTGTTGTCCGCGTCCTGGCATTCTGGTTTAGAAGGAAGAGGCGAGTGGGGATCAGGAAGAGGCGAGAGGGCAGCTTCCATTTCCACCTCAGTCTCCACAGACTCTTCCACATCCGACAATACCGACTGGAAAGCCGGCATTTGGATGGGGCTGTCTGTGGGAGTGGGAGGAGAGGTGGTGGCCGCCTCTGGCTCTTTCTTTTCCTCACCTTTCTCTTTCTTCATCTCCAAGAATGCCTCCAAGCGTCGGGAATCCCTCTGCTTGGTGGACGGGCTCTTCTTTCTTCTCTTTCTCCTTTCAGGGCCTCCTGTCCTACTCGGGTGAGGACCAGTGTGAGAGGGGATCCTCTCATCAAAGGTACTACCTCTCCCCGAGTAGGGTGGTGATTTCTTATCTTCCTCGATCTTGAACTCAAGAGACAGATGGACGCTCTTGCCTGTCTCCTGGATAGTCCAGGTGACAGGGCAAGTGACGCCCAGAGCTGCTATCATTTTCTTCAGTCGCACTGGTAGTTCCAGTGTTTCCATAATTGAGATTCTAATTAGGATGCTTGCACTCTGAGTTCAGAGGGTTTATGCTGTGACCTGGTACCAACTTGTATTTTTATGCCATAATGGACCTGTCTTGAGAGACCGCCCCTTTGAAGACTGAAACCATGACAAAAGCTTTTTACCTGTTCTGGAATTGGAAACTCCATTGTGGTTATACTAACATAATTAAAAGTATTAAATGCTCTTAAATGGGTTTCAATTGCTAACTACTTACAGGTTGAGATGTTTTTAGAAAACCCCTGTGAAATGATTAGGATCATTGCTGAATAAACAATTTCATACATACCTGAAATGTGACAGATAGGAATAAAAATAATGGGTTGGTCTCGCTATGCCGGTCGGCAGAAATTAATTAACACCACTGACGCAATAAAATCAAAGTATAGTTATTATCAAATATGTGTGTGTTTTTTTAGCTTGATTAGAAGTTTTCATCGGCGTTGTGATTGTGTTGTGATTTTCACATCAACAATTTTGAGATGTGTTTTTTGTATTTTTTGTCTTTTTTTAACATAATTTATTAAAAAAACACACACATCTTTGATGAAAACCGTGTATTTTTAGCTTGATTAGAAGTTTTCAACGGCGTTGTGATTGTGTTGTGATTTTTGCATCGACAATTTGGAGATGTGTTTCTTTTATTTTTTTCTTTGTCTTTTTTTTTGTACTCGCCGAACTTCACATGAAAAAAGTGTATAAATATGCAGCATTATTTACTTACTCACATCATTTAGCATGGCTAACGCTCAAGTGAATGTTAACTTTATTCCCAACAGACTTGGGGGCAGAAATCTAATATTCGAAGGGTTCAAATACAGAATAAAATCTAGAAACAACGACCGGACAGTACTGGGTTTTAATTGAATATATAGTATTGTGAATAATTATGAATTTTATTGTCTCAAAAGGTTCATTTTTTACAAAATTACATTCAACTTTTCCTCTCCAAAAATAGTTATCAAATGTCATTTTATTTGATAACTATTTTTTGAGAGGAAAAGTTGAATGTAATTTTGTAAAAAGGTTCATTTTTTACAAAATTACATTCAACTTTTCCTCTCAAAAAATAGTTATCAAATGTCATTTTACCGTGATTAAGTCCGTGATTAAATGAGTAAACGAATAAGAAACAGACTATAATCCTTCTCCCTTTGATGTACTTAATCTTCACACATTTTTACTAAACAATAGCAACCGGCATAGCGAGACGACCCCAAATAAATTTGTGTTGAAAATCTTTTTGTAACAAATTGAAATGGACTGTTATAAAAATAAAGATGAAGATTTTCAACACTAATTTATTTTTATAATTTTTATAACAGTCCATTTCAATTTGTTACAAAAACTTCATAAAAAAGAACAACTACAAAGTAATTACAAAAATCTATTCTTCTCCATTTCTGAATTTTGTGGTTGGTTATTCACTGACTTGAGAAAACCTGAAACCTGTTATGAGAGACCACCTGTCTTGAGAGACCACTTTTGTATGGCCCAAAATGGGTCTCTCAAGACAGGTTCTACTGTATCTATCTATAAAATGGATTTCTTGTGTTTTTTCTGTTGTAGGAATGAAAGTGAAGGTGGTTGGTCAACAGACGGATGTTATTTAGTGACCACTACTGAGAGTGAAACAGTTTGTGAATGTGATCATCTAACTAATTTTGCCATTCTGATGAGTCCCATTGAAGGAGGAGTAGTAAGTATAATTATTCAATGGCAGAATTTTTCTCCTTTAACCCTTTACCTAACGAATCGGTCACCTGTGCCCATTTGGGCTGCATGGTATATCGTTAAACCGATATATACCGGTATTCAAACCAATATCGATTGAATACCGGTGTAATTACAAAAAATATCGGTTTATCGTCATTATATTTATTTACCCACAATTGAATTTTCAAGATGTCTTGAGTTTTTTAACTGTACCCCCCCCGAATGAATAATATTATCCCTTTACCCAAGGAATCGTCTGCATGTGCTCACGTAATATACAATTTCAGCAGTTGAAAAAATAATTTTCAAAAATTTCAACAAAACTATATCATGTGACCCCTCATTGGGACGAGCTCGTTGAGCTCATCCCAATGAGAGGTCACATGATATTGTTTTGCAGAATTTTTTTCAGAAAATCTGATTAACTTTTTTTTAAAATAATAAATTTTGATATCGTCTACCTTGGGTAAAGGTTTTTCTAACCGCGTCATCAAGGCATGCTAATTCGTTCTGACTGTGATGCCTCAAGCCTTGATTGTGGTACTTATGTTTATTTTTCTGAACAGTTTTCGATATACCAGTATACCGTGGTATTTTTTTGAATACCGATATTGGAATTCAGTTTGGAATATCGTGCAGCCCTAGTGCCCATGTAATTTTCAAATTTAGAAGTTGAAAAAAAAAAAAAATCCAAAAGTTTCAACATAACCATATCATGTGATCCCCCTCATTGGAACGAGTTAATAAAGCTCGTTCCAGTGAGGAGGGTCACATGATATGGTTTTATTGAAATTTTTCGAAAATATTTACTTCTTAACCCACTGAGTATATTTCTATAATAGAACCAATGGCCCAGACTTAGCTGGTGCAACCTCAATAATATCAAGGACCAAACACAAATTTTGAACCCCCCCAGTCCTCAAAATTTGCATACAAAACTGAAATTTGAAAGTCCTATGTGGCCCTCCATACTTTTAGTACTAGGTATGCGCAGTACCAGGAAGAGACTGGATATGGTGCTTAGCATCATTCTTTTGTTTGGTGCAAGTCAGTAAACATTTGAACTGGCATCTGTGGAATAAATTCTCATTTTTGAAGATGCCTGACACAAATCATTGAAGGTTTTCATGGAATCAGCAGTGTGGCAGGATGTTGGAAGTGAAAAACTGTGATTAGGGATGTTCGGGGCTGTAACTTTATAATTTTTATATAAAATTATTCATGATTCCCATTTTCAGGATATGCGTCCGAATATCATCATATTTACTATGACTCCACTGTTGTTTTGTTAGTGTTACTTCCCTTTTCTCTCCTGAACCCTCCTGTTATACTCCAAAGCTCTTTCGGCATTTTTATTGAGAATTTTTTTATACTCTCCCAAAAAAGAAAGTGTGCATGCTAAAAAATAACACTAAAAAAAGATATATATCATTTTCATTCATGGAAATTTTATTCAATCACAGATGAATCAATTTGTGATCTACACGAGAAATTTCATTACGCTATGACGAATACTCTTGGTGCCATGGTGAGCCAAAAACACTAAGAGTCAAACACAAAAGTCACACACTCAATATCTGGTATGACCTCCGTCTGCATCGACTACTGCTGTGCATCTACGCCTCATGGAAGTGAACAAGTTAGCATGGAAGTGTTGTGGGATGTTGTTCCATATTCTGATAAGCTGTCTTTGGAGTTCCACAAGTGTTGACGGTGCATGGGGAAGCCGGCGTAGCTGACGTTTCATTTCGTCCCATACGTGCTCAATGGGTGAGATATCAGGCGAATTTGCAGGCCAGGGAAGAACATTCACTTGTTGTTGCTGCAGATACTGTTGAACAACACGAGCTGCGTGGGGTCGGGCATTGTCCTGCTGTAGAATGACGCCGGGGCCGTGACGTTGCAGAAATGGGACAACAATAGGTGTAAGCACTTCATCATGATATCTGGCTGCATTGAGATTGCCATCAATAATGACCAGCTCAGTTCTGTTACGGGCAGTGATGCCACCCCACACCATGAGAGAACCTCCCCCATAACGGTTTCGCTCCACGACACATGGATCTGCATAGCGTTCGGTTTGACGTCTGTACACTCTCTGGCGGCCATCTGATGATGAAAGATGGAAACGACATTCATCTGTGAATAAAACACGTCGCCACCAGTGTTAGGGATGCCTGAGATTTTGTCTACACCACTGCAGTCGAGCACAACAAGGAAGTAACGTCAAAATCGGACGAATTGCAGGTCTTCGAGGATGTAAGCCGTATTCTCTCAACTGGTTGATTACTGTTTGAGGATGTATCCGTCTCAGGTTAGGGATGTTCCTGGCTGTCGTCGTTGCCGGTTCTGGAGATGGACGACACGGATATACCGATCTTGTGCAGGGGTGGTAATTCGGGGTCTCCCGGAGCGGGGTCGGTCTTGAACGTCATCAAGTTGTACATGTCGATGGACTAGCCTGTCTACAGTGTTACGGTGGCAGTTCAAATGCTGGGCAACCTCTCTGTGTGTTCTGCCAGCTCTAATCATACCCAGGGCAAGGAGACGTTGATTCATTGTCAATCTTGGCATGCTAATGTGGAGTTGTTTTAACAGCAGTGCAAGTTTGAATGTGAACGATAGGAAGGCCTTACTTTAGTGTTTAAATACCCAAGGATTCACACTGCTGCATGAATTTTTAGACTCTCCACGTGCAAAACATGCTTTTTCACAAACATGCAGCACGTCATTTAACATTAATGCAATTTTAACGGGGAAAGCTGTTTTTGTGTTCAATATAACTTATTCATGAACAGGTTAACACTCTTTACACCTACGAAATTATTTTTTTGGAGTTTGATCAATTTCGGCAATGCACACTTTCTTTTTTGGGTGAGTATATTAAAATTCTTGGTAGTTTAACTTGTTTTACGGAATGGGTATTCCGTTTATCCCCCTTGTTTACATCCTGTTCATTTACTGTTTTGTATTTTTGCATCTTCTACCAGATGCATTGTTGCGCAGCTTATTGCAACATCCCAGCTGTCGCAGGTTCAGCCATCAACAGTCTTCGGTAGTAAGGTGTCGAATGGTGCTGGGTTGGTCCAGTCATCTCTACATTTAGATGGTGTTGACCATGTTTTTCAGATAGAACATTTAGATGATGAGAGGGCTACAGAGGATGATTCTTCATCCCTCACAGAACAGCACATTAAGACTATGAATTTTATTCATAAGTTCTTTCGAATCTTGTTCCATCTGAACAAAAGTCTGCATTTGCTAGGGAAAAAAACAGCTTAAGTTACCGGGCGAAGGAAATACAAAGATCTTTCCTTTCTGGATCTTTCTGCCCATGTGTCGAAGGCCTTTGGTCCACTTAATGATGCCTCCCTTGGCATAGCAATAGTATAAGAAAGGCATGGATCTATTCTTTACGAAGTTAAACCCGGAGGTCCATTGCCTGAAACATTGCTTGTGTTTTTTATTGATACATATAAAATTTGAAAGTTATAGCTTGGGTGATAACTTCACTCCATGGGTGATTTAGTTACAATCCACTCTCCACGTACTGTAAGTGAATTAAGAGCGGCCTGTTTCAATAACATTAGCGGCTAACACCATAGTAGCCTTATGTAAATTTGGAGCAGTCTTTTCTTATACATTAGCGGCTAACATCATAAGTCTCTGTTTAGTGAGCTTTCCAAGGTTGCAGGTGACAAAGATACCTGTTTCATGGAGATGAAGACTTCTAAGCTGCGTTAGCTAAGCTGAGACTACTGTCATTTTGGAATTAGGGCCATTAGAAGGAAAGAGTATGTTGTTTCCTTCTCGGTTTTGTATTCTTAGGTGTCTGAAGCTTTTAGTCCTTTTGTTGACACCATATTAGTATTAAGAGCGCCTTTTTTTCCTTAACTTCAGCAACTAATGTCGTAAGTCTCCATTTAGTGAGCTTTCAAAGGTCGCAAGTTACACCGAGATATCTGTCTTCATGGAGATGAAGACATCTAAGCTGTGTTAGCTAGGCTGAGACCGCTAGAAGGAAAGACTCAATTTTTTCCTTCTCGGTGTTGTATTATTAGGTGTTACATACATTAGTCTTATTGTTGGCACCATAGTAGCCTAGCTAGAATTATGAGCGGTGTTTTTTCTCTTATCATTTGCAGCTAGTGTAGTAAGTCTCCATTGCAGTTTACAGCCATATAATTGTCTTTACAAATAGGAAGACCTTTAGCTGCGTCATCTGGGCTGAGACCACTAGTACGGCTGTCCTCTCGGACAAGGTACCATTATAAGGAAAGAGGTTATTCTCTCCTTAACAGTGTTTTTTGTATTAGTTGTCTGAGGCATTTAGCCCTATTGATGATGCCATATTAGCCTAGTTAGTTCCTTTTTTCAGGGATATGTTTACGGTAATAATCGGAACGAGGCACAAGGAGTTCATCTAGGTTTTTATGATCAGGTGACGGAACTTAGTTTTTCGTCGCCTTCTTCATTTTATGTCCAATCTATCGTCGTGGATTATGATTCCACTCGGAGGATTATGGATATTATGTCTATATGGCGTATTCTTTAGGACCCTAGCGTAGTGTCTTGATTTCAAGGGATATGACAACGCTATATCGTCGGGTGTATTCCTTGCAATAGTGTATGTTCATCACATTCCTCTCCATCCTTTAGTGGCATTATTGAGTTGGTCAGACGTGATGGAGTCTTATGGTTTTATACTATTCTAGATGACTAACGCTAGAGCTTTACATGTCGCGCCGGGGCAAAATACTGGTCATGCTTGATTTCTGACCAGTTATTTTGTTATGATAAACTTCTATTACTCTTTTATTGAGAATAGCAGCAGGAGCATAGCTTTGGGAATGTAGCGTGAGGTTTCCTTTTTCCTATAATTGAAAAAAGGAATATTTTTATACTGTACCAATGACCCAGACATAGCTGGTGCTAACTCTTAAAATATAGGGCCAAACACAAATTTTGCCCCCCAATCCCCAAAATTTGCATCTAAAACTAAAGAAAACATGTCCTGAAAGGCCCTCCACACTTCGCCCCTACTGCGCATGCGCAGTGTCAAGGACGTTCCGAAATTGGCGCCATTTATCATTCTAAGTTTGGCCCTTCATCAGTTAACATCTGACTGATCTTTGTGCTTTTAAATCTCAGTTTAAATGATGCCAGACACATAAATATTAGTGAAATGGTGATTCTAAGGAGGATAGAAAAGGAGGAGAGGAAAAGAATGTGTGACAGAATATTATCAGGGCTGTAACTTAAAATTTTTTAATGAAATTATGTTAAGTTACCTATTTTCAAGGCAGCAGCCATTTTGTTGTCATTCTGATTATTTAGTTACACTGTTTTTTCAAGTGTTTTTCCTCTCTCCCTGTCCTTTAAGTTCCCCCTTGCTATTCTCCCATGCTTTTGGCATAGTTTCTGTAATTATTATTACTAAAATTTCTTGGGAGTTTTAGCTGTATAACAGAATGAATTCTGTTCTTTCCCCATGTTTACGTCTTCACCTACGGGTGGTTAAGCGTTGTGTTCTGCATCTACCATCTGATGTTCTGCAGTTTCTTCCCTGGAAGTCTCTGTTTTGCATCAGATGGTGTATTTTTGGTAACTGATTTCGGGCCTGGGTGCCTGGAGTCTTATTTTAGTGTTTTTACACTCATTGTTTACATTTACAACAGCCCTCTGTGTGAGGGGGGGATTTCTAAATAATAATATCTTTATGTTATTTTAATCATAACTAGATACATTATTATTGTTCGTAAGTGTTGAATAAATTGTTTAAAAAATTTTTAAAATTTTTGTCCACACTTAGGCTTGGGATCCATTGGGGCTCAACGTTACTTTTCAGAAACTTGGGCTGTTCTGAAAAAATATTTTTTCAAAATATTTTGATTTCAATTATTTTTTCTATATTAATGGATCATATTATTATTATGTATTTTGATTGCCAGGGGTTAGTGCGAGTACCAGGACTTGTTTTCTTTTCACATTGAAAGGATATTGATCAATTGCTTTAAGAGGAAGTCTTCCTCTGACCTTATTATCATTCTATATGTGGTCAGTGTACTCGCATTAACTCCTGTTCTGTATCGTATGATTTCGATGACAATATGGGAAGCGTATGTCACGGTATGTTGTTGGGGATTGGGACACTCCGGTCCTTTCCCCGCAGGGTCACTCTACTTTATCAATTTCTATTTCAGACGATCAAGATTAGGGTGATGTATCTGTGATGTCTTCCAACAGTGTGCCTCCGTCGTCACAATTAATGAAGGGCTAGCGGAAAAGTGCTCATGTAATACGCCAATTGCCTAAGAGGACCCTAGTAGGTTCGACGGCCTTTGACGTCCGCTAGCTCGCCCGGTGTAGCGTCCATTCACCGAATGGTTCGGCAGCCGGGTTCGTCCGTTGCGGTCTAGAAGGAATTTTGGGGTGATGCGAGCACTATAAAATTAACTTAATGCACACCCAGTGACGGCGGATCGGAGGGAGAACGGAGGAAGCCTTTTAGTCCGGTTCATAGCTCGTTCCGGTCCATCCGGACGGCAAGCGAGAGAGGCCCCTCTCTCGTTCAACAACATCTGGCCCCAGATGTTGTGGTACAATGTGTAGTTAGCGAAGCATACGTCCGTCGCTCGGGACGCTCCGTTGTATAGGCAGTCCGCTGAGACTGCTAAGGCTTCCTCTTCTCGTCAGCGCACACGACCGCACCTTGGCTGCGTGACCGCCGATATATTACCAGCTTCGCCGATCAAGGATTCTTCGGCGACCAGGTCACACCATCCGGCAGCCAGGGATTCGAGACCGATGGACTCCGGACGTTCGCATAGGAAAAGTATGCGGGAGCCATCTGATGCGGAGCTGCCCTCGGCGAAGCAGCGATAGACTGCGCCTCCGCAGGTCTCGACGCCGGACATTCTTGTGCACATAGCACAGCTTATCGCAGCATCCCAGCAGCCGACAGAAACGGTGTCGGATCGAGATTTATCCGACAGCGCTGGGTCGGTAGCCGGGGACTCGAGGCCTGCAGACTCCGGACGTTCGCATAGGAAGTGTGCGGGAGTCAACGTACACGGAGCTTCCAGCGGCAATGCATCGTAAGTCCGCTACTGCACAGGCCTCGGGAACGGACGTGCTTTCCTTAATAGCACAGTTTATCGCAGCATCCCAGCATCAACTGAATCTGTCGCATATATTTTATTCGACGATGCTGGGTCGGGACGCTCCGCGGAACGAGTACGGACGTCCGAAAGTTTCATCCGGTCCGATGGGATACCGAAAGGGATTCGGTGGATTTCAAGCTTTCCCTTTCGGAACAACATATGCTGCGATGCCGGATAAGAAACTGATAGCGTCGGTGGACTTAGAAATTTTTGGTTCGGTTCAGGGACATCGTCCCTCAGTTCCGACATAGTCCAATAATGTCACACAAACTTTCGAATTATTGAACGACGCTATATATATTATTATTTTATGCTTGCTATCCAAGCATTTCTGGTTTCTTGTTCGAAGAGTTATGGAGATGTCTTTCAAAAGTGTGCCTCTGTCGTCATAGTTAATGAAGAGTTAGCGGCAATAAGTGCTCATGGAATATGTCTATCGCTTACGGAGTGACATTCGCTAGCTCACCCGGTGTAGCGTACATTCATCGAATGGTTCGGCTGCCGGGTTCGTCCGTTGCGGTCTAGGAAGGAGATTTGGGTGATGCGAGCACTTTAATTACTTTAGTACTCACCCAGTGACGGCAGATTGAGGACAGATCGGAGGAAGCCAACAACATAGGGGACCGCATGTTGTGGTTCAGATATTTTACATTCGGAGCATATGTCCGTTGCTCGGGACGCTCCGTTATATTGACAGTCCGAGAGACTGTCTTTAATGCTTCCTCATCCTCACAGCAGGGCACACGACCGCACATTGGCTACGTGACCTCGAGTATCCGATCAGTTTCGGCATTCAGTGATTCCACAGCGAATAGGTCGCGCCATCCGGTAGCCAAGGGACACGAGGCCTATACACTCCGTTCGCTCGCATATTGGAAGTATGCACGGGGTAACGATCTCGGAGCTTCCTGCGGCAATGCATCGTAAGACCGCTGCTCCTCAGGCCTCAGTGACGGACGTGCTATCCGAGTTAGCACAGTTGTTTCGCAGCATCCCAGCAATTGACGGTTTCTCGGTCGAATCAGGAATTATCCGACGGCGCTGGGTCGGTGCGGTCCGCGGTTGCATCAAGCTACGGACGACCGAACGCTTTATACGGTCCGACAGGATGGCGAAAGGGATTCGAAAGATTTCGAGTTTTCCCTTTAGTAGTATCGGAAGATGCCTTTCATATCTTCTGGCATTTCTTCCAGTGATTATTTTTCGGACTTCATTGCTGCGATCCTGGATAAGAGACTTATAGCGTCATTGGACTCGGATTTTTCGATCGGTACAGGGACTTTGTCCCTGACTTACCGACGCAGTCCAATATTGTCATTACAACATGTGTTTTATTTTTCGACGCTATATATTTATTTATATATACAGGCCTGCCACTAAGCATGATAGTTTAGTTTCTTGTCCGTGTGGCTCATTTCTGCCATTTTATCTTTTTTACATATAGTTTATTTTGGCAGAGCAGGGCATACCGGGAGTTCATATGCGTCTAGACGGTGTGATTAAAGACTGCATATATTCTTTAAGCCGTTTATGTCTTTTCCAATTTCAATGTTGGGAACGACATTATATATAGTAGACTTAACTTAGACGCTTTATTATACGTAATCCGCCTTTCTGAGGCTTTATCATTACGTCTTCAAGAAAAGATTTACGGGATATTATTCTCAATGTAATTTCTTTTGAGGGCAGTAGTTTGTTCACGTATAACTCCGCCCTTCAGTGGCTGATTGGAGTTGGTTAGACGTGATGCAGCCCTAGCTACATCCACGCGTGGATAGTAGGTTAAGAACTCTCTCAGAGTCGCTTCGTTCTCGGAGGAGCTTCTCTTCGACGGCAACTTTCCGGCAATCCATGAATTGCTTGATTTATACATTCTCTTGTCTATCTAGTGTTACAAGAGATTCAGACTGGGGCAAACATTCGGTGGTTGACTCAGAGAGTGCCGCCGCAGTTGCCGGACCCGAGTGTGGCTGTTATGACGGTTGCCAGTCAAACAGATTGGGATATATACTGATCCCTACGGATTCGAAGTGCCAGGGTCTTTGGGTTCCGCAGTCTTTTAACTATCAGTTTAACTTCCGCGGAATAATGTTTTTTAGGCTTGCTTTATGTCATTGCATGAACATTATTCAGAAACGCATGCCCAAATTCCTGTCCTTTAATTCGACAGTAGTGGCGTATCTCCGGAACCAGGGAGGCACTCTTTCGTTTCCGTTATTCAATTTAATGGAAAGAATCCGTCTGTTGGTTATACTACACCAAGTTCAGTTTTGGTCCGTCATATTCCGGGTCGTCTGATTGTTTTATCGGACTCCCGTTCTCTTACGGGTCGCTTGTTGCTGTCAGAATGGACTCTCAACAAACAAGTATTTAATCAGATTTGCTATCTATGGGAGCGCCCAATGATGTTTTATTTATGACACAGCTTGCTAATCAATTGCAGACGTATGTGTTGGCTTGTCCAGATCTCTGAGCTAATACTGTTAACGCTCTATTGATCTATAGGACGGAATGATAGGATACGCGTATCCTCCGGCGCTGTTGTTTTAGCAGGTATTGCTAAGATAAACAACCACAATACATTTCTGTTGATAGCATCTCTATCTTCACAGAGATCATGAGTAATTTACTCTCTTGTCTACTGTGGATCTTAACGTGAAATCTTCCTCTATGTGAGGATCTTTTTTCACTGGGTAAATCGTGTCATCTTTATCACAACCAGCAAGGTCGCAACCTTCATGTATTCCGTTGTGTGGTCCGTATTGCATTGTAAGCACTGTACTGGACGAGCTTTGGACGCGATTTCTTACTATAGGAGATCCTCTTCTTCGCTATTCTATGCGACTAAAGTGGAGGCTCTTCCGTCGTGGTGTAGGGATCATTATGTTCATATGGTTGATCCCTCCATACTACTCATTGCTATTTTTTAGTATACTTGTTTCACAAGATCTACTGCAGCCTGTTGTTATTTAGGTTATAGGTTTATGTTACCTCATACCTATGCACTCTACGATAGTTTACATTTGAGTCTTTTGTCTCTTTATCTAAGTCAGTTAGTAACTTTTTGATAAATAGACTTAGAATCTTTAGATTAAATTCCTATACGGATTTTAACTTCGGTTCTTATTTAGCTAAGTAATCATTTGAGCCTCTGGAAACAGTAGTTTTCAAATTCTGACCTTTTAGACAGTAATTCTGTTGGTTTCTCTTTTACTGTAGAGTCAGTGAGTTTCATGCACTATCGATGGATGATTTTCACTTTCATAGTTTCGGAATCAATACTTCCGTTACTATTTAGGTTGGATTGTTGCATAAGACTTAGGCTCCTATTATCCGGAACCTATTATTTTAAGGTCCTTCCGTCTTCGTATGGGCATAGACCTTTACTTTTTCCGGGTACAGTTTATGTATTTATAAACAGATATCTGTTTATTACAAGGGCGTAAGCTTCTTCTGTCTTTGATGTCTAGTAGAAGGACGTTACGCTCCATTTTATTGTTAATGGATTCTATTAACTAGCGTACTGCTTATGGTATATCATTGGCTTAGCAGTTGTGCTTAAGATTTCGGCTCATGAAGTAAGAGTTCTTCTACTTCTTGGGCTTACATTAATAGTGTTGCTATTATAGATTTTTGAAGACTGCTCATTGCGCTCAGCCATCCATTCATGAATTTTATCTCAGAAATATCGAGTCCATTTCTGGAGGCCTCTATTGTTAGGTCTATTCTCTACTGCTCAGAATGTCATTCACTTAACAGTTGCTACTATAGCTAGGTAGGCTGTCTGTTTCGGCAGTGTCTCCGTTCGGCTGCCCTCTTCGCTCTGGGCTATTTGACCCAGGGCAAGAAAAAAGGGGGGGGGGAGGGTGTTCCCTTGAGTCACCTGTTTTTTACTATGAAAACAAGGGGATACCTCCTCCGGAGTTAGTAATTCTGAGCTGTTATTGGGATGGTTGTTTAGTGAGAAGTTTAAGTTTATAAAATTCATTCAAGTCTTAGTTTTTAAAGTATAGCTTTTGAATATTGCATATGTCAACGGACATGATTATGCAATTCTCACACACTTTTAGGAGTATAAGAGTCTCTATTCTCTAGACTTACTTTATTATTGGCTTACTTTAAAAATTATTAGTATAAGGATTATTGGATATTAATAGAGTACATGGATGTATGAAGCTCAATTTTTGGAAGGTGTTGTATCTTTCTAATTTATCATAAATAAGAAAGATACATGTAAGGCCTATTACTTCTTTTCCCTACAGGGGATGACTCTATTTTATTTTATTGAGCGTATTCCATTTTGCTCTATGTCCTTGGCCCTCCAGCCTTTTTACTATTCAGCTATGTCTGGGTCATTGGTACAGTATAAAAATGTTAAAAAATTTATAGTAATTTATATATTTTTTATACTTACCAATGACCCAGACGGGGATGGCCCTCCCAGGAGTTGGGAACTCTTGCCTCCCCGCTGAGTACATAGCGCTTACCAGGCACTGGTTATTAGAATGATAAATGGCGCCAATTTCGGAACGTCCTTGACACTGCGCATGCGCAGTAGGGGCGAAGTGTGGAGGGCCTTTCAGGACATGTTTTCTTTAGTTTTAGATGCAAATTTTGGGGATTGGGGGGCAAAATTTGTGTTTGGCCCTATATTTTAAGAGTTAGCACCAGCTATGTCTGGGTCATTGGTAAGTATAAAAAATATATAAATTACTATAAATTTTTTAACTTTTTGCAGTTCCAAGCTTTAGGATTACTGCACCAGCCTTACTTATCTAGCGATTCAAGTAATGTAGGTGGGTGGGTGGGTGGGGGTGGTAGTTGATATTTGATTTTAAGTCAACCCCATCTCCTCCCCCCCCCCCCCCCCCCCCCCCAATATGTTTTTGTTCTAACAGCGACTTCAGGGGTGCATCCACTCATTAGTTGATTTGCTTCATGTGGTTGATCTTCATAGTTCGTATATGAGTATATGATTTCTGGACAGTAACTGTTTTTGGATTCCAAATTCTTTCATGAATACATTCGGTTGATATTGCTAGCCTTCGTGTAACCTGTGCGGCAGTTTTGTCGGCTTATCTGGGCGACACTCCCCAAATATGGCAATTAGTCCACTCTTGAGAAGTTTCGTTCAGAGTTGGCTGCTTCTGTTACGACGTATGAGTTTATTCCTCATGTTATAAAATCGCATTAACGTTGTTTTATTCCTTCAGTTTCCTGGTTATATTTTGTATCTCTCGGGTTATGCCGATGATACAGGCTGTATTCAGGAGAGGGTACATGTGGGATTCTGTTGGTTGTGTGTAGGGCTGCATGGTATACTGGTAATTACTGGTATTCAGAAGGATACCGCTATTGTTTTAAAAGTACCGGTATATCGTAAGAAACGGTATTGGATCAAATTATTGAAGTTGAAATCGATATATTATTAGGGAAAAAACTGTCAATGTCTTCTATCATGTCTGTCACCCCACAAATGTCAATCATAGAAAACAGATGATATAATACATGAAACTCCTCCCAGGCTGACAACTCCTTTGATGAAGTACATGTCAATCAATCTTCATTCAACCAGTGAAAACACAATTTGCAGCGTACTTGAGCTGTGTAAGTTACAAGTAAGTATACATGTACAAGCAATTTGAAACTGAAAGTTGAATATTTCGGGAGTGCATTGAATTCTGGGAATGAATACTTTGACACATTTGTGTATCATGCAAGCCAGAAAATCGTGGGTTTCAATGAATATGGTCTCATACCACATATCTATCAACCAATCAAATAAAAAAAATTCACTTTAGTCAATAGATAAGAGCATTTTCAGTGTGTATGTCCATTCTATTTCGCATTTACGCCTTTGTTTCACAGTATGAGGTTCTTCTGGGTTGGAGTTAAGTACCTGTATAATGCGGAAACCGAGATCATCAATGGTGTGGTCATGTTGGTTAAAGTGGAATGCTATTGGTGTGTCCCTTATGTGTTGGATATCGGCACTTTTTTGGCAGGCCGATTTTCTTGATTTACTAGTGTTGGTGCTGGTAGGTCTTCATTGAGTTTCTGGCGCTTGTTTGGATGGTCGTTTCCGCCATTAGAATGGTGGTGTTGCTAGTGCTTGAACCCAAGCTAAGGCCACCAAAAGAGCTTCCGGCCAGTACGTCTGAAGCCATGTCTATCTTGTAGAGTCTAATTAATAAGTATAGGAAAAGTCGCTCGAAAGTGCGAGAGGACACCGAAGCTGGATATCCCGTATGAATTTGATAACTGAATAAAATTAATTGTGAACTGTCTAACCGGTTTACACTCTAAACTTATCCGCACGCTAATTCAGCAGATCTCTACCCGCCACATCAACCCGTCAGATCTACCTGCTTTTCCTACCCACCAAAAAACTTTTTGCTATAACAATCGAGTAGTTCTACCCACAACCTCTACCCGGCAATTCTACCCACCACCTCTACCCGGCAATTCTACCCACCACCTCTACCCGGCAATTCTACCCACCACCTCTACCTGGCAATTCTACCCACCACCTCTACCCGGCAATTCTACCCACCACCTCTACCTGACAATTCTACCCACCACCTCTACCTGACAATTCTACCCACCACCTCTACCTGACAATTCTACCCACCACCTCTACCCGTGAATTCTACCCACCAGGTTTTTTATATATATATGTGAGAGCTACCACACAATACAAAAGTCTCTGACGAAACTCAAATCGAGTGAAACAGGTTAGACAGTTCACAAATCATTTTATTGAGTTATCAAATTCATATGGGATATCCGGCTTCGGAGTCCTCTCGCACTTTCGAGTGACCTTTCCTAATCTAATTCTAATACTTCTAATTCTAAACAATGTTATTATGCCTCAAGTTTGTAACATCAGCCGTGATTGGTTAATTTGACACCTTCTAAAAGTCATAGTACTGGAATTTTGGGGCAAAACACAGGTACTATCGGAACGTTTTTCTCTGGAGACAAGAGAACGAAGAAAATGTAAGCGCCACTTCCATTGATCAGCGTCAGTTGGAATTTCTCAACACCAAACGCTGGCTCCGTGTCCGTTTAACTTTTTTCAACACCAGTAGACACAAACTTACCAACAAATATATCATCTTCAGTGGGTGTGTTTTCAATTTTAACTGCAAACAATGAATTCAACAGAATCAGAAATATTAAAAAACTCACTCACGTGTTGTTCACCACTTCAATGAATCCTGAATATGAGTCTCAGTTATGACTTCAGTCAATTATATTTAAGAAATAACTGTTGTTTTCCTTCGGTTTATGCGATATAAACCGAAAATTTTCAGCACAAGCTTCATAACAAGCATTAACAATGAATTATAACATGAACAGCATGGTGCAGTTGTAAACATTGGCATTTGTTGATATAGAAACTCCCAAAGCGACGGCACTTGTGACAATTCATTTTTGAAGAGACGTCATTCGTTCGAAATGACGTCATGTTTTTGGATTCGACTAGTCTACATTGTTGTTGCAAGATTGATGGCATGTTGCAGTTAATGCTTAACAACGAAAGTCATATTTTGTTCGGCATAATAAAATAATTAGAACGTTTCTTTTCATGTTCTATCGGTCGATAGTACCTGAGTTTGTGTGATTTCTGAAATAAAACCTGAAGCAGCTTTGCTGCTTCAGGTTTTATTTCAGAAATCACACAAACTCAGGTACTATCGACCGATAGAACATGAAAAGGAACGTTCTAATATTATATTATAGAGATTACGGCGATTAAAATAGAACTAGAGAGGGGATTTCTAAAAGCTATACAATGGAACCCTGTTAATTGAATAGCCATGTTGCCAATGGAAATTATTCAAGTAACAGGAGTATTCAGTTAACAGGGACTGTGTCACTTTCCTGTATTCTAGAGATAAATTTAGCATTTATTCTATTATATCTTGTTTGACAGAGCTCTGTCAAACAAGATATAATAGATTAAATTCCTGTATTGGATGTATTCAGGCCAAATAGGTCTATAAACAAAGGAAAACTGGGGAGAGTCAGGGCAATTTCTCGACAGGTTACAAGACTTTTTATTCAATTAACAGGAGTTTACTCAAAACCCTATATTCAATTAACAAGTCAAATTTGTACTGGAGGTACGGTAAATGGTTTTGTGTTGGGAAATTATATTCAATTAATAGGGTTTTCAGTTAAGAGATATCCCATTAAGTGGGCTCCACTGTATTTTTGTCAGAGCTATTTGCCATTTATGGACTTGGAAGTTGTTTTAAAATAAGAGCAAATCTGAGGTATATGTAGTGTCTGTAGCTGCTCTACTGGAGACCATTTTGGGGGCTCTATGTTGTGTAAAACTTGCATTGTGCCAATGTTTTAGTCTCCCCACTTTACAAGCTGCAGTTTGTCTTGGGAATAAAATGCAGAATAAACTCATTGGGGTCAAACTGAGTATGGTACCTCCACTGGTTAATTGAACACAGGACAGGTAGAGTTACCACTCGTGGGAAGTCTCTTTTGAACAGCATTTATGCTCATTGACTTTGCATGGTCATATATTTTAACCACAAAATTTAAATTAGAGAAACCAGCAGACAAAATAGCAATAAATCTTTTCAAATTTCAATTCGTGACCTTACAGCCCACAACAAACATGACAGGGCTTAAAATTTGTCTCGCATCACGCGAATCTAACATGATTCTCACGAAATATTTTCACGCGAATCCATTTAAACCATGATATGAAATCCCCTTGGGAACCCGGGAAGTAAAGCCAATGATTGAGGTGGAAATCCTCTAAAATGTGCAACATGGGGTATAAATGATTGACAACCCTTGACTTTATATCCATATTGCGGTCATGATTAGCCATTGTGCATAAATCTGTGACCTTAAACACCCTTAAATAAATAAATAAATAATGATATGAAATTCTGCAAAAACTAGCTGAATGTTGCTGGTGAGATCACGAAATAAGTTGTCAAAATTTCCACCCATGATTTACCACATGCTTCACATTTTCTTGAGTTTGGTATCAAATCAAGTCATGGCTGCTACAGCAGCCATGACTTGATTTGATACCAAACTCAAGAAAATGTGAATAGACAGTTTTTCATAATTATATATTTTATGATAACCCAGGTCAGAACTTCATCATGAATCAACGACATCATACATAAAGTGAATCCAAGCAGTAAATTGACGCGAATCCAAGTTTCGCGCCAGTGTAGTTTGCCAGAATCATTACGAGAATCAATTCTCGGATTCGCGTGTAATTTTAAGCCCTGCATGATTTGGTGAACATTATATTTTACTGTTATGTTTGGTGCACGCCTTTTTCATTAAAGTGTCAACTTCTGACTTCCTCTACATAGCCAGTTTGATTCAAGGTTCCAAGGGTGCTGGAAGCACTGAAGGGCAAGGGGAGCAGAGGTATCAAAGAAAGGCACATAACTAGTGCTGAAACGATTGTTCGACTAGTCGACCTCGACTCGATTACTAAAAAGTTGATGCTGAAATTTGCCAGTCGACTAGTCAGCACCTTCTTTATGGAGATCATTGTTAGGTATAAGCATCAGACATACTATACTCTGATTGGCCACAACTGACAGTAAAGTTGGCAGAACCCTATATTTTTCCACTATACCAATGGCCCAGACTAGCTGGTGCAACCCTATTTATTACCAGGGCCAAACACAAATTTTGAATCCCCTAAACCCCCAAAATTTGCCAAAAAACTTAAAAATGAGAAGACCAGTATGGTCCTCCATACTTTTGTGCAATGCGCAACTTGTTGTCAAGGACAACAATAGGCTACCGCCATCTTGTCATTCTGTTGTTTGGCCCATGTCAGATCAACACGTATCCTGACTTTTGTGCTATAAAATCCTAAAGTATAATGTAGCCAGACACGATTTTGAAGTGGAATGGGGGAATAATTGCAACAGAATATAGCTGAATATAGACATTGAGTTTTTGAACATTAAGGCCTATAACTTTATTGAAATTAAATAATATTTCTTGTCTTTCCCGTTTTCGAGATATGCACCTGATTTGTTCATTTTTTGTTTATCATTATGTGTGTGTTCATTGTTCACCTTTTTCCTCTTGAATCCTCTCATTAGATTTTTAAGAACTATTTGCCGGTTTGTGAATTTGTTATTAATTAAAATTCTTCTTAAAAATCTTAGATAATTTACGGAATGTGGATTATTCGTACCCCGTTTGTCGCGTACCAGTTATTTTTGACATAGTCGGGCGTGTCTGTTTGCCATTACCCTTCTCTATGAGGAATCTTTTGGGGAAGTTTCTCTATTGTTAAGGGTATTCTTGGGATACCGGTTGACTGACCTGGGCCTTTGTTGTGCCTGTTTTGGACTTGGTTACTGGCTCCTATTCAGTTTAAAATTTTTGCCTCGGGCTTATGTGTATTATGAAGTACTCATGTTCGAAATGTAAGAGGAAGAAGTCCTCTCTTGATTCTCATTCATCATGTTTGGCTTGCACTCGTTGCTCGAAAGATGGTACCTGTGCAACTTGCTGTTCTTGGGATTCCAAGCAATGGAATTCCCTCTCAACTTATGTATTGTTGGCGAAGCACTGATTTCAGTGCTTCCGGCAAAGGTAACTCATCAAATTTAGTTTCCATTTCAGAGGAACAAGAACATGGTATTGGTCATGGTATAACATCAAGTTCTGTGCTGCCGTGGTTTTCAGATACAGAGCATGTTGACTTACGAGGTATCGCAGAATACTCGGTACCTCGGGCATGCAAGGTCAACTAGCTCAACCGGTGCTTTTAATTAGTGCTTCAATGCCGGGAAAATCCGTAGCTATCCAGGATACGGAGGATGGAAGATGGTCCTCTGTTCCGACGACGGCACGTAAGGGGAAGAGGCCAGTCAAATTGAAAGGTGCATCAGTAGCGAAGCATTCTTCTGTTTTGGGGACAAAACAGAAAGATTCACTTTTATTGCCAGTTCCGCTGGTAGTCCAGTAGAAAATGCTTCGGAACCAGTTGTTTCTGATGTACCTTTCTCTGCCAGTGCGGCTGGCAGTAATCTTGATATAAGAGCCTCTTCTTCGTCCGTTTCCAGGACTCAGCACAGTAGACCACATGCTAGTCGGCAAGATCCAGAGGTAGAGAGTCAGAGCCAGGATCTGGCTCTCTCTAAGGCTAGCATTTCGAGGCAAACATCTTTTTCTAAAAGACGGACACAGGGCTCTGTGTCAGATCACCTTCCGGAGCCAAAAGGCATAGACCGGGGGTGAACATAGCCTTGAATACGGAATTGCTGGAGCAAATTGCCCAGCTAATTGCAGACTCCCAGCAGCATAATATGCGGCCGTCATCGATCTCCGATTTGGATGATTCGGATGGTGCTGGATCGGCAGAAAGAAGGGTTTTCTCAAATAATCAGTATGCTGCTAATAGACCAGACCAGGAACCTCTAGCTGGTAGTGTTAGGGAGTTTGATGAAGACGAGACTGACACTTCATCTTTGGCTGAGCAACATATGGAAACTATGAGGTTCCTGCAGGATTTTTCACCTGAATTAATTCCTTCTGGTCGAGTTCTGCACCTTCTAGAGCCAAGCGCCTGTCTTCTTTGGACAGGGAGGTCATTAAGTCGAAGGAAAGTATCCTTCTGTATCCCTCTCAATCACTCCAAGCGTTAGATGCGTTTGATTGTTGTGACAAAGCTATTGCTGACCTGGCTCAGGCTAGAAAAAGTTCTTTCCTTTCGGCAAGGAAGTTTGACCTACCGTTTAGAGGCAATACCTTCTTAAATACGGTAGGCGAGAATAAGATTCCAATAGCTCCTCTGCAATTGAATGACGGAGCTAGGGACTTAGGTATGTCTCTTCCGTCATCATGTAGTGTTAGTTCTTTTGTTATAGTCACTTGCATTGAATCTAGCAGAAGTATTTTGGATGCTATGTCATATGCAGATCATATTTGCAGGGCATTGGTCAGCAATTTGGAATCTGAGAGCTTACAGGAGTTGTTATCTCCTTTGGGTGCTCTCTCACGCCATCATGTATACATCATCCCACTCTGCTCTTTCAGTAGCGAATTTAGAGTTGTTCAGGCACGAAGCTGCCCTTACATCTACGTCATTTATTGACGACAGTGTTAAGAGCTCTCTAAGGGCCGCTCCCATTTCGGGCTCTTCATTATTCAATGATCAGTTAAAAGCTGTATTTGAAGATGCTTCTAAGAAAGCTACAAGTCAGCGTTTGTTGTGCTCAGCTTCGCAACCTCAGCCTTCCACAAGTGGTACTCCTCGGAGAGGTAAATTTTTCTCCAAGAGAGGCTCAGCTTTTAAAGCTAATCGTGGTTGTGGTGGCTCAAAACAGGGGAGCGATTTCAAAAAAGGGATGACACAGTCGAAAAATAACGAAACGCGTAACCCCACTCCGACGTCACAGAGGGGTGCGAGAGCTTCACGTGGTTTCTCGTATAAGCCTCATAAGTCCTACAAATGAAGATTTCGACCTCTGTTCTCCAGTTGGCGGAAGGCTTTCAATATTCGCAAGCAACTGGAACAAAATAACTCAGGATTTTGGGGTTCGAGACGTTGTAAAAAATGGTTTACGTCTTTCCTTCCGGAGAAAACCTCCATTAACGTGGATTCCGCGTTTTGTGAACCTTCCACAAAATATAACAAGAGACAGGCTTTGATTTCAGCAGTAGACTTTCTCCTTCAAAGGAGGCAGCAGAGGTCATAGAGAATCCCAACTCAAAGGGATTCTACAGGCATCTTTCTTCTTGTGCCGAAGCCAGACGGCTCGTACAGGCAGGTCATCGATCTCAGTTGGATAAACAAGCTAATAATTGCTCCAAATTTTATATGGAGACAATTCGATCAGTGAGAGGCATTATCCGAGTGAACGATTATGCTGCAAGTATAGACTTCCATTTCGCGGTTTCAAAGATAAGTATACCAGTTCAGAGCAATGTGTTTTGGCTCGAACCGTGCTCCGTGGGCGTTCACTCGGGTGGTGAATGCGGTGATGAGCCACTTTAGAGCTCACTCGGCTTCGATGCCGTCGGCATATCTGAACGACATTTTTCAAAGATACGAAAATTTTCGTGCTCTTCAAAGCGACGTTCAGAGTCTGCTATCGCTGCTATGATGCCTAGGTTTTATAATCATTGTCGACAAATCGGATTTAATAGCGACGAGGTCGTTTTGTTCATCTGGAATGAGGTTCGATACTCTCAACAATCGGGTCTGTTTGCCGGTAGCAAAAGCAAAATTAGTTTCTCTTTACGCAAATATTGCATAAACGCACAAGTCATTACTGCAAGAGAGTTTATGCGGGTGTTGGGACTTTGCGGCGCCGCCACGGAGTTAATTCCGCTAGGTCCTTTGTGCCCTCGTCCACTTCAAATTTATCTAATTCAAAATTGGAGCGTAAAACGTCAGTTGTTGGACAGTCCAATTGTTTTAACACAGTCAGTAAAACATCTTCAAATTTGGGTAGATATCCAGTGGTTTTCCCAGGGAATACTGCTTCAGATTCAGGAGCCGTCATTCATAATCATGACGGATGCCAGTCAGGAGGGTTGGGGTGCTTCTCTGATTATGGGCGATCAAGTGTGTCACAGCTTATGGGAGAGTCAATTTCTTGTGTCCCATATAAACTACAAAGAAATGAGGGCAATTTGGTTAGCTCTAAATCATTGGCTCAGTCGAGTAATAAACTCACATGTTCAAATTCTGTCGGACAATTCAACAGTAGTAGCCTATATTCGGAATCAGGGAGGTACTCATTCCGTCCAGCTGTTGAATCTCACCGAAAAGATTCTTCTTTTCTCTCAAAAGAATCAGATTCTGATATCGATTCATCATATTCCAGGTCGTCTCAATGTAATAGCAGACTCTCTATCGAGAAAGGATCGCCTGCTACCTTCAGTATGGATGTTGAAAAAAATCTGTCTTCAATCACATTTGCTTCCAGTGGGAACATCCAATGATCGATCTTTTTGCCACGAGTCTGAACAATCAGTTATAGACTTTTGTGTCTCCATGCCCGGACCCTCAAGCTTATGCAGTAGACGCTCTGTCAATTTCATGGAATGGGAAAATAGGGTATGCTTACCCTCCAGCTCCCCTCATTCAACAGATCTTGCTAAAGATAAAACAGTCTTCTTGCAAGATTCTACTGGTTGCAAGTCTGCCGACTCACAGACGGTGGATAATTCTTCTCTGAAAACTTCTTTGGGACTTACCACTTCTCCGGGATCTTCTGACACAGGGGAAACTCCGTCGGCTTCCTGCACGAAAAACAGTTTTCAAGACGAGCAATGGATGCAATTTCTAACTGTAGGAGGACCTCTTCTTCATTAAATTATGAAGCGAAGTGGAAGGTTTTTGTTCATTGGTGTGAATCACAATTGATTGATTTTTTTAACCCAACTATTCCTCAATTAGCTTTTTTTTTTAGCTCCGCTGACAAAGTCAGCAGAGCTTTTCTTATACTGATTCGTCTGTCGTCCGTCGTCTGTCGTCCGTCGTCTGTCGTCTGTCGTCCGTCGTCTGTCGTCCGTCGTCTGTCGTCCATCGTCCATCGTCCATCTGTCCGTCCGTCCGTCTGTCGTCAACATTTTATTTGTCCGAGCCATAATTTCTAAACCGCTGAATATTTTTCCACCAAACTTCATAACAATATGTATTATCAATAGACGGTGTGTCATCAATTATTCTGCGGTCTGTAACTCCACAGGGTCAAGGTCACAGGTCACAGGATCAAGAAAATCTTAAGATATTTTTGATATTTGTTTGTCCAAGCCATAATTTCTGAACCGCTGAATATTTTTCGGCTAAAGTTTGTAACAATATTAGTATTAGAAAACATGCCCATGCGATCAGTGGCCCTCAGCGGAGCTCTCTAGGCGTGACAGGCCTCTTGTTTATTTATCTTTTTGATGAAGTTAAGCTACAGCCAGTCACTATTAAGGGCTAAAGGTCTATGCTCTCTGACACCTATGCACACCAAGGGAAATTAAACATTGGGTCAGATGTATCTTTAAATAATTAATGAGGAATTTTTCTGTGAATAGACCTCGTACCTTGAGACTAGTCCCTAAGTGGAATTTAGCTTGGGTTCTTCTGAAACTTCAGGAAGCACCTTTTGAACCGTTAAATACTGTTGAGTTTAAATTTCTTACTTATAACACTTTTTTTCTTTTAGCGTTTGCATCAGCTAGAAGAGTTAGTGAGCTTCATGCTTTGTCTGTTGAAGACTGTCATTATCATAGTGTTGGTAATTCTATTACTCACACTACGAAAGTGGGATTCTTAGCTAAGAATCAGGTTCCGGACAAACGGTCTAGCCCTATTCTTATTAAAGCATTACCGTCTTCAGATAGTCAGGGACCTTTGTTGTGTCCAGTAAGAATGCTTAAGATTTATAAGGAGCATTCTAGTTTTATTATAAGAGGTAGGAGAAGGTTATTTCTTTCTCTTCTTAACAGAAATGATATTTCTGTTCATTCAATATCTAGATGGATTCAGTTAGCTATTCGGTCAGCTTATAATGCTTTGTCTGTGAATCAGAGAATAGCTTATAAGATTTCATCTCACGAAGTTAGAGCTTTAGCTTCTTCTTGGGCTTATGCTAGTCGTACTTCTTTGAAGGATTTGATGCAAACAGCTTATTGGACACAACAGATGACTTTTACCAAATTTTATCTTCGAGATTTAGAATCAATTTCGGATGATCTCAGATCTTTAGGACTGTTATCGGTAGCTCAGAAGGTCGTCCATTCTAATTAGGAGTTTCATTAAACCCCCTGTTTGGTCTGCCCTAGCACTGTCTCCAGTCTGCTACCCTCTTCATTTTGAAGTGTACATGTAGTTACTTTCAAAACAAGGGGAAGGGGGGATGGTATTTCCAAATAGTCATCTGGCTTTATAGTGAAAAACATGGACATACCTCCTTCAGTGATAGCATCCTGGGGTCGGTGCTATGGTAGTTTTAATGTGTAGCTTGATATGAAGCAATTTTAAATGCATTATATGCTTTTAATGTGTAGCTCTATGTGAAGCGTTATTGTATATGCCATGTGTCAAGACAAGCTTTTCTATACAATACTCAGACATTTTAAATGATTTATAAAGAGTCTCATTTCTCTGGATTTCTTTATATTTTGGCTTCCTTTATTAAATTAGCATAATGAGTTATGCTAGGCCTTAAATAGAGTTACACCTATATTTTCATTGTTTTTCTGAAATAGGAGCAATGAATATTAAGTACTAGTCCCGCCTGCCTGTTTTCTATTCTCAGCTAGTCTGGGCCATTGGTATAGTGGAAAAATATGAAACATTTATACCAATTTTAATATTTTTAATACTTACCAATGGCCCAGACGGGGATGGCCCTCCCTGGAGTAGACACTCCTTCCTCCCCGCTGAGTTTTATTACAGTTCTTATTAACATTTAACAGGCACAACAATAAAGAATGACAAGATGGCGGTAGCCTATTGTTGTCCTTGACAACAAGTTGCGCATTGCGCAAAAGTATGGAGGACCATACTGGTCTTCTCGTTTTTAAGTTTTTTGGCAAATTTTGGGGGTTTAGGGGATTCAAAATTTGTGTTTGGCCCTGGTAATAAATTGGGTTGCACCCGCTAGTCTGGGCCATTGGTGAGTATTAAAAATATTAAAATTGGTATAAATTTTTCATTTTTTTGGAAAACTGAGGCAAAATATGTTGTTCATTTTAACTCAACTCACGAAAATTTACAATTCCAGCACTTGCTTCTGTATTTGTTTAAAGGTTTACTTTCCCTTTCGCGCTCATGTTCAATCCAATTTGTTACATTATATGCCCGTATTGGCCAGGCCTTAAAATAACTGGATTCGCATCGCATTTTGCGATACAAATCACCTATTTAGCGAAGCAATTCATAATTTGGAATCCCATTTTGTGAATAACGTTAAATATTTCAAATTAATTCAATTTACGATGTATCACCAAAGATTTATTCGGCTTCCGTTATATCTACGGGAACTTACTTTCAAGTAAAAAAAAACACTTATCTTTGACCTATCTTCATGAATATGAATTACCTAAACAAGCCTATTTAACATAATTCTTTCCTAATATGGCGATGTGAGTGAAAATAATACAGGAATTCAGCCAATTAAATAGTGTATTTTATTCTGGCATCAAATGATTTATATCTACATCATCTGATTGGAAGTCTTCAGTCACATGCTACATCCTCTGTCATTCGGTGAAATTTATAATCTTTTTTTATTTGAAGAATTGGTATATCAAAACTGGACTGCGTTTTGGCACAGTATTTCACAGATATGTATTTGACATATCTACATACGGTGCCTAAGTTTTAATCACATACGTGAAGTATTTGAAAAGTTATTTTTAAATGAAACCGCCGAAGTGACAGGAAACTCAAAATGCACAATGTGGATTCCATTTTTGAAGAGAGACAGTGGTGAACAACATGGTCTGTGACGCTTCGCACAAAATGACATACAGCCTAAAAATAACTCTTGAACTGCCCCGTGTGAATGAAACATTTCAAAATAGTAGGCGTAATTTTCTAAGAAATGAATATCAATATATCCCCTTCTGTATTTGTTTTAAAAGTTCTTAATCTCATAAATATTCTCCACAACTAAGAAATATACCTGGCATTTATCATTCATTCAAGCACGGGCGCAGATCGGAGATGGGTGGGGGGTGACATGTCAACAAAACTTCAAATCAGATCACTTGCCAATTTGCAAATTACAGTACGTGTCGAAATAAGTTGTAGCTTTTCACTGAAAAACTGCATTTTTTTTAACACTTGGTAAGTAATCTTGTATTTTTGTAACAAAATGGGCTGACTAGTCGACTTTAAGTCGATTAATTACTACCGCCAACTAGTCGACTTTCGGAAACAGCTAATCGTTTCCACACTACACACAACTCCTGTGCATGTGTAAAGACCAAGAGTTTACAATTATCATAAATTGTCATGTGACACTCGGTAGTTGTTTGCAATTGTATTGACATTTTATACACATCATTCATTGGGAGGAAAAAGGCACCATCTGCAATGCTAATGCATTTCAGCCCTGTGGCAACCCAGGATGTGAAGCAGTGCTTGTTTATTGTAGAAAACCCTTGATTGTCACCAAATGCTTGGGGTTTTGGTCTTCTAAAATGGTCAACATGGATATAAACGATTGACTAAACTTGTTTTTATCTCCACCATGCAGTCATGATTGTACAAAAAAATATAACTTTTAACACCAGTAAATAAAGTTAGTATACCTGATGACCTGCCTAACCCCCCCCCCCCCCCCCCCCCCCCCCACCGCCAATTGGTGTTGCCACACTTAACACTTTACCTAACAGGAAAAGCAAACGACACTTGCAAAAAAAATCTTGAATAATTAATTTCTTTAATTGTTTGTCTCAAAAACATAGGTTATGACCCCTCACTAGAATGAGCCCGATGAGCTCGTTCCAATGAGGGGTCATAACCTATATTTTTGAGAAAAAAATTAAAAAAAATAATGAAAATTAACTGACAATTTTTTAGAATAGCACTCTCCGGTTTTGGTCGTTTCGTTGGGTAAAGGGTGAACACATGTTAGAAATGAAAATGCAGCAGTTACAGTTCCCAGAAAGTAAAATCGGTAATCGGAAAAAAGTAACAGGAAAAAAAGTAACAGATTTGGGTAGGAAAAAAAGAAACAGGAAAAAAAGTAACACTTTCTTATTTTTATAAGGTAAAAAAGTAACAGGAAAAAAAGTAACAGATTTGGGTAGGAAAAAAAAAAACAGGAAAAAGAGTCACACTTTCTTATTTTTATTTCATAAAAGTGATAGATTACTTAATTATGATTTAGTTATATTATTGAAACTCGTTAGATTATTACATATCAGTATAAGTACTACATAGTACATAGTTATAAAATAATTTAACAAACTTAATTATGATTTAGTTAGATTATTACATATCACACCTTGAAACTAGTTGGATTATTACATATCAGTATAAGTACTACATAGTACATAGTTATAAAATAATTTAACAAACTTAATTATGATTTAGTTAGATTATTACATATCACACCTTGTGTAATCTAATATTCTGGCCAATGCCAGTAAGAAAAGCTGAAATAGTAAGTGAACCTTAAGTGAACCTTGGGAATATAAACCACACAGATTTTTCAGTTTTCTATTCAGGGATTCAGCTGACTTCTGTTTGCGGATAACAGGCAACAAACCAACTGACACCTGTTGAATAATTGTATTGGTCAGAGCTTGCTCTTTTTGAAACCATTGGATAGTTTTCCAGACTGATGGGTGCTGGTAGCCAACAAGATTGTAGAACTTGTTGTTCCAGCCTTCACATGCATTATTTGTACGAGATTCGCCATCCAGCGTAGCACTATTAACATTCCATGTAGCTGGAGGATAGGCTGGAGGAGTTAATCTAAGTCGTAATGGTGCCAACACATCTGAAGGTGCGGCGCGAGGTTGCCTGTATCTACCAGTGACATAATTTTCATCAAAATACCTCAACAGTTCCTCGGCTTCTTCTGGAACAATGTCTTTGAGGTGATTCATACCATCATGCACATCTGAAACTGGCAAGAATGCAAGTGCATCCAGTTTCCCACAAAACAGTCTGAAGTCTGCATCATCCCGATACAACTGCACTAAACCTAAACTCTGCACTCTGCGCCAAGTGCTTTGTGTCAGATGGTAGAAACAACCTCTACTCTGTACATGTCTACCAAACACAGCATTCACAGCTCGTAACACACCATCTTCAAAATCAGTCACAACAGTATTTACATTCAAGCCAATATTTAGCTCAGTCAGTTTATCTACAATAGCTTGAAACAGAGTCTCATAGGAAGTACGTGTCTTCCTCTGTAATATAGCGTATACACAAGATAAAAAACTGTCATGAAACTTAACCCTAACAACATAAATTTGCTGAAATAGTGGAGGAGCCATTGCAAAATTACCGTCCATAAATAAAGTACTTGCACTGCCAAGATAATTGAGTCCACTATTTGAATTCATGAAAGTAGCCACACTTGCTTGTGTTTATTTTTTCAAGAACATTGTTGTACATAATAATAATAATAACTCTTTGGCCAGCCGCTGATTTGTCGCGGTCCTCATAAGAGAAGGCCATCATTCCCCCTGCACCCCACCCCCTCTTCCCCTCCTCTCCTCCCAGCATTCAGATATAAACTGCTTAATAGTGTCCCTCACTTCCTCTTTTTCAATTTCTTCAATAAGCATTCCTACCCTCTCCCTCGTGTCCCCCTTCAGCCATCTATCCTTTGTTTCTTCACCCCACTTCTGCATTATTCTTCCAGTAAATTTTATTCTATGAGGTATATACTGTGGGCATTCCAAGAGAAAATGTTCCAGGGTCTCCACTACTCCAGAGTGGCACATTTGGCATCCCTTTTCTCCATCTCTCCCAATTTTTCCCCGAAGCTCCAGTGATCTTGATCTCAGTTTGAACAGCAGTGACCCTCCAAAGGTGCCATCTAGGTACTTCTCAAAAGCTGGCTTTTCTTTATATTGTAACCCCTGCAGTGATCTTTTCACGCTAACCCCTGCTCGCCAGTTTCGATTGCAATCTTCCATGACTCTCTCTTTGACAAACCTTTTGCCTTCTTTCATTCCTACTTCTATGTTTGTGACCTCTATAGAGTAATTGTCCATTAGTTCCCTCACATGTTTTGACCACCCCGTATCTATATTAGAATTCCAAATGGTATCGAGCATCAATTTGCACCACCGGTTGTCAGACAGGTTTCTCAAGTAATTAAAGTAACACAGTTTTCCCAAATCTACCCTGTCCTTGATTTTCATCCACCCAAGCTCCCCCCTTACTGCTTCCAAAGCTGCAGCATTACTCGACCCTGTTATCCATCTGCCGGCATCATTCTGAGTACTTTCCAACTTCTTAATAACGGTTTGGTTTAATGGAATCACGTCCGTGCCATACGTTATACTTGGTAAATCCACCCTCTCCCACAGTGTTTTCCCCACAAAGACCTTGTTGAAACTATTTTTCCCTAAAAGTTTTAGTTGGTTCAGAATTCTTTTCCCCTTCAGAATCAGTTTGGCTGAGTAATTTCTGTACACCCCTCTTCCCGTTATATTTATGCTTACCCCTAGATACTCATACTCTCCCGTTTCTCCTACAGTGATTTGTTTGCTTTCCCCTTCGGGGATTGAGAACTCCCCCACTCTCCATCTCTTCGTCATATCTACCTTGCGTCCAACGGGTATTACCTTGCTTTTATTTTCATTTAGTTCGAGCCGCCAAGTGTTCCCATATCTACCAACAATTTCCAGCAATTTCTCTAGCCCCTGTTCAGTTCTAGACATTAACACCATGTCGTCCGCAAAGAATAAGCCTGGTACCTTTATGTCTCCAACATTTACCCCCTCCGCACTCTGAATTAGTTCGTCCCCTAAATCTTTAACATACAATGCAAACAAAATCGGTGAAAAGATACACCCCTGCTTGAGGCCTATATCCATAGGGACTCGTTTTGTAGTGATACTCCCTAGACTGAGTTGGCTTTGCACATCTGTATACAGTGCTTTCATGATTCCCACAAAGTCACCCCCCAGTCCGATGCCCTCGAGCTTTTGCCACATACCTTCCCTCCACACTCGATCGTACGCTTTTTTCACATCTAGAAATGCCAGAAACATCTTTTTCTTTTCAGCCTTTGTTGATTCTATCAGTTGGGTGAGTGTAAATAGGTGATCAGTGACTCTTCGACCTTTCCTGAAACCATTTTGAATTTCTCCTAAAAAACCTTTCTCTTCAATAACTTCCTCAAGTCTACCGTATATGACCTTACAGAATACTTTTCCGATGTTACTACTAACTGATATCCCCCTATAGTTATCTAGAAATTCCTTATCCCCCTTTTTGTGTATGAACGACACCTTACTTTCCCTCCACTCTCTGGGGACCTTTTGCTTTCGCAGAGCCAGGTTGAAAAGGTTTGTCAGGACTTCAATAAGTGCCTCCCCTCCATTTTTGAGGAATTCGTTCGGAATTTCATCAGTCCCTCCCGCTTTACCATTTTGTAATTTCGAGACCACGTTCCGCACTTCTTCTGCCGTTATTTCGCTACATACACGATTGGATAGGTTCTCCTCCACCAGTGTATTTCTTTTTGGTGGGGACCCACTGCCCCATCGCCTATTGTTTATCTTTTCCCAGTGCTTGACTAACTCTGAAGCGATACGACCTTTATCTTCTGTACTTTCCCCATCCACTTTGATACTCTGCACACTACTTTTCCCCCGTTTATTTACCCAGTTCCAAAATACGTTTGAGCTCGAACCCCCCGTTTTCTTTATTGTTCTGGCAAGACTGCAATTGCGCTCCTTCCTATTATTATTCTTTATCTCATTCACCTTTTTCCGTGCCAGTTCATATTCTCCTTTCATTAGTCTTGTGTCATTGTTATCCACCCCTTTAAGCTTCCTACTTCTTCTGTAAGCAGCACATTTTACCTTCCTTTCTTTTATAGCCTTTTTCAGTCCCTCGTTCACCCTGTATCCGAGCTCTCTCGTTGGGACCCTCACCCTTCCTATACAATCCTTCCCTGCCTCTGTTAGGCTATTTACTATGCCATCTGAAATACTCTGGACATTTGCATCCCTTGGTATACATTCAAGACTTGGTTTTAGTTTTTCCCGAAACTGCTTCCAGTCGGCTCCTTGTTTTAGTCCCCAAACTTCCTTGAAGGTATGTTTGTCTCTATTCGTCTTTTTGCCCATAATCTTAACTGTTATCAGGTTGTGATCACTACCCAAGTCATTTTTTCCCTCGTCATCTATTTCTACATCTATAACCTCCCTCCATACGCTAACGTCAGTGAGTATATAATCAATTATTGTTTTCTTATCGTTCCTCTCCCAGGTCCATTTACCCTTACATTTCGCATCCCTGTTCAGGATCTTTAAACCAAGCTCTTTTGATAGGTCCAACATCTTCCTCCCATTCGTGTTAATTTTCCTATCACCTCCCTGTATGCCCTCCTCCTTATCCCCTATGTGCCCATTGAAGTCCCCCATTAGGACAATACTGAACCCTCTGCTTTCAAGCTCTGTGATATTCGATCTAAGAGTTGTATATATTGAATCATTCCACTCGGGCTTACTTCCCTCCACTGCTAAGTATACAACACCAACGGCAACACTCCTGCTTCCTAACTTGATTTTTGCCCAGACTATTTCGTTGGATACTGGAATTTGAGTCCTTGCTTCTGTGAGATCTGTAATCAATGAGGGCTGTAATTCCTCTTTAGCGTAGATGCCAACACCCCCACCCCGTTTCTGACCCTCAGTTCGCCCAGCTCCTATCCACACGCAACCCTTCATCTGATCAACCCGCTCATCCCATCGTATCCACGTCTCACTTAGACCCATTATATCGAAGTCTCCTTCGTCCATCATTGTTGATATTTCGCTTACTTTCTTGTGCAGACCCTGGATGTTGCAGTACCCAAACTTAATGAATCTTTGTTTTTTTGTCATCACTGGCACATTATTATACCCCTGGTATGTCCCTGTGTTGTGCATGTTTGTTGTTCTTCCTATGTTCCCAGCATTTGTGCCCCTCTGGGTTATCGGCTGTGGTCCCCTACCCCCCCTTTTCTCCAAAAAAGGCCCAGCCACCTGTAAAATTTTTTGGCCCAACAGGTCTGTACCCATCCTACTTAAATGCAATCCGTCTCGCCCATACAACTCTCCTTGTCCCCAGAATGAATCCCAGTGGTCAATGAAATGTATTCCCAAGTCTTTGCAGTGCTCTTCCAGCTCCTCGTTTAGTGCCATAATCCGCGAGTTCCTCTCATTCCCACCACCCATAATGGGGAGCACCCCTGAAACGATGATCCGAGCATTCCTGGTAAGTAGCTTACTAATTAGGTCCTTGTATGTGTCCACCAAACTAACTGATTTCCTCTCCCTGATGTTATTGGACCCCACATGTAATACCACTACCGGATCAGGCCCCGACCCAGCTACAATACCGTCCACTCTATCCCTCAGGTCCTCCACTTTAGCCCCCGGAAAGCACAGAACTGTTCTATTTTTACTGTCCGGACCACAGACAACCTTGTCGATCCCCCGAACTATGCTACTTCCCGCAACCACCAACTTACTTTTGGCCCTCGCCCTATTTATCTCCTCTAGTCTCCTATTGTTTACAGCGTCCTCTTCCTCTCCAACAGCCCCACTCGGAATCACTATTGGTATCGGTATCTTTGACCTAGGATTACTCCTATCCTTGTCCCTCCGTCTCTTTCCATGCCCTGAACTACCTGGACTACTCCCCTGGTCTTCTCCCGGATCCCTCCTCCTTTTTCCTGGCCTAGACCCCAAGCTACTATCTGTTGCAACTACCTCCATCCCCTCCTCTGACTCTTCCGAATCGAGCACATCAAATCTGTTTCTGGTGCTGCACTCCCCACTGCCTTTGGGCTTTACACCCCTATCGACCTGCTTCTCTGGCCCCCCTTTCCTACCACTTTTGATAGTCCACGCCAAACGCTTTACAGCATTGCTCCGGCCTGAGCCCCTCTCATCTGTCCTACGTACTTTTCTAGCAGCCCCCACCTCATCACCTACCTCATTCACATCAAAGGTTCTACCCCCATGTTTCCTCTTGGAACCACCGACAACCATCCATCCTTCTCGGAAAGCTACTTTCACAGGCGTAACTCCAGACAGCCCCGCCCTACCAAGTTTTCCCTTCAGCTCAGCAATCTCCCCCTCAAACTTAACAATTGTCTCAAGTAGGCGGAGGATTTCCTGACAGTTTGAAAGAAGAGAATACTTGAAAGTAACCACACTTGCTGTGTGTTTATTACAATGTGTGTTCATTTGTTTCAAGAACATTGTTGTACATCAAAGAAAGCATGATGGATATCCTTGTAACAACATTGTCATAGCACACATGATCTCCAATTACAAAATAATTAAAAAAATAAAAAATAAAATTATTATTATAATTATTATAATGAAAAATGAAATAATGAAAAAACACTGTTACTTTTTTTCCTGTTGTATTATTATAATTGTTACTTTTTTTCCTGTTTCTTTTTTTCCGTTTCTTTTTATTCCTGTTACTTTTTTTCCTGTTACTTTTTTTCCTACATTCGTAAAATCTTTCCACTGGTGTACTGAAGGCAAAATGGACATGCACTGCCCCCCCCCCCCCCTTCTCCCACCAGGCTCATGAGCACGGGGGACAACTGCAGCCCCCCCCCCCCCCTCCCCCACCACTTCCACTCTTGCAAGATTTGATTTGATTTTAAATACAGTAGAACCTGTTTTGAGAGACTGCCCTTTGGGCCACACAAAAGTGGTCTCTCAAGACAGGTGGTCTCTCATAACAGGTTTCAGGTTTTCTCAAGTCAGTGAATAACCAAGCACAAAATTCAGAAATGGAGAAGAATGGATTTTTGTAATTACTTTGTAGTTGTTCTTTTTTATGAAGTTTTTGTAACAAATTGAAATGGGCTGTTATAAAAATTATAAGAATAAATAAGTGTTGAAAATCTTCATTGAAGATTTTCAACACTAATTTATTTTTATAATTTTTATAACAGTCCATTTCAATTTGTTACAAAAAGATTTTCAACACAAATTTATTTTTATTCCTATCTGTCACATTTCAGGTATGTATGAAATTGTTTTTTCAGCAATAATCCTAATCTTTTCACAGGGGTCTTATAAAAACATCTCAATCTTTAATGAGTTACCAATTGAAACCCAATTAAAGGTTTTAAATTAATACTTTTAATTATGTCAGTGTAACCACAATGGATTTTCCAATTCCAGAACAGGTAAAAAGTTTTTGTCATGGTTTCAGTCTTCAAATGGGCGGTCTCTCAAGGTCTATTATGACATGAAAATACAAGTTGGTACCAGGTCACAGTGGTCTCTGAAGACAGGTGGTCTCTGAAGACAGGTGGTCTCCCATAGCAGGTGCATTATAGAGTAAAACCAATCACTGCCTGGTAGATGTGGTCTCTCAAGGCAGGTGGTCTCTCAAGACAGTGGTCTCTCAAGACAGGTTTTACTGTAGTAGACCCAATATGATTTGAGATTGGTTCAAATCAAAAGTGTGTAATTCATAGGGCCTTATCCAAAAACATAGGTTATGACCTCATCATCTCAATAATCTCAACAAGCTCATTCTAGCGAGGGGGCATGACCTGTCTTTTGAAAGAAAATCAAGAATATTCTTAGTTATTCAAATATTTTTGTGCTCATCATCGATTGTGTTGGATAAAATAGAGAAGAAAGTTGTTATACCTGAAATAAGGTTACCTGAAAAAGTTAAGGTAATCCTTTCCCAAGTTACCCTCATTTCACCTTTATACAGGCCTGAACATGCATGGAAATATTTTCTGACAAAGCAAGGTATACAGTAGAATCCTCTTAATTGAATATCCATTTTGCCAGTGAAAATTATTCAGTTAACAGGAGTATACAATTAACAGGGATTTGGTCAGTTTCCTGTGTTCTTGATGTAAACTGAGCATTTATTCTATTATATCTTGTTTGACAGAGCTCATAGAGGTCTGTCAAACAAGATATAATAAAATAAATTCCTGTATTGGATGTAGTGAGGCCAAAAAGGTTGATAAATAAGGGGAATTTGGTGCGTGTCACAGTAATTTCTTCGACATATTATAAAAATTTATATACAATTAACAGGAGTTTACTCTACAACCCATATGCAATTAACAGATCAAATTTGTACTGAAGGTATGGTAAATGGTTTTGTGTTTGAAAATTATATTCAATTAACAGGGATATACAATTAAGAGATATTCAATTAAGTGGGTTCCACTGTATTCGTAATGTCTGAGATGTAGAAACAAACTATTTCAGTGTTCAGTTTGTTTAGAAGAGTTTTACAGGTTGAGTTTTAATTACCTTTTCAAAGTTCAGAATGATTAGCAAACACCTGACTTTGCTGAGAGGTTTTGTACATGAACAATAATAATAATAATAATAATACAGTATGGCCACCGTGGATTTGTCACTTTCCACACGTGGACAATATTTCCACGGATGCAGTAATATTAGATTCCTAACACTAATTATGGGAACAATCATCAAAAATTTAAATAATGAAGCACGGAGAACAACCAAGTGCATCATTAACCCTTTACCCAATGAATCTCCCACATCCGCCCGCGTAATATGCAAATTCAGCATTTGAAAAAAATATTTTTCAAAAGATTTAAACAAAACCATATCATGTGATCCCTTGTTGGAACGAGCTCGTCGAGCTCGTTCCAACGAGGGGTCACATGATATGGTTTTGTTGAAATTTTTTGAAAATTTAAAAAAAAGTGCTATTTAAAATAATAAATTTTGATATCGTCTGCGTTGGGTAAAGGGTTAATGAATATTTTGCTAATGATGATTTTTATTACCTGGTAAACACATGCATGGATGTCATTGCCCATGGGTGGATTATGACCGGTCCTTGGCGGCTGTACTGTAGTAATAATAATAATAGTTTTGTACACATCATGTACACCTGTTTTGTGGTGGGTTAGGGGGGGGAGGGGGGGAGGTGTGGTGCCATAGCGGTAACCGATTCTCGTCAGATCACCAAAGTTAAGCAATGTCGACCACGTTTAGTAGTTGGACGGGTGACCATTTCAGCAACTGATTTGTGCTCCTTGGGCAAGGCACTTAACCCCGATTGCCTATATGGGGGCATGATGACGCTGAGTATTAAGGCATACTGCACTTCCATTGTGCGCATGTCTTCAACCAATCTAACCCTGCCTGTGCTGCAGTGCAGAGTTCAGAGTTACGATGTTGGAGAGCTGACAGCTGCTCTTCGTTGCTCAGTAGTTCTCTCCGGGTACTCCGGCTTCCTCCACCGCATAAATCTGTCACCGACATGATATGACCCTGGCTGTTAATGTGTCATTAAACCCTAATAAATAAATAAATAAATAAATAAATAAATAAATAAATAAATAAATAAATAAATAAATAAATTTTGTGGGTTACTTTGAGAGGCATTCTAATTCAGTGTTTGCGAGGGACGATTGCTGGTGCTGTGACTTACTGATTCTATTAGGTTGTCTGTTGGAGCTTCGGCCCTTGGGTGATGCTGTACAAGTTCACCTACTGCCATAAATCACATGATATAAATTTATTTCGAGCTGGGGAGACAATACACAAAAGCTTAAAGCTTTCCATCGAATCCCTATTCTATCTTGTTTCCAACTTGTCTTCTGTTATATGCTGTGTATACTGTACTATTGTGTTCATTCTATGTTTTATGTTGTGTATGCATGTAATTTAATATTCGTTTTTTTCAATAAATACTGTTTAAACTGAGAATATGAATATTTTTCCTTTTAATTTTCAGACAGCTAAACATACAACATGGCTCAGTATGATCTCAACTATTGGATGCACTTTGTCAATCATTGGACTTGTGGCTACACTGTTAGTTTATTTTTTGACCTGGAAGTAAGTCATTTTCCAAACCTCTAAGAAAATCTCTTTTGCTTTGAGTTTGATGTCAGTCCTCAAATACAGACATGTTAAGGCCTAAAAAATTAAATAATCTGTTTCTCAGGCTCTCCCGCATGGTCCTTTTGGCTGCCGCATGCTCTCTTTTTATAATTAAATTAAACTTTAAAAAAAGTAAAAATTAAATGGTTTATGTCTCATATTTTACCCAAGTTAAAAAAATTTATGAATTTGTCCCTTGAGTGCAAGAAGGCTTTGCAATGCTAAAGCATTGCAAAGCCTTCTTGCACTCAAGGGACAAAAGGGACAAATTTCATCCCTTGCACTCAAGGGATGAAATACACCACCACCCATGCTATTCTGTAGATTATGAGGCCTAAAACTTGAACCAAGAACATGAACTTTTGATAGCAAAGAAGTAGAAGTAATTACTGAAATAAAAAATAAAATAAAAAACTGCTCGCCCACGTGCAATTTTACAAATAATGGCTTGAGAAACAGAAGATCTACTTTGTGTAGCCTAACCCTTAGTTAATGAATCAGTCACATCCACCCTTGTAATTTACAAATGAAGTAGCTGAAAACAAATTATTTTTACAAAAAATTCAACAAAATTATATCATGTGACCCCTCATTGAGTTTGTTCCAGTGAGGGGGTCACATGATATTGTTTAAAATAACCTTTTACCCAATGCAGATGATATCAAAATTTACTATTTTAAATATTATTTTTTCAAATTTTTCAAAAAATTTGAACAAAACCATATCGTGTGACCCCTCATTGGAACGAGCTCATTCCAACGAGGGGTCACATGATATGGTTTTGTTAAATTTTTTGAAAAATAATATTTTTTCAACTGCTGAATTTGCATATCATCTGGGCAGATGCTGCCGTTTCGTTGGGTAAAGGGTTAAAATATTAAATTTTGTTATTGTGTGCATATGGTAAAGGATTAACCCTAAAAGAGAATTTCCCCGGGAAACTGTGGATGATTGTCAGGAAATCCTTTTCAAGGAAATGTTTGTGTGATAGGAAGGGAAGGTACAGTATAAGTTATCTCCATCAACATGTATGGTATATGGAGATTTAATACCTGGATGTCGGTTTTTAAACACCGATGCATTTCTCATGCTCCGCAATCAGTTGGACTAAATTTGTGAATAATTATTTTGTTTTTACAAATGCAGAAGACAATAGATAGAGTTACCATTCCCTTGGGTCGTTGAGGAAATGAGTAAATAGTATTTTCTTGACATATTGTCCCCTGAGTTCCAGTGTGTTCTATGTGCCTACTGGCAGTCTACTGGCACATAGAACATATTGGAACTGAGGGGACGATATTTGCTCTTATTTTATTTTTCTCCAGTTATTTAATTTAATTATTCAACTATTTAATTTATAACAGCAAAATATGATCGAATTGTCAGAAATGTGATAATATTTGTGACTATTGTCAGGTTTTTTTCTTCGATTTTTATATCGAGGCGAGCAGAAATGAAACGCTTTCATTTAAACCATACACCTCCGATGTTTTTGTGTGCCTATATACCCTGGATGTTGCATGCTCTCATATACTTTGGATGTTGGGTGCACCCTTTGCCATGGCTATTTGTCGAAGGCATTCTGATGAATCAAAAGACATAATTTAGGGATAATACTTAAAGACTGAACTGCTCCAGGGCATAGCAAAGATGACTAATTAGGTGGGGCGGGAGGTGAAACCTGGTTGTGGTCCAATTCCCAACTGATGAATTTTTTGTAGTGGTGATTAGATCTGACAGGGGTTGTTCAAGTCGTGACTGATAAAATCTTTCAACTAGATCATCAAGAAATGTCTTCATTGAAGGCATGCCTTGATTATGTAGTTGGAATATAAGTCTCTTGGGATTATTGGGATTATAGTTTTAAAAAATCAAGACTCCTTCGAAATTTTTTTGTTTATTAATAAAGTGTACATTTATTATAGTAGTCACGATGTAACTGCTTGTTGTGTCCCTGATCTCCGAAGGAGGATTTGAGAGTATAAAGTGGAGACCTCTGTCCATCTGGATTGTAATTTCAAAGCCATCACTCGAAATTGGATCTCCTTTGGTATGCTAATAGACCTGCATGATGGAACAGATATGCACAAGGAACGGGTTCCGTCCAATAATTTTTCCAAGAGTTATGGGCCTTTTTTGACATAGAAAATATTGTCTGTCTCTCCGTACAAATGTTTTGGATTGTAATTTCAAAGCCATCAGTCAGATTTGAATCTCCTTTGGTATGTGCTGATAGACCTGTATGGGAAAATGGATATGAACGGGTTCCATCCAATAATTTTTTCCAGAGTTATGCCCCTTTTCACTCTTTTGACTTCAGAATTTTTTTGCATTCAGTGCATGTTGGATTCGATTTATTCTTGGTTTGCTAATGGACTTGCTTACCAAAAAAACATTCACACATAATGGGGGGAGGGGGGGGGAGGGGCTGTCTCATTATTTCTTATCAACCTACCTTACAATTCTTTACTACAGGCTTGCACTACAGTCGAAGAACCTAACTCAGATAAAATACTCTTTTTTTTAATCTTTCCCAAGAGAGTTGGGAAAGAAAAGTGGTGTAAAAACACCACAAAAAAATAAGCCAAAACTGGGTCGAGCACCATCGGCGCACACCCAGTAAGGGACGCTCTTCTCTTAGTACAATTCCACGACTTCCGTTAACCAGTGCGCAAGAAGTCATCGAACCATTCTTCTTTTGTCCGTGCAACGTAGTTGATATTTTGCCATCTTTGCCTTATGATACAGTGATAATTCAACACGTTGATAATGGTTTTCCTGTGACTGGATTATGGATCTGAAGATCGTATAATAACAGGACTGTGTTTTATATATTCTCGTTAATATTTTCAACCACATTCTCGTTGTGTGTTATTTATATATTCTGTTTTCGCGAATGTTTTTTCGACACCGTGTCAACGCGGTTCTGCAATCAAATTTTTCGGTTGATAAATTTTTATTGTTATTGGAGTTTGGTGTCAGTGAGGGACTGTCTGGAGAGGATTTCTTCACTCTGTTGAGGGCTGAATTTCTGTTTTTTTGGTGCCTGTCGACCGTCTGGGTTCTGTCGCGTACCCACCGTTTTTTTTCTGCCACCTTCTCTCGTAGTTGAGGGTGTTCTTCTACTTTCTGTATCTGTTGAGTTCACCTTTTTCTTCTACTGCTCTCACCTCTGTTATTTCCAATTCAGTTCCTTTAGGGCAATTCCTTTTGCCCTTGCTTTTGGTGCGTTCTCGTGGCTGTTCCTCCCGCATCCGCGGTGGGTGTGGAAAGCTGTCTGGTGTTAGTTATACTCCCTCCGTGGGGGATGTGCAGCTCCTCCCGCACCCACGGGGGTGGGGAACGCTGTCATTTCGGGGCCTCCCGACTCGACCATGTCTGGTGAGAGTTATTCCCCATACGTGGGGGATGTGCAGTTTTTTTACCGTGGTGGATAGTGCAGGAGCTGTTGGATTTCTGGTGAAGAGATGCCTGGTTCCGGGACTATGCGCCCTCTCCAGTCGACATCTGAGGCTGTCACTAGGGTTGTGACTCCTCTGTTGGAGGCCAAGCTAGGTGGATCTCTCCCCTTTTTCCGCCAGTTCCAACAGCTCCTGTCATATCTGCTGCTACTGCTGTTCCATCTACAACATCATCGGGCACCGTTTTAGACAGCCTCGGCTTATCCCTGCAAGTGTCTGCAGGGATGTCTGTAGTGTGGTTGTGGGGTATCGGCCTCAGCCTTCCCCGACTTCAACTCGGAGAAGTCGTAAGTGGCTGCCGACTGAACCCCCTGCTGTGTCCTCTCTGCCATTGAGCACAGCAGTTTTTACCTGTCTGGTAGTGTAGATGTGGGGTATCGTCCTCAGCCTTCCCTGACTTCAACTCGGCAAAGTTGGAAGTGGATGCCGGCCAAACCCTCTACTGTTGTCTCTGCACTGTTGAGTACCACAATTTTGTCATTGGTGTTTCCGTCCACCCATTCTGGTCTCACAGCCAGTTTTGTGGGACCAACTCCTTCTGTGCAGCCTGGACCTTTTGCCCCGCAGAAGTCCGCGGCAACTCTCCTGAGTTCCCGCTATGTTGATCCTCGGGGTGTGTCATTCCCCTATACACGTCTGCCCTCAGATGTTTCGGCTGCCACCTGTCACCCCGCTTTGAGTGTATTGGAGGATCGTGACCCTTCGCTGGTTAAGAGGGTCAGGTGTGAAGCCACTTTGCTGGTTCGTCCCCATGTCGAACCGGCTGGTACAGGCAGTGAGCGTAGGGAGGCCCTCTCCTTACTCACTCAGGTTCTGTCCAAGAGCCTTCCCGTTGCTTCCAGTGAGGCAGCGAGTGGTTTCCAGTCGCCCCCTATGGCGCCGCCTCCCGTGATTGGAAACAGGCCACTTTCTGATCCCCCTGGTGTACCTACACCATGGGAGACATCAGCTGGTTTGCCCACAATGGGCTATGTGTCTTCTGACTCCGGAGAGGAGTCAGACATCCTTGATGTCGAGAGCCAGCAGTCTTCTGACTTGGGGGCAGCTCTTGACTTTGTGTTTGGATCTCAAACCATCAAACCAGCCGATAGTGTTAGCCAGGCCGCGGTCATCGGTTGCGCGCCTGCAGCCTGTGGAGCAACCTGTTTCTGGGCGTCTTCGACCGTGCCAGTCAGTACAGGTGGTTGAAGCATTTTCAGTCTTGGACTCTAAGCTGAGTTCCAAGGCTATGAAGGCTCCGTTCTTCACCAGGGTTGACACCTTTTTGCCTCCGGTGCGTTATCGTTACTACGATTTTCGCCAATCCGTCAGTCTGCCAGACTTTGACGGTTTTGGATCAGGACTCCAATTCCCTTGGGCTTTCCGAGCCCAAGTCTGCCGTCATTCCTATGACGACTCTGGAGTCCATGTTGCAGTCCTTCGTGTGAGTAAATTTTACGGGTGCAAAAAAGAGCACTTGCAAATTGTGTTGCGAGTGCGATTTTGTGCAAATCGCACTCGCAAAATTCCCCAAAGTTTCACAACTGTGCATGTTTGAGACAGATGTGTTTAAACACAGCTACTGTACTCACCCGTGTCGAAGCCAACCCCTCGCTTTTTCAGATTTATGAACCAGGGTGCCCTACTCAAGTCAAAGCCCCCCCCCCAAGTTTCAAATTGGACGAAAGTTGTTTGAGACGTCAAATTTACAGGCATCAAATGGAAAAACAGGTGACTTGTTGCAACACTGTACTTACCCCAGTATCAAATAGAACTGTAATACTGTATTATGTATATTTTTGGGAGTTGAGGTTTTTGTGTTGTTATTTATTTATTTATTTATTTATTGGTGTTTAAAGTCACATATTTCTGCACAATGGCTAACCATGACCGTGACAGTTTTACGGGTGGAGGAAGCCGGAGTACCCGGAGAGAACCACCGAGCAACGGCGAGCAACTGTCAGCTCCCCAACATACCAACTCCACACAAGCAGGGTTAGCATTGGTTGAAGACAGGTGCACCATCGACGTGCAGTACGCCTTAGTACACAGCGTCACCGTGCCCCCGCGTGGGCAATGGGGGTGAAGTGTCTTGCCCAAGGACACAACGCGGTTGCCACAGGTGGGATTCGAACCGAGGACCTCTCGGCTTGCAGCCTGCACCTCTTACCAACTGAGCCACCGAGCCCCATTTTGTGTTGTTAAATTCGTCTTTTGTGTAATACATTATGTCTGTGTCCAGTGTAATAAATCTTTATTAAAAAATTATATATCCCAAGCAAAATTGACTTGTTTATTTTTTTGTCAACCTCGTTTTGGAAGCTGTGACTTGTTTCAAATAAGTGTGTGCAGACTGCTGTCAATAGTTGTCTGAAGCACGCTCATAACATATAGTTTTCACAGTGGTTGAACATCATCACAAAGATACTGATTGAACATTGCCACTTTCGAGCGGTGCACAACTCATTGTGAAAGAACACTGCGACTTTCGAGCGTGCACAACTCACTGTGAAAACGGGTGTTCAGAAATTAATGAGAAAGTGGTAATTAAAAATAAAAAATAATTACAACTCTGGTATTTGAGAATTATATAACAATATAACCAGGGATATGATTTATGACTTATTGGTTTAATAAAACATGCTCATTTATCATTTCATCATGCTCTGCAACATGTGAAGTTATGACTTTCAGTGTAAAATCAATTTTTTGAATTTTACCAAGGGAGGCAACTATTTTGTTATTCATATTCCGCTGTGTAAATTTTATCCGGTCTTCATATTATGATTTTTTTTTTATTGATTTTGTGTGAAGCTATATTTTGTTTATTCGTAATAAATGTACATATTTAAAAAAAAACTGCTACTTTTAAACAGACTATGTTTGTCTGTTTTCAAGGGGGTGGTTTGCAGTGTTGATCGACATACTTAACTTCCGTCCATTTCTAGCTTCGAATCGAGAGTAACATGTACAAAAAATGAAAACGACACCGCATGGTTTTCTGTTTGTTTTATTCATTAAATTGAGAATTAAAACCCGAAATCTGAAAATGAAACATATGTACAAGATAATTATGAGAATTTTTAAAGCAAATTCTGATTAAATTAGCTATGTACTTTCGGTTTTGTTTACTGGATGAATGGGGGATGTATAATGACATGCGCAGTGAACAAAGGAAACTGGAAATGTTTCAGTTTTCACAGACAATATCGATTCGGACCTCTTGCGGAGCGGATGGTGATATGAAGGTGGAGGGGGGGGGGGGGGGGGAGGGGCATATAACAGCAGTTTTAATTTTGTTTTTGTTTTACCATTAACCAATGGACAATAACAAAATAGATGTCCATTCTGACTTGAAGCGTGGCAATGCTTGTGAGTTGAGTGCAATTTAAGTGAAGTTGAACTGTTCGATGACAGGCGCTATTTTTTGCGCTCGTCTTTTTTAAATTATGGGAGCTTGCGAGCGCAATAGCGCCCGTCTCACGCGAAGGACTGCATGTTGGGCTTATCGCGAGAAATGCTTTCTTTCTCCGATCACGTCTCTGCCTTAGCTGCCTATCTGCCTCCAGATAGATTTGACAATGTACAGGCTCCTTTGCGTGTGCTGTGCAAGGCGCTCATGCATCTTACTCACAAGCATGCCTGTGACATGGCTATTTTGGGACTAGTCGGAAGGGACTCTGTGCTAGACACCGGCTGATCCCTTCCTGAGGGGCAGCGTGCTGCTCTTCCATCTGCTTCCTTGGCAGGTCCGCTACTGTTACATGGGTTCCGTGTCAACGGTCCAGGATGACGTCCTACGTCATTCCAAAGATCAGCTGCTGCTTCGTCAGCTTGATCAGCCTTCTTGGGGAGGCAGGGACCATTCAAAGCCTAACAAGTAACCTTCTGCTTCCTCTGCGAAGTAAAGGGCTGATCCTTCTGCCACCACTTCTACTTCTTACTCACGGGGTAAGGGTAAGTGTCGGCAGGCTAGAGGGTAGTCTCAAGATTCTTCATTCCATAGAGGAGGTGGTTTCTCCTCTAGCAGGCCTCGTCGGGGCTCGAACTGAAGGTCCTCACCTCGATTCGTCCCAGGTTGGAGGAAGGATAGCAGAGTTTGCCGACTGTTGGGCCACCATCACATCCGATCCTTGGGTGTTGGGTCATCAAGAACATTCAGTCTGGGGTTTATTCCCACCTGTCTGTTCTTGGTGCCGAAGAAGGACGGCCGACTCCGACCGGTTATTGATCTGAGTATCCTGAACCAATCTATCATTGCTCCCAAGTTCAGCATGGAGACTTACAGGTCGGTCCGCCTTTCCATTCCCCTGGGAGATTTTGCTTCCAGCATCGACCTGCGAGACGCTTACTTTCTCGTTCCGATTCATCGGGTGTCGCAGAAGTATCTCAGGTTCACTTTTCTGGGGCGAGTTTACCAGTTGAAGGCCATGCATTTTGGCCTCAACCTGGCTCCTTGGGCCTTCACCCGACTGATTTCGCATGTGATAGCCTTCCATCACACACAGTCCACTACTTCGGCATATCTATACGATATCTTTCAGAGGCATTCCAATGCTGCCTTACTGGAGTTGGATGTCGACACTCTGTTGAGCTTGCTCACTTTGCTAGGATTCAGAGTCAACGAGGAGAAGTCGGACCTGGTCCCTTCTCAGTCGTTTTATCATCTGGGGATGGCCTTCCGCACTCAGTTCAATACAGTGGCGGTTCCCCAGGCCAGGGCTGTGATTCTCTCAGCTTTTGCTCTGACTCTGTCCCAGTCCACATCTGCGACAGCACGGGGTATTCTCCGGCTACTCAGTCTCTGCGGTTCGGTGATGGATCTCATTCCTCTAGGTCGGCTGCATGTCAGACCTCTTCAACACTTTCTGCTCAGTCGTTGGAGGCCGAATGTCGATTCTCTGGATCTGGTGCTTCACTTTCCAGAATCTCTTCATCCTCACCTTCTCCACTGGACGCATGTTCAGTGGATCACACAGGGTGTCCCATTGGACTTACCCACGTCCGATCACGGTGCGACGTTGTATCCTCTAGGTCTTTCCCCTCACTGGATGTGGGACCAGGATCGGGCATCTCTACACATCAACCAGAAGGAGTTTCAGGCAGTGGATCCCTCACCTGTTGAATCGTCCAGTCCTTCTGTTGTCCGACAATTCGACATTGGTTGCTTACATTTGGAACCAGGGTGGCACCCACTCAGTTCCAATGTACGAATTGGCTTGGGATCTTCTACTGCTCGCTCAGGATGTCTATGCCGGGGTGGTTGTTCGTCACATTCCCGGTTGTCTGAACATCCTAGTCGACTCCCTGACCCGACAGGGCAGGTTCTTTTCCACCGAGTGGATGCTCCACATGGTAGTGTTCCATCGATCTCTTTGCGACTCGTTGGAACCATCAGGTGGACACTTTCATGTCCTCGTGTCCAGATGCTCTGGCTTTCGCCATGGCCGCTCTGACAGTCTTGTTGGCTACACCTTCCTGCCGGTTCCGATTCTGCCTCAGGTTCTAGTCCAGATGAGTTGACCCAACTTCATTGTGCCTTCGCGCATGTCTTTTATCGGGTCCTGTCTCCTCCGTTGTGGTTTTTAGAGACAAGCAGTGGAGTTGCTTTTCTTCTTCAAGGAGGCACTCACTTCACTGGTTTAGCCTCTGTGGCTCAGTCGATGGTTCTTCTGTCGATGATGTGCGATCACTCTGTTGCTTCTGTCACTCCTTCGATCACACCGATTGTGGAGTTTCTGGTATATGTTTGTTTCTGGGGGTCTCCAGCAATGGGTACTCGTCCATGCTTCAGAGACCTTTTTCATATGTGGTACCGCATTGTTTCGACACTCATTCTTGCCTCTCCAAGCTTGTTCAGCTCTTTTCCTTGAAAAATCCTAGGACTTTGCAGTTTACTCCAAGATGGACACTTTCTTGGGCACTGCTCTGCTTGGGGGGGGGGGGGGGGGTGGCATTTGCGCCTTTATCCTGTATGGATATGCGTTTTCTCACATGACAGATCTCTCCTGCATCCATTTCTTGATGGATTTGTCTTGCTATTCGTGCAGCTTCCACTCGTCTTGCTACTGGTAATTGTATTACCAATTGTTTTTTTCTGCCATGAGGTGCGTGCGTTGTCTTCCTCTCAGGGCTTTTACTAACTCTGTCATGTTGTCGGATGTTATACTGGCAGCCTACTGGAGAAATGCTACCTTCTCCATTTATCTGCGACAGTTGCAGGAGCCGACAGAGGACCTTTGTCCTACGGGCCCTCTTTCTTTGGCTCAGGCTGTTGTTTTACAGGGTCAGTTCCAGCTCTGTGCTGTTACTGCCCTTTCTGTCTGTATGTCGCACTTCACCATATGCCTCATCTTTCATTATCTTTTACTAATGTTTGTGAGTTTGATAGGCGTAGGGATCTCTTCCTCTGTCCACGGTTCCAGTGCAATTGAGTTATGTGTGGGTTGGTATGTGATTCCCTCCTGCTATTGTCTATTCGGCCTGTAGTAAACAATTGTAAGGTAGGTTGATAAGAAATATAAATTTTATAGTAAATTTCCTTTCTTATTATACCTATCACAATTGTTTAAATGGAGACCCTCCCGTCTTCTTATTCGGGTAAGAATCCTTCCTCCCCGCTGATCACATGCCTCCTATGTTGGCGGACTCAGAAGAATGGTTTGATGACTGCTTGCGCACTGATTAACGGAAGTCATGGAATTGTACTAAGAGAAGAGCATCCCTTACTGGGTGTGCGCCGATGGTGCTTGACCCAGTTTTGGCTTATTTTTTCGTGGTGTTTTTACACCACATTTCTTTCCCAACTCTCTTGGGAAAGATTAAAATAGCGAGTATTTTATCCGAGTTAGGTTCTTCCACTGTAGTGCAAACCTGTAGTAAACAATTGCGGTAGGTATAATAAGAAAGGAAATTTACTATAAAATTTATATTTTTCTAGAGTTATGGGCCTTTTTTCGACTTAGAAAATTTTGTCTGTCTGTACATGTCCTTACAAATGTTTTGGATTGTAATTTCAAAGCCATCAGGCTGATTTGGATCTCCTTCCATATGCTGATCGACCCACATGGGGGAACAGATATTCACTGGGAACAGTTTCTGTCCAATACTTTTTCCCAGATTTATGGCACTTTTTCATTCTTTCTGAACCTCTGTATTGCATTCACTGCATGTTGGATTTGATTTATTCTTGGTATGCTCATGGATCTGTTTTGTAAAAGAATACCCACAAGTAACAGGGTCTGTCCTGTTATTTTTCTGCTGTTATGGACCTTTTTCGACTTAGAAAATTTCAGTTTTTCTGGATTCATTATGTGTCATTAAATAGAAACCAAATTTGAAAGGTGTGTTTATATGATATCTTTGGGGGCATGTGCCCTGCTTTGTGTTGCTCTTGTTTAATTAACATACAGGTACTATATTAAAATAACTTTCCAAAGTGTGATTTACTGGGATTTCCCGGTTTGATTATAAACGATAACTTAACAAGTGAATTTACGGTCACGATTAGCCATTGTGCATAAGTATGTGACCTTAAACACCAATAAATAAATAAATAACAAGTGAATTATGCAATCAACAATTGGGTCATGTAACCATGCGTGCAAACGAAGACGCTTTGCCATGGGTGTAATGGGGACTTCATCCTTTTTTGTTTTTTTAACCCTTTACCTAACATGAAAAGCAGGCGACACTTGCAAAAAAAATTCCTGAATAACTATTATTTTCATTTTCTGTCTCAAAAACATAGGTTATGACTCCTCATTGGAACGAGCTCATTCAGTGAGGGGTCATAACCTATGTTTTAGAAACAAAAATTGAAAATTAATTGGCGATTTTTGAGAATAGTGCTGGCCAGTTTTGGCCGTTACATTAGGTAAAGGTTGAAATAATATAATTATCGTTAATAATGAAAAGTAATAAACAGAGTAATCGCTTGACTGGACTGGTTATGTGAAATAATTCATTCGAGGCGAGGGACTATATTGTAAAACACTCATGTGCATTCATGCACTCGTGTTTGTACAACATCCCTTACCTCTCATGAATTATTTCACGTAACCAGTCCAGTCAAGCATCTCTGCATATTGCCTGGGTATAAGCCCACAATCAAAAATAAGCCCACCTACCAACTTTTCAGATTTCAGAGTCTGCTCCTTGTAAATAAGCCCAGTCACTAACTTTGTAATCACATCAATGACAACCGTGTTCATACATGTAAGTTGTTACAATGCAAAAGTGCCCCTTACCTAATGTAAATGACATCAAAATTTGTTTTATTTCTTTTTGAAATGTTTCAAAACATTTTCAACCAAACCATATCATGTGACCCTTCATTGGAACGAGCTTGATAAGCTCGTTCCAATGAGGTGGTCACATGATATAGTTTTGTTGAAACTGTTTTCAATTTTTTTCCAAACTGTACTATTTGTGAATGACATGGGCTCATGCAGCTAAAGTATTGCAAAGCCTTGTTGCACTCAAGGGCCAAATTTTTTAAACTTGATACAATAGGATATAATGGTGAGACGGATAGGATGTCACATTTTGGGTTTTCGGGGCCATCAAAAATGGATGGAGTCACCCATTTTGTTCTAAAAATAGCTGTTTCACTCTTTAAGCAAGAACTTTGATCCTTATGGTAATTCTGATTTTTGAGTATATTTGGTATCGAAAACAACTAGCTCAATTTACCTGACATAGAACAGTTTTTTTCTCTTATGTGTAAACCATGCAAATTAGCCATCCATTTTAAAACTGTCCTTCTGTACCCAAAATTACCTAAATCACCAGGACTCAGTCAATTCCTGGTAAATTATTATGAAACTTAATTATCCCCTGCCAAAAGGAAATGGGGTTCGTCTGTCCATCCATCTATCCATCCCTCTGTCCATCTGTTCGTCCATTCATTTGTTCGCTCATTCATTCATCCATCCATAACAACATTCATATCTCAGTTTGTAGATGTTGGATTTAAATAATCTATGATAGACCACCATGGGGGTGGGGGGGGGGGGGGGGGGGGGAGAAGAATATTCATAAGTAACAGGTTTTGCCCATTTTTTCTGTAGAGTTATGGGCCTTTTTCCAGTTTTTTTCAGCTTAGAAACCCTTCCACTTAGAAACCCTTGGTGGGGGATACCGATGGTATTGCACCATGTTCAATGTTGTTTGTTGATCAGAAGAAGAGGATCTCCTTCATAGGCTGATAGACCCATATGGGGGAACAGATATTCACTAGGAACAGGTTCCGTCCAATAATTTTTTACAGATTTATGGCACTTTTTCACTTTTTTGACTTAGATATCACATTTTTTGGAGTTTAACTGGTAGAGTGCTAGAAGCCCATATTTGGGCTTTCTTCTGAAATGCAGGTACCTAAAGTTAAAGGCTTCATATTCTATGGATGTCCTTCATTTTATCTTGGAAGTAAAATTACTTCCTTCTCCATCAATTTGCATTGTTACAATTAATGGGAGAGTGCCTATAGGCACTCTCCCATTAATTGTAACAATACAAAAATGAGTGAACAAATCTTAAGATAGAGAAAAAATTTAGCACTCTACCAGTTAACAATTATTGAAAATGTCTGCCATTTTCTTCTAAAAGTAGCATTTATAGTAAATTTCCTTTCTTATCAACCTACCTCACAATTGTTTACAACAGGCTTGCACTACAGTGGAAATCCCTAACTCGGAAATATACTCTCTATTTTGTTCTTTCCCAAGCAATTTTGGAAAGAAAAAGTTGTGCAAAAGCACCAAGAGAAAATAAACAAAAAACTGTGTCGAGTGTGGCTGGTGCACACCCAGTAGGGGACACTTTTCTCTGTACCAAATCCACAGCTTTACGGTACCAGTGCGCAGATGTTTAACCAACGTGTCTTTCTTTTTTTCTTCTGCCATCTTACCAAAACATTTTTAAATTTTGCTACTGAATCAGTGATACTTACACTCGTTCTTCACAACATTCCTGTGCTGAATTTTGGACATTAACTGTTGCTTTACATTGAATAATATAGGGCTGTGTTTTTATTGTATATTCTTTCGTCAAATTCACCACATTTTTTGTCGTATTTATATTCTTTGTGCCATGCTCGCGTGCATTTTTCTTGTGCCATGTGGTTCAGTCTTTGTTATATATTTATAATTGTTATCCTTTTGGATATTGCTGTTATTGGAGTAAGGTATAAGTGGGGGCTATTGTGGCAGCATTTCTCCCCTCTTTTGATGGTCAAATTTCTGCCTGTTTGGTCCTGTTTGGCTGTTTTGGTTCTTTTGTGTTCCCGCCAGGCCTTTAGTTTCTGCCACCTTCCTCTGGTAGTTGGGGGGTGATCTGATTTTTATTTATTTGGGGTTAACCATCCCATCTACTGCTCTCTTGTCAGATATGCCCAGCATGTGGAGGACTCTCATGCTTCATGCTCAACTTGTAATGGGTGCTCTTCTGATCGACCCTGTGGGCTCTGTGGGTCTTGGTCATCCACCTTTTGGGCTTCTGTGAACCATGTGGTGTGTTCTTGTGGCCATTCTTCTGGCGCCCGTGGGAAAGGGGAATGCTGTCGTTTGAGGCCTCCTGACACGACCCTGTCTGGTGAGAGTTCTACCCCCTCCATGGGAGATTTGCAGTCTATTCTTGCAGTGGATACTGCAGGTGCTGTTGACATTTCCGGTGAAGAGATGTCTGGTTCCGGGACTGTTGTCTCTCTCCAGTAGACATCTGAGGCTGTCACTAGGGTTGTGACTCCTCCTTTGAAGCTCAGTTGCTCTCTCTGCTTTTCCACCCATGTCAACAGCTACCAACGTATCTCCTGCTGCTGTTTCTTCTGATCCGTTGGCGATGTCTTTGGCCTCCATTTCAGCCGGCCTTGGCTTATCCCTGCAGGGGTCTGTGGGATAACGGTCTCAGCCTTCCCTGGCTTCAACTCGGCGAAGTCAGAAGGGGTTGCCAGCCGATTTCTCTGCTGTGGTCTCTCAGTCATCGAGCCACGCAGGTTTTGCTTCGGATTCAGATGCCCATGGTGGGGTCACCATGGACTCTGTTGCACTTCCATCTACACACTCTGGTCTGTTGGCCAGTCTTGTGGGACCGGTGCATTTTGTACAGTCTGGACCTTCTGTCCCTCCGAGTTCCACAGCAACTCTCCTGAGTTCCCGCACTCCAGATTCTCAGGGTATTTCATACCCCTATAAGCATCTGCCTTCAGATGCTTCGGCTGCCACCCATTGTTCTGCACCGGGTGCTCTTGAGAATCATGACCCTTCGCTGGTTAAGAGGGTCAGATGCAAAGCCACTTTGCCTGGTCCTTCCCACGTCAGATTCAGGTCGTGAGCTTGGGGAGGCCCTCTCCTTGCTCATGCAGGTTCTTTCCAAGAGCTTTCCCGTTGCTTCCGGCGAGTCTACTAGTGGTTTCCAGGCAACACCCAACGGCACCACTTCCTGGGCTTGGAAGCAGGCCACTTTCTGATCCCCCTTGTGTTCCTACATCATGGGAGGCATGATATGCCTGAGATGGGCTATGTGTCTTCTGACTTTGGAGATGGGTCAGACACACCTGACGTTGAGAGCCGTCAGTCTTCTGACTTGGGGGCAGCTCTTGACTTTGGTTTTGAGTTGACCTTCCGGAGTTTAAACCTTCAGACCAGCCAGAGGTTTCAGCCAGGCCTCGCACTTGGGGAGTGCACCTGCCTTTCAAATTGTGATACAGATTTTGATTATGGTTTGGAGAACAACTGGCTCAATTTATATAACATAGTATACAGGTTTTTCTTTCCAGCCAAAATTATGCAAATTAGTCAGCCACCATAGGTTTTAAAACTGCCGAACTGTAGACAAAAAATATAAACAATCAACTAAATGACCAAAAAACTCAATTTAATCATGGCCAGTTTCCATTAAACTTAATTCAATGTTGTTTATTAACAAGAGGAAGAGGATATAACAGTTTGGGTTTTGTGAGCCATCAAAAATGTTTGTGTCAGTTATTTTGTTCTTAATACAGTGGAACCCTGTTAATTGAATAGCCACTTTGCCAATGAAAATTATTCAATTAACAGGAGTATTCATTTAACAGGGATTGTCACTTTCCTGTATTCTAGAGATAAACTTAACATTTATTCTATTATATCTTGTTTGACAGAGCTCCATGAGCTCTGTCAAACAAGATATAATAGATTAAATGCCTGTATTGAATATACTGAGGCCAAATAGGTCTATAAACAAAGGAAAACTGGGGAGAGTCAGGGTAATTTCTCGACAGGTTACAATGAGACATGCAGAAAATAATAACATTCTGTACCCACTCCAGCACGGCTTCCGAAGTAAACGATCCTGTGAAACACAACTCCTGGAATGTGTCGACGATCTGACAAAAAATCTTGAAACCGGAAACAAAACCGATCTACTCATCCTTGATTTTTCAAAGGCATTCGACAAAGTCAGCCATAGCCTGCTCGTCCACAAACTCCATCACTATGGGATAATGGGCCTAACAAACAACTGGATCAAGGCATTCCTGAGTGTTGTAGTAGACAGCGAAACATCAGACACAGCTAGAGTGGAATCTGGTGTCCCTCAAGGTTTTGTCTTGGGTCCCAGCCTCTTCCTGTTTTATATAAACGATCTACCACATAATCTACACTCAACTGTACGCATTTTTGCTGATGACACCATTGTATACCTAACCATAAAATCACCTGCAGACAGCGCTAAGCTCCAATCAGACCTGGACAAACTGGCCCTATGGGAGAACAGATGGAAAATGGAATTCCACCCAGAGAAATGCACAGTCCTGACCGTCAGCAAAAAGAGAAATTCGATACACCATGAATACAAATTGCACGGACATGTACTAAAGCACGAAACGTCAACTAAATACTTGGGCTGCACCCTATCCAACGACCTGACCTGGAATGAACACATAAACAATATAACCATCAAAGCTAACAGAAGCCTCGTTTCCTCCATCGAAACCTTAACATCAAATCAAAGAAAATAAAAGAACAAGTAAATAAATCCCTCATCAGACTCCAGCTAGAATACGCCACCACAGTCTGGGACCCATACCACAAAAACCTAATTGAAAAAGTGGAAAAGGTGCAAAGAAGATCAGCACGCTACATTACAGGACGGATCAGAAATACCTCCAGCATCAGCAGATTGATCCAAGACCTAAAATGGAAAAAACTAGAAACGAGAAGAAGAGAGACCAGACTCATCATGTTATACAAGATCAGTAACAGCTTAGTAGCAATTGACAGAGAACAATACCTGTCCAGGCCGTCAAGACCATCACGACACACCCAAGCCCACTCCTTTGCATTACCAACAGCAACAAAGGCCGTGCGAAAATGGTCCTTCTTTGTAAACAGCATCAAAGATTGGAATAAACTTCCACCCACCATAGCCTCCTCCAGTTCACTTGAGTCCTTCAAGGCCCAAGTGACATCTTTGCAAAACTATTAAACCTGTAAATTGTTTTTAACCTGTTTTTAACTTAATGCGCACACACACATGCCAGAATATTCAACATGTTGAATGAGGGCATTGCATGGAAGAAGAAGAAGAAGAAGAAGAAGAAGAAGAAGAAGAAGAAGATTTTTTATTCAATTAACAGAAGTTTACTCTATAATCTATATTCAATTAACAGGTCAAATTTGTACTGGAGGTATGGTAAATGGTTTTGTGTTTGGAAATTATATTCAATTAACAGGGATATACAATTAAGAGATATCCAATTAAGTGGGCTCGACTGCATAGCAATTTAACTTTTGAAGCAAGAACTTCCAAGTTTTTGATTATTTTTGGTATGGCTAACAACTAGCACAATGTACATAACATATTATACAGGTTTTTCTGTTGTGCACAAATTATGCAAATTAACCACCCATCTTGGATTTCAAAACTGTCCATCTGTAGATATGGAAACAAAAACCACCCAAGTCACCAAATCTCAATTAATTCAAGACCAGTTGTTATGAAACTTAACTCTCAGAACACTGATGTCAAAATGCAGGGCTTGCCTTGAGTCGGGGCTGATCAGCCCAGGCCCCGAGATCAGCCCCGAGGAGCACTTGCTGGGGGCTTTTTTTCAAGCCCCGACATTTTCCACAAAAAAGCACTAACAGTAATGGACAAAATGGAAAATCAGCCCCGAAAAGGCCCCAACCTCAATATGTGGGGCACTTTTTTTAGGCCCCGACCATTTTTCTCAAGGCGAGCCCTGAAAATGGCAAAGTTTTCAGCAGCAAATATTTCCCACAATGCAGTTTTATATTTAACCAAATATACCTTGTTTGACAGAGCTCAATGAGCTCTGTCAAACAAGTTATAATTGGTTAAATTCATAGATAGGTAAGAGAAAACAGAGTGAATGGAGAAAATTATGTGACACTACCAGAGTACTAGGGGTTAATACAATGGTGCATATTGACAAGAGGAAGAGGATGTTTTGAAACTTTCAAGAATATAACTCACCATTGCATCAATAAACATGTTCCAATCTCATCATTTCCTTTATGGTCATTGCATAGTTGGCGAGATCTGCCATTCCCCAGATGTCTATTTTTGTGTCGCCTGCCCCACGAAGTGGGGAGCGACATATAGGGATTATTGTGTCGCCTGCCCCACGAAGTGGGGAGCGACATATAGGGATTACTTTTGTCGTCTTGCGTCGTCCGTGATGTCCGCGTCACACTTTCTCTTATCCGCCACTCCTCTTTAACCCATGAATGGATTTTGATGAAACTTTCAGTGATTCTTTATCACATAATGGCATTGTGCACCTCCTATTTTATTTTTTGATCCGCTGTATTTTTTCCAGAGTTATGCCCCTTTTCCACTTAGAATTCTGTTTGAAACGCCTTGGAGTGTATGTATCTCAGTCATTGTCAGGCGGATTTTAATGATATTTGGTATGCACATGAACCAGGATGGGGGAAAGGATATCCACATACAAGCGTTATCATCCACACATTTTTTCAGAGTTATGTCCCTTTTTCGACTTGGAATTCCATATAACTTACATAGAAGAACTTGATTAACAAGGTTTGAGGTAAATATTTAAAGACACGCTAGTGCAGGCGACACACGTCTTCCATGGAAGACTCACATCTAAGTCTTGTCTTGGATTTGGTCCTGATTGTGTACTATTTATAGCCACTCTGCCACTGAATATTATTCAATTAGCATGAGTATTCAGTTAACACTTTCCTGTATTCTAGAGATAAACTTAGCATTTATTCTATTATATCTTGTTTGACAGAGCTCCATAAGCACTTTCAAACAAGATATTATAGATTAAATGCCTGTATTGGATGTACTGTGGCCAGATAGGTTTATAAACAAAGGAAAACTGGGGAGAGTCAGCATAATTTCTCAACAGGTTACCGGATTTTTTATTCAATTAACAGAAGATTACTATATAACCTATACTCAATTAACAGGTCAAATTTGTACTTGTAAATGGTTTTGTGTTGGAAAATTTTAATCTATTAACAGAGTTATTCAGTTATTATAAGATAAATTCAATTAAGTGGGCTCCACTGTACATGTTTGGTGTTTTAAGTCCTGGCACAATTTACAAGCAACAAGCAAGGCACCATTTACAATGCTCTGGTATATTACAGATGGTGCATTGTTTTACTCAAGGGATGATACACCTGGTACTAATTCTAAATGCATCATTTGTCATCATATAATTTCTGTAACAGGAGGATAAGTGCGGGAGCCAAAGTTCAAAACTGTCGCCCTCTAGCACACAAAGCAAGCGATTTACCACCAGACTAAGAGATCCGGACAACCAGGCTGGTTGGTAAATGGCCTTTATACCTCAACCGCTACACTATTCTTCCCTTCTTTTGAGATTCACCACATGTAAATCTCACTCAGATTCTACCTCAGAGTGGTCGAAACATCCACCATGCTTCACCACAGCATCCACAATGCCATCAACTGCTGAGGATCGAATGAGCCCCCAAATGTAACAGGAGGAGAGATAAGTGCGGGAGCCGGGGTTTGAACTGTCGACCTCTAGTGCACAAAGTGACCAATTTACCATGACACTAAGAGATCTGGACCAACCAGGCTGGTTGATAAATGGCCTTTATACATCAACCGCTACCTTTCTATAATTAGATTCCAATGAATGCAGAAATACAAATCTGCTTGAATTTTTAGCTGCAACAAAGCAGCACTCTATGAAGCAACGTCAGTCAGTCAGTCTGTCTGTTGGTTGGTTGATCAATTGGTCTGTGACCAACAAGATTTTAAACTCCATAACTTTTAAAAAATGTGGAGGAATGACTTCTTATTTGGTATGCAATTGTCCCTTATAAATGTCTACCCACCTGTTCAATGCAGTGGTAATATTCATGGTATTTTTGTCTGAGTTATTACCCTTTATGGGCTTCAAATTTCTTACATTTTTAGCTCAACTTGACAAAGCCAAGCTGAGCTATTGCCATCACTTCTTGTGTCAGCGTATATACGTATGTATGATCAGATTGTTTTGAAACTTGGTATGCTTGTGTGGGGTGACCTCTTTGGGAGCTATAAATTTTCTTCTATTTCCATCTGAAACTGTTGCCGCTGGCAACGTTCTTTGAACTTAGTTTAATCAGACCTCAATATTTCCCTCTGGCACACCCTATAGGGCACATTTATCATCAGTTTGCTTTGAAACCTGGTATGCTTGTTTGGGGTGACCTCTGGATGGGTACTATCGATTTTCTTCCATTTCCGTCAAAAGAAGTGTTGACGTTGGCAACAACCATTGAACTTGGTTTAGTCAGGCATGATCGATTTGAAACGTGGTATGTTTGTTTTGGGTTACCTCTAGGTGGAAGCTATCGATTTTCTTCGATTTCCATCAAAAAATGTTGCCGATGGCAACAACCTTCGATGAACTTAGTGCAGTTGTGCATCAATATTTCACTTTGGCACACCCTGCAGTACACATTTTTGAGTGGATCGCTTTGAAACTCGGTATGCTTGTTTGGGGTGAACTCAAGATGGGAGCTGTTGATTTTCTTCTATTTCAATCAAAAATTGTTGCCCCTGGCAACATTCTTAGAACTAAGTTTAGTCAGACCTCAATATTTCCCTTTGGCACACCCTACAGGGCACATTTATTATCGGATTGCTTTGAAACCTGGCATGCTTGTTTGGAGAGACCTCTAGATGGGAGCTATCAATTTTCTTCCATTTCCGTCTAAAAATGTTGCCATTGGCAACAACCTGTGAACTTACTTTAGCCCTTTACCTAGCATGAAAAGTAGACGACACTTGCAAAAAAAATTCTTGAACAACTAATTTTTTTAATTTTTTGTCTCAAAAACATAGGTTATGACCCATCATTGGAACGAGCTCGGCGAGCTCGTTCCAATGAAGGGTCATAACCTATGTTTGGGGGACAAAAAAATGAAAAAATAATGAAAATTAACTGGCGATTTTTGAGAATAGTGCTGGCCAGTTTTGGCCATTACGTTGGGTAAAGGGTTAGTCAGGCATCAATATATTCCTTTGGCATGCTCTACAGGGTACATTTATGATCAGATTGCTTTGAAACCTAGTATGCTTGTTTGGGGTTACCTTTAGATGGGAGCTATCAATTTTGTTCGCTTTCCGTCAAAAAATGTTGCTTTTTCCGTCAAAAAATGTTGCTGCTGGCAATGATCTTTGAGGAACATAGTGCAGTTAAGCATCAATATTTCCCTTCAACACACCTTGCAGTGCACATTGTTGACCGGATCACTTTAAAACCTGGTATGCTTGTTTGGGGTGACCTCTAGATGGGAGCTATCGATTTTCTTCCATTTCCATCAAAAAATGTTCCTGCTGGCAATGTTCTTAGAACTTAGTTAGGTCAGATCTCAATATTTCCCTTTGGCACACCCTACAGGCCACATTTATGATCGGACTGCTTTGAAACCTGGCATGCTTGTCTGGGGTGACCTTTAGATGGGAGCTATCAATGTCAACATTCGTAGAACTTAGTTAAGACTATATGGGAGCTATCGATTTTCTTCCATTTCTGTTAAAAAGTGTTGCCGCTGATCTTTGAACTTAGTTTAGTCAAACCACAATATTTCCCTTTGACACACCCTTCAGGGCACATTTATGATCAGATCACTTTGAAACTTGGTGTGTTCGGGGTGACCCCCAGATGTAGCTTCTTTTTTTTTTCTTATTTCCATAAAAAGTTTTTGTTGTTATCACCAGCCTTTGAACTTACTGCATTTGTGCAGCAACTTGTTCCTTTTGCATTCTCTGCAGGGAATATTTATGGAGTTCCATAAAAAAGAGAGCTTTCCAATAAATGATAAAAAGTCAAGAAGTTGATATTGGAAAAGCCCACCAGAGTTGGAGATCTTTGTTTTCAAGATGCAGGCTCATATTCACTGTAAAAACATTGTACTTATTGCTTGTCAAGCACAAGTGAAATATAGGCTCCTGCAAATATTCGAATTCGATTTGCATTTTAAATTGTTTGTCTAATTCGATTTGATTCTATTTTCGAATACTGAGATCAAATATCTCAATGATGATCACTGAAACTTTTGTCCTTTCTTTTCATGTATTATTAGTTACACAGTTTGTTGGTGGCCTAATATGGTATATATGGTGTCAGTTAATTTCATATTCCAATTGGAATTAACTGACACCATATATACCATATTAGGTCACCAACATACTGTAACAAATATATCTTACCAACTGCTGCATTGATGCACAGAACTAATAACAACTGCGATCAAAATTAAATGAGAGAATTCTCACAATGTGTTCACATGTCTTAATTTGCCTTGTTACAATATATGGGAGAGTGCCTATAGGCACTCTTCCATAAATTGTAACAAGGGAAACTCATACATACCAAACAGTTTCATTTCGAAGGTAACATGACACACATCCACAGAATATGAAGCCTTTTAAGTTGCCTAACCTGCACTTCAGACCAAATATGGGCTTCCAACACTCAATCTTTCAACTTGAAGCATTTACCAGCTGCCGCCATTTTGAATAATCAATGAACAAAGGGGAGATTACCCAAAGCTGTCAGCGTATATTGATGTTGACAGGCAGTATATGGTTTTATATGCAGTCTGCATGTGACGTCTTTGAACCAATGGAATTCCCAGATACTTGTAGGAGGTAAAAAATATCATTATATGTGGTCATCTTTCTCACCAGTTACATTAATATCGTGAATAACCAGTCAATCTTGCTTTTGGATGGTTATTATTTTAATAGTCAGTCGAACAAAATCATTTGGAGAAACCAAGCAGATGTTATGTCAGAATGCATGTCTGCGTATCAGTTGTACAGTGCATGAACTTGAAAAGCTGGTAATGCGAGAGATGCATTAGCTGTGATCTACACTTTCACCACATATACCAACTGAATGTTTGATTCAAATTCAATTTGAATTTACACTTGCAAATCGAACCTTACACTTGCAATTCAATTCATATTCGATTCAAAGGGAAAAGTCTGATTTGCAGGGTCGTAGTGAAATAGTGTTAGCCTCAGACATGATGTGACACAGACTGTTGAAAGTGTAATTTAACCCTCTACCCAATGCAGACGATTTCAAAATTTATTATTGTAAATATCATTTTTTAAATTTAAAAAAAAAATTTCAACTAAACCATATCATGTGCCCCCTCTTTGGAACGAGCAATTGCATAAAAGAGTGACTCCAGATACGACTCATTGACACAATTCTGTATTATTACCACCCAATCTATAAGTTATTAGTCGATTAACATAAGTTTGGAGGCCCGTTAAAACTCCATAATTTCAGTGATGTGATGGAAAATTGATGCTAAAGCTCGTTCCAAAGAGGGGTCACATGATATGGTTTTGTTGAAATTGTTTGAAAAATAATATTTTTTCAGCTGCTGAATTTGCATATTACGTGGGCAGATGTGGGCGATTTGTTGGGTAAAGGGTTAAACTCCCCAAAATAAAAAAAAGAAATAGTGGCTGTCAAATATGCACATTGTGCCTGTCATTGACCAGGACAGGCTGCTTATTTGCAGGCTTGAGCTCCACTGTAACAGTGTTTCTTCTCTTTCAGATATATCAAGAAAATTAAAGCACAGAAGAGCAGAACAGTTCTACTGATCAACCTGAGTGTTGCACTTTTAATGGTTTACGCAATCTTTCTGCTTGGTATTACAAGGACACAAAATGAGGTGAGTATGATTATGTGAGAGATATCCAAATAAAAAATTCTTGTTTCTCGAAAGTTTTCCTGAATATATTGAAAAATGCTGAAATATATTGAGAAGCAGACTGCTGATAAATATTATATCTCACGTGACCTTCTAGGCACCTGATTGCAGGGTTCGACATTAATTTTTTTATGCACCAGACATGTCAGTCCAGTCGCTTCAAAAATTACTAGCCCGGACCTGATTTGTACTTGCCCTGACCCAGTCCACGGAATTAGAGAAAAACGGGGACACGACCGGCGATGGTAAAAAAATTATATCGTACATTCATTTAACTTTTGCAATCGAACCACAATTTCTTTTTTTTTATAAACTCAACTTTGTTTACTGGTACAGTCCTTCGATTTTGAAAAACCCAGGTGCGCATTTAGTTGCTCGCTGCTTTTGGGACTTAGGCGCGCACTTTTTGTGGGGCGCGCTACATATAACATCAGAAAATGAGCATGAAACGATACATGTAGTTACTATCATTTCACATCCATTTCCTGATGTATCGTGCCCCCCAAAATGCACGTCTTGTAAGTTGTAAGTCAACACGTCTATTTCCAGATGTAATATTATCATGCATTGATTTTGTCCATAAAGAAATTTAAGAAAACTCACCTTGACATTTTGTTTCTCATTTCGTGAAATTGTCACTTTCCGTTTCGGCTGCCACATTTTCAAGAAAAAGTACTGTGTAAAGACTGATATTTACACAAGTCCAATAAAACCGTGCACATAAGTTTCAGGTTCAAATAGATTTCGAGAAGTTAATTTTCCCAGCGAATTATCGAATCATAAAAGAATATTATTGTAATCCATTTGCACACAAGAAAACATGATAATTCACAGTATATTCCAGATTCAAAATGGAATTTCCCACACACTCTGACAGTCACACTGACACAGTTGAAACTTGATGACGTCACTCTGATTGACATATTGGACACACCTACGACGCTGTCTTTCATTCTCTGCATAACAAATTTTCAATTTGCAACAGGTAATTATAAGCTATGAGTCATGACGCCACAAGTTTCCGTGTTTCATTCAGCACGGTACAGATACGAGTCGACTCGAGTAGATCCCTTCTTCACAGTTGCGACAGGAGATAACTTGATGATATTATCATCACAGTATGTTTCGACATGATAATAGAAGGAGATAGAGTCGGATTGGCACACAAATATATTATATTTGTGTGCCGATCCGACTCTATCTCATTCGGTCTCGCTGCAATAACAAAAGTGATAGTTTTTTTTCAATTACTCAGTTATTGCCCTAGAAAAATGAGGATGACCAGTCAGGCAAGTTTGACAGAGAAACAGCACGACCGGACCAAAATCTACTAAACAATGTCGGTTGGACGTGGGTTAGTGTCGAACCCTGCCTGATTGGACGAATGCTGCACCCCTAGTTCGTGTAGTTTGCATCCACAGAACTGACCAGGCACTATACCCAGGCACTACACGTTTTCTATTTTTAGCACATTAATTGCTATATCAGTTTTCTCATACTGGGCGAATAAAACTAATCAAGCTAATTTAAATATCAATTCACAGAGGCACAACATCCACAAAACGGCCCGGAAAGAAATCATTGTTGAAAAATGTATCACTTTTCCATTGTTGAAGTCACATTTTCCGAGGCGTTCATTTTATTCCTTGAGAAGATGATCCATATCTCGTTTCGAAGAGAATAATCCATACCTGGGTACAACTTTCATGAGAACGCGTCCGGATATGAAAAATCATTTGTTTCGCTGCTCATATTATTTCGCTATTTAATTGTATTTTTTGGGCAGTAAACGAATAAATAATGGAATTCATTTGAATCTTCGGAGCTTTGTATCCCATACTGACCCATTCGGTAATGTATATGTGTGACAAATGTGTGGAAATTATCAAACTGCGTTGTCAAATTTAAAAAATTTTAGCTTTCATTCGCGAGTTGTGCAATTCTAGAATACACAGTTCCATTTGGGGGAAATGTTTTGTTTACCCTTGCCGATCGATTCAAATTTAGCTTATACTCCCTCATTGCAATGAGTGTGTTATTCTCCTTCCAATGAGGGGTCATAAGCCATGTTTTGGAAGAAGAAAATGTTTTTTGAAAACTACATGGTATTTTTTTCTATATAACGCTGGTTGGTAGGGCTGCTACGTTGGTAATAGATTAACAAATCAGACAGATGTTTTTCTTGATGGGCGTTCGATATAATATAAGGATTAGTGCATGTCTTGTCGTTGACTACGCCCATATAGTACCCAGTGAGGTGGTGTAGTTCCCTCCGCTTCGCGGCGGGAACTACACCACCTCACTAGGCACTATATGGGCATAGTCAACTCCAAGCCATGCACTATTCCTTAAATAGGTTATCTCCACCTGATTCCATGAACTCTTCTATGCTGTGGAGACTAATATGATTTACTTGCGGTTGGAATGTGAAATACTTGATTTCTGAGTGTTCGTTTGTGTACATTGTGATTCAATTAAATAACGTCAAAACTGCGATCATATTAATGGAAAAAGTTTACCGTGTAATTCTGTGTCATAATTACAGTGCAGTTGCTGTGGACTGGTCGTAATCCAAGCATGGGCAGTGATGTCCATGCATGCGTTTACCAGGTAATAAAAATCAATACCAGCAAAACTTTAATTAATGAAGCACTGGGCTGCACTCGGTTCTTCATAAATTAAATTTTTGATGATTATTAGCTTAACTTGACAAAGTCAAGATAAGCTATTGCCATCACGTGTGCGGAAGTCTGTTGGTCTGTGAGTCTGTTCACATTTTCCTTTAGCACGGGCTACACCCCGCAGTTCTTGTCTGATCGTCACAAAATTTCATATGCAGGTTTGGGGTCATGTCTAGATGAGAACGTCCCCTTTTGGTCACGATCGGTCAACCGGTATGGCTGCCCGAGCCCAAAACCAGAAAACCATTAGCACAGTCTACAGGTCATATTTATGAAGGGATTTCATTGTAACTTGGTAGGATTCCTCTGTATAATGCCTAGATGAGAACGTCCCCTCTTGGGCATGATCTGTCAACCGTGATGGCTGCCCAAGCCCGAAACCCAAAAACTTTTAGCACAGTCTGCAGGTCATGTTTAATATGGAGGGATTTCATTGTAACTTGGTAGGATGACTCCTTATGATGTCTAGATGAGAATTTCCCCATTTGGGTGTGATCTGCCAACCGTGATGACTGCCCGAGCCCAAAACTCGAAAACCTTTAGCACAGTCTACAGGTCATATTTATTGAGGAATTTCATTGTAACTTGGTGGGTTGATTTCATATAATGTCTAGATGAGAAAGTCCCCTTTTGGTCGTGATTGGGCAACTGTGACGGCTACAGGGGCCCGAAACCCGAAAACCTTTAGCACAGTCTACAGGTGATATTTATGAAGGGATTTCATTGGTAGGATGACTCCAAATAATGTCTAGATGAGAACGTCCCATTTTGATCGCGATCATTCAGCCTTTATGGCTGCCCGATCCCAAAGACCTTTAGCATAGTCTATAGGTCGTATTTATGGAAGGATTTCAGTGCAACTTGTTAGGTTGACTCCATATAATGCTCAGATGATGACATCTCCTTTTGGTCGTGATTGGTCAGCTGTGATGACTACAGGTGCCCGAAACCCGAAAATCTTGAGCACAGTCTACAGGTCATATTTATGAAGGGATTTCATTGTAACTTTGTAAAATCACTCCAAATGATACCCAGATGAGAATGTCCCCTTTTGGTTTCGATCATTCAACCATTATGGCTGTCCGAGCCCGAAGCCCGAATACCTTTAGCACGGTCTACAGGTCATATTTATGAAGGGATTTCATTGTAACTTGGTAGGTTTGACGTCATATAATGTCTAGATGAGAACATCCCCTTTTGGACACGATTGGGCAACTGTGATAGCTACAGGCGCCTGAAGCCCGAAAACCTTTAGAACAGGTCATAATTATGAAGGGATTTTATTGTAGCTAAGGTAAGATGGCTCCAGATAATGTCTAGATGAGAACGACCCCTTTTGGTCGCGATCATTCAGCCTTGATGGCTGCCCGAGCCCAAAGACCTTTAGCATAGTCTATAGGTTGTATTTATGGACGGATTTCATTGTAACTTGTTAGGTTGACTTCATATAATGCCTAGATGATGACATCCCCTTTTGGTCGTGATTGGTCAACTGTGATGGCTACAGGTGCCCGAAGCCCGAAAATCTTGAGCACAGTCTATAGGTCATATTTATGAAGGGATTTCATTGTAACTTTGTAGGATCACTCCAGATGATGTCCAGATGAGAATGTCCCCTTTTGGGTGTGATCATTCAACCATGATGGGTGCCTGAGCCCAAAGCCCGAAAACCTTTAGCACAGTCTTCAGGTCATATTTATGAAGGGATTTTATTGTAACTTGGTAGGTTGACTTCATATAATGTCTAGATGAGAAGAGCCCCTTTTGGACACCATTAGGCAACTGTGACGGCTACAGGGGCCTGAAGCCCAAAAACCTTTAGCACAGTCTACAGGTGATATTTATGAAGGAATTTCATTGTACCTTGGTTGGATGACTCCAAATAATGTCTAGATGAGAACATCCCCTTTTGGTCGCGATCATTCAGCCTTGATGGCTGCCCGAGCCCAAAACCCCAAAACCTTTAGCATAGTCTATAGGTCATATTTATTTCGGGGTGCGATGGCTCAGTTGGTAGAGGTGCAGGCTGCAAGCCGAGAGGTCCTCAGTTCTAATCCCACCTGCGGCAACCACGTTGTGTTCTTGGGGAAGACACTTCACCCCCATTGCCCACGTTGGGCCACTGTGAAGCTGTGTACTAAGGCGTTCTGCACGTTGATGGTGCACCTGTCTTCAACCAATGCTAACCCTGCTTGTGTGGAGTTGGTATGTTGGGGAGCTGACAGTTGCTTGCCGTTGCTCAGTGGTTCTCCCTGGGTACTCCGGCTTCCTCCACCCGTAAAACTGTCATGGTCATGGTTAGCCATTGTGCAAAAATATGTGACCTTAAACACCAGTAAATAAATAATAAATAAATAAATATAAATAAATAGGTCATATTTATGGAAGGATTTCATTGTAACCTGCAAGTTTGACTCCATATAATGTCTAGATGATGACATCCCATTTTGGTTGTGATTGGTCAACTGTGACGGCTTCAGGGGCCCGAAGCTCGAAAACCTTGAGCACAGTCTACAGGTCATATTTATGAAGGGATTTCATTGTAACTTCGTAGGATCACTGCAGATGATGCCGAGATGAGAATGTCCCCTTTTGATTGCGATCATTCAGCCATGATGGCTGCCTGAGCCCAAAGCCCAAAAACCTTTAGCACAGTCTACAGGTCATATTTATGAAGGGATTTCATTGTAACTTGGTAGGTTGATTTCATATAATGTCTAGATGAGAACGTCCCCTTTGGACGCAATTGGGAAACTGACGGCTACAGGGGCCCAAAGCCTGAAAACCTTTAGCACAGTCTACAGGCCATATTTATGAAGGGATTAATAGGATGCCTCGTTTTGGCATAATTTCACTCTAACTTGGTAACTTTCGTTGATATACGTTAATTGTGAGGGCCACATACATTAACTGTGAGGTCACATTAACCCACCCCTCAGCTCTTTAGTACAGTGTACACCTCATATTATTTTTATCAAATACATAGCATACAGGGAACAGAAATGAACATATTCCCAATTATCACAATTCTTGTCTTATTTCATAATCCTTTCATAAACATTGAACATTATCCTTTTCATCAAACACAACACACAATTTAAGCTACTGTGTCATTGACACTTTCATTTTTATACAACAACCAATGGCCCAGACAAGCTGGTGCTAACTTAAAAATTAATGCAGGGCCAAACACAAATTTTGCCCCCAATCCCCTAAATTTACATGCAAAACCAAAAAATTCAAGTCCTATCTGGTCCTTCATACTTTTGAGATCTGTGCACGCACAGTATCCAGGAAGGTACCGAAATTGGCACCAACCATCATTCTTTGTTTGGCTCTAAAGTCAGCAACAATGAACTGACATCTGTGCTTTTAAATCTCCTTTTTTGAGGATGCCAGACACAAATCAGTGGTAAAATTGGTGGATCCAAAGACATAAATGGATGATGAAAGTGAACAACGGTGGTTAGGAACGTTCAGAGCTGTAACTTTAAATTTTTTGTAAAAATTATTTCATGTTTCCCAATTTCAAGACATGTGCCTGATGTCATCATTCTTGCTAATGATTTATCCACTGTTTGTTAAGTGTTCCTTCCCTATCCTTCCTTGAAGCCCTCCTGTTAAACTCCCAAGCTTTTTGGCTTATTTTTATTGAAATTTTTTATTAAATTTCTTGGGAGTTTAACGTGTTTTACAGAATGTTTATTCTGTTTATCACCATGGTTACGTCCTCACCCTAGGGGTGTTCAGTCATTTGGGTCATGCATCCTCTATCCGATGTATCATTTTTTCTTCGTTTGAAGATCTTGCTTTACATCTGGTAGTTTTAAAATCTGTTACTGACTTTGGGCCTTTTTGTTCTGTGCCTGATGTCTTGTTTCCGTTTTTTTCCTTGACGTTTACATTGACAACTTCCTTAAATATATGTAGTATTTAGTTATTATTACTGTAGGATTGTTGTGTGATACATTATTTAATATTCCGGTAGTGTTGCAATAATTTTTGGAATTTTGCCCACACTTAGGCTCTATCGGGATACCAGTGGGTTCTTCATGTTGCATTTGAGAACTTGGACTTTTGTCACAAAAATTTTTGAAAAATTTTTTGAATTTAATTTTTCGATTTTGATTTTGATTGTTGATTATTATGTATCTTTATCATATATTTGTTGTGTAGTTTGCGTGTTGATTGGGATGACAAACGTTGGACGCGGGTGTCACGGTACATTGTTAGCGATGCCGGTACTCTCACCGCAAGGTCATTCAAGTTTTTCAGTTTCTTTTTCGGAGCAACAAGAACATGGTGATGGTAATGTGACACCTACCAAAAGTGTGCTACCGTTGCCGCGCTCTGATGAGCAAGCAGAGCTAGCTAGCTGCTAAGGTGCTCTTGAATATTAGGCAAGGGATAAGGCCACTGGGTGGTGGTTTTAATCCTTTGCCAGCAGCTAGCTCGACCGGTGAAACAGTTACCCCGTCTATGGGAGCCATGACACTGGGTATATCCGTTGCAGTCAAAGAAAGTTTAGTGGGTAGAGCACCTTAAAAACAAAACAAGCTCACCCAGCGATGACAGAACTAGGGAGGAAGCCAGCAAGTTTCTTGTTGGGAGTTTCGGGGAGGTCTGAAAAGGCCACAAGCTGGAGATGTCCCTCTCTTACCCAGCAACATCTGCGACCAGATGTTGTTATGAAAAACTTGCACAGGCCGGAGCATACGTCCAAACCTGCCACTTGGGACACTTTGGCTAGACTGCAGCAGGCCTTGGCTACAGTCACAGCTTCTTCTGCTATGATCATTACGCACACACAACCACATTCTAGCTACCAGACTTTGCATATCCACCCTGGTGAGCGAAGAAGGAGCCACTCATCGCCCATGAAGTTGGACCATCTGGTAGCTAATGAGCCGAGGCCTCGATCATCGGGACGTTCGGAGAAGAGATCCATCTTCCGGAACACCGTCCCAGGAGCAGCAAGTGGCTAAGAAACAGAAAACCGCTGATCCTCAGGCCTCGATAACAGACTTGCTGTCACAGATTGCGCAGCTCATCGCAGCATCCCAGCTATTGCGGGAGCATACTCGGAACCTGAGCTGTCGGACGGTGCTGGGTCGGTCCAGTCCTCTGTTCACGCAGATGTAATGGACCGAGATTCTCAACTGATTCACTCGGATGGTGAAAGGGATAAGGAAGAGGATTACCCTTCCCTTTCGGAACAACACATGGTTGCAATGGATTTTATCCATCAATACTACCCTGAATTTGTTCCACCGAATCAGCAATCTGCGACAACAAGAGAGAAACCGCTGGTGTCTCTAGATGCAGACTTTATACGGAGGAAGGAAGAAGTTCTTTCGTTCCCAGTTCAGTCTAGGCAGGTATCGCTGGCCTTTGGCCATACTTACAACACTATATTTAACCTCTCGAGTGCGAGGAAAAGAGGAGGTTTCTTGTCAACATCTTCCATAAATATACCATTCCTTGGACCACGTTCATTTAACTGGTAGAGTGCTGGAAGCCCATATTTGGGCTTTGAGATAAAAAGCATGTGCCCAGCTTAAAGGCGTCATATTCTGTGGATGTGCATCATATTATCTTTGAAGTGAAATTACTTAGTCTGTATGGATGTGACTTGTTACATTTTATGGGAGAGTGCCAAGAGGCACTCTCCCATAAATTGTAACAAGGCAAAGACTTATGAATAAATTTTGATAACCAAAAATAATTTAGCACTCTACCAGTTAAAACAGTCAGAGAAGATATGCAGAGAGATCCACTGCATTTGAATGAGCAGGCTGGGGATTTAAATATATCCTTACCTGCATCATTCAGCATTCACTCAGATGTAATGGAAACTGCAATTTCATCGAATAGAGCAATGTTCTATACAGATCACCTTACCAGAGCTATGGAGCAATGTCTCAACAGGAAGTTTTTTGAGGATATGTGTACCATGCTTAGAGTTCTTTCCAGGGCAATCATGTATGCCATGTATAACTCCGCCCTAACAGTGGCTAATCTGGAGTTAATTAGACGTGATGCTGCCCTTGTGTCATCATCACTTATAGATGACAAGGTGAAAAGCTCTTACTTACTATTTTTGAAGACAAACTTTCGTTAGTATACGAACAAGCTACTAAGAAAGAGTCCAGGGTTCTGCTATTGAAGTCGGCATCTCAACAACCCGCTTCAACAGACTGAAGTAAGCGAGGATGTTCCAAATCAAAATCATCAAAAGGGAACTCCTCGCGAGGAGTACAAGAAATCCTCATTCAATTACTCCGGAGGTCATCAATATAGCGACTCGGGAAAGGGGCAGTCAAGTCTGGTTGGGACTATCGGTCAGATGCCCCTAAGCCGCTGGGGCAATGATCTTAGCGGGAAGGATGCAGTTTCTCCTCCCATAAGCCTAGCAAGTCATACAGGTGATGTTCATGACCTCTATTGCTTGCAAGTTGGCAGAAGGTTATCAAACTTCGCGAGAAACTGGATAGCAGTCACAGAAGATCAGTGGGTGAGAAGTGTAGTCTCGGACGGCTTACGGCTATCATTCCGAGCGAGACCCCCACTTACAAGATGCTCGCATTGGACAAATCTTCCGGCAGATCCTTTCAAAAGAGAGTCTCTCCTAGCGGAGGTACAGGCTCTCTTATTAAAGGAAGCAATAGAGGTCGTCGAGAATCAAAATTCTCAGGGTTTTTACAGTCACCTGTTTCTCGTACCGAAGCCAGACAGCTCGTTCTGACCGGTAATAGACTTGAGCTGAATAAACAAGCTTATCGTGGCTCCAAAGTTCTATGTAGAGACCATTCGGTCGATAAGAGCGAGCATTTGAGTGAACGACTATGCGGCAAGCATAGATCTAAAGGACGCTTACTTTCATGTCTTGGTACATGCGGCATTCAGAAAGTACCTGCGGTTCGCCGTACAAGGGAAGATTTGTCAGTTCAGAGCAATGTGCTGTGGTCTGAACCTGGCTCCCTGGGTTTCACTCAAATAATGAACTCGGTAAAGTCATACTTCCGAGATCATTTATCTGCGGAAACATCGGTTTACTTGGATGAATTTCTGCAGAAATACGGCAACAGAATTATACTTCAGCACGATGTTCAGAGTCTACTTCTATTACTCCGATGTCTCGGTTTCATCGTAAATGAGAAAAAGTTGGATCTAGCTCCGTCCAAGTCGTTCACTCACTTGGAAATGAGCTTTGAGACTCACAACAATCTGGTTCATCTGCCGTTACCCAGAGTGAAATTAGTCAGTTGTTATGCTCGCTTTTGTCTGCACTCATGCATTAACAGCGAGGGAATTCATGCAACTGATGGGGCTGTGCTGAGTGGCTGCAGATCTTATTTCAATGGGCCGTCTGCACACACATCCCCTCCAGAAATTCTTTACTCAGAACTGAGTTCGCCAGAAACTAGTATTGTTTTAACAGACCTAGTAAAACAAAAGGTTCAGATTTGGGCAGATTTTCTTTTGTTAACTCAGGGAGTTCCACTGCAACCGCCGGATCCGGCTTTCACAATTATGAGGGGGCGCGAGTCAGACGGGCTAGGGTGCGACCCTAAGTCCTGCAGACTTGAAGTGTCAGGGTCTTTGGGACTCGTGGTTCCTAGAGAAGCACATAAATATCAAAGAGATGATGTCAATATGGCTAGCACTTTAACATTGGATTCGCCTAATAGCAAATGTTCACGTTCAAATTCTGTTGCACAATTCGACAGTAGTTGCTTACCTCAGGAACCAAGGCGGCACTCATTTGATTCCATTATGCGAATTAACTGAGAGGATTCTCCTATATGTCATGAATCATGGCGTTCATCTCTTTGTCGGTCATATACATACTAGCAGACTCGCTCGCTCTCTTGGAAAGGTCATCTGTTGCCATCGGAATGGACTTTCAACAAGCGAATTTCTTATCAACCTTCCTCAATTGTTTACTACAGGGTTGCACTACAGTGGAAGAACCTAACTCGGATAAAATACTCTCTATTTTAATCTTTCCCAAGAGATTTGGGAAAGAAAAGTGGGGTAAAAACACCACGAAAAAATAAGCCAAAACTGGGTCGACCACCATCGGCGCACACCCAGTATGGGACGCTCTTCCATAGTACAAATCCATGACGACCGTAAAATAGTGCGCAGTGCGTCAATTCATCATTCTTTTGATTATCCGCACAAGTGGTGGATGTGTGCCATCTTGCTCTGTAACAGTGATATTTTAACTTGTTGATAATGGTTTTCCTAGGAATTTAATTGTTATTGGAGTTAGGTGTCAATCAGGGACTGTCTGGACAGGATTTCTTCACTCTCTTGAGGGCTGAATTTCTGTTTTTTTTCGGTCCCTGTCGACCGTCTGGGTTTTGTCGTGTACCCACCGTTTTTTTTTCTGCCACCTTCTCTCGTAGTTGAGGGTGTTCTTCTACTTTTTGTTTCTGTTGAGTTCACCTTTTTCTTCTACTGCTCTCACCTCTGTTATTTCCAGTTCAGTTCCTTTAGGGCAATTCCTTTTGCCCTCGCCTTGGTGCATTCTCGTGGCCGTTTCTTCTGCACCCACGGGTGGTGTGGAACGCTGTCGTTTTGGGAGCCTTCTGGTGTGAATTACCCCCCTCCATGGGGGATGCACAGCTCCTCCCACTCCCATGGGGAGTGGGGAATGCTGTCGTTTCGGGGTTGCCCGACTCGACCACGTCTGGTGAGAATTGCTCCCCTTCTGTGGGGGATGTGCAGCTCCTCCCACACCAGCGGGGGGTGGGGAACGCTGTCGTTTCGGGGCTTCCTGACTCGACCATGTCTGGTGAGAGTTATTCCCCTTCCATGGGGAATGTGCAGTTTTTTACCGAGGTGGATACTGCGGGAGCTGTTGGATTTCTGGTGAAGAGATGCCTCAGGTTCCGGGACTATGCACCCTGTCCAGTCGACATCTGAGGCTGTCACTGGGGTTGACTCCTCCTTTGGAGGCCGAGCTAGGTGGCTCTCTCCGCTTTTCCGCCAGTTCCAACAGCTCCTGTTGTATCTGCTGCTACTGCTGTCCCGTCTACAACATCATTGGGCACCGTTTTTAGCCGGCCTCAGCTTATCTCTGCAAGGGTCTGCAGGGATGTCTATAGTGTGGTTGTGGGGTATCGGCCTCAGTCTTCCCCGACTTCAACTCGGTGAAGTCGGAAGTGGCTGCCGACTGAACCCCCTACTGTGTCCTCTCAGCCCTTGAGCACAGTAGTTTTATACCTTCAGTGGTCTGCTGCGGTGTCTGGGAGTGTAGACGTGAAGGTATCGGCCTCAGCCTTCCCTGACTTCAACTCGGCGAAGTTGGAAGTGGCTGCCGGCCGGACCCTCTACTGTCATCTCTGCGCCGTCGAGCACCACAGTTGTGTTATTGGATTCGGATGTTCTTAGTGGGGACACTATGAACGTGGTGTTTCTGTCCACTCATTCTGGCCACACGACTAGTTTTGGGGGACCAACGTCTTTTGTGCAGCCTGGACCTTCTGCTCCGCAGAGGTCCACGGTGACTCATGAGTTCCCGCTATGTTGATCCTCGGGGTGTGTCGTACCCCTATACATGTCTGCCTTCAGATGTTTCGGCTGCCACTCGTCGTCCCGCGTCGGGTGTTTTGGAGGATCGTGACCCTTCGCTGGTTAAGAGGGTCAGAAGTGAAGCCACTTTGCCGGTTTGTTCCCCTGTCGAACTGGCCAGTACGAGCAGTGAGCTTAGGAAGGCCCTCTCCTTACTCTCTCAGGTTCTGTCAAAGAGCCTTCCTGTTGCTTCCAGCGAGGCAGCAAGTGGTTTCCAGGCACCCCCTATGGCGTCACCTCCTGGGATTGGAAACAGGCTGCTTTCTGATCCCCCTGGTGTTCTGACACCATGGGAGGCGTCGGCTGGTTTGCCCACGATGGGCTATGTGTCTTCCGACTCAAGGGAAGAGTCAGACATGCTTGATGTCGAGAGCCAGCAGTCTTCGGACTTGGGGGCAGCTCTTGATTTTGTGTTTGGGTTCCTTCTGGATCTCAAACCATCAAACCAGCCGACAGTGTCAGCCATGCCGCGATCATCGGTCGCGTGCCAACAGCCTATGGAGCAACCTGCTTCTGGGCGTCTTCGACCGTGCCAGTCATTACAGTTGGTCGAAGCATTTTCAGCCTTGAACTCTAAGCTGAGTTCCAAGGCTATGAAGGCTCCGTTCTTCACCAAGGTTGACACCTTTTTGCCTCTGGCGCGTTATCGTTACTACGATTCCACCAATCTGTCAGACTTTGACGGTTTTGGATCAGGACTCCAATTACCTCGGGCTTTCCAAGCCCAAGTCTGCCGTCATTCCGATGACGACTCTGGAGACCACGTTGAGCTTATCGAGAGAGATGCTTGGTATGCTTTCTCTCTCAGATCACGTCGTCTCAGCTTTAGCTGCTTATCTGCCTCCAGATAAGTTTGACGAGGTACAGGCTCCTTTGTGTGTGCTGTCCAAGGCGCTCATGCATCTTACTCACACGCATGCCTGCAACACGGCTAATCTGGAATTAGTTCGAAGGGACTCTGTGCTGGACACAGGCCGATCCCTTCCTGAGGAGCAGCGCGCTACTCTTCGATCTGCTTCTTTGGCAGGTCCGCAACTTTTCCATGGTTCCATGTCGACGGTCCGGAATGACATCCTATGTCATTCCAAAGATCAGCTGCTGTTTCTTCAGCTTGATCAGCCTTCTAGAGGAGGCAGGGGGCTGTTCCAAGCCTAACAAGTACCCTTCTGCTCCCTCAGCAAAGCAAAAGGCCGATCCTTCTGCCACCGCTTCTACTTCTTACTCAAGGGGTAAGGGTAAGGGTCAGCATGGAGATAGACAATCCCCTGACAAAGGGGGCGATCGAGGTTGTCAAGAACATTCAGTCAGTGGGGTTCTATTCCCGCCTGTTCTTGGTGCCGAAGAAGGATGGCCGACTTCGACCGGTTATCGATCTGAGCATCCTGAACCAGTCTATCGTTGCTCCCAAGTTCAGCATGGAGACTTTCAGGTTGGTCCACCGTTCAATTCACCAGGGAGATTTTGCTTCCAGCTTCGACCTGCGAGATGCTTACTTTCACGTTCCAATTCATCGGGCGTCACAGAAATTTCTCAGGTTCGCTTTTCTGGGGCGAGTTTACCAGTTCAAGGCCATTCCTTTCGGCCTCAACCTGGCTCCTTGGGCCTTCACCTGACTGATGTCGCATGTGATAGCTTTCCATCGCACACAGTCCAGAGTGACTACTTCGGCATATCTGGACAATATCCTCCAGAGGCATTACAATGCTGCCTTACTGGAGTCGGATGTCGCCACTCTGTTGAGCTTGCGTCACGTCGCTTGGATTCAGAGTCAACGAGGTGAGGTCGGAACTGGTCCCTTCTCAGTCGTTTTGTCATCTGGGGATGGCTTTCCGTACCCAATTCAATTTGTTCTTCTTCTGAGTTTCAGGCAGTGGATCCCTCACCTGTCGAATCATCAGGTCCTTCTGTTGTTTGACAATTCGACAGTGGTTGCTTACATTTGGGACCAGGGCGGCACGCACTCGGTTCCGATGTACGAATTGGCTTGGAATCTTCTACTGCTCGCTCAGAATGTCAACGCTGGTGTGGTTGTTTGTCACATTTCCGGTCATCTGAACGTCCTAGCCGACTCCCTGTCCCGATGGGGCAGGTTCTTTTCCACCGAGTGGATGCTCCACATGACGGGTTCAATCTATCTCTTTGCGGCTCGTTGGAATCATCAGATGGACACTTTCGTGTCCCCGTGTCCAGATGCTCTGGCTTTCGCCGTGGACGCTCTGGCCCTCCTTTGGGACAGTCTTGTCGGCTACGCCTTTCTGCCGGTTCCGATTCCGCCTCAGATTCTCTCCCAGATATGAACCTGCAGTCATCAAATCCTTTCGATCACACCCGTCGCCTCGGTGGGTGTGGATCAATCTGCTCCGCTCTCTGTTAGCGGCGGTTCTGGCATGTCTCCCTCTACATCGCGACTTTCTTTGCCAAAGTCGCCCGAGGAGGTTTCAAGTTGACCCGACTTCATTGTGCCTTCGCACATGTCTTTTATCGGGTCCTGTTTCTGCCAACGTGGTTTTTCGAGACACGCAGTGGAGTTGCTTTTCTTCTTCAAGGAGGCACTCACTCCACTGGTTTAGCCTCTGTGGCTAGGTGGAATGTTCTTCTGTCGATGGTGTGCAATCACTCTGTTGCTTCTGTCACTCCTTTGATCACACCACTTGCAGAGTTTCTGGTTTATGTTTGTTTCTGGGGGTCTCCAGCAATGGGTACAAGTCCATGCTTCGGAGACCTTTTTTTCATATGTGGTACCGCATTGTTTCGACACTCATCCTTGCCTCTCCAAGCTTGTTCAGCTCTTTTCCTTGAAAAGGCCTAGGACTAGGAGTTTACTCCAAGGTGGTCGCTTTCTTGGGCGCTGCTCTGCTTGGGGGTGGGGGCGTTCGCACCTTTATCCTGGATGAATATGCGTTTTCTCACATGCCAGATCTCTCCTGCATCCTTTTTTTGATGGATTTGTCTTGCTATTCATGCAGCTTCCGCTCGTCTAGCTACTGGTGATTGTATTACCAATTGTTATTTCTGCCACGAGGTGCATGCATTGTCTTCCTCTTTTAATAACTCTGTCATGTTGTCGGATGACTGATGTTATACTGGCAGCCTACTGGAGAAATGCTACATTCTCCTTTTATCTGCGACAGTTGCAGGAGCCGATAGAGGCCCTTGGTCCTTGGGGCCCTCTTTCTTCGGCTCAGGCTGTTGTCTATCCCAGCCTTTTAGCTTTTTTGGGGTCAGTTCCAGCTCTGTGCTGTGACTGCCCTTTCTGTCTGTGCGTCGCACTTCACCATACGCCTCATCTTTCATTGTCTTTTCTAATGTTTGTGATGCTATGGTTTGATAGGCCTAGGGATCTCTTCCTCTGTCCACGGTTCCAGTGCTGTTGAGTTATGTGTGGGTTGGTTATGTGATTCCCTCCATCCTTTTGTCTATTCAGCCTGTAGTAACCAATTGAGGTAGCTTGATAAGAAATATAAATTTTATAGTAAATTTTCTTTCTTATTACACCTACCACAATTGCTTACATGGAGGCCCTCCCGTCTTCTTATTTGGGTAAGAATCCTTCCTCCCCGCTGATCACATAACTCCTGTATTGTCGGAATCAAAAGAATGACGAATTGATGCACTGCACACTGTTTAATGGTAGTCGTGGATTTGTACTATGGAAGAGCGTCCGATGGTGCTCGACCCAGTTTTGGCTTATTTTTTCGTGGTGTTTTTACACCACTTTTCTTTCCCAAATCTCTTGGGAAAGATTTAAAGAGAGAATATTTTATCCGAGTTAGGTTCTTCCACTGTAGTGCAAGCCTGTAGTAAACAATTGCGGTAGGTATAATAAGAAAGGAAATTTACTATAAAATTTATATATTCAGACAGATTTGCTACCTGTGGGATCATCCCATGATAGATCTTTTTGCAACACGCTTGAACAATGAGTTACTGATGTTCGTGTCACCATGTCCAGATCATCGAGCATATGCAGTACCGTATTTACTCTATGTATTGGGACATGATTTGGGACACACATTTTTTCCAGAAAACTATATTTTTTTTATGCTCCAAAGTTTGGGACATTCAGGAGATTTGTTTCCAGTTGGCCCGTCGCTAGTAGCAGACAACACTCCTAGAAAAAATTCTTGGGTAACTAAAAATTTTCATTTTTTGCTTCCAAAACATAGCTTATGATCCCTCATTGGAACGAGCACAATATGCTCGTTCCAATGAGGGATCATTAGCCATGTTTTGGAAGCAAAAAATGAAAATATAAAAAAAAATTGGACGACGATTTTCGTATATAGTGATGAAAAACGAATCACACACAACTTTATTCAGCATCAAATCAAGACCAGGCTCTGTTCTTTCCCCATTTTCTAAGAATTGGGACACCTGTGAAAATAATTATTTTCAGCTGTCCCAGTACATAGAGTAAATACGGTAAATGCTCTGTCAAATTCATGGGATGGAATGATAGGATATGCATATCCTCCAACTCTGTTGATTCAGCAGATTCTGTTAAAGATCAAACAGTCTTGTTGCAAAATTCTGCTAGTAGCACCTCTCTCGTCACAGAAACCTTGGATCAATCTTCTCAGGTGTCTGTTATGGGACATTCCCTGGAATCTTTCTCCATGAGAGGACCTTCTTTATCAGGGGAAGTCACGTGCACTGCATCACAACCTGGAAGGTCTCAACCTTCACGTAATTCCATTGTGTGGTCCTTCTTCCATGGGAAACAGTTTACAGGACACACAGTGGACGCAATTTCTAACTGCAGGAGGTCCTCCTCTTCGTTGAACTACACAGCGAAGTGGAGGGTTTTCTTCCATTGGTGTAAGGATCAGTCGATAGACGTATATGATCCGCCCATACCAAATATTGCTGATTTCCTGGTCTACTTGTTTGACGATCTCAAACAGCAGCCTGTCACTATTAAGGGCTATAGGTCTATGTTATCAGATACTTATGCTCATGATAACTTGGCTATTGGATCAAATACTTCATTATCCAAGCTATTTCTCTATCAATAGACCTAGAACCCTCAGATTAATTCCTAAGTGGAATTTGGCTTGGGTTCTGTTGAAGCTCAAAGAAGCTCCTATGGAGCTGTTAGACATTGTAGAGTTCAAATTCTTGACCTATAAAACTGCGTTTCTTTTAGCCTTTGCATCTGCTAGAAGAGTCAGTTAACTTCATGCTTTATCTGTTGATGAAACTCACTATCGTAGTGTGGGTAATACCATTACCCTCACTACGGAAGCGGGGTTTTTGGCTAAGAATCAGATTCCAGACAAGCGACCAAAGCCTATTGTAATTAACGCTTTACTGTCCTCCAATAACTGTAGACCTTTGCTGTGTCCAGTCAGAGCTATGCGCATTTATAAACGTCAATCAGATTTTGTTAAAGAGGGAAAAAAACGTTTCTTTCTTTCTTTGATTCCCAACAGAAAGGATATTTCTGTTCATGCTGTCACTAGATGGATTCAGTTGGAAATGCACATTGCCTATGAAAATCTATCTTTGGATCAATGTTCTGTTAATAAGATATCTCTGCACGAGGTTAGAGCGCTGTCCACTTCTTGGGCTTATTCTAACAGTATAGCCATTACTGATCTCATGAAGGCTGTGTACTGGACACAGCCCTCTTCATTTACCTAGTTTTACCCGAGAAATTTAGAGTCCATCTCCAGTGAACTTAGATCTTTAGGTCCTCTTTCTGTTGCTCAGAATGTCGGCCACTAATAGTTACATCTATAAGGTCTTTAGGCAGCCTGTTCCAGCACTGACGCTGTTCCGCTGCCCTCTTCTTTTTGAGGAACTTTACCTCAGAACAAGGGGAATAAAAATGGGGGGATGGTTTTTTCCCTTATGATCATCTGGCTTTATAGTGAAAGGCAAGGGAAGACCTCCTCTGGTGTCAGTAGTCCTGAGTCGGTGCTGGGATGGTTTTAATGTGTTGCGCGGTGTGAAGCAATAACTATGCCTCATTTATGTGTGGTTTTTAAAGTGTAGCTCACTGTGAAGTATTTGTTTTTTGTCACGTGTCAAACGTGCGTAAAGAAACAATCCTCGGACACTTTTAAATGAGTATAAAGTGTCTCATTCTCTGGACTATCTTTATATATTGGTTTTCCTTCACTGAATTAGCATAATGGGTTATGCTGACATTAAATGGAGAATTATATATTATGTAATACTCAATTACATTGTTGGTGTTATGCCTTTCTCTTTTCTTGTAAAGGAGAAAGACATATATAATTCCTATCTTCTCCTATTCTCCTGTTGGAGCTATCCTTTACTGAAGTAATTGAGAGATTGGATTTTCCTTTTAGTCCTAGGCCCTCCAGCCTTTTTACAATTCAGCAAGTCTGGGCCATTGGTTGTTGTATAAAAATATGATAAATTTTAAGTAATTTGTATATTTTTTATACTTACCAATGCTTCAGATGGGTATGGCCCTCCCATGAGTGGGCACTCATACCTCCCCGATCTGTAGAAAGAATGATGGTTTGCGCCAATTTCGGTACCTTCCTGGATACTGCGCATGAGCAGATCTCAAAAGTATGGAAGACCAGTTAGGACTTGAATTTTTCGGTTTTGCATGCAAATTTTGTCGATTGGTGGGCAAAATTTGTGTTTGGCCCTGGATTAATTTTTGAGTTAACACCAGCTTGTCTGGGCCATTGGTAAGTATAAAAAATATACAAATTATTTAAAATTTATCATATTCCTATAATTAGTGTTTGGAATCTAATATTATCATATGTGTCGTCCATTTTGTTCACTTTAAAACATTTGATATTTTGTTTTCATATTAATCAGTGATAAATAAAGCCTTCCATCAATTTCATTGGTCAATTTCAAAACTAGACAATTTGATTGGCTGAACAAAATAAAACTGGGCCACATTTTCATAATTTGCATAATTAGAGTTGGGAGCTTTCATTCGTCAATTTCAAAACTGGACAATTTGATTGGCTAAATAAAATACAACTGGGTGACATTTGCATAATTTCAGTAGGGAGAATTTACGTTATCTGTCCTATTTAGAGTGAGTTATATTGTATTAATCTTTTACCTATAAGAAAAACGCCATTCATTTTTTTTATATTTTCACTTTTTGCTTCCAAAAACTTTTTAGTTATACGAGGATGTTTTATCCAAGTGCCATCTGCAACTCAATTTAAGTGATGGGTTAAAAAGTCATACTAATTTGTGCGTGTGAGTGTCATATGATAAACAGAATATGAAATGAGTGTTTTTCTCATATCATATTTATGAGACTCGTCCGAATTTTTCGTTTGGGCTCGCCGAAACGAAAAATTCTTAGACTCGTTTCATAAATATTATATGAGAAAAACGCTCATTCCATATCCTCTATTTATGGCATTCGTAAAAATATTGCCCACTCCGTGTGGCCCGTACAACACAGCCACAAAGTTTTCAATGTTCATGCCGTTGATTTATGTGATGTGCAGTGTATGAGCTGATGTTGATTGTGATGTCATGTTGATTGCCAAGCACAGAGGAGAGCAGCTCGGGACCCCACTTAACCAACCCATTCCCAACTGGGGTGAGTTGATGTTGGGGGTCCCAAGAAGCCAAGGTATTCCATGGTGTTCGCCCCTAGGCTATGTGCTATCAATTCAATTCATAATGTTTACAATACCGCAAATACCAACCAGTAGTAGTTAGTCCAAGAACAACAACTCACTCTCTGATAGACGCTATAGCCTTGAATTTTATCAGGCCTTGCTGGTTGGAACCATGGCTGTGATGCATCATGAGATAGCCAAAGCTGCTGAAAGTGACCTTAACAATCAATAACTGAATACAACAGTCCTTACATTCTGGAGAGTGGGATTTCCATACTCCACTTTATAATTAGTGTTGTAACAATATAGTTTGTAAGGCAGAAAAGCATACCGATAATTCGATTGAACCAAAAATGCAATAGCCAACTATTTGTTCAAGTGATAGAAGACATGCATTTGTCTTTGTTCCTTTCTAGGGCTGTCGCGACTATCATTTTTTGTAATCGACTAATCGTGACCAGTAATCGACGGTTAGTCGATTAATAGTCGCTTCCCATGATTTTTTAGCAAATCATTCTTCTGTTCGTAAAACTCTGAAAATGACAATGGCACCAGTGTGTTCAGACGAAGTGGGTTGTGGGAACAACAAATCGGTCCCGACTGAAGCTACATGTAGTCCAATCTTGGACCCACAGTCCGTAATATAATTTTTGGGGTTGGTACGTCCTGTAGGACGTACCAACCCCAAAAATAATATTACTGACTGCGGGTCCAAGTTTGAACTAGATTGAAGCCGATGAATTTACCAAAGAACGTTCCTGCATATGTTTCCTTTCTGCAATAAGTTTCTCGAAATTTTGAACATTGAGATCTATGCATTCCCTCGTCAGTTGTTAAAATTGGATCTTAGTCTGAAGTTCCGAACTTTGAGAAGTGATCTGACGTTCTGACTTTCGTCATAATTTTGTCACTTCCGCGCTTTGGGTTTTCCAATGGGTGCATTCGTGTGTACAAGACTGGAGAAATTCAGAAGAATCTATTCTTCTCGAGTAACTGTGAGTGTTCTTTCTTACACAGTCAGTGACAGTCGTACAGTCTTCCGGTTATGAATGTTAACTATGGTTAGATATTTAAAGTTATTCACCTTCATTGATCATTCACCTCCCAAAACAATGCAATTTAGCCCTGACGTGTAGTAGACGTGTACCACCTTGAAAATGAACGACGATCGACTAAAAATAAAAAACGTCGACTACTTCAATAGTCGACGGTTAGTCGACTAATCGAATAATCGTGACAGCCCTATTCCTTTCTGTGGAAAAACATGAGTTACCTGATTAAAAAATATGCAAATCAAGATATCGATCCTAAATCAGACCATCAATGTTGGCATTGATCAAACTTCAAAGATTTGCAGGGCCCTTGAGGGAGGGAGGTTTCAGTTCATAAAAATTGTATTGAAAACAGTTTGAAATGTCTCAAAAATTGAAATGTTTACTTTCCTGGAAAACATTAGACATTCAAATCTGTCTCTTTTCACTATCTCCATCACATTTTATGATGCATCAAAGTTTGAAAAAGAAGATGCTTTTCAGTCTGTGCAGATTTTGACAGGTTTAAAATAAAGGTTACAAAACATTTTTTGCAGAAGTTTAACCCTTTGAACTCTAGTGGTATCTTCCATACCATTTGATTGGCATCAATTAGAAGAGTCCATATTCATTATTTGGGGTATACCAATCAATATTTTCAACGTGCAGCCTTGGGCTGCACGTTGAAAGTATTGATTGGTCTACCCCACACATTTACTGAACAGCCATCCCACTTAATGACGTTATGACGTATCATGTTCCTGGCCGAAAAAGCGGCGGCTAGGGTTCAAAAGGCTAATGATGAGTGAGATTCCTGAGAAATAAGATTTGTTTTTTTGTTAGACTTTTTAACCCTTTACCTAACATGAAAAGCAGACGACACTTGCAAAAAAAATTCTTGAATAACTAATTTTTTTCATTTTTTGTCTCAAAAACATAGGTTATGACCCCTCGTTGGAATGAGCTTGATGAGCTCGTTCCAACGAGGGGTCATAACCTATGTTTTTGAGACAAAAAATGAAAATATTTTGAAAATTAATTGGCGATTTTTTAGAATAGCGCTGGCCGGTTTTGGCCGTTACGTTGGGAAAAGGGTTAAAGAGTCTAGGTGTACATGTTGCACTACTGAGAGGAACTCAAGAAAAATTTCCCACAACTGTATCAATAACTCTTAGATGTCGAGGAATCAGAATGAATTTATTATACCCCCCGGAAACAAAGTTTGGGGGGGTATATAGGAATCACCCTGTCCGTCCGTCTGTCCTTCTGTCCATCCATCATAAGCGCAACTCCTCCTAAACCGTTTGAAGAATTTTCATGAAACTTTACACAATGGAAGAACTCCATATGAAGATGTGCATGAAGCAATATAATTCCGTTCTGACATTTCCAAGGGGAGATAATCTGTCCATCTGACCATCCTTGTAAGCGCAACTCCTCCTAAACCGTTTGAAGAATTTTCATGAAACTTTACACAATGGAAGAACTCCATATGAAGATGTGCATGAAGCAATATAATTCCATTCTGACATTTCCAAGGGGAGATAATCTAACTTATACCGTCTGTCCATCCTTGTAAGCGCAACTCCTCCTAAACCATTTGAAGAATTTTCATGAAACTTTACACAATGGAAGAACTCCATATGAAGATGTGCATGAAGCAATATAATTCCGTTCTGACATTTCCAAGGGGAGATAATCTAACTTATACATTTCAAGTGCGGGGGGGTATCACTTTGTGAGTTTGCTCACAGTACCTCTAGTTGAACATGATATACGGCGAAAGACTTACAGTAAAGCAGGTGCTTCTAGTCAAGAGCCGTCTGCCTATCCAGGCAGACGACACTTGACTAGAAGCACCTACTTAGTGTTTAATCCTCCCCCAGCCCAAAGATAGCCGAAGCCTTCACAGCCAGATGACCTGCCGTATTACATCACAGGCAAGAAAACTTTACTCCCGGCTTCTAAGAGTTAAACAAATTGAAGCACCACATATGAAATGTCTTACATTTAGTGATGTCATCCTCAACACAGGCAATGGTTTTTGAGGCAAAAAATTTTTTTACTTAGACTTGCAGAAAAAATTAATTCTGGTTTCTTAGGTAATTTTTCTGCAAAATTTTCATGAGGCAGGAAAGGATTTTTTCTCATTTTTATCCACAAAACAGTCGTGAAAAAAGTTGAAATTAGAAATCTTACTCCTTATACTATTATACAGTGGAGCCCACTTAATTGGACATCTCTTAATTGTATATCCCTGTTAATTGAATATAATTTTCAAACACAAAACAATTTACCATACCTTCAGTACAAATTTGATCTGTTAATTGCATATGGGTTGTAGAGTAAATTCCTGTTAATTGTATATAAATTTTTGTAATATGTCGAAAAAATTACTGTGACAAGCACCAAATTCCCCTTATTTATCAACCTTTTTGGCCTCACTAGTCCAATACAGGCATTTATTCTATTATATGTTGTTTGACAGAGCTCTATGAGCTCTGTCAAACAAGATATAATAGAATAAATGCTCAGTTTACCCCCAGAACACAGAAAACTGACCAAATCCCTGTTAATTGTATACTCCTGTTAAATGAATAATTTTCACTGGCAAAATGGATATTCAATTAAGAGGATTCTACTGTATATGGAAAAAACAAATTTCCCATAATACAATTGCCAATTTAACTAATGATATCTTGTTTGACAGAGGTCAGTCGTACAAGTGTAAAACAGTACATGGATGAAACATGTATTTCCAGGCGAAAAAGACAATGCAGTGAGGTACATTTTAACCCTTTACCCAACGAATCTCCCGCATCTGCCCGCGTAATATGCAAATTCGGCAGTTGAAAAAATATTATTTTTCAAAACAATTCAACAAAACCATATCCTGTGACCCCTCGTTGGAATGAGCTCGTTCCAACGAGGGGTCACATGATATAGTTTTGTTGAAATGTTTTGAAAAATTTGAAAAAATGTTATTTAAAATAAATTTTGATATCGTCTGCGTTGGGTAAAGGGTTAAAGGATGAGGGAGATGCCTAAAAACAAGGATGTTTTTTACATATACATTTTTTTACAGCCTTATTTTTGCAAGTGTAGTCTTCTATTGGTGTAAGAGAAAATGTTAACGAACCAGTTGCTGTTATGGTTTGATATTTGTTATGCAGCTTCTCAAGTATTGTGGATGCAAGTTTATTCAAACAAAGTTCCTTGGACTGAAATTTAAAATCGTGAAGGGTTCAGAATATTGCTGCCATCCAAGTTTTTAGCTTTCAGAACCTCTGGATAAGTTTGAACTCAATTTGGTTACAGTTAACCCTTTACCCAACGCAGACGATTTCAAAATTTATTATTTTCAATATCATTTTTTAATTTTTTTTCAAAAAATTTCAACAAAACCATATCATGTGACCCCTCTTTGGAATGAGCTCGATGAGCTCGTTCCAAAGTGGGGTCATATGATATGTTTTTGTTGAAATTTTGAGAAAAATAATATTTTTTCAGCTGCTGAATTTGCGTATTACGCGGGCGGATGCGGCGATTCATTGGGTAAGGGGTTAATAGAAGTCTCAGATTTTCTAGGTCATTTGATCACTTTAATAATAAGTTAACCCCCCTTCACAATGTTGTCGAAATGTTTAAATTTCAGGCAGTAAATTTTTCCCATAATGCAACTAGAAATTTAACCAACACAATCTTGTTTGACAGAGCTCATTGAGCTCTGTGAAACAAGATTGAATTGGTTAAATTTTCAGTTGCATTATGGGAAAAATGGATGCTTGAAATTTGGATATTTTGATTCTGTGTGAAGGGTGTTAAAAAAAACTAAGACTGGAAATTCTGGAATTCTCGTAGAAAAGTTTCACATGTCACATTACGCCATCTAAATCAATAATTTCAAGTGACACCATCGGAATGTCAGATTTTCAACTCACTTCATTATGATGTTGTTGTGAGCTAATTCTTTTTTATGTAGTATATATCTATGGGCAGTGGGATAACTTGCACCCCCCCCCCCCCCCCCCCCCACACACACACACACACACACCCACCCATCAAGCATTTTGGTTGTGAAAATTTGCAAAATAGAGGGAAAATTATGGATATTTTGATAAAAATATAAGCCTTAAGACTAAATTTTCAATAGTTATCCTGCTTGCAATGCATAGTGGAAATGTGGTTGCAAAATCTGAAATCCATTGGAAACAATTTTTTGGCTTTTCGTAGACAATTGGGCATGCCCTCCACCAGTGAAAAGCTATATACACCAAAGACTATATCTGCTATTGGTCTAATGGGCCATCAAATGAGTCTCAGTACTTCAAACAATTTTATACTCTTTTTGGATAACACTTCAACTAATGCAGTGGTCACAGAAATTGATATAAAATTGTTAGGCCCCACAAAATAGATCTTCTGTTTCTCAGGCCATTTTTTAAAAAATTGCATGTGGGCGCGGACTTTTTATTTTATTTTTTATTTTTGTAATTATTTCTTTGCCTTTTAAAGTTCATAATCTTGGTTTGTTTTATGTTTTCGTCCTCATAATCTACAGAATAGCATGGGTGGTGGTGTATTTTGTTTTCTGAGTCTAAGAAGGCTTTGCAATGCTAAAGCATTGCAAAGCCTTGTTGCACTCCATGGACAAATTTATCAATTTTATTAACTTGGATAAATTTCAGACATAAACCATTTAATTTTTATTATTCTAATACCGTATTTACTCTATGTATGGGGACACTCTATGATTTGAGACACACATTTTTTCCAGAAAAACTATATTTTTTTTATGCTCCAAAGTTTGGGACATTCAGGAGATTTTCCAGTTGGCCCGTCGCTAGTAGCAGATGACACTCATAGTAAAAATTCTTGGGTAACTAAAAATTTTCATTTTTTGCTTCCAAAACATAGCTTATGATCACTCATTGGAACGAGCGCAATACGCTCGTTCCAATGAGGGATCATAAGTTATGTTTTGGAAGCACAAAATGAAAATATAAAAATAATTGGACAGAGATTTTCGTATATAGTGATGGAAAACGAATCACACACAACTTTATTCAGCATCAAATCAAGACCAGGCTCTGTTCTTTCCCCATTTTCTAAGAATTGGGACACCTGTGAAAATAATTATTTTCTGCTGTCCCAGTACATAGAGTAAATACGGTAGTTTGCATTGGTTATAAAAAGAGAGCCAGCGGCACCCAAAAGGACCATATGGGAGAGCCTGAGAAACAGATTTTTTACTTTTTAGGCCTAATGTCTGTTTTGTTTTGTTATTTTTTTCAGAAACTGTGTACTTTAGTTGCTATAACATTGCATTACTTCTGTATGGTAGTGTTCTCCATAATGCTTGCTGAAGGGGTGGAACTATGTAGAATGTGCTTGAGTGTCATATATGTGTCAGCATCAAAACCATCAACTATGATTTATATGGTAATGGGATGGGGTAAGAACAATTTTGCTGGTCTGAGAAGTTTTTATTCTTCAAGCATTTCTTTTCAATCTTCTATCAAAAGGATCTGGATGCACAAATTTGATAACCTTGCATTAATTTTCTCCAAAGACTACACGATCAAAACTTTTCTAAAATAACATTTTCTCACTGCTCTAAAATTACCCAAGTTCAGATTAGAGTTTCAAACAAATTTATCATGAACCCTTTCCGACTGTTAATTGTTCTCATTATTATGCCTCCCAAAATATTTTTTCGGGGGTATATAGCCGAGGTGTCCGTCCGTCTGTATGTCCTTCCATCCATCCATCCATACGAACATTTTGTATTATAACTCGAGCATCAGTTGTCAGATTTTTATGTTCTTTGGTATGGTGATAGGGCAGCTTGGGGAAACAGATGCCCTCATACCTAGCGTTTCGTCCATTCATGTTTGGTAGAATTATGGCCCCTGTTTGTTTTTGGCCTCTGTTTCTGACTAAGGAAAAATTGTACCATAGCCTGTAGGGTTGTTTGGATGAACAGGGTTTCTCTTGTCTCAGAAATAAGTAGAATTTGTGCACATTTAATCATATTGTCGGGGCACGGTGGTGTTGCAGTAACTGGTTCTCATCAGATCACTGAAGTTAAGCAACATCGAGCCTGGTTAATCCTTGGATGGGTGACCGTCTGAGCGATTGGTTCGGACTTTCGCGTTGTGTCCTTAGAAAGGCACTTAACTCCAATTGTCAACATGTGGGCACAATGATGCTGTGTACTAAGTCGTACTGCACGTCAATGCTGCGCATGTCTTCAACCAATCTTACCCTGCATGTTCTGCAGTGCGGAGTTATGATGTTGCGTAGCTTGCAGCTGCTCGTCATTGCTCGGTGGTTTTCTCTGGGTACTCCAGATTCCTCCACCCATAAAACTGTCACCGACACGATATGACCTTGGCTGTTAAAGTGTTGTTAAACCCTAATAAATAAATAATCATATTGTCTCCCTGTAAATGGAATGGACATTTTTAATCAATGATTTCTTCTGTTACATTTAGATAAATTTTTCATCAAATTAAGTCATGGCTGCTTTTTAACAGCCATGATTAGATTTGATGAAAATACTCAGCAGATTAATTAAGAGTTAATTAAATTATTGATGATTATTCCTATAATTAGTGTTGCAATCTAATATCATTGCATACATGGAAATACTGCCCACCCATGGAAAGTGATCAGTCCACGGTGTCCATAGTGTATACCTTGTTTGACAGAATTCAGTGAGCTCTGTCAAACAAGATCTAATTGGTTAACCCTTTACCTAACATGAAAAGCAGACGACACTTGCAAAAAAAATTCTTGAATAACTAATTTTTTTCATTTTTTGTCTCAAAAACATAGGTTATGACCCCTCGTTGGAACGAGCTCGACGAGCTCGTTCCAACGAGGGGTCATAACCTATGTTTTTGAGACAAAAACTGAAATTATTTTGAAAATTAATTGACGATTTTTGAGAATAGCGCTGGCCGGTTTTGGCCGTTACGTTGGGTAAAGGGTTAAATTCATAGCTGAACAAGAGAAAAACAGAGCGATTGGAGACAGTTCTTTTGTACTACCAGAGTGCTATGGGTTAACTACTAGGACACCATTAGTATTTCAATATTTCCATAATTGACTCCATGTTGTCCACGTAGAACAAAAAATTTAACAAAATACATCCTGTTTGACATTTGAGCTCTGTCAAACAAGATATAATTTATTAAATTCTCAGTGGCATTGTGGGAAAATTTTGGTGCTGAAAACTTTGGCATTTTGACATCAAGAGTGCAGGGGGTTAATATTTGTTGCTTGTCAGTAGTTGTGGATTACTCAGGAGAGCTGTAGGTTTTTAAATTTCTTGTTCGGTTTCGGTTTTGGTTTTTCAGGTGGAGTAAAACCTCGGTTCGGTTCGGTTTTCGGTTTGTTCATGAGGCCAAATAAAATTCAATAAAACTCATTCTTATGTCCGGAGTCATAACTGAATGGCAGTGAAATTGAGAGAAACTCAAAGAATGCCAGAAATAAGCTATAATACATGAAGAATCAGGAAGGCCAATATAATAATTACACATATATACAGAACTTTTATTGTGCTTGGCCATTTTTTGAGGTCTGACACCCACACGCAACTTGAGGAAAGCTGCAAACACAACTAAACTGAAATGATGAAAATTCACAGAATGTAGCCATCCCAGAGTAGTGAGAGTACCCAGACACTGCCATTGGCTTGTCTGGGTACTCTCACTACTCTGGCTTGGCAGTGTCTGGGTACTCTCACTACTCTGGGATGGCTACATTCTGTGAATTTCTGCTGCAAGAGAGTATTTAATAAAAAAGGAAAACCCTTAGATTACGGGATGTTGTCGGTTTCAGTTTTGGTTTTAAAAAAACCCTAAAAACCTTGGTTCGGTTTCGGTTAACCTACAGCTCTATTACTCAGAAATTAGGACATTCCACTTGCCATCCAGGTGTATTTTTTCAGAATCAAGTTACACATTTGAACAGTTAAGAACTTGTCAATGAAGGTTGAAGGGGTTCATGGTGGATACATTACAGTGTACTCGCAGAATGAAGTTGCGAAGGATTGCTAAACATTTTATTTTTGTGTTTGTTTACTGGTAGAGTATTGGAAGCCCCAGGCATATTGGGCTTTGTTCTGAAGTGCAGGTGCCACAATTTAAAGGCTTCGTATTCTGTGGATGTGCTTCATATTATTTTTGAAGTGAAATTTTTGATTCTGTGTGGATTTGCCTATTGGTACTCTCTCATAACAGTTAAAACTAGAAGTCCTGTCATCAATTGCGCGCAAACACCTCGCCATTTAGCACATTTATGGGCGTGTTAGATCATATGGAAAGGCTACCAAATTCTCTACACCGCCTATGCACAAGCAGTGGTTCAGCCAATGGACCTCCGGGTTTAACCCGGAGGTCCATTGGCTGAAACATTGCTTGTGTTCGCTGTGAGTAATGGCAAGACTCTGTGGTAATTTGGGTATTTTCAATAGGAAAATTGCGCACAATTCCTGTGCGAAATTGTGTAAAGATAAGCACACAATTCATGACAGGACTTCTAGTTTTAACTGTAAATTGTAACAAGTCAAAGATAAGTGAGAAAATTTGGCGGCCAATAATTCTGCACTCTACCTGTTAAAAAAAAACACTTGACAAAAGAGTGTGCAATGGGATTGAGCTTATCTTGGCTAAAAAGGATTACAAAAATTCGAGGGGCATAACTTTTCTAGGGTTATCTCATATTTTCAATTTGTGTATCCCTGCATTAAACTTGAACAATGTGCATGAATCTGACACTTCTTGATTCCTTGTGATACTTTGTTTTTCTTGTAACTTAGTTTGGTTACTGTTTTCTGTCTTTTGATATGACATCTTCAGGGATATTTCTAAAAATTAAAAAATTCGGGAAATGTAAGCACTATGTTTTTAGTACAGCTGCCACAAATATTTGATTATTCAACTATCAATCATTCATGGCATAATTGATTAAATTTTGCACATTTTGGCTCCATATTTAACAAAGCAATGCCCCATCGGGTCAAAACAGTGTTCGGCTTGATGAAGAAATTTATTCAATATGGAGCCAGACGAGGCCATTGTAGAGAGAAACGAAACTAGCGAATCTTCAGTCTCATAATACAGTGACTGCAGGGAAGAAAATGCAGGCAAGTGAATGATCACTCTCCTCACTTTGATTTTACGAATGTGAAAAGTTCAGGAGAATGATTTTAACACCTTACTTTTTTATGATGACAGCCCAAACTGAGCAGCTTAACCCTTTACCCAACGTAACGGCCAAAACCGGCCAGCGCGATTCTCAAAAATCGCCTGTTAATTTTCATTATTTTTTTCATTTTTTGTCTCATAAACATAGGTTATGACCCCTCGTTGGAACGAGCTCGTCGAGCTCGTTCCAACGAGGGGTCATAACCTATGTTTTTGAGACAAAAAATGAAAACAATTAGTTATTCAAGAATTATTTTTGCAAGTGTCGTCTGCTTTTCATGTTAGGTAAAGGGTTAAAACACGAAAATGACCATACAAATTCAATTTTTCATTTTTGCTCTAAAAACATAGTTTATGAGCCCTCATTAGAACAAGCTCATTGGGCTTGTTCCAGTGAGGTGTCATAAGTTAATTTAAAGCAAAAAATTAAAGATTTTAGTAATGCAAGATGTTTTGCAAGTATTGCTTCCTAGTTGGGTCAGGTAATGAATGGGTGATTGAAATGCAGTACAGTAGAATCCCCCTCTCATACAAGCATGTATGCGAGGGATGAGATGGATTCTTTCCTGCATAAAACGGAAAGTCGGAGGGATTACTACCCACCCAGTGGATACTACCCTCCCACTTTTTCCAAGTCTTTCCTTACAATTCTTTCTTTCATTGGTTCCTCACTTTAAAAGATGTGATAGCTTGTTGCCTCAGGCTTTTATAGTACACAGCTACTCACCTGTGAATTTGCAGCATGAATCGAAATTTTTCAATTCATCAACTTTGGAATGAGACTCGGCGTGCAATATGTGATGACATAATGCTTGAGGAATCCAGGAGACTTGGAGTTTTATGTGGGAAAGAATCCTCTTAATTGAATATCCATTTTGCCAGTGAAAATTATTCAGTTAACAGGAGTATACAATTAACAAGGATTTGGTCAGTTTCCTGTGTTCTGGAGGTAAACTGAGCATTTATTCTATTATATCTTATTTGACAGAGCTCATAGAGCTCTGTCAAACAAGATATAATAGAATAAATGCCTGTATTGGATGTAGTAAGGCCAAAAAGGTTCATAAATAAGGGGAATTTGGTGCGTGTCACAGTAATTTTTTCGACATATTATAAAAATTTATATACAATTAACAGGAGTTTACTCTACAACCCATATGCAATTAACGGATCAATTTTGCACTGAAGGTATGGTAAATGGTGTTGTGTTTGAAAATTATATTCAGTTAACAGGGATATACAATTAAGAGATATCCAATTAAGTGGGTTCCTCTGTAATGCAAGATAATGTTTTGCAAGTATTGTTCCTAGTTGGGTCAGGTAATGAATGGGTGATTGAATGCAGTATATTATTATTTATTGATTTATTGGTGTTTAAGATCACATACTTATGCACAATGGCTAATTGTGACCATGACAGTTTTACGGGTGGAGGAAGCCGGAGTACCCGGAGAGAACCACTGACCATCGATGAGCAGCTGTCAGCTCCTCAGCATTCTAACTCTGTTCAAGCAGGGTTACAGTAGTTGAAGACATGTGCCCCATCGACATGCAGTACGCCTTAGTACACGGCATCATCGTGCCCCCATGTAGGTAACCGGGATAAAGAGCCTTGCCCAAGGACACCACAAGACATAATTTCTACACACATCATAAAGGCGAGTGATTAATTGCTCCCCTAGTGAAAAGTTTAGGAGAGTGATGGCAAGTGAGAGTGATCACTCTCCTTTCATGTCAGTCCCTGATAATATAATTAACCCCTTGAACGCTGGTGGTATCTTCCATGCCAGTTCTATGGCAGCAATTGGAAGAGCCCATATTCATTATTTGGGGTAGACCAATTAATATTTTCAACATGCACTCTGTGCACCCCCTTCAATCCTGCTAATTTTCAATAAGACTGCAAAGACAGGTTGATAAAGATAATGCTGTCCTAACCATTTCAGGAAGCAAACTTTCCAAATTCAACGTGGACCAATTTGTGATATTTGTTTTTGTTCAGGATATGGTTGTTTTCAGCTTAACCCTTTACCTAACATGAAAAGCAGACGACACTTGCAAAAAAAATTCTTGAATATTTATTTTTTTTCATTTTGTTGTCTCAAAAACATAGGTTATGACCCCTCGTTGGAACGAGCTCGACGAGCTCGTTCCAACTGGGGGTCATAACCTATGTTTTTGAGACAAAAAATGAAAATATTTTGAAAATTAATTGGCAATTTTTGAGAATAGCGCTGGCCGGTTTTGGCCGTTACGTTGGGTAAAGGGCTAACCTGACAAAGTCAAGATAAGCTATTGCCACCATGAGTGCGGAAGCCTGTCAGTCTGTAAGTCATTGAGTCTGTTCACATTTTCTTTAGCACAGGCTAAACCCCATAGTTCTTGTCCGATCATCACAAAATTTCACATGCAGGTTTGAGGTCATGGTGTAGATGAGAATGTCCCCTATTGGTTGTGGTCGGTCAACCGTGATGGCTGTGAGAGCCCAAAAAACTTTAGCACAGCATACAGGTCATATTTATGAAGGGATTTCATTGTAACTTGGTAGGATGACTCCAGACAGGCATGTTCCCTTTTGGTCGTGATCAGTCAACCCTGATAGCTACGCGGACCCAAAGACTGAAAACCTTTAATCCTTTACCCAACGAATCGCCCGCATCCGCCCGTGTAATATGCAAATTCAGCAGCTGAAAAAAAATTATTATTCGAAAAATTTAAAGAAAACCATATCATGTGACCCCTCTTTGGAACGAGCTCGACGAGCTCGTTTCAGAGAGGGGTCACATGATATGGTTTTCTTGAAATTTGAAAAAAAAAGATAAAAAATGATATTTAAAATAATAAATTTTGAAATCGTCTGCATTGGGTAAAGGGTTAACACAGTCTACAGATCGTATTCATGAAGAAATTTTATTGTAATTTATTTTATTGCATTTTTGTTCAACTTAGCATGCCCAGCCCCATAGGGAAGGGGTGAGGGAATATGCGCCAAAATATTTTAAAAATATGAACCAGTGACTTGGTATGTGGTATTGAGCTTCCTTTTGAGGTACAAAATCAAGTTTGTTCAAGCAAAGTTTGTGGAGCAGTATGTAGCTTTGTGGGAGTAGCAAGAATTTTGGCCCTGAAACCAAAATTTCTATATTTTTATACTGTACCAATGACCCAGACTTAGCTGGTGCTAACTCTCAAATATCTAGGGCCAAACACAAATTTTGCCACCCCCCCCCCCCCAATCCCCAAAATTTGCATCAAAAGCCGAAAAGCACATGTCCTATATGGTCCTCCATACTTTTACTCCACTGTGCATGCGCAGTGTCAAGGAGGTCTCGCAATTGGCGCAATTATCATTCTTTGTTTGGCCCTGAAATCAGAAACATGTCACTGATATTTGTGCTTGTAAATCTCAGTTTAAATGATGCCAGACACATAATTTTGAAAGAAATGGTGGATCTAAGGATGAAATAAGGATGAGAGGAAGAAACAGTGGCAGAATATGTTCAGGGCTGTAACTTATAATTTTTTTTACGAAATTATTTCATGTTCCCTAATTTCGTGGCATGAGCCTTATGTTGTCATTCTGGCTATGAACTTACCATTGTTTGTTCAGTGTTTCCTCTCTCCCTTTCCTTAATAACCCCCTTGCTATTCTCCTTTGCTTTTGGCATAATTTTGGAATTTTTTCTTACTAAAATTTCTTGGGAGTTTTGGCTTGGTAACAGAATTATTATTCTGTTTTTTCCCCATGTTTACGTCCTCACCCTTGGGTGTTCAGGCGTTGTTTTCTGCATCTACCATCTGATGTACTGCAGTTTCTTCTCTGGAAGCCTCTGTTTTACATCGGATAGTGTTAAATTGGTTACTGATTTTGGGCCATGGTTTCAGTGCCTGGAGTCATGTTTCCGGTTTCTGTTCACTTTTGCTTATGTTGACAACTGTTACTTCTGATGGTGATTACTTGTCTTCTATTAGTTCTGCTCATAGCCAGATACATTAATATTGTCCGGAAGTGTTGCATTAATTTTTAAAAATGTTTTAAAATATTTTGTCCACACTTTGGCCTTTTTGGGATCCATTTGGGCTCATTGTTCCCATTGGGAACTTGGGCTCTTCTGAAAAATTGTTCAAAATTTTTTTTTTTTAAATTATTTTTCGAAATGTTATAATGAATTAAATTATATTATATATCTTTGTTTCAAGGGTTAGAGCGAGTACAATGACTGTTTATATTTTTTCATGATGAAAACTTATTGTTCAATTGTAATGCGAGGAAATCTTCCTCTGATTCTCATGTTCATTGTGTTTCTTGTAGTCAATGTACTCACACTAATTCTTGCTCAGTGTGTGCTGATTGGAATGACAATGTTGGAGACGTGTGTCATGGCATATTGTTAGCAGTGAGGGGTCAATTCCGGTCCTCTCTCCACAGGGTCACTCTCGTTTATCAATCTCTTTTTCAGAAGAACAAGAACAGGGTGATGTTTCCGTGATGTCTTCAACAAGTGTGTCTCCGTCGTTGCAGTATTAGGGCTAGCGGCTAAGTGCTCATGGAAATACGACAATTGCCAATGAGGATCCTAGTAGGATCGAAGGCATTGATCGTCCGCTAGTCCGCCCGGTGTAGCGACCATTCATCAAATGGCTCGGCAGCCGGGTTCGTCCATTGCGGTCCAGGGAAGCAGTTTGGGTGATGCAAGCACTATAAACATTGATCGTGCACACCCAGCGACGACAGATCTGAGGATAGTGCAGAGGAAGCCTGTCAGTCCGGCAGCTAGCTCGTCCAGGTCTATCCGGACCGCGAGCGAGAGAGGCCCCCTCTCTCTTATAACAACATCTGCGTCGCGATGTTGTTGTATGTTCGTTCGTTAGTCGGAGCATACGTCCACTCCTCCTGCTCGGGATGCTCCGTCGCATAGACAGTCCGACGCGGCTGTTCTATTAGCTTTCTCATCCTCACGTCAGCACACACGACCACACCTTGGCTATGTGACCACAGATTTCCGGGGGATGTTCGCATATTATATAAATACAGGAATGAACGTCCCTGGAGCTCCTGCTTTGCCGACCAGGGAATCCATGTCGGCCAGGTCACTCCATCCGCTAGCCAAGGACACGAGGCCTTTCCAGTTGGGACGTTCACATATTATATAAATGCAGGAATGAACGTCCCTGGAGCTTCCAGCGGCTAATTACATAAGTCCACGACTCCACAGGCCTCATTGAGGAACAACAACAGGATGATGTTTCCATGATGTGTTCGAAAAGTGTGTTTCCGTCGTCACAGTCAAATGAAGAGCTAGCGGGAAAAGTGCTCATGCAGATACGTCAATTGCCTAAGAGGTCCCAAGTAGGATCGGCGGCTTTGGCGTCCGCTAGCTCGCCCGGTGTGCGACCATTCATTGAATGGCTCGACAGCCGGGTTCATCCGTTTCGGTCCAGGAAGGAGATTTGGGTGATGCGAGCACTATAAAAATACAACGTGCACACCCAGTGACGACGGATACGAGGATGGTACGGAGGAAGCCTATTAGTCCGGTTCCTAGCTCGTCCAGGTCCATCCGGGCTGTGAGCGAGAGAGGTCCCTCTCTTGTACAACAACATCTGGGCCCAGATGTTGTGGTACAAAACATTCCTCATTTGGAGCATACGTCCACCACTCAGGACGCTCCGTTATATAGACAGTCCGGAGAGACTAGTCTGTCGGCTTCCTCATCCTCGCGGCAGCACACACGACCGCACCTTGGCTACGTGACCAGTGATATCCAGCCAACCTCTCCGACCAGGGATTCCACGGCGACCAGGTCACGCCATCCGGTAGCCAAGGATACGAGGCCTTCATACTTCGGACGTTCGCATAAAAGAAGTATGCAGGAGTCAACGTCCAAGGAGCTTCCTGTGGCTAAATCCCGTTAGACCGCAGCTCCACAGGCCTCCGTTATGGATGTGCTATCGCAGATAGCACAAATTATCGCAGCATCCCAGCAACCGACAGAAACTCTGTCGGATCAGGAATTATCCGAGGAAGCTGGGTCAGTACGTTCCGCTGCAGGTTCAGGCACTGACGACCAAGAATTACAAGTGGTCCGACAGGATGGCGAAAGGGATACGGAGGAGTTGAAATTTTCCCTTTCAGAACAACATAAAATTGCCTTAGAGTTCATCCGGCATTGTCTTCCTGACATTGTTCCTCTGGACCAAAATGCTGCGTTGCGAGATAAGAGACTGATAGCGCCACTGGACACAGAATTCTTTAATCGGTTTTGGTACCTCGTCCCTAAGTTTCCGACTCAGTCCCGAAATGTCTCACAAACATTTGAACTATTGAATGATGCTATATATAAACTTGCTACCAAAACGGGCAGGTCCGGTTTCTTATCGGCAAATGCTCTACATCTGCCTTTCATCAATTCAAGGAATAAATTTGAAACAGCAGGACAGGGCATTCCGAGAGTTCCTCTGCGTCTAGACGACCAGGCCGAAGACCTTGAATTGTCTATACCGTCGTCTATGTCAATTCCAACCACGACGTTGGAAACAACAATATCGTCTGACAGGGCTAGCTTAGATGCATTATCGTACGCAGATCACCTTACCAGAGCGTTATCATTATGTCTCGAAGGAAAAGAATTCCAGGATGTACAAACCTCCTTAAGAGTTCTTTCGGGGGCCATAGCATTCTCCATGTATAACTCTGCCCTTTCATTGGCAAATCTGGAGTTGGTTAGATGTGACGCGGCCCTGGCTACATCCACGCGCGTGGATAGTAAGGTGAAAAACTCTCTCAGAGTCGCTCCGGTCTCCGGAGAGCTTCTCTTCGACGGGAAGCTTTCCACAATCTATGATTAGATAACTAAGAAAGCTTCAGACTCTCTGCTATTCAAATCCGCTTCCAAAAAGTCGGATTCAGCAGAGAAGAGTAGGACAGGCACTTCTGGGGCGAATACATCCAAGGGAAGTTCCTGTAGAGGTTCCTATGCATCCTCTAGGTCTTACTCTAGAGACCATCAGGGTAGCGACTCAGGTAGGGGCCGTAATACTGGCCGAGACAACCGGTCAGACGCCCCTAGGTCGATGGGGCTAGGTGCGGGCCGTGGAGGGCGTGGTTTCTCTTTCCGGAAGCCTCGCAGGTCCAGGAGGTGATGGTATAAACCTCTATCGTGTTCCAGTGGGCGGAAGACTGTCGAGTTTCTCAACCAATTGGGAGTCAATTACGGACGACCCTTGGGTTCGAGGGGGTGATTTCAGAAGGACTAAAACTGTCCTTCAGAGGAAAACCTCCATTAACTCGAAGTCCAAGATGGACTCAGCTTCCGTCAAATCTGCAGAAAAGAGACTCGCTTCTATCAGAAGTCCAGTCTCTTCTGGAGAAGAATGCAATAGAGGTCGGAGAAAATCAGGAATCTCCAGGTTTCTACAGCCATCTTTTTCTGGTTCCAAAACCAGACGGCTCGTTCCGTCCAGTCATAGATCTGAGCTGGATAAACAAGCTGATCGTGGCTCCAAAATTCTATATGGAGACCATCCGATCGGTCAGAGCGAGCATTCGGGTGAACGACTATGCTACAAGCATAGATCTCAAGGATGCGTACTTTCACATCATGGTACATCCGGTGTTCAGAAAGTATCTTCGCTTCGCCGTCCTAGGAGTTGTGCATCAGTTCCGAGCAATGTGTTTCGGTCTGACTCTAGCGCCCTGGGCTTTCACTCGAATAATGAACTCGGTAATGACTCATTTCCGAGCTCATTCATCTGCAGTAACGTCGGCCTACCTGGACGACATTTTTCAGAGGTCCGGCAATGAGTTAACGCTTCAGAACGATGTGCAGAATCTGCTTCTATTGCTCCGACGTCTCGGTTTCATAGTAAACGAGGAGAAGTTGGATCTGGTGCCGTGCAAGTCATTCACCCACGTGGGGATGAGCTTCGAGACGCACAACAATCTCGTTCGTCTGCCATTAACCAGAGCGAAATTAATCAGTTGTTATGCTCGCTATTGTCTTCAATCAACAAAATCACAGCGAGAGAATTCATGAGACTGATAGGTTTGTGTGGATCTTATTCCGATGGGACGGCTACGCACTCGTCCTCTCCAAATCTTTCTGACTCAGAATTGGAGGGTGAAGATTCATTCGTTCGATACGGACATCCTCTTGTCAAATCAAGTGAAACAAGAGATTCAGACTTGGGCAGATATTCAGTGGTTAACTCAGGGAGTTCCACTGCAATTGCCAGATCCGAGTTTTACGATTATGACAGTTGCCAGTCAAACAGGTTGGGGTGCAACATTGAGCCCAACGGATTTGAAGTGCCAGGGTCTTTGGGATCTGCAGTTCCTAATCAAGCACATAAACATCAAGGATATGATGTCAATTTGGCTTGCGCTACGTCATTGGATGAACGTTATTCAGAAAGCACACGTGCAAATTCTGTCCGACAATATGATGGTAGTAGCGTATATTCGGAACCAGGAAGGCACTCATTCCATTCCGTTATTCAATTTAACGGAAAGAATCCTTCTGTTTGTACTAGAACATCAGGTTCTCCTATCGGTCTGTCATATTCCGGGTCATCTGAACGTATTAGCCGACTCCCTTTCACGGAGGGGTCGCTTGTTGCCGTCAGAATGGACTTTCAACAAACGAGTATTCAATCAGATTTGCTACCAATGGGAGTGGCCAATGATAGACTTATTTGCAATGCATCTCAACAATCAGTTGCAGACGTATGTGTCTCCATGTCCGGATCCTCGAGCGTTTGCAGTAGACGCTCTATCGTTCTCGTGGGACGGAATGATAGGATATGATTCAGCAGATATTGCTCAAGATAAAACAATCTCAATGCAATATTCTGTTGGTAGCATCTCTGTCTCCACAGAGGCCGTGGATAAATCTACTCAGGTGTCTGTTGTGGGACATGCCATGGAAGCTTCCTCCACATTTCGGTCCATTCTTTTGCTAGGTGGATTCAATTAACTATCCATATTGCTTATGTTAAATTATCTTCAACTCAGCAGTCTGTGCTTAAGATTTCAGCTCATGAAGTAAGAGCTCTATCTACATCTTGGGCTTACGCTAATAGTGTTGCTATTACAGATCTAATGAAGGCTGCATATTGGTCTCAGCCTTCCACTTTCACGAATTTTTATCTTAGAAATATTGAGTCCATTTCGGGAGATCTGCATTGTTTAGGTCCGTTGTCTGTTGCTCAGAATGTCGTCCACTAAACAGTTGCAACTATAGTTATGCAGGCTTTCTGTCCGGCAGTGACTCTGTCCTGCTGTCCTCTTTGCTCTGGGGTATTTGATCCAGGGCAAGGGGAAGGGGGGGGGGGGGAGGTGTTCCCTTAGGTCACCTGCTTTATAGTGAAAAGCAAGGGAATACCTCCTCTGGAGTCAGTAATTCTGAGTCGGTGCCGGGATGGTTTTAAAGGGAAAAGCTAATATTAACTCATCCATGTAATATTTTTAAAGTGTAGCTCGGTGTGAAGCATTTGTATATGTCACGTCTCATACGGGCGTTAATATACAATCCTCGGACACTTTTAATGAATATAAAGTCTCATTTCTCTGGACTTCCTTTATTTATTGGCTTTCCTTTGAAAATAATTAGTATAACAGGTTATACTGGATGTAAATAGAGATCATTGATGTTATTGTGCTCAATTACAAATGGTGTTGTAGCTTTCTTTTTTGATGCAAATAAGAAAGATACATGTAAAGCCTATTTCTCCTTTTCTCCTCGAGGGGATAATTCTGTTATATGTAGTTAAGCCTATTGGATTTTCCTTTTTGTCCTAGGTCCTCCAGCCTTTTTTAGCTCACCTGAGCGAAGCTCAAGGGGAGCTTTACTAATCACTTTCTGTCCGTCGTCCGGCGTCCGTCGTCCGTCGTCCGGCGTCGTCCGTCCGGCATTAACTTTACATTATCGACTTCTCCTCCTAAACCACTAGCCCAATTTTATTCAAATGTTGGCTAAGTGTTTATTACCTAATGCCAATTCAGATTTGTTCAAATGAAGTTGCCCCTCCTCCTGGGTGGTGCCACGCCCCCAAGGGGCACCAAAATCTTTGTAAATCTTCTTCTCATGAACCAGCAGTAGCAGAGACTTGATATTTGGTGTGCAGCTTCCTTTTGAGGTGTAGACTCAGATTTGTTCAAGAGAAGTTTGTGGAGCTATACTTGGCGTTGTTATGAGAGGGGCAAAATTTTTTGCCACGCCCAAAATTTCTATTTTCCAAACCGAGAGGCTGATTTGAACCAAATTTTATGTGAGGGCTTATTGGGTCATGAGTACTTGATTTATGCAAAAAAAAATTTTCCCGCAGCCCCGTGGGAACCGCAGGAGCTAAAAATAGAAAAAATTTAAAACGCCCATATCTCCAAAACTGCACGGCACTGAGAATTTTTATTTGGTGTGCAGCTTCCTTAGGACCAACAGAAAGGATTGGTAAAAAAAAATTGCCATCGGTTTTATCATAGGGTACAGTTTCGGGACTTTGAAAAAGTGCTGAGTCAGCACTTTTTAACACTGTAGGCAATGGGAAAAACATTAAAAAATCTTCTTCTCCAGATCCAGCAGGCAGAATCTTTTGATATTTGGTATGCAACATTGTAGGGTGGATCTGATTCAAGTTTGTTCAAATCGGCCCCCTGGGTTCATATTTGGGCTCAGTATAGGAGCCCGATTTCGAACTTAGTGCATTTCAGGCAAATTTCTTAAAAAATCTTCTTCTCCAGATCCAGCAGGCAGAATCTTTTGATATTTGGTATGCAACATTGTGGGGTGGATCTGATTCAAGTTTGTTCAAATCGGCCCCCTGGGTTTATATTTGGGCTCAGTATAGGAGCCCAAATTTGAACTTACTGCATTTCAGGCAAATTTCTTTGAAAATCTTCTTCTCCAGATCCAGCAGGCAGAATCTTTTGATATTTGGTATGCAACATTGTAGGGTGGATCTGATTCAAGTTTGTTCAAATCGGCTCCCTAGATTCATATTTGGGCTCACTATAGGAGCTCGAATTCGAATTTAGTGCATTTCAGGCAAATTTCTTCAAAAATCTTCTTCTCCAGATCCAGCAGGCAGAATCTTTTGATATTTGGTATGCAACGTTGCGGGGTAGATCTGATTCAAGTTTGTTCAAATCGGCCCCCTGGATACATATTTGGGCTTACTATAGAAGCCCGAATTCGAACTTAGTGCATTTCAGGCAAATTTCTTAAAAAATCTTCTTCTCCAGATCCAGCAGGCAGAATCTTTTCATATTTGGTAAGCAACATTGTGGGGTGGATCTGATTCAAGATTGTTAAAATCGGCCCCCTGGGTTAATATTTGGGCTCAGTATAGGAGCTCGATTTCGAACTTAGTGCATTTCAGGCAAATTTCTTAAAAAATCTTCTTCTCCAGATCCAGCAGGCAGAATCTTTTGATATTTGGTATGCAACATTGTAGGGTGGATCTGATTCAAGTTTGTTCAAATCGGCCCCCTGGGTTCATATTTGGGCTCAGTATAGGAGCCCGATTTCGAACTTAGTGCATTTAGGCAAATTTCTTAAAAAATCTTCTTCTCCAGATCCAGCAGGCAGAATCTTTTGATATTTGGTATGCAACATTGTGGGGTGGATCTGATTCAAGTTTGTTCAAATCGGCTTCCTAGATTCATATTTGGGCTCACTATAGAAGCTCGAATTTGAACTTAGTGCATTTCATGCAAATTTCTTAAAAAATCTTCTTCTCCAGATCCAGCAGGCAGAATCTTTTCATATTTGGTAAGCAACATTGCGGGGTGGATCTGATTCAAGTTTGTTCAAATCGGCCCCCTGGGTTTATATTTGGGCTCAGTATAGGAGCCCAAATTTGAACTTAGTGCATTTCAAGCAAATTTATTAAAAAATCTTCTTCTCCAGATCCAGCAGGCAGAATCTTTTGATATTTGGTATGCAACATTGTGGGGTGGATCTGATTCAAGTTTGTTCAAATCGGCTTCCTAGATTCATATTTGGGCTCACTATAGAAGCTCGAATTCGAACTTAGTGCATTTCAGGCAAATTTCTTAAAAAATTTTCTTCTCCAGATCCAGCAGGCAGAATCTTTTGATATTTGGTATGCAACATTGTGGGATGGATCTGATGCAAATTTGTTTAAATCGGCTCCCTAGATTCATATTTGAGCTTACTATAGAAGCTCGAATTCGAACTTAGTGCATTTCAGGCAAATTTCTTAAAAAATCATCTTCTCCAGATCCAGCAGGCAGAATCTTTTGATATTTGGTATGCAACATTGCGGGGTGGATCTGATTCAAGTTTGTTCAAATCGGCCCCCTGGATTCATATTTGGGCTCACTATAGAAGCTTGAATTCAAACTTAGTGCATTTCGGGCAAATTTCTTCAAAAATCTTCTTCTCCAGATCCAGCAGGCAGAATCTTTTGATATTTGGTATGCAACATTGCGGGGTAGATCTGATTCAAGTTTGTTCAAATCGGCTCCCTAGATTCATATTTGGGCTCACTATAGAAGCCCGAATTCGGACTTAGTGCATTTCGGGCAAATTTCTTAAAAAATCATCTTCTCCAGATCCAGCAGGCAGAATCTTTTGATATTTGGTATGCAACATTGCAGGGTGGATCTGATTCAAGTTTGTTCAAATCGGTCCCCCTGGATTCATATTTGGGCTTAATATAGAAGCCCGAATTCGCACTTAGTGCATTTCGGGCAAATTTATTAAAAAATCTTCTTCTCCAGATCCAGCAGGCAGAATCTTTTGATATTTGGTATGCAACATTGTGGGGTGGATCTGATTCAAGTTTGTTCAAATCGGCTTCCTAGTTTCATATTTGGGCTCACTATAGAAGCTCGAATTCGAACTTAGTGCATTTCAGGCAAATTTCTTAAAAAATCTTCTTCTCCAGATCCAGCTTCAGAATCTTTTCATATTTGGTAAGCAACATTGTGGGGTGGATCTGATTCAAGTTTGTTCAAATCGGCCCCCTGGGTTTATATTTGAGCTCCGTATAGGAGCCCAAATTTTAACTTAGTGCATTTCAGGCATATTTCTTAAAAAATCTTCTTCTCCAGATCCAGCAGGCAGAATCTTTTGATATTTGGTATGCAACATTGTGGGGTGGATCTGATTGTGATTCATGAACGTATTTATTTGTAAAGTTGATAGAATCTTAGACAAAATTTGCAGAAAAGATCTACTATAGAAGGGGTGGTATCCAGGGTGAACCGTTTACCCAAATCTAGCAGTACTAATGCATTATTCACACAAATCTCCGTTCAAATTTTATGACCCCTCATTGGAACACATGCATTCAGCTCATTGCAACAAAGGTCATATGCCATGTTTTCGAGACAAAGGAATAAAAATTTTAGTTATTCATGAAATTTTTAGGCAACTGTTGTCTGTTATTCACATTGCTTCATGAAATTTCAGTACTTTTAGAAGTTACCTCAGTAATCAAGGGTTAATTCCCCTTAATTAAATGTCGCCTCTAAAAAACAACCACTTTGCATATCTTACCTTTTTACCAGCATCACTGCCAAAACTTGTCAGCATTCTTCGCAAAAATCGCTATTCAAATTTTAATTTTTGTCTCTTAAACATACATGTACTTATCGCTTGTAAATACCCCATTGGAATGAGCTTTTTGAGCTCATTCCAATGAGAGGTCGCACACCATGCTTTTTGAGTCAAAAAAGCAATTTTTTTAGTTATTCCAGAATTTCGTACGTAAAACACAGCTTTATGACTTCACATTAAAATGAGCTCTCTAAGCTTGTTCCAATCAACATTCACGCACTATGTCTTTCACACAAAAAATAAAATTTTCCATTTATTCAGAAATTTTGTTTGCAAGAACACTCTTACCCCCCCCCCCCCCCCACACACACACACACAAACACACACACACACACACACACACACACACAAACACAGACACACACATCTAAAAGTTTGTCAGCAAAAAAACAGTTACTTCAATTTTTAAATGTATTATAGGAACAACTTGCCTAATCAAATTTAAATACTTTTGCATCATTCTGTATCTAGAACAAACCATTTACCATATCTTTACGCAAAATTCTCCAGCATCATTCACAAAAAAACACCATTATTTATATATTCACATTTCTGTCTCAAAAATATACCTGATCTTCCCATACCCCTATTGGAATAAGCTGTTTGAGCTTGTTCCAATGATGATAAAAAAAACTAATATTTTGGAAAATTTGTGAAAATTTTTGTTTTCTTGCATGCAAATATATACATGTAGCACATGGAAGATATCCACAGTTGGGGAGAGATGTCCAAGGCTATCTCTTCACATTCCTTGTTTGTGCTTCATGCTAAACCAGTTTATCTGCAGAGATAAATTTGCTTTATTAAAAATCATTGGAGATAGGCCACACACCAACGATTTTAAATAAAACTAATTTTAGGTAACAAATGTTGAACTTCAAACAAAATCTATCACTCAACCAGTTAATGTTGATGAGGCATGACATGGTGAAGGTGACCTAAAATACTTCTTAGAGTCACTTTGTCAGGTGAGCGATTAAGGCCACGTGGGGCCTCTTGTTTCTATTCAGCTACGTCTGGGTCATTGGTACAGTACAAAAATGTTAACAAATTTATAGTAATTTATATATTTTTTATACTTACCAATGACCCAGACGGGGATGGCCCTCCCATGAGTTGGGAACTCATACCTCCCCGCGGAGTACATAACGCTTACCAGGCACTGGTTGTAAGAATGATAATTGTGCCAATTTCGAGACCTCCTTGACACTGCGCATGCACAGTGGAGTAAAAGTATGGAGGACCATATAGGACATGTAATTTTTGGTTTTTGATGCAAATTTTGGGGATTGGGGGACAAAATTTGTGTTTGGCCCTAGATATTTGAGAGTTAGCACCAGCTAAGTCTGGGTCATTGGTAAGTATAAAAAATATATAAATTACTTTAAATTTTTTAACTTTCTGAACCGATGGTCCGATTTGAACCAAGTTTGGCATGTGGTATTATGGGGTTATAAGTACTTGCTTGATTCATGCGAAAAAATAATTGCGCTGTGTCCCCGTGGGAACCCCAGGAGCTAAAAACAGAATATTTTCAAACACCCATAATTCACAAACCACACAGAACAGAGAACTGTTATTTGGTATGAAGCATCCTTAACCCTTTACCTAACATGAAAAGCAGACGACACTTCCAAACAAAATTCTTGAATAACTTATTTTTTTCATTTTTTGTCTCAAAAATGTAGGTTATGATCCATCATTGGAATGGATTCAAACAGCTCGTTCCAAAGAGGGGTCATAACCTATGTTTTTGAGACAAAAAATGAAAAAAATAATGAAAATTAATTGGCAATTTTTGTGAATAGTGCTGGCCAGTTTTGGCCAGTATGTTGTGTAAAAGGTTAAGACCAGTAGAATTGAGTGGTAAAAAAATTGACGTCAGTTATGTCAGGGTGTTCTGTTGGGGGGGAATCTTTTGATATTTGGTGTACAGTGTCCATCCTGGGAGGGGGAGGGGGGGAGGGGAGAGTGGAAGGTCAAATAAAAGTTTGTTAAAATGAGGCCTCTTGGTTCATATTTGGGCTCAATACAGGATCCCAAATTTTTAACTTAGGGCAATATGGAGAATAATCTTTAAAAATCTTCTTCTTCAGAACCACCAGTCAGAATCTTCTAATATTTGGCATACATCATTGTTATGAGGGGCAGATTCAAGATTACTCAAACCATGCCCTTAGGTTAATATTCAGGCTTCCATAGGAAGCCCAAATTTTAACATAGTGCAATATGAGGATAATATTTTAAAATCTTCTTCTTCAGATCCACCAGTCAGAATCCTTTCATGTTTGGTCTACAACATTTGTTGGGGGGTCAGATTCAGGTTTGTTCAAATTGAGTGCCTGCATTAATATTTGGGCCCCCTCTGGGAGCCCAAATTTTAACTTAATGCAATATGAGGAAATTTCTTTAAAAATTTTCGTTTTCAGATCCACCAGTCAGGTCGCTTTCATATTTGGTACACAACATCTATAGGGGTTTATATTCAGCTTTGTTCAAATTGAGTGACTGGGAACCCAAATTTTATCTTAGTGCCATATGAGGGAATTTTTCAAAACTCTTCTTCTTCAGATTCACCAGTCAGATTCCTTTCATATTTGGTTTACAACATCTCTGGAGGGCAGATTCAAGTTTGTTCAAATCAGGTCCCTGGGTTAATATTTGGGCTTCTTATGGGAAAATGGAATTAGCGATGTAGCTGAAGAATTAGAAATTTTTTTATTATGTATTCTCTAGAGGTTTGTAACTAAGATTGATCCACATATGATGTATCAAGGGGCTCTATAGGGGAGGTCCACTTTATACATTATGATTAACTGAAGAAAAAATTGATGCTTGGACTATTTTAGTCACTCCTGAGGGGCACAAGGATTGTCAATGGACTCTGTGGAATATGAGGAAATTTCTTTAAAAATCCTGTTCTTCAGATCCATTCGTCAGAAAGTTTTTAAATTTGGTGCACAACATCTCTAGTGGGTGAGATTCAGGTTTGTTCAAATCGAGTTCCTGGGTTAATATTTGGGCTCCTTATGGGAAAATGGAATTAACCATGTAGCTGAAGAATTAGAAATTTTTTATTAAGTACTCTCTAGAGGTCTGTAACTAAGATTGATCCACATATGGTGTATCAAGGGGCTCCATAGGAGAGGTCCACTTTATACATTATGATTAACTAAAGAAAAATTTGGTGCTTGGACTATTTTAGTCACTCCTGAGGGGTACAAGGATTGTCAATGGACTCTGTGGAGATTCATTGCTTAATGTAGATTCATTCTTGGACTCTGTTTATATCAGGTTCAGTGGGGGCCTCTTGTTTTTTAATTTTTTGTCTCCTTGAGCTCGTTCCAATGAGGGGTGATGAGCTATGTTTTGAGGCAAAAAAAAATGAAAAAAATAGTTATCCAAGGACTTTGTTTGCAAGTGTCGTTACTTTTCGTGTTAGGTGAAGGGTTAAGCTTCATGCAAAAATCAGAATCAACTCTTGCAAATGAATCTCATGAGGAACCATGAGAATGAACTTCGCTTCTCACAAATTTTCATTTGATTCTAATTTTCATAGATTCTGAAAGTCTCCATCACCCTTTATCCAACGCAGACGATATCAAAATTTATTAATTTAAATATCGTTTTTTAATTTTTTTCGAAAAATCTCAACAAAACCATTTCATGTGAAACCTCATTGGAATGAGCTCGTCGAGCTCGTTCCAGTGAGGGGTCACATGATATTGTTTTGTTGAAATTTTTCGAAAAATAATATTTTTTCAGCTGCTGAATCTGCATATTATGCGGACGGATGCGGGTGATTCGTAGGGTAAAGTGTTAAATTTAGGCCTGGAGAATTCCACTTATTTTTTTACTCCATCAAAATGTGGTAATACCTTGCCTTTGTAGTGGTGTCTTTTTTACCCCAATATCCCGACCATGAATTATTCAGGTTATTCATGAATTATTCATGAATACCTACAATTTTTATATCATCGATTTCTATGAATATTCACATTTTTACCATGGTTTTTCAGGGTTTGAATAACAATGGTTATTCATTCTTTTTAAATTTGCCATATTCATGAAGCATGAACATTCATGGTTATTAGTAAACTATGAATATACTCACAAACCCTGAATACACAGTCATGGTTATTTATAAAGTATGGACATTCATGAATCATGGATATTCATAAACCATGGATATGAAGTTTATTAATGTATCAGTATATCCATTAGGCCTCACAAAGTAGATCTTCTGTTTCTTTAAACTGCATGTGGGTGGGCACTTTTTTTTTATTTTTAGTCTGTGTGAAACACACAGACTCTTGTTTTTGTGTGGTTGCTGTTTCTTTTTTTCTTCTCCTTAGTCTTCTGTCTTCTATGTGGTTCCTTGTCCACACGATAACTCGAAAACAAATTGTCCTATCTCGCTGATTTTTGGCATACTGATAGACAGTCACAAGTTCTCGACCACCTATGTTTTTCAGATTTCTGGAGCATTAGGGGTGTTCGTAGGGGTGTTTTGAAAAGGAGTCACGCTCATATTTCAGGCATGCTATGAAGTATGGACCTGGGACCAACACCAAATGAGTCAACACTCGATAGAGATTTAAAATCTGGGTCAAGGTCACTGAGGTCACCCAGGTGTGAATGAGTGCATATTTTTACACTGTAAACCAATGGCCCAGATTAGCTGGCTGGTGCTTAATAAAAGTTATTAAGGGCCAAACACAAATTTTGAACCCCCCCAATCCCCAAAATTTGCTTGCAAAACCAAAAATTAAAAGTCCTATCTGGCCCTCCATACATTTACTCTCCGCACATGCACAGACGTCAGGAAGTGACCAGAATTGGTGCCAACATTATTCTTTGTTTGGCCCTAAAGTCATCAACAATGAAATGGCATCTGTGCTTTAAAATCTCTTCTTTTGATGATGCCAGACACAAATCAATGCAAGAACTGGTGGATACAAGGCTGTTATTGGATGAAGGAAGTGTTCAACGGTGGTTTTGGACGTTCAGGGCTGTAACTTTATAATATTTATAAAATTATTTTATGTTTCCCAATTTCAGGACATGTGCCTGACGTCATCGTTTTTAAAAATGTATATTCCACGGTTTGTGAAGTATTCCTTCCCTATCCTTCCATGAACCCTTCCTGTTAAACTCTTAAGCTTTTTGGCTATTTTTTATTGAAATTTTTTATTAAATTTAATGGGAGTTTAACATTTATTACAGAATATTATTCTGTTTCTTCCCCAGGGTTACGTCCTCACCCTAGGGGTGTTAGGCTGTTTAATCTTGCATCTTCTATCTGATGTATCGTTTTTTCTTCGTTTGAAGATCTAGCTTTGAATCTGATAGCATTTCAATTGGTTCTGACTTTGGGCCTTCTTGTGTGCCTGATGTCTTGTTTACATTGACGTTGTTTCCATTATCAACGTCCTCACATATAGGTAGTTTTTTTATATTCTATTACTGTAGTATACTGTAGGATACATGGCTTGTTATTCCGGTAGTGCAGCTCAAAAAGTTTTGGATTTTGTCCACACTTAGGCTCTATCGGGATGCCCTTGGGCTCTTAATGTTCCCTTTGGGAACTTGGGCATTTTTTCAAAATTATTTGTTTACATAAAATATTTTAAATTTAATTATGATTGCTATTATTCATGTATCTCAGTTATATATATATATATTGTTGTGGAGTTTGGAGGACTGATATCGACTTAAGTTGATACACTCCTGCAGACTCCTGTCATTCTTGTGTTGCACTGGGATGACTGATGTTGGAGTCAGGTGTCGCGGTGCATTGTTGGCGGTGAGGTTCTGAGGATCAGAGCCTCTCCCTGCATTTTAATTCATTCTATTTCAGAGGAACATGAACATGGTGATGATAGGCTGACACCCATCCAAATGTGCTACCATTGTTGCTCTCCATGGAACATATAGAGGTAACTGCAGTGCTCATTATTGCAAGAGTTAGGTCCTTTTGTTAAACGTTTTAATCTCTTGCAAGCAGCTAGCTCGACCGGTGAAGCAATACTCCATCCATGGGTGCCTTGATGCCGGGTAAGTCCATTGCTGGTCCAAGAAGTGCGGTGGGTAGAGCGAGCACTATAATGTAAATAGCTCACCCAGTGATGACGGAAATAGGGAGGAAATATTGAGGAAGTCAGCAAGTTCTTGTACTCGGCAAGGTCTGACAGTCCGCAAGTGGGAGAGGCCCACCTCTCTGATCTAGCAATGTCTGAGGTCAGATGTTGTTTGTTTTGAGAAACTTGCACAAGCCGGAGCATATGTCTGCCCTCTACTCAGGATGCTCTGTTTACTCTGCAGCCGGGGTCGGCTTCAGTCAAGGCTTCCTCTGCTACATTTCACAAGGCGATTACTGGGCATTACATAGTTTTCCCGCAAGCCTCGTATGAGTTTAAATACATGCATGCATTTCTTCACTTCTTGATTGGTGGCTGGGTCATGTTCTTTGGCGACCTCATGGGCACATCCACTTTTTAGTTGGTTGGTTTCCTGTGATTATTCGTCTATATGTCATATACGAGCGCATATTTCATCATAAATAAATTGCTAGTCTTCGGGTACCTCGGAGGCTGCATAACCAGTTAACTGGTATTCAGATGATTACATGTGGAATTTTAATGCTCATGCACATAATATCTATTAGGCTGATGCTTATTGTATGTTATGGACCTTAGAAATTATGAATTATTTCTAGATCCAGGTTTCTATTAATGACGGTACTCAAATCATATATTCACACGTGTAATGCATACGGTCATAGATATCGGATGGACCTTAGAAATTATGAATTATTTCTAGATCCAGGTTTCTATTAATGACGGTACTCAAATCATATATTCACACGTGTAATGTATACGGTCATAGATATCGGATAGTACACTTCGGGGAGTGTTGTTACTGTAATTTATTGTACACCTGAATGGGGTTGCCTGTGGGTTACCTCGGAAGTGTGTTTACTCTCCAGAGATCGTTCATTGTGGTTCGATTGGACATGCGTATGTTATATATTATATCACCGGTTTTCGACCTATCTGCGTATGCCGTCTCAAATGTACATTATATAGCAGGCAATATTAATTACCGGGATCGCCGCTGTAGCCTTAACTTCAGAAGTCGCGTTAAGCACCATTTATTAATAATAAATTAATTCCTGAGTATTTGTTCGATGAATATTTATATTGTTTTTTGGTACTGCTTTTACTGATTCCAGAGCGCTCCCCTCTTTCTTTTTGAAGATTCCTTCAAAAGAATAGGGGGAGGGGAGGGGATTTTTTACCTCTCCTCCGGCTTGATAGGTATGTAACTATGAGGGAAGCTGTTTTGTCCATAATTATATCCTGCATACAGCTGGAGTTTTATTGTATATGGCATCTGTTTGTGGGGGATATTCTCTCATTCTCAAATACGCCATCTTAATTTTTGAGACTTAGTCCGGGCTAACCTTAAAAATTGGGAACTTGTTACTTCCAATTGGCATAGTCTTCATGCTAAGTATACGGAATTACTTGAACTGGGTTCCTTTTGTATGATATATCTTCTCTATTACTGTATAGAGAGAAATACATATAAGGCCATAAAAATGAACGTTTGTTTCTTATCAACCTACTCACAATTGTTTACTACAGGCTTGCACTACAGTGGAAGTCCCTAACTCGGATAAAATACTCTCTATTTTTGTCTTCCCCAAGCAAGTTGGGAAAGAAAAGTGGTGCAAAAGCACCAATAAAAATAAGCCAAAACTGGGTCGAGTGCAACCGGCGCAGACCCAGTACGGGACGCTCTCTCCCAAGTACAACTCCACGACTTCCGTTGCCAGTGCGCATATACCGTCTCTAAAGACTCATTCTTTTTAAAATCCGCTTCGTGTCGAGATGTTTTTGCACACTTATCAGTGTTCCACCAGCTCGATGTTTGATGATTCCTGATTCATTATACCACAGTGTATCCTTTGTATTCTCAGGAACAGTGTTTTATATTCTCTTTTCTATTATATGTCCATAATGTATATTTATTTGCTCTCTCTCGAGTCGCGCGCGATTTTCGCGGGCCACGCGGTTCGGACTTAGATTTTTCACAATTATTGTTAATGCTTTTTTTGCAAAATTTTCTAATTGTGTTAGAGTTAGGTGTCAGCGGGGTACCACTCCTACAGTGTTTCTTCTTTCTGTTGAGAGTAGTCTTCCTGTTGGGTGGTTCCCGGTCGACCGTCTGGGGTCTTTGTTTCTGTCACCTTTCTCTCTTTGGGGGTGTTCTGTTTTCTGATCTCACCTTCTCTGCTCCTCTCACCTCTATCATGCCCAGGACAATTCCTTGTGGGCAGTGTCTGCTGCCTAAGCATGTGGACGATGTACATTCGTCTTGTTCCTCCTGTAATGGGTGTTCGGCCGAGCGGCCGTGTGGTGTCTGTGGAACATGGTCTTCCACCTTCTGGGCATCAGTAAATCGTGTCGTTCGTTCTCGTGGCCGTGCCTCCCGCTCCCGCAGGAAAGGAGAACGTGGTCGTTCGGGGCCTCCCAAGTCGACTTTGTCTGGTGAGAGTTATTCCTCCTCCGTGGGGGATGTGCAGTCTTTTCCTGTGGTGGATACTGCGGGAGCCGTTGAGTGTTCTGGTGTAGAGATGCCTGGTTCCGGGACTACGGTCCCCCTCCAGTCGACATCTGAGGCTGTCACTAGGGTTGTGACTCCTCCTTCGGAGCCGAGCCGGTGTGCTCTCTCCACTTTTTCACCAGCCTCAACGACGCTCGACGTATCTACTACTACTGCTGGTCCGTCTGCTTCGTTGTCTGTTTCAGCCGGCCCCGGCTTTTCGCTGCAGGGGACTGCAGGACTGTCCGATACTGTAGACGTGGGATATCGGCCTCAGCCTTCCCTGACTTCAACTCGGCGAAGTCGGAAGGGGCTGCCGGCTGAGCCCATCGCTGTGGTCTCTTCGCCGTCGAGTACCACAGTTGTGTCTTTGGATTCGGATGTTCGTAGTGGAAACACTATGGCTTCCGTGGTGTTTCCGTCTCCTCACTCTGGTCATACGACCAGTTTGGGGGGACCAACGCCTTTTGTGCAGCCTGGACCTTCTGCCCCGCAGAGGTCCACGGTGACTCTCATGAGTTCTCGCAATATTGATCCTCGGGGTGCATCGTACCCCTATACACGTCTGCCTTCAGATGTTTCGGCTGCCGCCCGTCGTCCCGCGTCGGGTGTTTTGGAGGATCGTGACCCTTCGCTGATTAAGAGGGTCAGAGGTGAAGCCACTTTGCCGGTTCGCTCCCCTGTCGAACCGGTCGGTACAGGCAGTGAGCTTAGGGAGGCCCTCTCCTTACTCACTCAGGTTCTTTCTAAGAGCCTTCCTGTTGCTTCCAGTGAGGCTATGGGTGGTTTCCAGGCACCTCCTATGGCGCCGCCTCCCGGGATTGGAAACAGGCCGGTTTCCGATTCCTCTGGTGTCCCGACACCATGGGAGGCGTTGGCTGGTTTGCCCACGATGGGCTATGTGTCTTCCGACTCTGGGGAGGAGTCCGACATGCTTGAGGTCGAGGGCCAGCAGTCTTCGGACTTGGGGGCGGCTCTTGACTTTGTGTTTGGGTTTCTGCCTGAGCTCAAACCTGCTAACCAGCCGACAGTGTCAGCCTGGCCGCGATCATCGGTCGCGCGCCAACAGCCTATGGAGCAACCTGCTTCTGGGCGCCTTCGACCGTGCCAGTCGGTACAGGTGGTTGAAGCTTTTTCAGCATTGGATGCCAAGCTGAATTCCAAGGCTTTGAAGACTTCGTTCTTCACCAGGGTTGACACCTTTTTGCCTCCTGTGCGTTATCATTCCTACGATTCCGCCAATCCGTCAGTCTGCCAGACTTTGACGGTTCTGGATCAGGACTCCACTTCCCTCGGGCTTTCCAAGCCCAAGTCTGCCGTCATTCCAATGACGACTCTGGAGTCCACGTTGGGCTTATCTAGAGAGATGCTTGGCATGCTTTCTCTCTCAGATCACGTCGTCTCAGCTTTGGCTGCTTATCTGCCTCCAGATAAGTTTGACGAGGTACAGGCTCCTTTGCGTGTGCTGTCCAAGGCGCTTATGCACCTTACTCACACGCATGCCTGTAACACGGCTAATTTGGAATTAGTTCGAAGGGACGCTGTGCTGGACACAGGATGATCCCTTCCCGAGGAGCAGCGTGCTACTCTTCGATCTGCTTCTTTGGCAGGTCCGCAACTTTTCCGTGGTTCCGTGTCGACAGTTCGGGATGACGTCCTACGTCATTCCAAAGATCAGCTGCTGTTTCGTCAGCTTGATCAGCCTTCTCGGGGAGGCAAGGGCCGTTCCAAGCCTAACAAGTATCCTTCTGCTTCCTCTGTGAAGCAAAAGGCTGGTCCTTCTGCCGCCGCCTCTACTTCTTACTCATGGGGTAAAGGTAGGGGTCGGCAGAATCGAGGGAAGTCTCAGGATTCTTCATTTAGCAGAGGAGGTGGTTTCTCCTCTCGTCGGGGCTCGAAATGAAGGTCCTCACCTCGACTCGTCCCAGGTTGGAGGAAGGATAGCAGAGTTCGCAGACCATTGGACCACCATCACATCCGATCCATGGGTGTTAGATGCTGTTCGGTCCGGGCTGCGCATATCCTTCCGACGGCACCCCACAAGGGTGCCTCTTCCAACCACAGTTCCTTCAGACGTTTTACGTCGGGAACTTTTGTCCACGGAGATTGCCAATCTCCTGGCAAAGGGGGCGATCGAGGTCATCAAGAATGTTCAGTCAGTGGGTTTCTATTCCCGCCTGTTCTTGGTGCCGATCGATCTGAGTATCCTGAACCAGTCTATCATTGCTCCCAAGTTCAGCATGGAGACTTTCAGGTCGGTCCGCCAATCAATTCACCAGGGAGATTTCGCAGCCAGCATCAACCTGCGAGACGCTTACTTCCACGTACCGATGCATCGGGCGTCACGGAAGTATCTCAGGTTCGCTTTTCTGGGGCGAGTTTACCAGTTCAAGGCCTTGCCTTTTGGCCTCAACCTGGCTCCTTGGGCGTTCACCAGACTGATGTCGCATGTGATAGCGTTCCATCGCACACAGTCCAGGGTGACTACTTCGGCATATCTGGACGATATCCTCCAGAGGCATTCCAATGCTGCCTTACTGGAATTGGATGTCGCCACTCTGTTGAGCTTGCTCACGTCGCTAGGATTCAGAGTCAACGAGGAGAAGTCGGACCTGGTCCCTTCTCAGTCGTTTTGTCATCTGGGGATGTCTTTCCAAACCAAATTCAATTTGGTGGCTGGTCCCTAGGCCAAGGCTGTGATTCTCTCAGCTTTTGCTCTGACTCTGTCCCAGTCCAGGTCCGCGACCGCTCGGAGTTTTCTCCGGCTGATCGGTCTCTGCGGTTCGGTGACGGATCTCATTCCTCTAGGTCGGCTGCGTGTCAGACCTCTCCAACACTTTCTGCTCAGTCGTTGGAGGCCGAATGTAGATTCTCTGGATCAGGTGCTTCCGTTTCCGGACTCTCTGTATCCTCACCTTCTTCCCTGGACAGATGTTCAGTGGATTACGCAGGGTGTTCCACTGGACTTACCCACGTCCGATCACGTTCTGACGGCAGATGCCAGCGATCTCGGATGGGGTGCGACGTTGGATCCTCTCGGTCTTTCCCTACACGGGATGTGGGACCAGGATCAGGCAGCTCTACACATCAACCAGAAGGAGCTTCTTGCTCTTCTTCTGAGTTTCAGGCAGTGGATCCCTCACCTGTCGAATCGCCAGGTCCTTCTACTATCCGACAATTCGACAGTGGTTGCTTACATTCGGAACCAGGGCGGCACGCACTTGCTTCCGATGTACGAGTTAGCTCGGGATCTTCTTCTGCTCGCTCAGGATGTTCACGCCGGAGTGGTTGTTCGTCACATTCCCGGTCGTCTGAACGTCCTAGCCGACTCCCTGTCCCGACAGGGCAGGGTTATTTCCACCGAGTGGATGCTTCACAGGGCAGTGTTCCAGTCGCTTTGCGATCTCTGGGGACGTCCCCACATCGACCTCTTTGCGACTCGTTGGAACCATCAGGTGGACACTTTCGTGTCCCCGTGTCCAGATCCTCTGGCTTTTGCCTTGGACGCTCTGTCACTCGATTGGAACGGTCTAGTCGGCTACGCCTTCCCGCCGGTTCCGATTCTTCCTCAGGTTCTTGCCAAAATTCGAACCTGCAGTTGTCGAATCATTCTGATCGCTCCCCTGTCGCCTCAGCGGGTGTGGATCAATCAGCTCCGCTCGCTGATGGCGGCGGTTCCGGCACATCTCCCGCTACGTCGCGACCTTCCTTGTCAAGGTCGCCCGAGGAGGTTTCACGTCGACCCGACTTCGTTGTGCCTTCACGCATATCTTTTGTCAGGTCCTGTCTCCTCCATAGAGGTTTTTCGAGACGAGCAGTGGAGTGCATTTCTTCTTCAAGGAGGCACTCCACTGGTTTAGCCTATGCAGCTAAATGGAAGGTCTTCTGTCGATGGTGTGCTGATCACTCTGTTGATTATGCCAATCCTTCGATTTCACAGATTGCGGAGTTTCTGGTATATCTGTTTGATTCTCGGGGTCTCCATCCTGTTACCATCAAGGGTTACAGGTCTATGCTTTCAGAGACTTTTTCTTATGTGGGGAAGCTTCGTATCGGCACTAATCCTTACCTCTCCAAGCTTGTTCGGCACTTTTCTTTGAAAAGGCCTCGGACTTTGCAGCTTACTCCACGATGGAATCTTTCGTGGGTGCTGCTTTGCTTGGGGGGGGGGGGGGGGGGGGGGGGGCGCCGTTCAAACCTTTATCCCAGGTGGATATGCATTTTCTCACATATAAGACGGCTTTTCTGATGGCATTTGCTTCGGCCAGACGGGTTAGTGAGCTTCTCGGTTGACCCGGCCTTTTTTAGGAGCTCTCCCAACAGTGTTACTTTTACCACTGATTGCTCCTTTTTGGCTAAGAATCAGTTACCAGATACTACTCCTCCTCCTATCTGTATCAGGGCTCTTCCCTCTGTTGAGGGTACTTGCCCTTTGCTCTGTCCGGTCCGTGCTATTCGCATTTATCTTGATCGGACACGCTTCATACGGAAAGGCAGAAAATGGTTTTTTCTGTCTCTCATTCTGGGTCGACAGAAGATCTCTCCTCAATCCATTTCTCGATGGATTTGTCTTGCTATTCGTACGGCTTATAGTCGTTTAGCAACTGGCGATTGTATTACCAATCGAATTTCTGCCCACGAGGTGCGGGCACTGTCTACCTCTTGGGCTTATTCTAACTCTGTCAAGTTGTCGGATGTTATGCAGGCAGCCTACTGGAGAAATGCTTCTACTTTCTCCACCTTTTATTTGCGCCAGTTGCAGGAGCAGTCGGAGGACCTTTTTGCCCTGGGTCCTCTTTCTTCTGCTCAGGCTGTTGTCTGCCATAGCCATTAGGCTTCTTGAAGGTCAGTTTCAGCCTTGTGCTGTTACTGCCCTTTTTCTGTCTGTGTGTCACACAGGCTCACATGTCTCTTTTCATTGTCCTTTACCGATGATTGCGACATTATGGTTGATAAACCTCGGGACCTCTCCCTTCTACTTCACGGTTCCAGTGCACTAGGGTTATGTGGGGGTTGGTTATGAGATTCCCTCCAGCCTTTTGTCTATTCAGCCTGTAGTAAACAATTGTGAGTAGGTTGATAAGAAATCTAAATTTTATAGTAAATTTCCTTTCTTATTATACCTACCACAATTGTTTACATGGAGGCCCTCCCGTCTTCTTTACGGGTAAATAATCTTTCCTCCCCGCTGATCACATAACTCTAACGTTTACGGATTCAAAAAGAATGAGTCTTTAGAGACGGTATATGCGCACTGGCAACGGAAGTCGTGGAGTTGTACTTGGGAGAGAGCGTCCCGTACTGGGTCTGCGCCGGTTGCACTCGACCCAGTTTTGGCTTATTTTTATTGGTGCTTTTGCACCACTTTTCTTTCCCAACTTGCTTGGGAAAGACAAAAATAGAGAGTATTTTATCCAAGTTAGGGACTTCCACTGTAGTGCAAGCCTGTAGTAAACAGTTGTGGTAGGTATAATAAGAAAGGAAATTTACTATAAAATTTAGATTTCTCAGGCCCGCTCGCATGGTCATTTTTGTTGCGCATGCAACCTTTTTATCACCTCCAAAAATCTTTTAAAATTCGAGTGCTCATTTCGGTAAATCAATAGTACCAATGCTTGCGTTAGCAAATTTTAAATACCACACACTCTGCATTTATTCTACAGCATACTTTGATAAAGTGGGTGGGTTTTAGCAATACTCAAGTCAGAAAATGTTTTATACCGTAAAAAGTAAGTATAACGACAGACAGAGCGGCCATGTCTTTCAGATTGACAACAATTACAAAGGGGAATGGTTGATTCGCACCAAGGTTGATTCGCACCAATCCTGAGAAACTCTGCAGAGTCAGGCGGAGTGTTGAATGGAACACGTTCTCCAGACATTGTTTTTTTTGTAAATGCCGTCATTGTGTTATTTGAAACTGTGTAGCGAGTTGACCAGTTATGGAATTAAGTGAATTTTAGGAGCAGGATAATTGTTTGAATCAATGATATATCAAACAATAACCTTTGATTGATATAAAAGTAACATTTGCATTTAAAAATAAATCGTATATTATCAGCAGTGTGTAGTCGAATTGGGAAAAAAAACACGCAAACATTCTTTTTGTATTTAATTTTTCAGAAAAATATGATTTGTGGATGAACTGCTCATTCAAATAGGTTGTTATAATTACGAATATATTGGGAAATAATTCCGATTCATGATTTCTTAGGCAAGTTGTGAGAGAATTTCATATTTTGATAAAATAAATCTGTGAAAGTTGGTAAGTTACTGCACTTCGACATTTTCCCCAGAGACGTTCTGTCCCTGTAACGTTTTGCCCGGAGCCGTGGAATAATTTTCACATTTCACTGAGAAAAAAACATTCCAAACACCCTTCATTTATTACCCAACACCCCTCCAGTGAATAACCAATGTGGCTGCATGGACCATCAGGACGTTGGGTGGAGGCGAATTACCACAAACAATCTCTCATGAGAAAATAAAATTTTTTTAAAAAAAAGCCGCCCGCCCGCATCCTTTTTGGAGAAAAATGGCCTGAGAAACAGACAATCAACTTTGTATGGCCTAATTCCTAATAATTTTAATTTCCTTTCACCTTGGATTACATGATTGGAACTATGTTGATCTACTAATTCTGAAGTCCTAGGCCCTTCACCTTTTTACGATTCAGCTACTCTGGGCCATTGGTGTACAGTGTAAATATATTATAAATTCATAGTAATTTGTATATTTTTTCTACTTACCAATGGCCCAGACAGAGATGGCCCTCCCATGAGTGGGCACTCATACGTCCCTGCTGAATTTTTATGTAGTACTCTCTTCTACAAAGAATGATGTTGGCGCCAATTCCGGTCACTTCCTGACGTCTGCGCATGCACGGAAAGTAAATGTATGGAAGGCCAGATAGGACTTTCAATTTTTGGTTTTGCAAGCGAATTTTGGGGATGGGGGGGGGGGGGGGGGCGGGTTCAGAATTTGTGTTTGGTCCTTAATAACTTTGAATTAAGCACCAGCTAGTCTGGGCCATTGGTAAGTACAAAAAATATTCAAAGTACTAGGAATTTATAATTTTCAGAACTGCTGGAAATCACATTTTTAACCTGCTAGTGCATTCCTGAAGTTCATACATGCATTTTTACATGGAAAATAGTCAAAAATATCCATTGCTGATTCCTTTTTTGAACACATTTAATGATATGCACAGAAGATATTTCCAGTTTTTTTAAAATTTGTGTCTGAAATCCTGTATTAAAATCTTTAAATGCTGTTTTCGAAAACCTATTTCTGCATTATTTCAAGATATATTAGTGCTGAAAAAAAGTCTCTATAAATTCTTTTTCTATGGAATTTAGTTCTAATGCTTTCACCATTTTCACACAGACTTGAATTTACTGGTTGCAGTAAATTCTGTTTCTCTAATTCTAATTATTTCTTTGCCATCAAAAGTTCATGTTCTTGTTTTGTTTTATGTTTCAGGCATCATAATCTACATAATAGCATGGGTGGTGTATTTTGTCCCTTGAGTGCTAGAAGGCTTCGCAATGCTAAAGCATTGCAAAGCCATTTTTTCCGTAAGGGACAAATTTATCAATTTTATTAATTGGGTAAAATATCAGACATAAAGTCTTTAATTTTTATACTTTCAAGTTTCCATTGGTTATGAAAAAAGAGCATGCGGCAGCCAAGAGGACCATGCAGGTGGGCCTGAAAAACAGATTTTTAAAACTTTTTTTAGGCCTTAACCATAGTCATAAACCATGAATACCCATAGTTATTCATGAATGTCAGCAATTCATGACTAACCATGAATATTCTTGATTATTAATACATTTTCATTGGGAATCACAAAAAACGAAAAACAGTTGATTAGGGTTTAATCCCAGGAATGGGAATTCCCAGGTCCTGGTTCCAAAAGCTGGCCCTGATATCCGGGAAATCTACAGCATGGACCCGGGAATAAAGAGTGGCACTGTTTGGGTATTGAACTTTGTAGAATTTTGTTAGCCTTCCACGCCTGAAATTTTTACAGACCTCATTCCTGACAAACCATTTTCAACAAATCACTGTAGCTCTCAACCAGTTCTGGAGGACACCCCCTCCCTTTCAACGGCAAGATCTTATTCACCCGCTTCAAAGTTCAAACTCGTCTTCATTTTCTGAATTCCTAGTATCAGCTTTCACTACCTCCTCCAACATCAACACCTTTTTCATTGCTGTCACCAGTCTCATCTGCTTAAAGCCGAGGAGACTGGTGATGGCAATGAAGAGGAGAGTGTTGATGCTGGAGAAGGTAGAGGTGATAATGCGAGTTATTCTGAAAATAAAGATGAGACTGAAGCGAATTTGGGTTTTCATACTTATCTTAGGAAAAGAACTTTTCCGTTTGGAGATGGGAGATTGTCAGTGAAATATGCTTCTCATCATTAAAATAAATGTGTCATGTTACCCTCGGACATCTGCTTGATATTACCCAGGAAATTTCCCAGTTCTGAGAGTAATTTCATTCCCGTTCCCAGTTCTTAGAAAACCAGGGAATATATTAAACCTACAGATAATGGAGATGGCAGTGAAATGGTCAATAAATAGCAGGAGAGTTTTTAAATCCATTCCTCTCTTGTATGAGTTTCTTATAGTGTACCAAATTTCAGAGTTAAAGGCTGTCTCGGAGGTTTAGATTGTATCATTAGGGACAAATTCCAGTAGTGATAACTGAAAAATCAGAAGTGCAGTTCCAAATAAAAAAAATACAGAGTCAGCTCTTGATGAGTTGTACCAACATTTCAAATTTCAAAGAAATCACACCATTTTTGTGAAAATTTCCAATTTTAGCCACGGTTGGCAGGGGTTAAAGCTGTTCAGAAGAGATATCTTGAATAAAGAAATAAAAAGTCAGCTATTTCAAATTTCAAAGAAATAGGACCACAATCTTTGTGTGTAAGTCAACCTGATTTCTGTTCCATTGAAGTGCCTTGCAGTTATCTATTTGATTTTACAACTCTGTGACAGTCAGTCATGGATTTTGTTTTCAGTGGTGCATGTCCTAATTCTTTAACCCTTTCTAAAAGGCTCATGTTACCAAAGTTTATTATTTTAAATATTAATTTTTCACAAAATTTAAAAAAAAACATATTATGTGGCCCCTCATTGGAACGAGCTCAGTGAGCTCGTTCCAATGAGGTGTCACATGATATAGTTTTTCTGAATTATTTTGAAAGATATTCTTTTTCAGCTACACAATTTGGGCCCCCAATTTGTTGGGGAGAAGGTTAACTATAAAATTTGCTTATATTCATTGTTCTCTTGATAATGGAACTGATATCATTTGACAGAGGTATCGCCTTTTTGGTTGCTTGCCCGTTAATTGGTGGTTCTCTCCAGGAACTCCAGCTTTCTCCACCCATAAAACTGTCTGACACGAGGTGACCCTGACTGTTGAAAGTGGCATTAAACTCCAATAAATAAATAAATAAATAAATAAATCTGCTTTTATACCCATGAGCATCAAATTACCAAAGTTAGTAAAAATTGCTTCTTTCCGATTTGGAACATCAGCAAGATCAGAAAACTATTGGACAAAAACACACTGAAAACTGTTATGCAATCTATGGTCATGACTCGTTTAGACTATTGTAACTCACTATATTCTGGACTTCCATTGAAATCAATAAACCGACTTCAGCGCATTCAAAATACTGCAGCTAGGATTGTCACCAGCACTAAAAGAAATGAACACATTACGCCAGTTCTCAAATCATTACATTGTCTACCAACAGATTTTCGAATTAGATACAAACTTCTAACGACAACACACAACATCATTCATAAAGACAATGCCCCTACCTACTTAAAAAAGATCATAAATTTACACAAACCCTCCCAGAATCTTAGGTCGTCATTGGATAACCTTCTTGACATCCCACATGTGGGATCAGAGGCAGGTTAGCGATCTTTCGCTTTTCTGCCCCTTCACTGTGGAATGCATTGCCAAATAACCTATGAAATATCTCCAAAACTGAAGGCTTCAAAACAGGTTTAATGACTTGTTTGTTTAAGATGGCTTTTGATTGTTAACCACTCTTTCTTCTTTTCCTTTTTCTCTTTTTTTAAAATGTAAGCGCTTCAGAGCAGATTTTTATTTGAATTAAGTGCTATATAAGTAAATTATTATTATTATGTACTGACTTTTAACCCCCTGCACACTGATGTCAAAATATCTAAATTTCAGGCAGAAAAAAATTCCCATATTGGCATAATGCAACTAGAGATTTAACCAATTCAATCTCATTTGACAGAGCTCATTGAGCTCTGTCAAACAAGATTGAATTGGTTCAATTTCTAGATGCATTATGGGAAAAAACAGCTTCCTGAAATTTTGGTATGTTGACATCATTGTGAAGGGGGTTAATAAACTTTCCTTTATTCTGTATAATTTGCAGGTGGTTAAGTTGCTCCACTTTCCTCTCAGTTAACTTCAAGTCTGAAAGGGTGTGTAATAGGACCCTGCGAATATTCGATTGTTCGAGTTGAAGTCGATTTGATCAACAAATTCAAGTTGATTCGAGTCAAAAATAACATCATGAATATAAAAATATGAAAAAAGCTTATAAATGAATGTGTCTGTATACATACATTCGTACATTAAATATTGGTTAAATTGCAAAAACAATGCAAGAAATTGAGCGCGAACCACAAGCACACATCGTCAACACGGAACTTATAGTGTATTACCAATGTCATTTGGAATCACGTGTATCGCATGATTCCAAATGATATCGGTAATACTATAATATTAGAACGTTTCTTTTCATGTTCTATCAGTTGATAGTACCTGAGTTTGTGCGATTTTTGAAATAAAACCTGAAGCAGCAAAGCTGCTGAAGGTTTTATTTCAGAAATCACACAAACTCTGGTACTATCGACCGATAGAACATGAAAAGAAACGTCCTAATTATTTTATTATGCCGAACAAAAAATAACTTTCATTGTTAAGTGTTAACTGCAACATGCCAAAAATCTTGTAACAAGAATGTAGTCGAATCCAAAAACATGACGTCATTTCGAACGAATGACATCTCTTTGAAAATGACTTGCCACAAGTGCCGTCGCTTTGGGAGTTTCTATATCAACAAATGCCAGTATTTACAACTGCATCATGCTGTTCATGTTATAATTCATTGTTAGTGCTTGTGTGAAAAGTAATATAAATTAATGGAATATAAATTCATGTTTCTCGGATGACAACAGTTGATAGAATTAAGCGGAGTGAAACAATTTATTTTGAACTGGAGGCGGAGGCTCAGTAAGGTCGAGGAGTACTAAACTTGTGAAAATATAATTGATTCAAGTCATAACTTAGACTCATATTCAGGATTCACTGAAGTGGTGAACAACACGTGAGTGAGATTTTTTATATTTCTGATTCTGTTGAATTCATTGTTTGCAATTAAAATTGAAAACACACCCACTGAAGATGATATATTTGTTGGTAAGTTTGTGTCTACCGGTGTTGAAAAAAGTTAAACGGACACTGAGCCAGTGTTTGGTGTTGAGAAATTCCAATCGACACTGATCAATGGAAGTGGCGCTTACATTTTCTTCATTCTCTTGTCTCCAGGAAAAAACGTTCCGATAGTACCCGTGTTTTGCCCCAAAACTCCAATACTATGACTTTTAGAAGGTGTCAAATTAACCAATCACAGCTGATGTTACAAACGTGAGGCATAATAAATACATATTTTACAGTGGATAAAACGATGGCTACATACACATGTAAAAGATGTAAGACTTTGTACAAAACCCAAATGACAGGGACTACATCTCACCTCTGGTACACTTCAGTAAAAAGCATCTATCACTTCATGATAAGGCAAGATCGAACAATGCGAAGCTTAAAGTCAAGAAAGGAGTGAAGCAATCACAGGTAAATTGAGATTTTTTGTCTCCTCTTCAACCATGCATTCCATTGTGCTGCATTGCTAATGTATGAACTGTTGAACGTTGTCATGAATACATGCATAAATCATCAGTACAATGCCCAAACAATCCTAATGTGGCTATTTTAAACAAGAAATATCGCATAAGAAACCGCACTTGGACATCTGGTTTCAGCAAACTTGGTTCGCATTCAATGTTCGGTCGACTCGAACATTTTTTTGGCAAGTTCGAGTCGAAAGTCGAGCCGAGAAAAATCCTTGTTCTCAGGGGCCTAGTGTGTAAGTTATGAATTAGAGAAAAAGTATAATTAAAAAAATTAAGGCCTCACAAAGTAGATCTTCTTTTTCTCAGGCCATTTTTTGTAAAATTGCAAGTGGGCAGGCGGTTTTTATTTTATTTTTTATTTTTGTAATTATTTATTTGCCATTAAAAAGTTAATGTTCTTGGTTTGTTTTATGTTTTAGGCCCCATAATCTACAGAATAGCATGGGTGGTGGTGTATTACATCCCTTGAGTGCAAGAAGGCTTTGTAATGCTAAAGCATTGCAAAGCTTTGTTGCACTCAATGGGCAATTTCATTAAATTGGGTAAAATATCAGACATAAATCATTTGATTTTTTAAAGTTTTGATTGGTTATAAAAAGAGAGCATGCGACAGCCAAAAGAACCACGAGGGAGGACCTGAGAAACAGATTCTTCATTTTTTGGGGCCTAATGAAGATTTTTGAATATTGCCATGAGCCCACGCAGTAGAGCAATGTGTTAAGTGATGCTGAACGTATGACACTGACAGAGAATTATTTCATATTATATTTGCAGGTGCCCCAGTGCCTGTCTTGGGATTGTGTGTTTTCGCAACAGGTTTAGAAGGGTATGGAACTGACAAGTAGTAAGTAAATGCTTTGTTACTTATATAGCAGATTTTTTTTTTCATATCTATTCATATTTATTAAATGGTAAAGTGCTGGAAGCCCATATTTGGGCTTTATTCTGAAGTGCAGGTACCACAATTTGAAGGCTCATATTCAGTGGATGTGCTTTGTATTATCTTTGACGTGATATTATTTAGTCTGTCAGGGTGTGCCCTGTTACAATTTATGGGAGAGTGCACCACAAGGGGCATAACTCTGATAGCACCCATGAATTTCTTTCCAAAATTCAAAAAAATCTTCTTCTTCAGATCCACCAGGCAGAATTCTCTCCTATTTGGTATACATCATCTCTAGGGGGATCAGGTTCTTGTGATCTAGTCAGGCATGTGATTGATGCGCTGGTGTGATCGCATGCCTCAGACTCTAAGCACTGCTGAAAATGACTTTGTGAATGTGATAATCATGTCAAGCACAGCTCCTAAATGCATATAAATCAATATACATCAATCAAAGTAAGTGAAATTTAACCCTTTACGTAACACGAAAAGCAGACGACATCTGCAAACAAAATTCTTGAATAACTAAATATTTTCATTTTTTGTCTCAAAAATATAGCTTATGATCCTTCATTGGAACGAGCTCACCGAGCTCGTTCCAGTGAGGGGTCATAAGCTATGTTTTTGAGACAAAAAATTAAAAAAATAATGAAAATTGAATCGTGATTTTTGTAAATAGCGCTGGCCAGTTTTGGACGTTACGTTGGGTTAAGTGTTAAATTCTTGAACAAACTGCAAGGGAATAAAAATGTTCCAACAAGAACCAAAACCTTTTTATTTGGGCCTTATAGGGTTTTTTTTCAAATTTTTGTCTTCCAACACCTGTGATTTTACTTTAGCGTATCACTTAGAGGCAACATTTCATAGAAACTTTTTCAAAAAATTCAGTAAACTTTTTCAAAAAATTCAGTTAATTTTTACGCCATCTGATTTGCATTTATTCGATTGGATTTTCAGAACTACATTTATAGCAATGACCAGTGTTGTTAATGGAAGAGAAACAATAGAAAGCTTGTCAAATCATATTTGCCTTAGTGCAATTGAACCCTATGAATTGAATAGGCACTTTAAATTTGCCAGTGAAAAATATTCGCTTTAACCCTGTGGAATGATGAAGGCTGATAGATAACAGGCTTGAGTAATATCACAGCACTAGAAGCAATCAGGGATGAGCTTGGGTGGATGAGGATCAAGGACAGGATTGACTTAATGAAACTCTGTTATCTTAACTACCGTATTTACTCTATCTATTGGGACAGCTAAAAATAAATATTTTCACAGATGTCCCACATCTTAGAAAATGGTGAAAAAACACAACCTAGTCTTGTTTTGATGCTGAATCAAGTTGTGTGTGATTCGTTTTCCATCACTATATACGAAAATCTCCATCCAATTTTTTTTTAGATTTTCATTTTTTGCTTCCAAAACATAGCTTATGCCCCTCATTGGAACGAGTGCATTGCGCTCGTTCCAATGAGGGGTCATAAGCTATGTTTTGGAAGCAAAAAATGAAAATTTTTAGTTACACAAGAATTCTTTTTATGAGTGTCATCTGCCACTAGTGTTCGGTAAAGGGTTGAAGACTGTCACAATGTAATATTAAATAGTCTTCCTCATGTCAGTCCGGACTGTAAATATTAAAACTTAGGAACAGATTTAAATAAAAACAACACAAATCAGTATGTATTATCAATTTTTTATTGTTTAAAAAGGAAAATTAAACACAAACGTAGCTTTAATATTGAGCATTTTGCACCGTTTTCAGGTGACTGGGCTAACAGGAAACAAGACTCCTGAGTGTCCCAAACATTGGAGCATAAAAAAAAAATATTTTTCTGGAAAAAATGTGTGTCCCAAATTATAGAGTGTCCCAATATATAGAGTAAATACGGTATTTTTTTTATCTCCCCAACAGGCGATGGTGTAAACTAATGTTCCAGAATATTTGGAATTCAAACACAAAGACAGGGTGGATGGTCCAAGGGAGGGAGTTAATAGAGAACTACATGTACTCAACATAGATCTCGGACATAGAAGTAGGGGACAACCCAGGGTAAAAAATATTGTCTGAGAAAGAGTCATGGAGGATTGTAACCTTAACTGGCTAGAGGGGGTTAAATCAAAGAGGTCTTCGGACAGCCTGTATGATACAGAGAAGCCAGGTTTTGAAGAGTACCTTGATGGAACTGTTGGTGGATCACAGCTGCTCTTGCTGAGGTCATGGTCGCTGGTGCTTACGGGGAAAATTGGGAAAGACAGTGAAAAGGAGTGCCAAATGTGTAATTTTGGTGCAGTGGAACCCAGCAGAACACTTTTTATTAGAATGTCAAAAATATCCGTCAGAATAGAATTATATAATGAGGAAGTGGGATGGGAGAACGAAGGACATGTGGTTAATGGGTGACACAAAAGGAGAAGGTTAGTATGCTTATCGGAGAGATTGGGAAGAATGGGGTACGGGATGTCATGAAGCAGTTCATGTCTGAGTGCTGGGAGGAGATAATAAGCGTGGGGATAGGGAGACATTTAAGAGCACAGAGTTAATCAAGGCCTTCTCACCTGAGAACCATGACAAATAAGTGGCTAGCCAAAGTGTTATTATTATTATTATTATTATTATTACACAGTTAACATGAGTATTCACTTAACCATTAAGGGTCTGGACAACTGTTCTGAATTCACACCTGACCACACCCAGTACACATTCAGTGGCTTAGCAGTGATTTCTAGTCAAGTCTTTGCTGCCTACTAAGGCAGCCAAGACTTGACTGGAAACCACTGCTTGGATAATTTTTTTTATTGTCAGCAGACCCTCCTCATGATGACATGTTAAGGGTACTTGTTCTGAGGTTGTAAAAATCAGAAATAAGACTTCAAGGATTAAAGGACTTGGGTCATGTTCCTGTATTCTAGTGTTAACCTGAGCATTCATTCCATTGTATCTTGTTACAAGAGCTGGCACTCATGGCACTCTGTCAAACAAAATAAAATAGACTAAATGCTTATATTGCAAGTACTGAGGCGAGAGGGGTCCATATCAACATCAGAAGTTCATGGAGTAATTCTTTAATACAGTGGAACCCACTTAATTGGATATCTCTTAATTGTATATCCCTGTTAATTGAATATAATTTTCCAACACAAAACCATTTACCATACCTTCAGTACAAATTTGACCTGTTAATTGAATATAGGTTTTAGAGTAAGCTCCTGTTAATTGAATAAAAAATATTGTAACCTGTCGAGAAATTAATCTAACTCTCCCCAGTTTTCCTTTATTTACAGACCTATTTGGCATTGGTACATCCAATACAGGCATTTAATCTATTATAGCTTGTTTGACAGAGCTCATAGAGCTCTGTCAAACAAGATATAATAAAACAAATGCTAAATTTATCTCTAGAATACAGGAAAGTGACACAGTCCCTATTAATTGAATACTCCTGTTAAATGAATAATTTTCATTGGCAAAGGGGCTATTCAATTAACAGGGTTCCACTGTAATGCAGAAGATTTTTATGCCCCCGAAAATTTTTTTCGGGGGTATATAGTGTTTGTCATATCTGTTCGTCCATCCCCCTGTCTGTCTGTCTGTCCATCAGGAAGATTTCCGTGTCTGCTCCATAACTCTGAGATGCTACATTGAATTTTGTTGAAACTTTGCATACGTGTTGCTTATGGGGAGATGATGTGTCTGGCACAAAATGTTTTTTTGTTTATGGAGGTCAAGGTCACAGATCAAGGTCATTGTTCGGGGACATCAGTGGCTGAGTGGTCACTGTTAGCCTTGTTTTACTTTTTTTTTATTCAATGAACAGGAGATTTCTTTACTGCCAACATGTAATCAACAGGTCAATTTGTATTGACTGTGTGGTAAATGGTTTGGTGTTACAGTAGAACCTGTCTTGAGAGACTGCCCTTTGTGCCACACAAAAGTGGTCTCTCAAGACAGGTGGTCTCTCATAACAGGTTTCAGGTTTTCTCAAGTCAGTGAATAACCAACCACAAAATTCAGAAATGGAGAAGAATGGATTTTTGTTATCATTACGTGTACAGTCCCTGTAAATGTAGTCTTCCAAATTACCCCAGTTGTTACATATGATTACATAATGCAGTCACTGTTAATCCGGTTCAATTAAGATCTCTGTGTCTATTTATAGAGGAACTTTTTATGAGTGGGCGGAGCTAATTAATGGGTTTTTCCAGCACTGGTCTGATAAAGCATAACACTTTTGAGATGTTGTTTATAACCTTTCTGACAACTTTTATTTATCAAATGTTATTTTAAGTTATCGACTAAAAATATTCAACACATATTTACATCATCAACACAAAAAAAGACTGACAACAAATCGAGATGCAATTGATCGCCTTCTTTTTCAGTTATGACTGCTTGTGATCTGCCCATATTAATACTGTCGAAAATTATTTTTATGATTTTATTTGCAATGTCCGGTTTCCGTTTTTGAATGCACTCAAATTAAACTGTGTTGTGGCAACAACATAATTATGCCGAAAAATAACTTTTAACTTTCTGTGGAACTAGAGGTGGTGTCAGTAGGCCTATGTCAGCGATAGGCGACATGTGATCCCCAACATGTGGTGTGGGGGGAGGGGAGGGGGGTGGGGGGAGGGGGGAGCTTTAAACTATAAAGGTGTCGAAGCCTCCTCTTACTGGATGTTGACTTGGCACATGTAGATACAGCAATCTTAGGTGGAAAAGACAGCTATCCAGTATTAAGAAAACAACACTCGAACACATGGTCTCTCAGTGTGCCGCAAGACACGGGGCTGTAGAATGGGAAGTCGCCCATGGGAGAAGTCGGCCAAAAATAAAGTCAGCAACTGAGGTATGCCCCTAAGTCGATCCATGGATTAAATCGGCCCAGGGCTTTTTCATTGTGCTAATATACATGTGCATGGTTAACTTAAGTGACAGGCCGAATGTTAGAAATTGAATTTTTTCTCATTGTGTTGCAACTATTTTTTGGAAAACACCACACGGGCGCTGTCTTTTCCTACAAATAGATTCAAAATAATTTCAATATTTATCGTAGTGCTAATAAAATTGTTAAATGGTAGGTCGAATGTTAGAAACAAAATTTTCTTTACAAGTCGCAGTGCAAATATAAAAGTATATAGATATACATAATTGTAATTTAATTTAACCAGTTTCTGATGTTGGAAATCTCAAAAGAATAAATTTCATAGGAGTAATTTATGCTTTATCTATTGTCACCAGTCAATGTTTTCATTGTGATCAGGGGCTGTTTCAGAAACAATCAGTAGCTATTGTCGGCTCTTGTTTTACATCTTTGGAAGGGTAATTAAAGGATTAGTTCCGATTTGGAAATGTTATTGCTACCAAATTTTATTGCTGCCACGAGAACTCAATAATTGACCATGTTAAGTGTTGTGTTATATTCATTTATATTACATTAGCCTGGGTCTACTTTTCTCAGTTGTCCAAAGCAACAACAAACCTCAAGCTATACAAAGCGTTTTTTAACGAAATATAAAATATATGTACATTTTTCTTCTAATTTTGCCGAGTTCAGAAGGGAAACTGGAAACTCTCCCAAATTGTGCTAATTTATATTTTTTTAACTGATCTCAGATACATTCAGACACATCGCGTCCCATTTCGCCACATACAGAAGGGTCTCTGCTAAAACAGTCGAGGAGTGAGGTTTTCACTCACAAAATATGCTCTCAGCTTCGGTGGAAAAGGGACTCCGAACACAACATATTTCTGCAGATGGACCGTAGGTTGTCGTTCAAAGGACACTCAGTTCAATGAAATGCTTCTCTGACATGGGTTAAGACGATATATGTGTGAAATTTCCACTCTGTTAGTGTTTCTGTTTAGAATTTCTCTCCATGTACCGTTAATGGGTTCCAGGATATCCACAATTGCAGTCTTGGTCATCCACTGAGTTTCAAAGGCTGTGCATGGTTCAATGTAAAAGAATATTCTGTTCACCTGAACAATGGGTCGAACCGCATGCTGGATGAAACTGTGTTAGAGAGAATTTGACTCAGATTTCTCATCCCATGTTTTATTCGATCAAAAGAGACGATTTCAGCAAAGCGCCATCTAACATCCGGGAACTGATATGTAGATCCACGCTCAGTTTGTTTATCAAATTTGGTTCCACATCTGAAATCAGTCTGGAAATTATTTTGCCCTGATTAATATCACACCACCCCCAACATCACACCTCCCTCTTATATATTCCCCCCCCCCCCCCACACACACACACACTTCCAAAATAAATAACACACAGATCTGTGTATTATATAGTTCGGGGTTGTGGGGGGGGGTGCATATAAGAATGAGGTGTTTTGAGGTGGGGTGATTTAGATCAGGTTTCCATACGTCTGTGGTCTAATAACTCTGGCAATTTGGCCCGTATAGTGGGGTAACGAAACTACGTTGTTCTCAACCTGTTATGTCGACGTCAGCTTCCTTTTGCGAATACCCGGAAACGCAACCAAATTGTGTAAAGTTCTTTTTCATTGCCCGGAATATGTCTACCACTGCAGAATAAAAAAGGTGTGTATTTGAAAGACTATTTTTGAAAGTTTCTTCAACCTGTTACAAATGAGATTTTTTTATTATTTCCATTTTTGGCGTAACTTCGCTTATAATAGTCGGATTGTAAAAATTCAAGGACGAAATCGCACTGATTTTTAATCAATATATTCGAAACGAAATGCGTTTTTAAAATTACCCTATGATATTAAAAATAGTATTTGCCCGACTGGTTGGAAAAATGTGCTAATTGGTATCCAAAAATTACAGGATCAAAGAAACACCGACATCAACAAAAAGTAACGAGAAGGTCTTCACAAATATTCATGCGAGATCAAAACTGCCCTCAAAAGTCATTTTGTATGATATTTCGAAATAAATTTTAACGATTTTATTTTTATTTGTGTAGTTTGGGAGCGATGCGCTTTTTTCCCTAATTATCAATGACTGTTTTGCAGAGAAATGATGTTTGGAGGTCCTATTTTGGGTCGGAAGCATAACCTTGTCACAACACTGGGAAACACTTTGTGCTAATTATAACCGATAGTACGTCTTACTGAAGTCACATGGTTGGGTTTTGATACCCCACCTTACAGAGCAGTTAGTGGGGAGTCAATTGGCAGTGTTTTACAGGGAGCGTACACGTAATGATTACTTTGTAATTGTTCTTTTTTATGAAGTTTTTGTAATAAATTGAAATGGACTGTTATAAAAATTATAAAAATAAATTAGTGTTGAAAATCTTCATTGAAGATTTTCAACACTAATTTATTTTTATAATTTTTATAACAGTCCATTTCAATTTGTTACAAAAAGATTTTCAACACAAATTTATTTTTATTCCTATCTGTCACATTTCAGGTATGTATGAAATTGTTTATTCAGCAATAATCCTAATCTTTTCACAGGGGTCTTATAAGAACATCTCGGTAATCGGAAAAAAAGTAACAGGAAAAAAAGTAACAGGAAAAAAAGTAACAGATTTGGGTAGGAAAAAAAGAAACAGGAAAAAAGTAACACTTTCTTATTTTTATAAGGTAAAAAAGTAACAGGAAAAAAAGTAACAGATTTGGGTAGGAAAAAAAAAAACAGGAAAAAGAGTCACACTTTCTTATTTTTATTTCATAAAAGTGATAGATTACTTAATTATGATTTAGTTATATTATTGAAACTAGTTAGATTATTACATATCAGTATAAGTACTACATAGTACATAGTTATAAAATAATTTAACAAACTTAATTATGATTTAGTTAGATTATAACATATCACACCTTGAAACTAGTTGGATTATTACATATCAGTATAAGTACTACATAGTACATAGTTATAAAATAATTTAACAAACTTAATTATGATTTAGTTAGATTATTACATATCACACCTTGTGTAATCTAATATTCTGGCCAATGCCAGTAAGAAAAGCTGAAATAGTAAGTGAACCTTGGGAATATAAACCACACAGATTTTTCAGTTTTCTATTCAGGGATTCAGCTGACTTCTGTTTGTGGATAACAGGCAGCAAACCAACTGACACCTGTTGAATAATTGTATTGGTCAGAGCTTGCTCTTTTTGAAACCATTGGATAGTTTTCCAGACTGATGGGTGCTGGTGGCCAACAAGATTGTAGAACTTGTTGTTCCAGCCTTCACATGCATTATTTGTACGAGATTCGCCATCCAGCGTAGCACTATTAACATTCCATGTAGCTGGAGGATAGGCTGGAGGAGTTAATCTAAGTCGTAATGGTGCCAACACATCTGAAGGTGCGGCGCGAGGTTGCCTGTATCTACCAGTGACATAATTTTCATCAAAATACCTCAACAGTTCCTCGGCTTCTTCTGGAACAATGTCTTTGAGGTGATTCATACCATCACGCACATCTGAAACTGGCAAGAATGCAAGTGCATCCAGTTTCCCACAAAACGGTCTGAAGTCTGCATCATCCCGATACAACTGCACTAAACCTAAACTCTGCACTCTGCGCCAAGTGTTTTGTGTCAGATGGTAGAAACAACCTCTACTCTGTACATGTCTACCAAACACAGCATTCACAGCTCGTAACACACCATCTTCAAAATCAGTCACAACAGTATTTACATTCAAGTCAATATTTAGCTCAGTCAGTTTATCTACAACAGCTTGAAACAGAGTCTCATAGGAAGTACGTGTCTTCCTCTGTAATATAGCGTATACACAAGATAAAAACATAAATTTGCTGAAATAGTGGAGGAGCCATTGCAAAATTACCGTTCATACATAAAGTACTTGCACTGCCAAGATAATTGAGTCCACTATTTGTTGCAAATGCAACCACACGCTCACTTGCATCAGGTCCATTATCAAAGAAAAGGAATTGTTCAGAGTCTGATATTTTCTGAAACTCTTCTGGAATGGTCAGCTCAGACAGACTTTTGGGGACAGGAGGACTTCTTCTGTGGTATCTCAGACTCCGTTTGGCATTATCTAAGTCTGGCAGCATCAACTTGACTTCACTTTCAGCATTTGAAACAGCTGCTGCGAGGATCTGTGATGGCTTATCTAAGGAAGAAGCTGCTTGTTTTCGCATTTCATTTCTCAATTTGGTATATGCGATACTGACATTTTCTGGAGGATGGTTGTGTTGTCTAACTATTTCTGGGTTGTTGAAATCTGTAGTAGTACAGAGACTTGCACGGCAGTCTGATTTAGCACATTTAGTGCATTTCCACCAGACCTTGTTCTTCCTTCTTACAGATACAGTGTACATGAAACCTTCATGACAAAGTTTTTTGCCCCTCTTATTACTCTCAATGACTTCCATGATGACTCAAGAACATTTAATGACTAATTCAAACTGCTGTCCAATATATAGTTTGCTGTGTGTTTATTTTTTCAAGAACATTGTTGTACATCAAAGAAGAGAATTCATGAAAGTAGCCACACTTGCTTGTGTTTATTTTTTCAAGAACATTGTTGTACATCAAAGAAGAGAATACTTGAAAGTAACCACACTTGCTGTGTGTTATTACAATGTGTGTTCATTTGTTTCAAGAACATTGTTGTACATCAAAGAAAGCATGATGGATATCCTTGTAACAACATTGTCATAGCACACATGATCTCCAATTACAAAATAATTAAAAAAATAAAAAATAAAATTATTATTATAATTATTATAATGAAAAATGAAATAATGAAAAAACACTGTTACTTTTTTTCCTGTTGTATTATTATAATTGTTACTTTTTTTCCTGTTTCTTTTTTTCCGTTTCTTTTTGTCCTGTTACTTTTTTTCCTGTTACTTTTTTTCCTACATTCGTATTTTTATGCCATAATGGACCTGTCTTGAGAGACCGCCCCTTTGAAGACTGAAACCATGACAAAAACTTTTTACCTGTTCTGGAATTGGAAAATCCATTGTGGTTATACAAACATAATTAAAAGTATTAAAAGCTCTTAATTGGGTTTCAATTGCTAACTCATTAAAGATTGAGATGTTCGAATACCTGGAATGTAGGGAAAAAAGTAACAGGAAAAAAAGTGACATAAAAATACAAGTTGGTACCAGGTCACAGTAGTCTCTCAAGACAGGTGGTCTCTCATAGCAGGTCCATTATAGAGTAAAACCAATTGGCGCCTGGTAGATGTGGTCTCTCAAGACAGGTGGTCTCTCAAGATAGTGGTCTCTCAAGACAGGTTTTACTGTAGAAGTTTGGTGTAATTATTGTCATTCCTATTTAACTCCCTGCACATTGATGTGGAAATATCAAAATTTCATGCAGCAAATCTTTACCATAATACAACTAGGAATGAATTATTTATTTATTGGGGTTTAACGACACCCTTGACAGCCAGGGTCACCTCGTGTCGAACAGTTTGACGGGTGGTGAAGCCAGAGTATCCGGAGAGAACTGCTGAGCAATGGTGAGCTGCTGTCAGACTTCCCAACTCTCTAACTCCACACAAGCAGGGCTAGCATTGGTTGAAGACAAGTGCAGCATCAACATGCAGTACGCCTTAGTAAACAACACCACCATGCCCCCATGTGGGCAATTGGGATTAAGTGTCTTGCCCAAGGACACAATGTGGTTACTGCAAGTGGAATTTGAACTGAGGACCTCCCAGCTTGCAGCCCGCGTCTCTTCATACTGAGCTACCATGCTCCCAACTAGGAATTTAATCAATTCAGTATTGTTTGACAGAGTTCAGTGAGCTCTGTCAAACAATACTGAATTGGTTAAACTTTTAGTTGCGTTATGGAAAAATTTTGTTTGTTGTTTGGATTTTGGGTATCTTGTCAATGAAGGGGGTAAAGTTGGTTCTCTTGTTTAGGAGTTTAAGGGCTACTGTATGGCCGCTGTGGACGGGTCACTTTCCACAGATGGCAGTATTTCCATGGATGCAATATTATTAGATTCCAAATACTAATTATAGGAATAATCAAAAAAATTTAATTAATGAAGCACCAGGTACAACCCGGCGCTTCATCAATTAAAATTTTACTGAGGATGATTTTATTACCTGGTAAAGGCATACATGGACATCACTGCCTACACATGGATTACGACCAGTCTATGGCGGCTGTACTGTAATTCTCTCCATGTGGCTGCAAAATACTCATAATGACATCAGGATTAAATAAATAATAAAAAAAATAAAAAATATAGAAATGATCACTCCATCTTTTTTTTTTAGCTGCTGGCTATCATCTGAGAATGGCCTCAAATGGGCATTTATTGGGCCTGCTCTACTTATCATAGTGGTAAGTACGATCATAATGATGATCCTATAGAACCTGTGTCATGTTTTGTAAGCGTTTAACAATCTTGTATAAAAAGAAGGGATAAGGCGAAAATAAGGAGACTTATAATGGTTTTCACAAAGTTACAATGAGAATTACTGGGAAACTAAATGGGAATCAAATTTCTCCCCCCACTGCATGTGTAACATACGTCTAGTCCAGGGTGAGATAGCAGGGAGAGACAGATGTTTCTCCCCCCACTGCATGTGTGACGTATGCATGTCCAGGGTGAGATAGCAGGGAGAGACAGATGTATCCCACCCCACCCACGTGACCTACTTATTTGCATATTTAATTAGCGTCTGGACTATTTCATCATCATCTGCATTTCTGTAAACAAACAAAATGGCATCTCGCTTCGAAAATGTAAATACAAAGACATTTGTCGAAGAAAATCGAAATCAGAGCACGGAACGCAAGACAAAGTCACACTTGAATTTAATGTATGAGTTTTTGGGTGAGCGACACCATGAATGGAGGCAATTGCATGAGATTCCACCTGATAAATTAAACAGCTACATCGCGGAATTTATCATCAATGTCAGAACTGAAGATGGAAAAGAGTACGAACCTAGCACTCTTCGTGGGATGATCGGAAGTTTTGATCGATATTTGAAGGAGCACAGATATGGCAAACAGATTATGGCAACCCAGTGTTTAGAGTTTGCAGAAACTAGGGAGGCCTTGCAGATGAAGCAGCATGATTTGAAGTCTCAGGGAAAGGGTCAGAAACCCAAGAGGGCTCACCCGCTAACCACTGAGGATATTGAACTATTATACAGTAAAGGCCAGTTAGGTGGAGATACCCCGACATCCCTGATAAACACAACGTGGTTCCTCAATACCCTACACTTCGGTATCAGGGGAGGTAATGCTGTGACTTGTTATCATATTTCAGCTTGATATCCCCCCAGCAGATTTGGCGATGTTCAGCATTACCTGAGTATTCTGAGAGAGTCACGAAGACTCGCACTGGTGATGATGTGACAGATACACACGAATGTCCACCACGGATGTATGAAACCCCATCAAGAAAGGACAGGTGTCCCGTTGAACTTTATATGTTATACTCAGAACGGAGATCAAGTGATTTTTGTAGAGACGATGACCCCTTCTATCTAGCGGTTGTGACAAACAATGAACGTCCTGGGGATAATGATAGGTGGTTTTTGAGAGGTCCAACAGGAAAACACAAAATTGAAAAAATAATTTCCAAAATGGCGAAAAATGCTGACTTACTGGATTTGGAAAACAGGAACATTTCTAATTCCAGTGTGAGGAAAACATTGGTGCTGACAATGACTGACAACCATGTTCCAGTTTCCCTTCAAGGTTATGTAACTGGCCACAAGAATGTGAATTCACTGAACAACTATAGAACACTTAACACTTCCCAAAAGCGATCCATTTCACACATTCTTTCTGGCGAATCCAGCACAAGTTCAAATACACTCGTTTCATTTTCCAGAAATCAGCAAGTATCAGCTGTTCAAATTCCTTCAACGTCACACACCATGCACAATCAACAAATTGATTACTCCTCTTCAACAATGCAACAATTTCCACAGCTCAGAATCTGATGAAAAACACATTTCAAGGCGCTTATTCCGCACCATCACAACCAAAGAGAAAACGTATCAACCAAATTGTCGATTCGGACTCAGGAAACGACTAAACTTTAAATGAGGTCACAGACAATGTAGGTGAATACCACTAACGAAATAGTTCGACTACAACAAGCCTGTAACTCTTGTGATAATGACGCAACTTTGTTTATTCATTGTTTAAAATATGTCCACTTGTTTCATAAATGGTTAACAAAATGAAATCCATGTTGAATATTGCTTGTAATTCTTTGTGAATACATTGGTATCATTGTGCCCGCCGATCGATCGATTGATTCATGTTGACGTCATCAGAATGCAGTGTGATGAAAGTTTGATGCTTTAAAACTCTTTAAACCCCAAGATGCCACCGTTCCTAATTGATTTCGTGGTATATACCTTTGGTATATACATAACTTTTGCATGCTCTTTCCGATAGTGTCATTAGTTTTTTCAAAACAACGAATACCAAATGAGTTGATTATATCAGCACGTGACCCCCGATTTCCTCTGGCTAACGTAACCGCTGTATGGTGGGGGAGAAAAATAATCCCTGATGGGTGCGGGTGTGGGATGGGAAAATCTCACCCTCGGGACAAGATATTTGGTCCAGACACTCGACAAGCCTCATGTCTGGTCCAAATATCTTGCCCTCTGGTGAGATTTTCCCATCCCACACCCGTACCCATCAGGGATTATAATAATCCCACACCACCCATGTGTCGTTATACATTTACAACATTATTATGACGTTATGCATATCATATCAGTTTCTTGCTACCAACTAATTCATATTGACATCATCAGAATGCTGTGTGATCAAAGTCTGATGCTCTAAAACTCTTTAAACCCCAAGATGCCACCGTTCCTAATTGATTTCGTGGTATATACCTTTCGTATATACATAACTTTTGCATGCTCTTTCCGATGGTGTCATTAGTTTTTCAAAACAACGAATACCAAATGAGTTGATTATATCAGCATGTGACCGCCGATTACCTCTGGCTAACGTAACCGCTGTATGGTGGGGGAGGCAAATTTTGACAGGCAAATTCCAAGATCATGTACATTATATTAACCCTTTACCTAACACGAAAAGCAGACGACACTTGCAAACAAAATTCTTGAACAACTAATTTTTTTCATTTTTTGTCTCAAAAACATAGGTTATGACCCCTCATTGGAACGAGCTCAACGACCTCGTTCCAATGAGGGGTCATAACCTATGTTTTTGAGACAAAAAATGAAAAAATAATGAAAATTAACTGACGATTTTTGAGAATTGCATTGGCCGGTTTTGGCTGTTACGTTGGGTAAAGGGTTAACTAACCAAGCCTGAAAATAATGTCAGACACCAAATGAAACATGTCTGACATTTAAGAATGATATCTGACATATTACAAAATGGAGCTTGAGTATTCGAAATAATGTGTTTTGGGTGTACTTGTACCTTCATCTTAAAATTGCTCAGAATTCATCCAACCATACCTTGTTTGGCAGGGCTCAATGAGCCCTGCCAAACAAGGTATAATTGGTTTTATTCTGAATTGGAATTGAATTGCACTTCACACATAATTCAGATAAATGTATGGCTATATCAAATCTTATTCCTTCATATGCTATTAATACTGATGAGCTATACAGTCACTTTCTTCACACTGACCAACTTGCCAGGACCAGAAATCACAATAATCATTAATTTTAGGCTTGCTACTTATGTTCATGATTTCCTGCATGCATGATGTTCTGATCACTGAACTTCATTGATAATTTTGGCATCAGACATTTTGACTGATGATTTTAAACCTCAGTCAGACATTTTGTTGCAAGTGTCGTCTGCTTTTCATGTTGGGTAAAGGCTTAACCCTTTACCCAACGAATCGGCCACATCCTCCCGCGTAATATGCAAATTCAGCAGTTGAAAAAATATTATTTTTCAAACAATTTCAACAAAACCATATCATGTGACCCCTCGTTGGAACGAGCTCGTCGAGCTCGTTCCAACGAGGGGTCACATGATATGGTTTTGTTGAAATTTATTTCAAAATTTGAAAAAATGATATTTTAAATAATAAATTTTGATATCGTCTGTGTTGGGTAATGGGTTAAACCAACTTCGGGTGTAGGGGAAGATATCCAGGGTGGGCATATGCTGCTACGTGTTCCACAATATCTTCCCCTCCATTATCTAATGCCCACCCCCAGGGAAGATAAACTTGTCCCCCCCCCCCCCCCCCCACCACACCACCACCACCATTATCCTTATCAAAATTGTTTGTCATTTCCATTCAGCCATGTAATTTTTTTTTAGGAATTTGGTTTTGTACCTCTCTGTGATCTTAAAAGAATCGACTATTGCACATTTGGAAATTGAGAAAGTAGTGCTAGGGATGTGTGAAAAAATTCATTCCTTACCCGATGGATTTTCATGAATATACTTTTACTGGAAGATCATAAGAATAAGCATTTTCTAATTTTTTAAAGTATGAGTTGTTATCTGCAATAGATACTATGATGTGAAAGGATAAGGATAAACAGAAAAAAATTCCTTTCATGACTTATAATAACACCGCCTGCAGAAGAGGTATGTTGCACAATCACCATCAATACATTTTTGCTCACCTGACTGAAAGTCAGGGGGAGCTTAAGTGATAAATTGTTGTCCGTCATCCATCCATCCATCTGTCTACCAATTGTCAGTCCGGCGTGAACGTTACCTTATTGACTTCTCCTCATAACCCACAGGGCTGAATTGAACCAACTTCGATGAGCATGTTCCTTATCGTACAGTACGCGGAGAGTGTATTATCACTAAATCACCCACAGAGTGGTGATTCCACCCAAGCAATAATTGCAAATTTGTGTAAAGAATAATAAGCACAGGAAAAGTTTCAACCAATGGACCTCCGGGTTAAACCCGGAGGTCCATTGGCTGAAACATTGCTTGTGTTTTTTGTCGATATGTACAAAATTTATAGTTATAGTTTGGGTGATATCTCCACTCCACGGGTGATATAGTTACAATTCACTCTCCACGTACTGTGTGTCAATTCAAGTTTGTTCAAATAAAGTTGCCACACCCACAGGGGGCACCACAAAGGATATTAATCTGATACCACCCATAAATTGTTTTCCAAAGTTAAAAAAAATCTTCTCCAGAACCATCAACTAAAATCTTTTGATATTTGGTATATAACATCTCTAGGGGTTCAGATTCAAGTTTGTTCAAATCGAGTCCCTGGGTTAATAATTGGGCTCCCAGTAGGAGCCCGAATTTTAACTTGGTGAAATATGAGGAAATTTCTTTAAAAATATTCTTCTTCAGATCCACCAGTCAGAATGCTTTCATATTTGGTATAAAACATCTCTGGGGGTCAGATTCAAGTTTGTTCAAATCAGGTCCCTGAGTTAGTATTTGGGCTCTCTATTGGAGCCCAAAGTTTAACTTTGTGCAATTTGAGGAAATTTCTTTAAACATCTTCTTCTTTAGGTCCACCAGTCAGAATCCTTCATATTTGGTATACAACATTTATTGGGGAGTCAGATTCAAGTTTGTTCAAATCGAGTCCCTGGGTATATATTTGGGCTCCCTCTGGGAGCCTGAATTTTAACTTAGTTCAGTATGAGGGAATTTCTTTAAAAAGCTTCTTCTTCAGATTCACCAGTCAGAATCTTTTCATATTTGGTATACAACAATTCGAGGTGGGGCAGTTTCAGGTTTGTTCAAACAGGTCACCTGTGTAAATATTTGGGCTCCTTATGGGAGCCTGAACATCAGCTTATTACAATATAAGGAATTTTTTTTTAAAATCTTCTTTAGAACCTGTAGTCAGAATGCTTTCATATTGGTATACAACATCTCTGGGAGGGTCAGATTCAAATTTGTTCAAACCTAGTCCCTGGATTGATATTTGGGCTCCCTATTTTAACTTAGTGCCATGTAAGGAAATTTTAATAAAATCTTCTTCAGATCCACTAGCCAGAATGATTTCATATTTGGTATACAACATCTGTAGAAGGGTCAGATTCAAGTTTGTTCATTTAATTAAATGTGTTTATTTAATTAAAATTGTTATGGTTGGGTAAAGATGTAAATAAATGTGTTTTTTTTAGTCTGAAGATATCCAGCTAGTTACCTTGCGCAGGCCTGGATATCTCCTCCACATCAACTTGTCCATCAAAAATTGCTGGAATGGTTCTTAGATTGTCTGTTTCTAATTTACTAATTTAGGCCACACAAAGTAGATCTTCTGTTTCTCAGGCCATTATTTGTGAAATTGCATGCGGGCGAGCGTTTTTTTATTTTATTTTTTATTTCAGTAATTATTTCTTAGCCATCAAAAGTTCACGTTCTCAGTTCAAGTTTTAGGCCTGATAATCTACAAAATAGCATGGGTGGTGGTGTATTTCATCCCTTGAGTGCAAGAAGGCTTTGCAATGCTAAAGCGTCGCAAAGCCTTCTTGCACTCAAGGGACAAATTCATCAATTTTTTTAACTTGGGTAAAATATCAGACATAAACCATTTAATTTTAATTTTTTTTAAGTTTAAATTGATTAAAAAAAGAGAGCATGCGGCAGCCAAGAGGACCATGTGGGAGGGCCTGAGAAACAGATTTTTTATTTTTTTAGGCCTTACTGGCCATTATGTCATGGTTTAACATTGAATAAAAAAAAAGTTTTTTCATGTTTTCTGAAAATTTTGACATAGGTGGGGGGGTGGGGGGGGGAGCCAACCAGGCCTGGACATCTCCCCTCCCACAACTTTGTCAAACTCCTAAAGACATTCATGGGCTATTTGCAGCCATTCTTTGGATTTTGTTATAGTTGAGTAAGGTGAACTGGTATGAAGTATACATCATCACTGCACTGCTGCTTTACGGGCAGAGGTAAGAGATTTTCAAAATATTATAGAAAAGCAGTGGGGATTTTATCCATGTACGCAACTTGTCATGTGTTCCAGAATGATTTTATGCACGGGTTAATTTGTTTAACATCAAATGAGACAAATGGTGTAATAATATTAAAAAAACATTATATGATTACCGGTGTATTAACCCTTTACCCAACATAATGGCAAAAAATGGCCAGCACTATTCACAAAAATTTGTAATTAATTTTCATTATTTTTTCATTTTTTGTCTTAAAAACATAGGTTATGACCCCTCTTTGGAACGAGCTTATTGAGCTCATTCCAATGAGGGGTCATAACCTATGTTTTTGAGACAAAAAATTAGTTATTCAAGAATTTTGTTGCAAGTGTCGTCTGCTTTTTCATGTTGGGTAAAGGCTTAACCCTTTACCCAATGAATCGGCCACATTCGCCTGCGTAATATGCAAATTCAGCAGTTGAAAAAATATTATTTTTCAAACAATTTCAACAAAACCATATCATGTGACCCCTCGTTGGAACGAGCTCGATGACATACAGTACGTGGAGAGTGGATTGTAACTATATCACCCATGGAGTGGAGATGAGCTCGTTCCAACGAGGGGTCACATGATATGGTTTTGTTGAAATTGTTTGAAAAATAATATTTTTTCAACGAGGGGTCACATGATATGGTTTTGTTGGAATTTATTTAAAAATTTGAAAAAATTATATTTAAAATAATAAATTTTGATATTGTCTGCATTGGGTAAAGGGTTAAACCAACTTCGGGTGTAGGGGAAGATATCCAGGGTGGGCATATGCTGCTACATGTTCCACAATATCTTCCCCTCCATTATCTAATGCCCACCCCCAGGGGAGATAAACTTGTTCCCCCCCCTCCCCCCCACACCACCACCATCATTATCTTCATCAAAATTGTTTGTCATTTCCATTCAACCATGTAATTTTTTTTTAGGAATTTGGTTTTGTACCTCTCTGTGATCTTAAAAGAATCGACTATTGCACATTTGGAAACTGAGAAAGTAGTGCTAGGGATGTGTGAAAAAATTCATTCCTTACCCGATGGATTTTCATAAATATATTTTTACTGGAAGATCATAAGAATTAGCATTTTCTGATTTTTTAAAGTATGAGTTGTTATCTGCAATAGATACTATGATGTGAAAGGATAATGATAAACAGAAAAAAAATTCCGTTCATGACTTATAATAACACCGCCTGCAGAAGAGGTATGTTGCACAGTCACCATCAATACATTTTTTCCTCACCTGACTGAAAGTCAGGGGGAGCTTAAGTGATAAATTTTTGTCCGTCATCCAACCATCCATCTGTCTACCAATTGTCAGTTTGGCGTGAACGTTACCTTATTGACTTCTCCTCATAACCCACAGGGCTGAATTGAACCAACTTCGATGAGCATGTTCCTTATCATACAGTACATGGAGAGTGTATTATCACTAAATCACTCACAGAGTGGAGATTCCACCCAAGCAATAATTGCAAATTTGTGTAAAGAATAATAAGCACAGGAAAAGTTTCAACCAATGGACCTCCGGGTTAAACCCGGAGGTCCATTGGCTGAAACATTGCTTGTGTTTTTTGTCGATATGTACAAAATTTGAAAGTTATAGTTTGGGTGATATCTCCACTCCACGGGTGATATAGTTACAATCCACTCTCCACGTACTGTATGTCAATTCAAGTTTGTTCAAATAAAGTTGCCACACCCACAGGGGGCACCACAAAGGATATTAATCTGATAGCACCCATAAATTGTTTTCCAAAGTTAAAAAAAATCTTCTCCAGAACCATCAACTAAAATCTTTTGATATTTGGTCTATAACATCTCTAGGGGTTCAGATTCAATTTTGTTCAAATCGAGTCCCTGGGTTAATAATTGGGCTCCCAGTAGGAGCCGGATCCACCAGTCAGAATGCTTTCATATTTGGTATAAAACATCTCTGGGGGGTCAGATTCAAGTTTTTTCTAATCAGGTCCCTGAGTTAGTATTTGGGCTCTCTATTGGAGCCCAAAGTTTAACTTTGTGCAATTTGAGGAAATTTTTTTAAACATCTTCTTCTTTAGGTCCACCAGTCAGAATCCTTCATATTTGGTATACAACATTTATTGGGGAGTCAGATTCAAGTTTGTTCAAATCGAATCCCTGGGTATATATTTGGGCTCCCTCTGGGAGCCTGAATTTTAACTTAGTTCAAGGGAATTTCTTTAAAAAGCTTCTTCTTCAGATTCACCAGTCAGAATCTTTTCATATTTGGTATACAACAATTCGAGGTGGGGCAGTTTCAGGTTTGTTCAAACAGGTCACCTGTGTAAATATTTGGGCTCCCTATGGGAGCCTGAACATCAGCTTATTACAATATAAGGATTTTTTTTTTTAAATCTTCTTTAGAACCTGTAGTCAGAATGCTTTCATATTGGTATACAACATCTCTGGGAGGGTCAGATTAAAATTTGTTCAAACCTAGTCCCTGGATTGATATTTGGTCTCCCTATTTTAACTTAGTGCCATATAAGGAAATTTTAATAAAATCTTCTTCAGATCCACCAGCCAGAATGGTTTCATATTTGGTATACAACATCTGTAGAAGGGTCAGATTCAAGTTTGTTCAAATCTGGTCCCTGGGTTGAAATTTTAATTTAGTGCATTATGAGGAAATTTCTTTTAAAAATCTTCTCCAGAATCATCAGTTAGAATTGTCTGATATTTGGTATACAACATCTGTAGAGGGGTCCGATTGAAATTTGTTGTAATCGGTTCCTGGGGTTGATATTTGGGCTCCCTGTGGGAGCCCAAATTTTAACTTAGTGCTTATATGAGGAAATTGCTTTAAAAATCAGAATCCTTTCATAGTCGGTATACAACATCTCTAGGAGGGTCAGATTCCAATTTGTTAAAATCGAGCCCCTGGTTTATTAATTTGGGCTACCTATGGGAGCCTGAATTTTAACATTTTTTGCAATGTGAGGACATTTCTTTAAAGCTTTTTTCTTCAGATCCACCAGTCAGAATTCTTTCATATTTGGTATGAAACATCTCAAGGGGGATCAGATTCAAGTTTGTTCAATCTCAGTCCCTGGCATAATATTTGGTCTCTCTTTGAGTGGGGATGGCAGGGGGAGCATGTTAGGTTCAAGTTTGTTCAAATCATTCCTTAGTGTTTTTCCATAAAATTTGCCTTTCATGACTTCATTCCTTTGTAGTGTTGATGATCTAACTGAATGTGACCCCCCAAATACTTTTTTGAACCACTTTGGCAGGTGAGCGATTAAGGCCCCTTGTTTAAATCAAAAAATTACACTGAATGATAAAAACAAACTAACTTTTAAGTAGGTAATGACATAAAAAAAAATTCCAAGTGGGTGGGGGATAATCAGGGTGGAAGAAACAAGGTTATCCCCCCACAGGGATAATGGGGGGAGGGGTGATAAACTGTTACATAGGTACTAATAATCAGCCAAGCACTGGTCCAAGAAACTTAATATCCCAAGATAACCAGTTACTATCCTTCAGTTGAATCTGAGATATGGGTACATCCCATACACTGACAAAGTTCTATGACTGTGACATTCTTTTTTGTAGGTGAATTTATTTGTTATGGGACTTGCTTTGAAAACCATTTATTCAGCAAAGGAAATGTTGCAGCAATCCAAAATAGAAATGGCTAAGTATGTTTAATACATGTATTTCAGGGCCGTTGCTAATGAATTTTTTTTTGGGGGGGGGGGGGGGAGGGGAGGGAAGAGACAGAGTGTTGTGAACCTGATTGGTCACTGTGATGGCTCAAGTGCAAACTCGTAAAATATTTCTACTACTTTATTGAGACGGCTCACTTTACTTTGAGCAGATTTCTCTAAAAAAAACTCTCTTAAACCTTTACCTAGCATGAAAGGCAGACGACACTTGTAAACAAACTTCTTGAATGCCTAAATGTTTTCATTTTTTATGTAAAAAAAAATAACTTATGACTCCTCATTGGAAGTAGCTCAATGAGCTCATTCCATTGAGGAGTCATAAGCTATGTTTTTGAGACAAAAAATTAGAAGTGAATACCGTATTTACTCTATGTATTGGGACAGCTAAAAATAATTATTTTTACAGGTGTCCCAATTCTTAGAAAATGGGAACACAGCTTGGTCTTGATTTGATGCTGAATAAAGTTGTGTGTGATTCGTTTTCCATCACTATATATGGAAATCCCCATCCAATTTTTTTTTATATTTTCATTTTTGCATCCAAAACATAGCTTATGATCCCTCATTGGAACGTGTGCATTGTGCTCGTTCCAATGAGGGATCATAAGCTATGTTTTGGAAGCAAAAAATAAAAATTTTTAGTTACTCAAGAATTTTTTTATGAGTGTCATCTGCTACTAGCAACGGGCCAACTGGAAACAAATCTCTTGAATGTCCCAAACTTTGGAGCATAAAAAAAATATAGTTTTCTGGAAAAAATGTGTGTCCCAAATCATAGAGTGTCCCAATACATAGAGTAAATACGGTAGTCATTTTTGTGAATAATGGTGGAAAGTTTTGATGATTACATTGGTTAAAAGCATTGAAGAATCAGTGTGTATTGAGTATGATCTTCCACATGTTTAATTCAGCTTGATGGACAAATTTGTTCTAATCATGTTCCAGGGTTAATAATTGTTGGAGCTCAGATTTTGAACTCTGTCAAAAATGAAGTTACATTTTGTTTAAAACGTCAGAAACGAGGCTGTATTCTTTAAAAATAATTTTCACAAGGCCGTTGAACAGAAGGTTTTGATATTTGATTTGAATCATTCATGGGAATGGAGAAATCAAGTTTCTATGAATGATGTTCAGGTTTCATTTTCAAGCTCAGTACGGAAGCCCAAATTTTAACATAGGGCTTTCATAAAAAAAAATGTTGAACCCATTTCCTACTACAGTAAAACCTGTCTTGTGAGACCACTGTCTTGAGAGACCACCTGTCTTGAGAGACCACATCTACCAGGCACCGATTGGATTTACTCTATAATGGACCTGGTATGGGAGACCACCTGTCTTGAGAGACTACTGTGAACGAATCAAATGGTTTTGCGTGCCTTTGGCACGAAGGGACGGTATGAGGAACAAGCCCCTTTCGACCCTCGTTGGCTGTATAATTTTGGTGATGTCGAGGCGTGGCAGAGGAGGAAAAGGAAGGAGGGAGAAGGTTTATCCCCTTTTGGGCTTTTTCCGGCTCTTTTTCTTGGGTGGAGGTTGGCATGGTGATGGTGATGAGGCTGGTGGTGGTATTGATGTATGTCCTGTTAATTTCCTAGATTCTTTTATCAGTTCTTCAGTTCTGGCTGATGTTGTTTCCATTACTTTTAGTGCATTTTGGATGATGAGGTCTGTAGGATGTGGTGGCTGTTCATCTTCTTCATCCACTCCGAGGCTTTCCGGTAGTGAAGGAAGAGGGGAGTGAGGGGTGGGAGGCGGTGAAAAAGCAGCTTCCAGTTCCTCCTCAGTCTTCACTGGATGTTCCTCATCCAACTGTTCCGGCTCAGGAGCCGGCAGTTGATTGGGTGTACCAGTGGGTCTAGGAGGGGAACTGGCGGCTGCCTCCAGAACCTCCACCCCCTCACTCAACTCTTTCTTCCTATTCCAGAATGCCTCCAAGCACCGGGCGTCCCTGCGTTTGGTTGATGGACTCTTCTTTTTCCTCTTTACAGGGCCTCCGTGCCTCTTCGGGTGAGGACCAGTGGGAGAGGGGATCCTCTCTCCAAAGGTACTACCTCTCCCCAAAGAGGGTGGTGTAGTGGTTGTTTCAATCTCGAACTCCAAGTTCAGGTGGATTCTCTTGCGTGTCTCCTGAACAGTCCAGGTGACAGGGCAAGAGATGCCCAGAGCTGAAATGGTCTTAATTAATCTATCTGGTAGCTCCAGGTTTTCCATGATTATTGAATCAGGTCTTCACGCTCTGGATTCAGAAGGGTGAATGGACTACTGTGACCCGAAAGGAATGGTTTCGCACACCGAAGGCACGCAGGGACAGTATGGGGAACAAGCCCCCTTCGACCCTCAGTGACTGTAGATGATTAGTTCTCACATGTCTAGGCGTGTTGAAGGAAACCTGTCTTGAGAGACCACCTGTCTTGAGAGACCACATCTGCCAGGCACCGATTGGTTTTACTCTATAATGGACCTGCTTTGGGAGACCACCTGTCTTGAGAGACCACTGTGACCTGGTACCGACTTGTATTTTTATGCCATAATGGACCTGTCTTGAGAGACCGGCCTTTGAAGACTGAAACCATGACAAAAGCTTTTTACCTGTTCTGGAATTGGAAAATCCATTGGGGTTATACTAACATAATTAAAAGTATTAAAAGCTCTTAATTGGGTTTCAATTGCTGACTCATTAAAGATTGAGATGTTCTTATAAGACCCCTGCGAAAAGATTAGGATTATTGCTGAATGAACAATTTCATACATACCTGAAATGTGACAGATAGGAGTAAAAATAAATTTGTGTTGAAAATCTTTTTGTAACAAATTGAAATGGACTGTTATAAAAATTATAAAAATAAATTAGTGTTGAAAATCTTTATTGAAGATTTTCAACACTAATTTATTTTTATAATTTATATAACAGTCCATTTCAATTTGTTACAAAAACTTCATAAAAAAGAACAACTACAAAGTAATTACAAAAATCCATTCTTCTCCATTTCTGAATTTTGTGGTTGGTTATTCACTGACTTGAGAAAACCTGAAACCTGTTATGAGAGACCACCTGTCTTGAGAGACCACTTTTGTGTGGCCCAAAGGGCAGTCTCTCAAGACCGGTTCTACTGTATCAAAATTTATTATTTTAATTATTGTTTTTTTTTTTAATATTTTCAAAATATTTCAAGAAAACCATATCATGTGACTCCCTCAAATGCACAAGCTTCATGAGCACCTTCCGGGGGCACGGTGGCGTTACATTAACCAGTTCTCATCAGATCACCGAAGTTAAGCAACATCGAGCCCAGTTAGTCAATGGATGGGTGACCGTCTGAGCAATCGAATTGGATTCCTACGTTGTGTCCTTGGGCAAGGCATTTAACCTTGATTGTCCACATGAGGGCATGATGACACCGTGTACTAAGGCGTACTTCACGTTGATGGTGTGCATATCTTAAACCAGTCTAACCCTGCCTGTGCTGCTGTGCTCAAGTTACGATGTTGGGGAGCTGGCAGCTGCTCGTTGTTGCTCGGTGGTTCTCTCCGGGTACTCCGGCTTCCTCCTTCTGTAAAACTGTCATGGTTATGATTAGCCATTGTGCATAAGTATGTGACCTTAAACATCAATAAATATTATGAGCTCCTTCCATTGAGGGGTCAAATATGGTTTTGTTGAAATATTTAGAAAACATTTTTTTTTTCAACTGCTTGCTGTGGCTATTTCATTAGATAAAGGGTTAAAACCTTGTTAGTATATTTTTATTATCTTCAGTTTTATTATAGAGTATATGTTTAGGCCCCAAAAAATTAAAAATCTGTTTCTCAGGCCCTCCCACATGGTCCTTTTGGCTGCCGCATGCTCTCTTTTTATAACCAATGCAAACTTAAAAAAAAATAAAAATTAAATGGTTTATGTCTGATATTTTACCAAAGTTAAAAAAAATTGATAAATTTGTCCCTTGAGTGCAAGAAGGCTTTGCAATGCTTTCAAGGGACGAAATACACCACTACTCATGCTTCTCCGTAGATTATGAGGCCTAAAACATACCACTCGTCCACATGAAATTTTACAAATAATGGCCTGAGAAACAGAAGATCTACTTTGTGTGGCCTTATGTGAAGATATTACCACTGAGGTGGACATCTCAGGTGATGCTCTCTGATGCAATATTTTGGTTTGCATAGAAGTTGCCTTCAGTATATATCTGCTAATTAACTGGTCGAGTTCTGAATTATTTTTCAAAGTGAATCTGTAATGTGAGTATTTTTTTTCAGGGATACCATTTTATCAGCAAAAGGGGCCCCAGTTTAGTAAGATTTTGTTCATAAATAATTGTTTTGTTACAATTTATTTGAGAGTGCCCCTTGGCACTCTCCAATAAATTATAATAAAACAATTTTGTTCAAACATTTTTGTGTTTCAACGGGTGAGCGAACAAGATAATGAATACTTTTCAGTAGAGCCTTGATGGTAGCTTTTTGCACTCAACCAGTTAACCCTTTACCTAACATGAAAAAGTGTATGCGGTGGCATCACGGTAACCTGTAATCGTCAGCTCACCGAAGTTAAGCAACGTCGAGCGCGGTTAGTAGTTGAATGGGTGACCATTTCAGCGACTCATTCGAGTTCCTGCGTTGTGTTCTTGGGCAAGGCACTTAACCCCGATTGCCTAGATGGGGGCACGATGGCACTGTGTACTAAGGCGTACTGCACGTCGATGGTGCGCATGTCTTCAACCAATCTAACTCTGCCTGTGGAGCGGTGCTGAGTTCAGAGTTACGATGTTGGAGAGCTGACAGCTGCTCGGCGATGATCGGTGGTTCTCTCTGGGTACTCTGGCTTCCTCCACGCGTAAAACTGTCACGGTCACGATTAGCCATTGTGCATAAGTATGTGACCTTAAACACCAATAAATAAATAATATACCTAACATGAAAAGCAGACGACACTTGTAAAAAAAATTCTTGAATAACTTATTTTTTTTCATTTTTAGCTCAATGTTGACGTAAGTCAAATTTGAGGTTATGCCATGGCCCGTCGTCCGTCTGACTGTTCTGTCCATCTGTCTATCTGTCCGTCAACAAATTCAATGTGGCTCGGGCTAGCGGCTGTATTTATGAACCGATCTTTACAAAACTTCTTGGGTACTTTTGCGATCGCCGTGGGACGTGAACGAGTGTTTTTGGGTGCGGTCCAAAATTCAAGCTGGCCACCAGCAGCCATTTTGTACCTTAGTTAGTGCAATCAGTTTTTTGTACAGAACTTCAGTATGAAAGTTCTGATTCGAATGAATTTTTGTCTGAATGTTTAGTAACATGGAATACATCACATATAATAAGTTTTTTTCTCATGCAGAAATTCTGCAAATTAGATGAACTTTGATTTTTTCAGTGCTACTTATACACAGTAAGTACACATGTCAATACGGCCCGTGCTAGGGACTGTATTTATGAACTGATCTTCACGAAACTTCTTTGGTGCCTTTGTTATCACCTTGGGATGAGAACGAGTGTTTCTGGGTTTGGTCCCAAATTCAAGATGGCTGCCAGTGGCCATTTTGTACCGAAATTAGGTCCAATTAGTTTTTTGTACACAACTTCTATACGACTCAGACTAGAGGCCATATTTATGAACCGATCTTTACGAAACTTCTTGGTTACCTTTGTTATCACCGTGGGACGAGAACAAGTGTTTTTGGGTGCAGTCCAAAATTGGGTACAATCAGTTTTTGGTGCAGAATTTCTATTTGAAGGTTCTGATTTGAATAAATTTTTGAAAGAATGTTTAGTAACATGGAATACATCACATATAACACAGGTTTTTTTCTTGTGCAGAAATTATGCAAATTAGATGAACTTTGATTTATTCAGTGCTACTTATACACAGTAAGTACACATGTCAATACGGCCCGTGCTAGGGACTGGATTTATAAACAGATCTTCACGAAACTTCTTGGATACCTTTGTTATCACCTTGGGACAAGAATGAGTGTTTTGGGGTGCGGTCCAAAATTCAAGATGGCTGCCGGTGGCCATTTTGTACCGAAATTTGATACAATCAGTTATTGGTACAGAACTTCTATATGAAGGTTCTGATTTTAATAAATTTTCGAATGAATGTTTAGTAACATGGAATACAGCACATATAATACAGATTTTTTTCTCGTGCAGAAATTATGCAAATTAGATGAACTTTGATTTATTCAGTGCTACTTATACACAGTAAGTGCACATGTCAATACAGCTCAGGCTAGAGGCTGTATTAAGAACTGATCTTCATGAAACTTCTTGGGTACCTTTGTTATCTCCTTGGGACAGGAACGAGTGTTTTTGTGTGCCTTTGTTATCACTGTGCTATGAGAACAAATATTTTTGGGTTCAGTCAGACCCACTCTGGGACTTGAAGATTTCTTTTCTAGTTTAGTATCTAACTGTTGCCCTTCTTGCTCTCAAGGGACAAAATACACTGCCACCCATGCTTCTCCGTAGATTATGAGGCCTAAAACATAGCATTTACATACAGACTGTTACAATACTTTATATGTACCTTTGTTATCAGGTCATTACCTAGATGTGCATCATTGCTGTGTCACATACTATACATGTACATGTCAATGAGCTTATTCCAATGAGGGGTCATAACCTATGTTTTTGAGACAAAAAAATGAAAAAATAATGAAAATTAT